>CP053132.2:6267500-7517500 GCA_022674325.2 Grapholita molesta
ATTTTGGTCATTTTATATCGTTTTTAATAAATTTGTATATTCAATATTTCCATGAAAAAAATATATAAATAAATAATAAATTAAAGCAAAAAAATTGAGGTATCAGGTATATAAAGTTACGCCGTTAAATACGATGTCAAGTTCCGGCGTTTCCGCGGCCGACTTTCTGACACCCAGCGGTTGCGTCACTAATTGCTGCCATAATGCGCATTAATTTTGTTTAGTATAGTAAAATGTGCATGTTTGCTTATAATACGAGCTTTGCTGGTTGAATTTAATTTCTTATATTCATAAAAACTTATTAATATAAGTCTGGAAGTCTTGGCTCCGTAATATGAGCGAGTGTAATAACTAAGCTTGGTATCTGTCATATCCGTTATTGTTTAATCCCAAATTAGCTATTTTATATATTTTTCATACATAATAAATGACAAATCCATTTAAAAATGGCCTTCAGACTCACATTATGAAACTTTCTTCAAAGTTATGAAAGAAGATTTAAAGAAAACACGGTGTCGGTATAGGGCCTAATGTTAAGAACGGCACCAAGAAAAAAAAACATAATTGGGCTAAGAAGCACTGTTATGACCTTCTAACAAACCTGCATTGACAGAGGTGTATTATATTTGAAACGATCTTTGACAGCGTGTGTCATTGAAGTCGTTACAATGAACCGCGTTCACAAGTTTAATGATTAGGCTGTCAGTTCGTCAGATTGAGATGAAAGTGTTGTAAGAGCGGAAGCATTGGACGATGGTCTGTGTTGGTTCATCAGTGCCATGATGGCCTATATTAAGTTCACATCACATGCCATAGCAACAATATGCTACTATCAAACTAAACGAACCTTCTAAAGACTAGGCTTTTATTAAATTTTCTTTGTGGTAAGGGGCTGGTATGCCCAAAGTCAGTAGATCGAGGGTGGATGAAGAATATTCTGGAACGACATATATTATCGTACTAATTTGAAAGTGGAATGTTTGGGTGTTTGTTACTCAATGACACGGTAACGGGTGAACGGATTCCGGTAATGCATTCTTATGATATCTCATACAGACAAAGTCGTGGGCAGGAGCAAGTGATTATTATAAAAATGCTGGTAATTGATAAAAAATGACATCGGATTCTGATTAGTAAAATCAAAGTAGTAATATTTTAAAGCCCTTTAGAAGGATATACGAGTACATACCTATAAATATAAAAATAATCAATCCAAACTTAACTCTTTACACAAACCCACTCTGCTATCCACTCTGCTAGTAATGTTGATACTGCAATTAGATTAGGTTAGGTTGAAATGATAGTTAGGTTAGGTTGAAATGAGCTGTTATACAATGTGCTAAATTGATATAAAATGTATGATTAGTGTTTTTTTTATTTGTTTAAATCGACTTTACCTGTAGGAAGTGACCCGATCAATATTGTGCAGCTATTATTTGCATTGGGTTTTCAATGTTTCTAAGAATAGAAATCGATTTATTAGCTACTACAAGGATAGACACACAACTGTTCGGACGTTGGTCGTCAAATAAGTAGCTTAATAAAATGTATGTTTTTTTTTATGACAAAGGTAGCAAACAAGCAGACGGATTGCCTGATGGTAAGCAATTACCGTCGCCCATATGGGCGCCCGCAACACCGGGGGAGTCACAAACGCGTTGCCGGCCTTTAAGAGGGGTTGGAGCTCTGGGAACCTTACTCACCATCAGGAACGCAATACGTACCTGAAAGTTAGCAATACTATTATGGCTGTGGTTTTCTGTAAGAAGGAGGTACTTCCCCAGTTGGGCTGCTCCAGATTCAAGCGTGATGGTACTTGAGCCCTACCTCTCATTGTAGGACGTAGTTTAAGGACATACCCGGATCCAAAATGTTTTTTTAATAACTGAAATAAGTTTCCTCGATCCAGCTTAAGATTTTTATAATAATTTTAAAGTTTCTTGTAATTTACCTATCGAGTTCCGACATTTTACGTAGAGTCGCTCCGCGCCTAATTAATGATAAAGTAAACATAACTAAAGAAATGATTTATTGTATACTTTGGACAAACAGGAACGTTTTGTACATTTTAATATTGCAAAGGTTAGTAAGCCAGATTTAATGATATGCACAAATAAACAATAAGCAATTACCGACGCACGAAGTCATACACAATACCCCTCTGACCCGCAGGTCATCTTTGTATTGCGTTTTCATTCATACTTATACACGTTAACAGAAATAAAGCCTATTTACCTATACAGCTCATGTTTCTACAGAAAAACGAAAGCAAAAAGATTCCGACGATCATGATAGGCGCCATTTTAAAATGAGCAAGTCATCCTCCAACAAAGGCAGATTAAACTCGCTGCCCACTAAGTCTCAAATAATCCCTAAAATAACAAAACAAAAGGAAGCGATCGTTACGGCGAGAAACTTTTTCAATATCCCTCTACAACAATGAGCGTTTCTTTTTTATTTGCAGGAATAAATTCCGTATCAAACCTCTCCCTTGATAGCATTAACGATATATCTTTCCGGCTTAAAGGCCGGCCCATCAAATTATCCCGAAAAGAAAGCGTTGATAAAAAATGCACTTTTCATTTTCTACAGCTTAACGCAGGTTACGCACACTAAACGACAGTACGGAAATACTCTGTGTAACGTCCCATATTCTGGCTCATCTCGTTTATTCTATGTCTTTTTTGAGCGAAATTCTGTCTACTGACGCCGGGTGAAAGTCGATTTTCATAGTTCACGCACGTCGCTTTGGTAGGGCGGTCGCGTAAGCTACGAGTACGCCACGTGCTCGCCGACAACTTGCGCTTAGTTCTTCACGAACAGTGTGGGAGGTTAGTCCGCTACATGAACATAATTTTCCGAATGTCATGCGCTGTAGCCGGTCCGCGCGAAAAAGCGCTCCCCGCGAATCCGTCAATGTGTGCGTGAGTTCGGCCACGTGATTTTGACAGTCAAATAAAAAGCCGGTTAGTGAACTTGGTGTTTACGTTTGTTGATAACAGTATTATCCGAATGTCGAGTTAAATTATAATGACAATGCGCTAGTTGGGATTGGATTGGTGTTCCCAAGTGATAGTTTCATTATCAGCTGTTGATATGGCGCTGTTTTGGTATGTAATTATATCTTTCACTTGATAACCCTCTGCTTCTATTAAACTGTTATGTCTATATTTTATGTTATCCGAAGTAAATTTTGACGCTAATAAAACAATTAATTGCCTAGTTATATTACACAATACCTATTTGTGTATGAATGCAGTTGTTTTATTAAACGTGTCGTCCGTAAATTCGTACACTTATTCCAACGGAGATAATATCTCTAATGCGCATGCTCGTTACTATGTCAACAAACTATGTTTATATGCGCTATATGCGTTATTCTCCGTGCGCCTGAATACTAATGAAGTCAAGTTTCCTCTAGGGTAACTAGCTGAAATTCTATACAATAAACGGATACTATCCTACTATTAGTATAAACGGGAATGTTTACTTGTTTGTTTTTGTGAAAGATGTTGATTAAACTGTATACGGATTTACCTTTTTTTCAGGGCAATAGATTGGTTTGGGAAGGAAAGCGAATTAATCCATAAAATGGGTTGAAAAATATGTACACATTAAGAAAATAGTATTTGTTTAGAACTTCATCCAACTGTCAAAAGAGAGTGATAGTGCTATGTAGCTTTTTAGGCGATCTGGCCTAGTGGGTAGTGACCCTCACAGATCGCCTAGGCCTACGTCTATGAAGTCGATGGTCCTGGGTTCAAATCCCAGTCAGGGCATTTATTTGTGTGATGAGCACAGATATTTGTTCCTTTGTCATGGGTGTTTTCTATGTGTTTAAGTATTTATATGTATCTAAATATTATATATATATCGTCGTCTAGTACCTGCCGTTTAGTACTTAAACAAACACAAGCCTTACTGAGCTTACCGTAGGACTAAATCGAGTTGTGTAAGATTGTCCCGAAATATTATTATGTAGCTTCATAATCAAAAACAGATTAATAGAAAACGAGGAACACAATTTAAAAAAAAATCCCCTCAGTTTTTTTCCCAGTAAAGCCCGGTATACGAGTACATCTATCCAGCCAGAGTCTCCTTAGTTACCGGGACCTTTTATTGAAATTTCCGACACCTGCTTTATATTCTGCTTGAGAACTTGCGATCGATGCATCGTCAAAGGCCGGCTGCAGACGTTTGACGTTTGGTTTTCTTTTTGACTTGAGAAAGAATCGGGTGGCGTAAAAACGACCAACAATAGATAGGTTTATGGAATGTGGTGGAACGAAAAACTCATAATTACATATTTATACTTTACATATAGTGTATACGTAGGTTCTGTTCCGAGTAAGCTATGTCAACTTTATATTTAATTATTATTTACGGCCTCGTAGCCTATTTTATATGTATATCGTCGTTTATTACTAAAAGACTAGTTCAATTTGTGACGATGGTCCAAATATATACATTGATTTTATAAAATTCATCTTCTGGTAGATGATTTGACTGTCAGCTGCCTTCATTTACGAGCAATATTCGTAATGCAGAAAGTTGGACAAAATTATTAATATACAATAATAGGACAATTAATTGAATCTAAATAAAAGCAATGTATATATTTATTGTAACATGATTTTAATAAAACCTTGCATACACATACAATATTTTCAGAATTAAGTACAAATTTCATAATGCCGCTTTCTCAGTCTGTTATTTTTGTGCCAACGCTCGCTGTGCCAAACCAGCACTAATAAGCTAGCATAGAAAAACAAGCACAACGCAACGTTGGTTAATTTCGACCATTCCCACGGTCCGTAATAGCCTCCCGTGGGCGTCGTGTCGTATGCCACTGAAGGAATTGAGCTGAAATGGTTTTAGGTGTGCAAACTGAAACTACAGTGTTTGAATTTACCAGTTATTTGATACTAGTCTAACTTTGCTATATCTTCTAACAAATTAGAATGAGTTTCCGATATTTCGGCACTGTTGCAAGGGCCATCCTCACGGAATAACATACGGAATACATGGTAACTATAACGTTTTAAGTAATAGTTGTAATGTGAACTAATGACTACATATGTTATCTTCAAACCATATAGCTATTATATAATAAGTTAATTACAAATACAGTTTTTTTCATTAGTTTTAACTGCTTTTAGTCGGGTCAGTATAGCCGTATAATAACTAACAATAAAACAGTATAACCTGTGAAACTGAGGGTCCTGAGCTTAAATCTCGGTAATGAGATTATTTTATGCGTTTATCACAAATATATTATATTCTGAAATTACTGAGGTTAATCCGTATAATAAAGCTCATTATAAAGATGCTAGAATATTGTATAAATTGTTATTAAGAATAACTAAAAATAATAACATAATAACACATTAACATTATCAGCAAACGAGAGAGCTAAAAATTTGTACAGTAGATTTAAATAATTCCTACTGAATTAATTACTAAACCCGTTGCCAAATTATTTTTAGTATTGCCAAGCAGATACCTACACGACTAGTACCCTCAGACGCACCAACAACTGTGACATAATATCAATTACAAATGATTTATGTTTGCGTGTCACTGACTTTTATTAGGTGATAATATGATAACTTCACCTACTTAGCAGCACAAAGTCTTAAGTGGCATCTTAATATTAATGTATTATAAAGCATTTTTGATACACTGCTATCTAGTCCATTAACACATTTCTCCGAACTAGGGCATCACATTCCAGCATTTCTACATTACTTGTAACATTATTCATAAATACCCCGACCGCATAAGTCTTTTTATCTTTCTGTCTTATTCGAGAATGTGTGTGATATTTATTACATTATATTGCAGTCGTATTATTGACCCGTCTTATTTTTTTTAAAGTATAAGTCTTATTATTTCGCGAAAATCGAAGTTCGCAGATTTGGAACGATTGTCACTACATAAATACACCTTACTTGAAGTGAAATACGAGGCAGATGTGGAAACTTTTGAACTTCAATTATCGCGGTAAGCGTGCAATATAACTTATTTAAGAATTATAATTTAACACATTCGCTGCCACCCCCTCCAAAAATTATGGAGATGAACGCACATGTGCGTTGGTGGCAGTGAATGCGTTAAGTAATTGCTTGAAGTAGGCGTGATGTTTAAAACATTGATAAACCTCAGAAAGAAGAAATAATTAAACTTATCTACTAACTTACTATAAATAAAGGTCTATGAGAAAGGCTAAGTGCATTCTAATAAACATAATAAATTTGAAAGTTTGTAAAGATGTTTGAATATTTGTTATTCATTCACGCAACAACGACTGAACGGATTTACAAGAAACTTGATATGCTGATATATACAAATATCTGAGGCTTTAGTGTAAGTTTCTTTTGACGTAAAATACTTCTCAAACGCGTAAGTGATAATGTTATTTATATGGAAAACACGCGATGGTAAAGTAATATTAAGTTAAAAACTTACACTCAGGGCTCTGAATTGAGACATAGGGTACTTGACACCCCGGTTAATGCGTTCGTGTTGGATCTTACACAGACGAAGTCGCGGGTAGAAGCTAGTATAATATAAAAGAATATTATTAAATTAGATTTTAAAACACAGGAGCCTTGAGAATTGCGAGAGCGTGCGATCTACCTTAGCCATTCAACGTGCATTCTCGCATAAAAGGATGCAAATTACATTCAGTGCCTTCAATTTCACATAAGCACTATTAATAGCCCGCGGTTCCTCTATTCTCGTGAGCATACATTTCACAGCAATCGTAACTCTGAGGTTAATTGCTAACTGGTTTTTTATCTCCAGATAAATGTAAGTTTTGATAAGCACGGACATCTCGTAGGTACAAAAGTATTTTAAATAAAGGTGAGTGCAGTTGGGACGTGGAATACAGGACTGTTATTTGTATGGCTAATTACTTGGTTAGCCTAGAATAGCCAGTGTAACTGAGACCCTTGATATAATTTAAATTAAGTGAGAAAGTAGGTCTCACCACTACTGGTTTATTGAGGTTATGCACAGAGTAAAGCCATGGTGATACTTGGCCTGAAGTGGCTACCTCAGCATTCCGGCAACGTATTTGAATGAAGTTTTGTTTTAATCTTTTTACTCCCGTGTGAGTACACCGGCTTGCCTTTAGTATGAACATACGGTTTCAAGCACTGTTATTTTACAAGGCAAACAGTGCAAAAGCGAATAAAGCTTTTATAAAATCATAACGTATTCTAGAACTGGGGTTCATAGATAAGTCTGTTGCAGTTTCGTATCTGCCAATATTCGTATTGGGGTGAATAGGTAAAGAAAACAAAATTATAATTATATACCTAGTATGTTAACTGACGCTATATTATAATTATGATTATTCAAAAATATTGTACCTGCTATTCTTCAAATTATAATTATACATTTTATCAATGGAGCCCGTGAGATTATGTGACATTTAAACTCAATAAATTATCTGAGTACTTTTTTGACTACGTGAAATAAACTATTGCTTAACTACCCTCCTCGATCTGATAAACGAAGAAAGAGCATCTTAAATGAAAATAAAAATGTTTTAAAAACAATCTAATACAAATCTGCGTAGTAAGCTTAATGAGGCTTGTGTTGTAATGAAAACACTACGATATGTAAAGTAAGGGAACGTAACAAAAAATTGTACATAATTATATTACATCCATAGGACCAAATTATTTATGATAACACACATAAATCCTTTCCATGATTCGAAATTTTGAACCAAAGATCTCCAAGCTATACACAGTGCTATAAAACAGGTGCAAAATTAGATAAATAGCTGTGTTTGAGTTACGGTACAGTATCGTCACCTGCTAGTTCGCACCGGTTCACTAAGGTTCAGAAAACACTACGGCAGTAGCAAATTCTGCAGCACAAAATTGATTCTAAGACCTATATTCAAACGCTGAAATATTCCACCTTATCGCTCCCATGCATTCTAAAGGATTCAATCGTTTTGTGCGTTATAAGATTTGAGTAATATTTTAACCCAAAAGGAAACGATATTAAGTGAATGCTTGTTTGTTTAAAGGGTTACATTTTTCGATTGTCATGTGGTGCCCGCTGAGAGTAACATCAACCCATCTCCGTAATAGACGATATCGTATCGCCGTAAGAGACGACATAGGAAAAAAAATTACGGATGGGCAGCAGCGTCTACGAAACAGAATCTGCGGTCACCAACTTGCCTGCCGAGCGTGGCGACTATGGGGACTCAAACCAACCCTCCGCCCTCCCCCATCGTGCAAGTCGTATTTGGCGCCTATGTCCGGCCTAGTTGGATATCTTACTGCTGAAATAATGATGATACTGATACTGACTGCACTCTACTCAAACTGTAGGTGGTATTTATACATCGCTGTCACGTCTGCCGAATGAGCCTGAAAGGCTGCGTTTCCAACAGAGATGAGGATGCCTCGAGAAGGATATGTTTGTTAACAACCAATAGAATCACTTCATTCCCCTATCCTCGATAAATAATGTGATTCTATTGGTCCTTAAAAACACATTCTTAGCTACATATCTTGGCTCATCTATGGTGGAAACGCAGCCTTAGGGGTTATACAGGTAGTGAGACACTGGCTGGGGTCACAAACGTGTGGATATTTCGTATAACAGCTAGAAAATATAGGCATTGCTTGCCATGAATGTATTTTTTTTTGTGACTGATTATCAGGAGAAACTTATAACCGGCATTAAGATGTACAAATATCAGTCTGTATTATGACGCCAGTGAACCTCTTAAACTCTTGCGCATTTTATTGTTCCGCTCTCGCTTCCAGAAACGACAATCGTTTTATATGACGATTTATTGACCCCTTGCTAAACGCTGAGCGTGCTCGTAAATTGCCCATTTGGACACCTTTCTCCCTACCATATCAAAAAGACGTAAGTGGGGTCTAATTCCTAATAACATATGCCTTCTGAAGACTAGGGCAGAACGCTGTTAGCTATATTTAAAATGGCTTATGTTACTATAAAAACGTATAAAGATAAGACATTACATTTCACAAGACTATAAAGTGTGGTCTGTGTGGACTTAACACAACAAGAGGTAAATCAAAATTGACTGCATTGAGGACGGAAATTTATATTTTGATTGAAAACAAAATTTATAGCAAGATTTATAGATTTATAAGTGTGGGTGGATTAACTTGTGAAAATGATTTAAATATGTTATTATAGAGCTATCTTTGGAAATTTCAGCATGTTCAAATTATGAAACTTGTAAATCTTTGCTGATCAAAATAAGTTTCCTAACCATAAAAACACCGTAAAACTTATAATGGTTATATTATAAATCACTGAGTTAAATGTGGCAACTGTGGCAAGCGTGCCTTTTATAAATTAATATACATTCTAATGAGATAACACAACTCTGTGAGATTCAAGGGAGTCATTATCGTTGATACGACTAAGTTTCATAACACATCAGACGAACATTAGCGACATTACCTTGTTAAATATTTTATCTTTCGGGTAAGCCAGAGTGAGATTGATACAACGCTGGTTTTTTGCGTAATAATTGCGAATGTAATAATTGCAATGTATTGCGAGTTTTTATTCCAGATAAAAATTAACGCTAATAAATAATTTAAAAAGTTCGAAGCGCGTAGTTCGAAAACCTCGCGCTGCTAGAAGATATTAATGTGAAGTTCACATCAATATCTGTGAACTTTAGCCAGTCTTTATCCGATACCACGAGGACAGAGTTGATCTCGAAACGTAGGACGTGATTTTTAAAGTTATTATACGTGGTTAAATCCCGTTTATATTGTAATAATGTGTGAAAACAACCGTGAAAGTTTTAATCAATACTGATTTAAACTTAATAAAACAACTAAAACGGATTAAATCACGTATACTAATTTAAACTTCATCCCGACGTTTCGAACCCTTTAGCAGCATTCGTGGTCCACCCAATGACCGCTTTTACTTTGTGATCCGTAACATATATATATCAGTCTGGCGTGGAAAAGGTTAAGCATAATATTATACGGGGCCAACGTTGGTAATAAAACTTCTAGTCTATGAGGGCAGGCATATGGCCTCTGCCTAGGATGTATAATAGGCTAATGTATTTATTTTTGATTATGTATATTTAATAAATACATAAACCGGCATACTACATACGGTACTTAAATACAACATAACTGTCTGCACGTTGTCATTAAACAGTCTAATCTTACGGCACTTGCTACGTAATGTCTGTGACCAATCAGCTTGGTACCGTAAAATATGTCGCTTCCTCACACTGACATGGTTTAATGAGAGAACATTACATGCCTGCATCATAATGCATTACATGGTAACGGGTTCCCTTTATTTGACATAATTTGTTTTGTCCGAATATTAATACGCATACCAAGTTTCGCATAATTTATTTGCGCCAAATGTTAATGTTGCCGAATTTTTATTTTGCATACCTACCTAATTCTTTGTAAGCCGAATACTAGCTACTGTGTCCAAAAATATATTAGAATACTATTATTGAGACCGCATGACCAAAAGTGGGTTAGTTTAGGTTGGAACTGTGACCACAATAGAAACACACTCCTGGGAAATAAAATCGTAATAACACCATTCGGTATTTTCAAATTATGCGTACGAACCATTTGGCTTAGTTTAGTTCTGCGTAATAGAATTCGGCGAAAAAGAATTATGCGAGATCAGTATCCGCTTTAAATATACATTATGCCAACAATGGATATTTAACTTAAAATTATAACAAAACAAATTATGCATAAACAAGGGGAACTTTTATATGTCAATAAAGCACCAATAAAATCAAGTACCTATATAATAATGGGTTTCAATAATTTAAAAATATGGAGTAACATGGTTTTTAGGGTTTCGCGACTCGAAAGGTAATAAGTATACCTAGATATTTTTCTAGCAGGAACGGCATTTGTTTTGTGCTTGCCACAATAAAAATATCGACAATCCTGCTATCGATAAGTACATACTACTTCAACTTCAAGATGTACACACAGTCTTATATCGGCTACCTACCTAGACGCCGCGTGTCACCGATCTTGAACAAATTAAACGTAATCCGTATACTTTTGATCCAATTTACGTTTATAATTTGCAATGAATAGTTCCAAATTGTTTTCTGAAGTAGGTATTTAAATATAAATAAATTGACTTTTATTATTGTTAGTTATTTTTAACCCTATTACCCCATATTTGTCTTTGTATTACCTGTATGGAAATTGAAGGGGTACTTATCGATAACAGGACTGTCGATGTTTTTATTTTGTCAATCACTTACAAGAAATCGTTCGTGCTAGAAAAATATCTAGGTATAGTAATAAGTAATGTTAATGTTCATTTATGTCAATATAGAGCTATTATTTAGGACAGAGGAGGACAAGTAAAGAAATTATCAAAAAATAGTGAAAACATTATTAAGTCAAACTAATATTATACCATTCTATTCATCACAAACATAAAGAGCTTGAAGTTGACCTAGTGATACGGTGTGACCTAAAGTAAGGAACTCTGGGTGAGCGAGTCCAATAAACTCCGACCGGATTTTCAAATGTTTTCATACTTTACAATACACTTCCATCCGCAATATATATGCTATAATGAAATTTAACACAAAATCCTGTTGTGAAATTCTAAACTAAAACTCTAATTAACATCATCGTCTACCTACCGTCACTGAATAAGTTTTGATTACGTGTAATCAAAACTTATTGGCTGTGTGTGCCACAGTTACTGAAGTCGTAACAAGCAAAGTTTACAATATGGTGCGATGCTCCGTCGAATGACGCGACGATGAATAAACACTCTCAAGAGAAAATCTTTACATCGGAGCGTAAACATAAAAGTTTATGGCAATTTTAAAAGGATATTTTCTATGCACGACAGTAAAGTATTGCAAGCTAAAGTGCTGCAGAAAGTTATGGCCGAGCGAGAGAACTATTTCGCGCACCATATAAGTAAATACTGTGTAGTTAGTAAATCGACAGTAACAGGGAAAACATACGCCCACGACCTGCCAGTTTACCGATCGCCATTTAACAACTAAAAGGGACTTTAGATTAAAGTTGTGCAGGACGGGTAGTTTGGGCGACCCTTTGCGAAGGCTTATGTCCAGTAGTGGACGTCCTTCGATTGAAATAATGATGATGATGATGCAGTTTGGATTACTTTTACCACGCTTCCATCCCCATCCACCATCCACCATATCCATATATCCATAGTACCATCACGCTTGAGTCCGGAGAAGCCCAACTGGGTAAGTACCTCCTCCTTACAGAACACCACAGCCATAATAGCACTGCTACCTTTCAGGTATGTAGTGTTGTGTTCCTGATGGTGAGTAAGGTTACCAGAGCTCCAACCCCCTTAATGGTCGGCAACGCGCTTGTGACTCCCCTGGTGTTACGTGTGCCCATGGGCGACGGTAATTGCTTACCATCAGGCAATCCGTCTGCTCGTTTGCCACCTTTTGTCATAAAAAAAAAAAAACTTTTAAGTGACTTCAGTTTTTTCACTAGACAAATATTTTTCGTCTGCTTAGTGAGTACTCGAGTTTTTGAGAAAAAAATGAAGGACATGTGTAAATAATAAAGCATTGTGCTACAAAAATTTATATCGATTTCCCTGTTTTTGACGCATTCAAATCCTTATTTAGTCCGGGATAATGTAGCATTCAGCATATAAACGAGGCTTTCTGCATTCAAAATATTACAACCATAAGATTCTACGACCAAAAATAACAGACCGTTTTCCATGGGCGCGCCCGAAAAGTTCCGAAAACAGTTTAAACTGCGAATAAAATTTTTATGGTTTACTATTAAAATACACGTCCATGGCCACAAAACAGACATGACGCGAGTAGGCTGATGACTTTTTAATTACTCTGACGAGATCAATGGATTGTAAGTGCAGTTTTGGTAAAATTTTTGCAACATTCGTATTGATCTGTACATAGTTCCATTGCGTTTAGTTTTGGTAAGTAACTGAATTACCCGTTTTCCGTCCCTTTTATTTAAAAAATATTTTCATTGAAACACATTTGTCGGGAATTACAATTTATGTGTAACATCGACTAGACATTATGATGCAAAAATGCCTCGTGATTAATAAAATAGTGCTTATTGGCTACAAAAACCTACTAGTAATGAGAGACACTAGTATTAAACTGATGTCCAAGTAAAAAAATTACACATTTAAGTTGTATTTCACTATAAGTAACATAGTTAAATGTATATTGCTGTTGTAAGGTTACATTTTTAATTATTTATACAATATTACTTTCATCCCAGTTTACTGATTGTAGGTCATTTTTTCTAGACATAGAATAGGGGCCAGACACAGAACAGGGGCCGAAGCGATCAAAGGCTGATTCTGTCCCTATCACAATATACACATGGCGAGTATAAAGATAGCACTCAACGTGATTTAAGGACTATTTCAATTTAATAGTCTCTGCAGCACAGTAACAGTATATACATATAAGATTCCTTCAAACAACGAATTTGTCAAAGCTTGTTCGTTTTCACAAGTAATTCAACAATTGTCTATTTCGGAAACTCTCTACAGTCGCAAAGGGTAATTAAACTAAAGCACAAAGCGAGCAAAGCTTGTTGCCGCACCTTTGCTCTTTCACCCGGTCATGCCTCAGTAAGTGGAATGTCGAACAATGACATTAGGATCGGCTTCTAAGAATTAGTCATAAATTTAGAACAAATTGGTTAATACGATCAATCCAACAATTGGCTTAAAGCTAATAAGAGGTAATGAATCGTGTATTTTATATCCTCCTGAAGACTGGTGTTCTAAATATAGTACATAAGCCCCAATTAAATGATAACTCTTTGTCAATATGATAAGAGTGCAAAATTACACTGGCCAACTTTGATACTTAGTTCTCGGGAGGATATCAATGTCAATATCTTCTACGATGCTTGTACAAAATTGCTCATCAGGTTTACGCAGCTACAATTTTTGAGGCAATATCTTGAAGTGTATGTAACTCGATCTCCAGTATTCGTATAAAGTAAGGATTCTCAATAGATTAGTGATACTACAACATAAACCCACGACACCTATACATTTTAATTACTGTCAAGATGCATTTACAATTTCTGCTAAATTGACGAATAAATTGCCATTTCAGTCAAATGAATTTTACTGTAAATAAATGAATCTCAAATGTGAACAAAGTCAAGAGAAGAAGCTTGTGCAATAGAATAATAAGATTGTAACTACTTAACTAGCAAAATAAACACAATTTCACTCGAGCGATGATTTTGCTAAGTGAATCTTATGTAACCAAAGCATATGTTCAAAGAAG
This sequence comes from Grapholita molesta, assembly GCA_022674325.2. Classification (NCBI taxonomy): domain Eukaryota; kingdom Metazoa; phylum Arthropoda; class Insecta; order Lepidoptera; family Tortricidae; genus Grapholita; species Grapholita molesta. Next base: position 6,281,833 of record CP053132.2, read on the forward strand.
CTTTGTATAATTAAAATGTCAAAAGGGCACGTGTGGGTTGACTGTGGGTTTCTCATGGACTAGAATTTACTGGGTAAAATATTTATGATTTCAATTTATTTTCATTAAAATTTAAATACGTCCGAGAAAGGACATATGATAGTTTTGTAAAGTAAATCACCCATTTCGGAGTTAAAAAGAGCATGTAATTTAGAAAATTGTTTAGGTTAGAGGATAATGGAATTAATGTACTTAATTACATGTTTGCTATTCGACTTTATATAGGCTATTCATTATTCCCTAATGGCGTAATACTAATAATGCAGACGCAGGCGTATCCAGAAACTGTTTACAAATAAATCAGACAGAATGTGTAATCTTTTTACCGCCTTTTACACCAAAACTGCGGAATTAATGATTAAAAAAATTATATAAATAAATAGATAAAGAAATAAATATTTCGGGACAATCTTACACAAATCGAACTGGCCCTACAGTAAACTCAGTATAAGGCTTGTGTTGTAGGTACTAGGCGACGATATATATAATAGATACATACAAACTCTTAAATAAATAGAAAACACCCATGGCTAAGGAACAAATATCTGTGCTCATCACATAAATGAATAAAAATCGAAAAATATAATGAATCCATTAGTCTCGTGGAACAACATCGATTAGTTTTTATCCCAGAAATAATTCTATACTAATTTACGGAGACGAAAATTCGGGATAAAGTTATTATAATATGATACGAGGACATATACTTAGTACATACACACCCGGTCTCACACAGCCCATTAGCGTGATCCACGCATAATACCTTATAAGATAATGATGAATCGTTTGCAGCTTCCAACGAACCTGTGTTTTTATGTGTTCACAATAAAAGGATGTTGATATAAGTAATAAAAATCCTTAATGTGGAATAGATTGCTCACCTTGCATACGTTTTAAGCTTATATTAAAATCCCATCTGACCTCAGAGTCAGTTGTTGCCTCTGTATATATTAGTTTATGTCCAATCATATTTTTGTTATAAGTATGCTCCAAATTAATAAAAATATAATGGAAACAGAACTATAGGTATATTATGACACTTATATGTAAATCCAGTTATATATACGAGTATATAATAGTCAACATAATAATTTACTTGCGCCTCCTTCATCAGCTATTATCATCTGGCGTTGGCATCTGGGGCCCGCTGTGCAAAATTATCCCAAAATTTAAAGTAGACATTCACTTTTATAATTGCGATTACCATCTAATCCTGCATATCAGCTTTTTTAGGATTATCTCTTGTTGTGCCAAAATTACAACACAGAATAAAATATATCTGTGTATTTGTCAATGATTTCTCATTTTAAATCTCAGTAATGATTTTGACAATCGACTCTTTGTGCTTTAGAATGAAAATCGCAAGTCTTACAAGTTTACAAGTCGTTTGTGATTATTATATTATTATTTTTTAAGTTTTTTAGACAGGCAGCTTGCGCTGATACGTCTAACTCATAGTTCACTAAGCACTTATTCACTGTTTTAGATAGTTTGTCAAATCTATTCTTAAACTGATTAACACTATTAGAGCTCACAACGTAGGAGGGTAATTTGTTCCAAGCCCTCACTATGTTCGCAATGAAGTTTTTGTACAATTTTTCGTATCATGTCTTGTTGGTTCTAGTTTAAAATTGTGGCCTCTCGTGCGCGTGTTTGAGTTTCGAGTCAACAAGTTGGTCAGTTCTGGACAGTCGTAGTAGCCGTTTAGTATTTTAAATGTCTCAATAATGTCTCCACAATCACGCCTCTTTTGATATATAAATATATATCGGCGTACATAAAGATCACAGGTTGAATTCACTTAATTGCAATTAATTATACATTGTGTTGTCAACGCAATCCGTCACTGCTCACTGTTTAACAAGACCGCATCAAACGTTCCACTGGATGTCAACAAACTGAATCTCAAGGTACAAAACTTGCTAAACCACTACAATGCAAAAGCGGATAAGGCTGCATTTCCAAAGATCAAAGAGGATATAATATACCGAGGCATGTGTTTTGAAGAATCAATAGAATGACATTGGGTCTATATTGACTCCCATAATGTTAAACTTTCGATTTTTTTTATCCATACCGATATTTGTTATACTCGTTGGTAGCCATATTGTCATTAGTCATAACTTCAAAAGTCAGAATTTTCTTTTACCCGTTATCATTAGTCATAACTATTGAATTTCATACCGTTATTGGTCATAACGTTCAATGTAGTAATTGTATTGAAAGGTAGAAAGTCAAAAGGCATACTAGTTGGATCTGTGGGGGTCGCAGTTCTAACCTAACCTAACCCATTTTTCTGGGAACAGGTTGGATCTGTGGGGGGTCACAGTTCTAACCTAACCTAACCCACTTTTCTGGTAACAGTTCGTGTCTGTGGGGGTCGCAATTCCAACCTAACCTAAGCCACTTTTCTGGTAACAGTTCGTTTCTGTGGGGGTCACAGTTCTAACTTTACCTAACCCATTTTTCTGGTAACAGGTTGGATCTGTGGGGGGTCACAGTTCTAACCTAACCTAACCCACTTTTTTGGTAACAGTTCGTGTCTGTGGGGGTCGCAGTTCTAACCTAACCTAACCCACTTTTCTGGTACCTAACATTTTGTATCTGTAGGGGTCGCAGTTCAACCCTAACCCACGTTTCTGATAACAGTTCGTTTCTGTGGGGGTCGCAGTTCTAACCTAACCTAACCCATTTTTCTGGTAACAGTTCGATTCTGTAGGATTATTAATTTTGATATTATGCTGATTAGTTTTATGACTTTTGTCTTATATGACGTGTAACATTATTGCATTTAATTATTATATTTATTTAGTTGTATGTATGATAACTATTATGACTAATGGTAGTTATGACTTAAAACAATATGGGTAACAATTTCTGACTTTGGAAAATCGGAATAATAAAATTATGGGAATCAAAGGGATCCCAATGACATTATTTACCAAGAGCAGGGAAATGTAGTAATTTTATTGGTTGTTAACGCATCCCTTTAGATGGTAACTAACATTATATCAATAGCGCAATTCCAAAGCTGGGAGCAATATTTGATATAGCAGATTTTTTTATGACAAAGGTTGCAAGCGAGCAGACCACGCTTTAAAAAAAAGATGAATAATTACCTTAGTACTAAAATATTATTTCTCCAAAGCACAACCTACGCTTTTATGTCGTCACAAAAACAAATGACACAAATAAATTACATGCGATTATAATAAAACTTTACTTAGCGTCGGTGGCCTAGCTTTCAGTGCGACTTGCAATCCAAAGGTCGCAGGTTCAAACCCCAGCTTGTATAGTCAAACAATTTGATTTCTAGGCCACTTCGAACCTTGTCACAGTGACGTTAATAAGATATGTTTTTCGTCTTTCACATAGACTTTCACTGTGACAAAGAACGAAGTGGCCTATAAAACAAATTGGTTGACTGTACCTATGAGTTTTTCGAAACTTATATTTTGATACCAGTTGCTTTTCGGTGAGGGATAACAACCTGTGGCCGGGAGAACGCGATGATTAGTTATCTCGCTCTAACTAAGACGTGTCTTTATAATACCAACAAGGTCCAAACGTCCATGCGTATTTAACTACGTAATTAACGTCAGGGAAAGTGTTCACAGAGGGAATTTGTAATACACACACTATAGAGGTGAAAGGTTACCCAACAACAATAAAGATTGTAACATGTTTACCGACTACTTAGTGTCGTATACGTGACAACAAAGTAAGATGTCTGTACTCGTATTATTTATGTGTTTCATAAATTACGTTTTAATAGCTAATTTTAAATAAGAAATTATATTCATTATTCAACTCTGTGGACGGTCATGCTCTCATGCTATGTGTTCTAAACGTTCATTTTTTTTAAATTCCGAATTTATTTTATTATCACTAGTTACATAATTTGATTCACATTTGATCATGATCGTACTGTAGGTATAGAACTTAATCGTTTTTAAATTAACTTCTCTCTTGCCTTTTTTTGTAACTGTACTCTTCTTTCATACTGTTTGTTGCACGGTTTGTGTAAACACTTTATCAAACTGCGTCCCGAAAATAGGTGAAGTGCGGCAAAACGACGTCGGTACAGCTCACAGATCTGTCTAGTAGATAGAACACTGCTTTTATAAACAATCCACACATTAACCGCTCTGTTTGGATGCTTTATTTAAATGATTCATACACACAGCAATACTCTTAGCTGTACATCGGTGGACTTTATGCCTTATATAATAAGGTAAAACAATGTACAGCTAGGAGTGTTGCTGTTAGTAGACATGTTATAAAATATTCTAGGTGGGTTCACGTTTTTCTTGTCGAAATAGCACAATTAAATAAATTACACACACTGATATATTTTTTTCAGTACTAACGATGTCATGTTTTAACAATAATAGCTTTTTTCACACGGTTGACCTGTATGCATACACAATAAAAAAATTACAACATTGCTTTGCTAATTTTGTAGTGCAACTATTTAGTGGCATTTAAGTGTTTAATAAAGAAGCAAAGCGTATTTCCAACCCCGTTTATTTTACTCATAACATGGACATAACAAAAACAATACAAACCAATTTATGAAAAAAGAGTGACCTTAGTAAGACTCTAGTGAGATGTAATCTATCGTGTCACCATACATTGCGACACACACTGGCAGAGCTTACAAGCCTGGTAGACTCTGGGGCACGTATTCTCCGGTTTTTATAAGATTTTCAATGTAATGGTGTGCAGGTTAATGGAACAACTGTTAGCCTTCATCTTTCTGAATGAGGTGTAAACACAAGAAAACAAAGACATACTGCTAAAACTCATTTCTTTTGTCTTTGAAACACTTCATAATAAACTAAAATGCTGCCATTGAATGATAGATAACTTTATTCTCAGTAATATCTGAGAACTTAGCTTAGTCGGCTTTGTAGGTCACGGTCGCGAGTAAGAGCTATTATTTGTATATTTGGAAGGTTTAAAAAAAAATGTCTTTAATTAGCGTTACACAACTGAAGTAATTTAAGAAGGGTGGTCCACCCGATGACCACGAACGCTGCTAAAGGGTTCGAAACGTCGGGATGAAGTTTAAATTAGTATACGCGATTTAATCCGTTTTAGTTGTTTTATTACATCAGTAATTATCGCGGCAACCGAAGACAATATTATGAAGTAATTTAACTTTTTACTTGACACACTAATTGAGGACATTTTTTTCTATAAACTCTCATTTATCTTTTTTTTTTTTGGGAGATTGAAGTTATTTTCAGATGATAATCTTTAGAGCTTGAAACATAAGCGATATTAAGGTTGTTTTAGGACTAGGTTGCCATGTGTGTTATTATCTAAAGATACTTAGCTTTACATACAGTTTAATTATTAAAATGTTTCTCTGAGGATTAATAAATAAATTTTTATATTTATATATTATCCAATACCAATATCCAGTAACAAAAATATCCAAATCCAATAACGTTTTCTTTATTAATCCTCAGAGAGCAGATAGATATCTGCTTATTCAGAGACATCTCACCAGGCTACTGTAGTTAACTTAATGTTGTGTATGTATCTTACAAGCAAAACTGTAAAGTGATAAAAAAGGACAAAACATAATACTAAACACTTAATGTGCAGTCGACGTCAAAGATACCATTACAGTTTTGTTATTTCAAATTCAACTGTTAATAAATAAAGAAAATAATAACCCTAACAACTTAACCTACTTAAACAAATAAGTTAAGTTCGATTTCGTCAACTGACTGAGCGGGTGTCATTTGTTTTATTTTAAAGCCCCTTGATAAAACGCAGTCGACTTGATCAATACGCGGAACAATATATCACACTCGTTAAACAATATCGACAGTAAACAACGACTTCTTATTTTGAGTTCTACTACGTTAACAGAAAGTGCAATTTGGAATGCTTTTTGGATAAGCTTAAGTTATTTCGAAGCTGAAATAGAGCTGCCGTCAATGATCAGGGAAAAGTTTTTAGAATAAGAACATGTTGTTTATGGCCATCGGGACGATTGCTTCTGCATTTCGTCAATTAAGATTCATTCGTGCATCTCAATCAGAGTTTTACTACTTTTTAGAATCAATATACATTACTATTAGGCAAATGCTTTAAAACAGGTCACAGTTTTATATGGATACTGGTTCCTCCAAATGAATACTCCATGAATATGTTATACTCCATGGACACTCCCTAGGTTTCGTGGGATATTTTATACATGGTATTTTTTACCAATTTATTTTCTGTTACTTTAATGGTAAGACTTATTAGGTTAATTAAAGTTTTCCGTGGAAACTATTATTGAAATATTATTTTTGACTACCTTAACCTTAAACCCCTCTATTATAAATATTTTTAATTAATATTGATTTTTTGATTAACTTAATATTAAAAAACTTGTATGATGAAAGGTTAATGCATTACCTAACATTATTTGTATTTAAACTGTCGTGAGTAATTTTAACATTCCATGGCATTATAAACAGACAGGCGACCCGAACGGCGATGCGAACGGGTGCTCGGTACAAGTGCTCCAGGGTAACGTATGCTCGTCGTACGTATGTATACGTTTTTTGCTACTACTACTGATTTTGTCTACGTTGACCTCTGGTTTTATAATAGAATACATACAGCTAAGTTACATGTATATGTTTAACTACTACATCTTACAATAGTGTAAGTGCCTATTAACCAACAAACAATTTGGAGTTAATGAAGTACACTTAATTAACATCGTGGTTTATGAAACATTAATTCTTTACCTCATAGCTTTAGGCAAAATTTAATAATGTGAGAACTATTTAACGGTAGACTCAGCATATTTAAAATAGGTAGACTTTTTTTATACAGCGACGGGGGCAAAAAAGCATACGGCCCGCCAAATGGTAAGCAGTTACCGCAGCCTGGACGCCTGCAACTCCAGAGGATTCACATGCACGTTGCCTACCCTTCCTTATTACTTACTCCCTTATCCCTTATTGTTATTTACTTCCTGATGATGTCATTTTCTTCGCGTTGTCCCGGCATTTTGCCACGGCTTATGTAAGCCTGTGGTCAGCTTGAAATAATATCCCAGGAATCGGCGTAGGCAGTAGTTTTATGAAAGCGACTGGCATCTACTCTTCCAGTTCAGAGGATAAAGTAGGCCTTATTGGGCTTTGTTTGGTCTCCTCCAGTGTTTTCCTTCACCAAAAAGCGACAGGTAAATATCAAATAGATTTGAATATGCGACACCTGTATGTAACACTTTATTATATGACGCAAAGGATTTCAATGAAATTGTCATCTATGTATATTTAAAGGATTCAAAAGGAACGTTGGTATGTTTAATATTGCACCTATGAGAAGCCTGCTGCTAGGGGAGCTTGTAAGAACATAATTGATTTACTTAAGAATTAAGTAGAGCCTCACTTGAGCCTCAAATAATTAAGAGCCTCAAAAAAATCTGAAAGATGATCAACCTAAACAAATGAAATTGAATCTTGAATCCTGCCTTAAATATTATGATGTTAATATTTCCAATGTTTCTACCTAGCTTAAAGTAGATAAATAAAAAAAATGAACAGTCAAGATTATTGTCACTTATTTGCATAGATTTATGAAATCAATATTTAAAATTCAACGCCATCCTTTCACTTATAGCTCACAATATCACGATTCCTGGCTTCATTATAAATGCAAATTAGTTCCCTTGAGCCGATGTCTGGTTGACTGACAAGACAAATCGTCCACGAACTATCTGCTAATGATATTTGCCACTTTATGCAAGACGCGTTCTTTGCGTAATTGTTTTATTTGAGGGAAATGTTTTGCTAGTAAATTCTGTGACCCTTTCTTGTGACCCCCTTAGACCGTTTAGCTAAATTGTTTTTGTCTTTGGGACTTCATTAAATTAGGTTTAACGAAAATACAATTAGCTGGCTACTCACTTTTTGAACTTCTACGAAAAGGGAATAACTAATAATTTTAAAAAATATGTTTTTAAACTCCACAGCAAACAAGGGGAAAAGTAATTTCGGTCAAATCTCACAATATAGTTAATATTGAATTCTCCTGGTTAGTTTTAATTTTTAATCACACTTAACTTCAGTGGAATTAATCTGTAACAACTTTACACGAAGTACTTTAAATATTCTACATTCCGCGGCTTGTCCATTTTTATATAAAAAAATATACTCGTTTTACTTCAATGGGTTTCTCCTTGCCAAATATTTCTCGCATCATTAAATTTTGCCTGAGGCTGCGGCGTAGTACTGTAGGTAAGTGACGGGGATCATAAAAACATGATGATAATTAAGTATACTTCATTAATTCGACGACGTCTGGTAAAGCTTACGTTATTGCTTAATTTGTGTGGAAATAAACTCCTACTCATTGACATGAAGAAATTGCTAGAAAGATAAAAGATTATGCATTGGTAATCAATGCATCTGTTCGTTTCATATAATACTATGACGTAAATAGTTAAGGTGAAAAGATTCTATCGACAAAGTTTTATTAATCAAATCTGAACTAAACTCTGAAATCCGATGTATGTAAAAACTTACCTACTTAGGTACTTGGGTGCCTAATCACCTAAATGTAAAGTCTTGTTTTACATATTTACATAGACATTTACCCAACAACAATAATTTGCTTTCCCAACTAAAGCAAAATTCCTTTTAAGGTCTATACCTGACTCTCGCCGCAACTCGTTACTCTATTCCTTTTATCCTTTCAATACACGCTAATAGAATTTGCAAAATAATAGGCCAAGTCTCTAAAGGTATCACAAAGTTACGTAAATTGTATACAAAGCTTTGGAAAAATAAAGGATGGCTAGTCTAGCCCTAATTTACATGAATAGCGGCAGGCGAGCGCTCTTTGTCTTTTAAGTTGCTATTAATTATTCTATTTTATGGTAATAAACCCTCAGAGGCGTCAGACTTCGCCTTTTTTGGTCCATAGCATATGCCGTGCAAAAAGATAACTTGGGAATAATCTGCCACCGCCTTGTAGCGCGTTGTACCGACTTGATGGATGTACGGGCTTGGTTTTATATTTAGGGTGAAATTGCAAATGTATTGTTTAACAACAACGGTGGCTCGGAAACTTTTTTAAACAGTTATTATATAACAACGGCCAATTACTGTATAGTCCTATTGATATATCAAATTTATGAAACCTACTACTTTTTTATCACAAGTTAATTAAGCTGTAAAAACGAAGCTGCTGTAAGTAAATCGTAATTATATTTGGCAATGACATGATGAGTGCTGAATTGATAATGATAATGATTGCACCTTTCCAGTCATAAACAGTGTGTCTCATTTCTGGGCTATTTCATAACTTATGTATAACCGTTACAATCATATGAGATCTCTAGCGGCTTTCGTATAAATTTTTACTGTCAGGGCATAAATATGTATGCAAAATTACACCTTATAATGTAAGTAAGTAAGCTTTATTTTGTTATGTATAGGTATGAAAACGCCTTACAGATTATCCTCTAGCCGCCCGGAGACCTATAAAAAGGTCTCAAATTGTAAGCCATTTTGAATTTTAATTATTACAAAGCATAGTTGCATTTGCATTGGTCGGCCGGGGCAGAGGCAGACCTAAAAGGAGATGGCAGGATGACCTGGATCGTTTCTGTCGCGATTGGCGGGAGCATGCACTAGACCGCGACGAGTGGTTAAAGCAAGGGGAGGCCTTTGCCCAGCAGTGGGACACAACATAGGCTACGTAAAAAAAAAAAAAGTTGCATTTGGCCTGGCAAGTTTTGATCTCTGGGCGGCTAGAGGATCATGGAGGTAATTTTAAACAATATAGTTTGCCACCAGGGATACAAAAAGTATTATCCTTATTTCTGAAAACTGTCATGCATTTATTTATCCATCATGCTCATTAAATAATTATTTACAGATAAGTATACAAAAAAGGGTGTGTCAATGTAATCACAATCACATTAATAAATTTAATACTTAATAAATAATACAGTGTGGAAGTCTTATACGGGCGAATCTCTTAACGTAACGTAGAATAGGACATAAGAAATATATTTAGATAACTTTTGCTTAGAAGTGTAATTCAAATTTTATCTATATTAAAAAATTCGGCCCGCAATGTTATGCAACACACTCGAGTTAGCCACTCGTTGACAGTTAGTTTCAAAAGCTTATATCGCGTAATGTTCGCAGTACATTACTGCTCAGAAATTTTTCAAAAATTAATTACATGTGTATAATAGGTATAATTAAAGAAAAACCTTTTGGTTATTGATGATACTGGTAAATCCTGTGTCTGGTTTAATTCTTCGCCCGTATTAGACTTACACACAGTATAATTAAACGTGTTGAGTTAAAGTTCAGATATGTGTATACAATTACATATTATAATATTATCAACTTGTTTGACTGTACTAACAATTCAGCTGCAGAAACAATATCTAATAATTAAATTATAATCCAATAATTGAAATCCCACGCACTCAATTATCAACAAACTGACGCCTCAAGGCTTTCCAAAAGCTCAGAATGACGACGAATACGTTGAAGACGGCACAGTGCGTCCACCTGCAGCGTATCTTAATAATAAATCACTCGGTATCGACCAGCTGTCCGAGTCATTGGCCTTCTACATGTCAGCTGATACTGCAAATGACTCACGTATTATGCAAAAGTATGTCATTATCGAATCGGTATCGAATACATCGAATACACAATATCGAACCAAATCTAAAACCGAATTATAAAACTTGTCAAACTATTTGAAGTATGTCAAAAATCTAATCTTATAGATTACTGGTAAAAGCTTTTTCTTTTCATCTTTGGGAAAATACTGCGGAGTAAAAATTTGCGCATTGTTTTTAATTTACTACTTGTGCTCGGCTACAGTCTCTAGTGTAAGTTTCTTTGGACGTAAAAAACGTCTCGAACGCGTAAGTGATAATATTATTTATATGGGAAACACTAACGCGATGGTAAAGTAATATTACGTTAAAAAACTTACACTTAGGGCTCTGATATCACCTGTTAGAATAAGGATGCTTGAAGCGTTAAACATAATATACATTATACAGGTTAGATCCGAAATAAAGTGTGCAAACTGATCAAAAGTTACGCCGCCACACTTTTGATAACTTTGCAACATTCAGTTCAATGTAAAAGTTGACCATCATTTGACGAAGTTGTGTAATATTGTTAGATCTGAACTCAACAAGTAGTCGCAAAGAGAGCCTAACTTCTTTGATCAAACGGTAGTTGCAGTATTAAAGCTAAGCAATATTTGTGTGATTCAAAATAATAATTACACGAATAATTTAACGGTTCATTTTAGTCTTATTTACATAACGAAAATACAGTTTTGCTTTATAGATAAAATTAGTTTTAAACCATGACATTGTGTTCAATAGTAATGATTGACATTAACATTTACTAATTTTAAGTGCACCAAGCAAAAGCGTTTACTACCGAAATATCTGGTCGCACAGTCACGACAAAATGTGTTTGACAACCACTAAAAGCATGATGTTTGAATTCAAATTATTTGACTGCAACAATGCATGGCATTTTGTATCCGGCTCTAATGATGCCAATCCTAGGCGATTAGCGTGAGCAAATAAACGCATATTGAAGAGACCACCCGAGTGTTCGCGGTTCTAGATTTACACACAAAAGATAGATTATGATGACGGCGCCAGTAATGGGCAAGGAACCAATCATGAACATAAGTGCATATTTGAAAAGAGTCAAGTGTTGTGAATTTGTTGGCACATATATATTTAATGAATTGAGAACAAAGTATCCATCATTGTTGCCTGTCAGCTTAAAATGTCCAACATTAGTGCCATCATCCTAGACACTTTCTGATTTGCACTCAAAGCACCCAGAGTATAAATGTGTCTCTGCGTTACGGCCTAACGCATAACTGAGTATTTACGTAAAGTCAATTGTGATGTATATACATTTAACAATGATAAAAAATCTTAAAAATTATCGTCACTTGTTTCTTACAATTATTTTTAAAGCGCACTGTTTTATCTGTGCACAACCCTAAACAGCTAAGCCATCATTGCTCGTAAGCATTTAATAAAATCAAAACATCACTCTAAGAGAGTGAAGTGTGTCATTAGGATTCCTCGGTCTATTTCCGTTGCCCAGCCGATGGTTCTATGTTCTATTTCTGGTGATCAGTTACAAGACGGATCACCATGGATCAAAGTTTATTGGCGGAAGGAACACGCTGAAGTATAATAAAACGTTGTTTTACGTTCGATGCAACGCCAGCTGAGGCCGCGATGCATGCATTTAGCGACTGAAAAATGTTGTCAGTCGGACATGACATGCTGAGAGAAAGGAAGACTAAATATTCTTCTCCTTTCTTCGCTTTTTTATTTTGTTTTGTTATTGCGTCGCTAAGCATTTGAAAAAATAATTCTAAATTGGTTTCTGATGATTAACGGTATTCTCCTTATTTAGGTAAGGAGAATGTATCATCGAATGAGCATAATACAATGCAAAAGAATGCAATAATCTCATATGAATCAAGATACTAAAATATAATATCGAATAATTTGTATGAAAATAAAACCGGTATTTGATACCTGGATAGAAAACATAATTTATTTTTTTATTAGCCAGTCTCCATTAAACTTGTTCAAACAATAAATCTTACTTTGTTAATAATCTTATACTCGAGTTATGTTCTTTATGTGTTATTTAAAAAAAAATGTAAATAAACGGAAAACTTATGCCTGAATACGTATTTCTGGCAGTGAAAATAAGCCACTAAACTCACACTTCATTATTGTGGTACGCAAGACCCGAAAGATGTTGTAGTCAAATGAAAGATCGTAAAAAATAAGTAGTTTTAACTCGAGGATGTAATAATAGCGGCAAAATTCGTAGTGTCGTGTATTATTTTCCGTTTAAAATTATTAATTTAATGACAAACTCTGTCCGTCGTATTAAATTTGTTGAAATAGTGACGAGTGCGCGAGGTGTGTTCAGAAACTATGTACTCGTATAAGTACGGTGTCAATTTTTTTTTTTTTTAGTCTAGTTGCTAGCTTACATTTTACTCCGTTGAAGCTTAAACTGATTGTTATCTGTGCTCTGCCAGCAAAACATTGGAGTAATATTCCCTATTAACACTATGCTCATAATAATTATATTGGTTTTAAAATGATAAAATTTTGGTATCAACCCTTTACCTCATTGATCAAATTCATAAAAAAGTCAATAAAACTACACTTAGTGATAAACTGCTGATAATTGATTCCGGATCGTACTTGATACTCCTACAAAACCTGTTTGAGACGAGAACGAATGAACCCAATAAAACATTGCATTGGCCAACAGGTTTCTTTCTTCGAATCAGATGCTCAGAACAATTTCAAGCTTCACGGACACGTTAAGCGGTTCCTACTGCATTACTCAAATGCACCCACTTCTCCATTTATGGTCGCGTCGTGTGTGCCAGTCGTAAACTCATCTATTAATGTCAACCGTCAATTACTGGAATGTTTTATTTATACGGATTCATTTGCAAAAACATTGAGTGGAGATAGTAAACGCTAATAGATTTTTTTGCACTGTTGAAAGATTCTAGCGCTTCAGTGCAGCTTTTTGAGAAGCTGTCTGCTTTCACATACCTAATCCTTACAACGTAAACAATATTTTGATTTAATGATTATTTGGGAACTAAGTACTTCAGCCGATCAGCCGATTGTATGTTGTTGGTCATAGCAATTTGTGTGAAAATAATTGTTTTATTGCGGTCTACTATACTATTACTATATACATGTCATCTACTGGCCTTTAACGGCAATATGCTGATAATTAACCCAAAATTCTACGCTTTGAGAATTTTATAATTTAACTAGTAAAACGGGGTCTAAAAAGAGTGTTGTCTATTGGACCGTTGCTATGGAAACCAGTGTTAAGGAATAGTTGATTGACCCATTTAAATAATCACCTTCTCGTAGGTAAGTATTAAGAAGAATGATACTTACAGTTTCACATGACTAATAAGAAAAAAATAGCACTAAAATCGTAGAGATTTGGAACATACTTACATACATATAAATTTACATTCTGACATTGAAATTTAAATAAGAGCTTGTAAATACGGTCGAAACCGCGCGTGCAGACCAAATATAAGGTGCTAACAAATTAGTCACGGTTAGTTTTACAGTTGATAGTACTCGGTTCTTGAAGTACATTTAAGTATGAAACATCACTGATTTTGTTATGTTTTTACAGAAAACTAGGAAACAAATTTGCTACGTTAAACACCATGTTGATAAGATGATTAAAAGAGACCTCTTCAAACTCTCATTCAACTGGCCACTTGAAGTTGATAAATCAAATATGTATATTATATTGGTATTTAAGAAAAGCAACTTTTAACGTGACATGTCAGTGTTAAACATCTTGACAGTTACATAATAGGGGTGACTATTTTTAAAATTAATTGTTTTGTTTTATTCGGTAAATGAAAACAAAAAAAATATATGCAAAGGTTCCTTAAATACAGTTAAAAGTTAATTGTTTTAATGTAATATATTATCTATTCAAATATCCGTGACTAATTTCTTAGCACCTTACATACATACACACATACATTTCAGTCGTATGCAGTCCACTGCTGGACATAGGCCTCCCACAAATATGACAGGCGGGTTGGCGACCGCAGTAGCTGTAGATTGGGTTTCGACGGGCGCTGCTGCCCGTCCGTAGGATTTTTCCCTTTGTCGCCTCTTACGACACCCGAGGGAGGTGATGGGGTGGTGCTATTCTAGCCGGCCGGCATCACACGGCAAACGGTTAGCACCTTATATTATCATAACTGTAAAACATGGTTAGTGATGACACATAACGCAAGCGCATATGACATACAAACCCGTTTACGATTTAATATCACGACTTTATAAAGTTTGACGGGTGAGCATGTAGTGTTTGTCCATTTATGACTACGCACGAAGACAAGTGATTAACTAAGCGGCCCTTAGCAAGCTTCCATTGTTATCTCCGGACATCTGTCATGTATTTATTGTCTATTGGATGTCTTAAGCGTGCAGCGATAGGATTCAATTTGTGGTTCTTGTCGTTTATAATCGTGCTCAATAATTTATTACGGCATTGACTCATCGGAGGCCTCAAGTCTGGAACCATAAACTTTCTTTGTCTTATATTTTATTAATGGGATATTTAAGTGCATGTACAGACAGCATCCTATTTCTTGACATAATAAATGAGTGATTTAATCTTCACACAGTTAATTTTATGAATTGAAAATGTGTTACAAAATGTGTTATAGAATAAATGTATGAATGTTTTCAATAAAAAGCTGGATATGAAGTTAATAAGCCAAAACCAGCAAAATTTCAGTTATCTTAGTTATTTTTTCTAGACTAGAAGAAATCATATTTAATTACCCTATAAAATAAAATAAAAACATAATTTAGTTTACTACAGATTTATAAAAATGAACATGATACTTCTAAGCTTTGTTTTACCTTACTCCAAACTTACTTTACTTGAATATTCACTTCAAATAAAAAACAATAGTGGCTCCAAATTTGATAACCTCTAGCCGCCCGGAGACCTATAAAAAGGTCTCTTATTGAATGATATTTTGAATTTTAATTATGACAAACCATAGTTTCATTTAACCTGGCAATTTTTGATCTCTGGGCTAGAGGTTAAGAAGTTTCGTATAATTGTCTACTGATTCGGGTCGATTTGGGTAACATTGTGACACAGTCATTATCATTACAACCGTAAATCGTCCATTACTGGTCAAAGGCATCCCCCAAATATAACTTGTATCATCTCTAGGAGGTAGTTGTCATAGCCCGTAGTTTTTTTTAATTCAGAGACAAACTAGAGTCAGACCCAATTCTCGTAATTATCGTTTCTAAGTCTCTTTGTTTTTCAGAGACGTTCGCCATTTAAATACATGTTTTTTAAAGATATGTTCGAAATTATTATAACATTTACGCAGGTAAGTAATGTGCTGGAACAAAATATTGTACTTTTATCTCGTTATTTTATGTTTGAATGCAACACAGAGTTATTTATGTGTGTAGATAAAATAAATTATATAACCGTTTAAGATACACTGTCGTAGTATTTTATCCAAATATTTTACACAAAACAATTTCATTATTTCATACTCACTAGAAAGGGTATTTCACAAAGGCTTTGCACCGTCTTGGCGCTATGTGCATCTTCATTTACATAAATAGTTCAGGAGTTCGCTTAATGTGCATTTAATTATGCCACGAGAAAGTATCGCGGAAACTCGTAATTCATTTATGAACGCTCTTCAGGTGTTGAATGTTTAAAAACTTGAAAAGAGATTTTTTTCAGCATTTTTAACTTCCAGCCAATTAGTTGCGCTAATAAAAAGATCTATAAGGTCGACCATTTTGCTTCGGTTAGGTTTCAAAAGGCGCTCTCTTCACAGAAATAAGCAGCTTTCATAATTAAGGTGATGCCACTTTGAATCTATCTTATTGAACGTTCGTAGGTACAAGGGAGTTGTTTTCTTCGAATTTAGACAATTAATAATTGAAAAAATATGACATACGAGTATACTTAAGAAAAACAGACAGAATTCGAACCCGCATTTCCAGCTATCGCGGCTGATAGCTGAACTGCGGGTGCGAATCCTGCCTCGGACGCCGGAGGTCCTCGTCACTATTTCTTAGTTGTATGTAATCTAATCAATTTATAATTTGTATAGTAGTGTTACTACTTGAAAAACAAAGCAAATCAAAATATTTGTCAGTTTGTTTTGTTTCTTAGTTGCTTGAGATCATCATAGACTCGTAAACTTAGCGTATTAATAGGCAGGTTTTAGGAAGAAGCTGGAGCGAAACAAGAAATTTCGAGGTTATGCCGCGTTGCATCAAACTTCCAAAGGATTTAAATAGTGCACTAGGGCCAGTCTCATAGATTTTCATTTGTTGAATTCACGCCGCATGCCCCGCCCGCTGCACGCCCAAAAGGATCGTCTAAGAAATCAGGCTTTACACATACACAATTTACGTTATCGTGATGATGATTATGTTTTACTATTCGACACATAAACCCAAAAATACATTATTTATTTATTTAATCTGTATTGCACAAAATAAAACCTAATGTACAAAAGGGGAACTTAATGCTATGAGGCATTCTCTACCAGTCAACTTTTGGGCAAAGTGTAAGAAAACTTTGAAAGTTAATGAAGAAATAAATTACAAAATAATATATCGTACATCCAGTATATTAGGGCACGTAGGGCACAACTCCAGATATGTCATTAACTACTTAGAGGTAACCTCAACTTTTATGGAGTTTTCAGAACTCTACAACTTTTTGACTTCCTTGATTTTCATGCTTAATTTTCGTCACAATTAATACTCACAGTACATAATTGGGATTATTATTTTATGAAAACACCCTCAATATTAATAAGCCACCAAATTTAAAACCCACGAGATATTTTCGACCCGCACCAATAGCGATACACATTTTTTTATATTAACAACATAAATTATGTTGTCTTAGATTCAGCATTTGAGCGTAGAAGTGGGAGGACGACGATGATGAATATTCAAGTTTAAATCATGCAATTTCAAGAGTTCTTTAAACTGCAGTTGAATAACGGTACGTTTTATAGCTTATTTAAAATCTGCTCGCTTAGCAAAATCTTTTAGTGAAGACCCTATTATTTGGCACTCAAGTGTAAGACGAGAAATGATTTTTATATCGAGAAAAATCCAGTTATAATGAATCCACTCTTTCCTAATTTACATAAAAAGTGTCGTCGCAGAGCGGGTCTATAATGCGGTTTTAATACATTTCTCATCAGGGTTGTTCCTGTGCCAACATAACATGAACAGGAAAAATGCAATAGGAAATGTACATAAGAAAAGTTTTATATAACATATTATAAATAAAAATGGGAACAAGAATTTGCATTATAACCTACATGTGAACACAAACAAAGAAAACGATGTGCGATTTACCGAAGAAATAAATGTTCTTATCGGGACCTTCAGGTACAAAGGCAGGGAAAAAAATAACCGAATACTTATAACTTCGTAAGTATAATTATAATATATCTATTTTTGCCTTAGGTCTTTGTCCCATTTGCATTGCCAAATCGAGCCAACGCGCAGAGGCCCTTTCGAAAATTTGATGAAATGTATGGGGTAGGTATCATCCTGGGGTGGGTAGTGCATCCCAATCCGTAACATGAAACATGCACAAAGACAGCAACCGCCATGGTGTAATGAGTATTGAGTTTGAATGGAATTTAAAATATACTACGCTATTGGGTGGAAATTATGGACTAGCTATTGGCCTTATTCTTACTTGCTGCATTCAAATTTGCTAATTGCATTTTTGGTATCGGCACTTTGAAAGTTAGCATATAACTTTTTATGTTTATTCAATGAGCACTTTTACAACCCTACTGC
The DNA here is from genome assembly GCA_022674325.2 of Grapholita molesta. NCBI lineage: Eukaryota > Metazoa > Arthropoda > Insecta > Lepidoptera > Tortricidae > Grapholita > Grapholita molesta. Next base: position 6,300,323 of record CP053132.2, read on the forward strand.
AAGATAGGTGTCGAAGTTACTTTTCAACTAGTTCTTCAGTGCTTTAAAAAGAGCTAATTGAATAGGGAAAATTGCAAACTACTTGGTGACATAAATTCTCCGCTGATAATATAATTTGAATGGCACCTAATTTCAATGAAAAAATGGGGCATGTGATTTTTCTTTCATTGAAAAAGGTACCGTTTGGATATATTTATGGTTTTAAACAAAATACCTTACCGTATTCACTTTTAACTAATTTGTGTAAAATGGGGTATATTTATAATGCTCTGGGGGTCACATTAAAACCACTTTTATGGAGAACAAACATGATAAATAATTGGATCTGACATGGTCGTACATCGTTAGGGCCAAAACAAGACAAAAACCTTATTGAACCATCTTTACATGCATTTCGTACATTTTTTAAGGTACAGTTACTAACTGTTGTTAAGCCACTTACGGTTCAAACTATTATCTTTTGTCTAATACCTCCTTATTTTATTAAATTGTCAATGTCGAGTGAATTCCGTATTGCTCAAAAATTAAAGTCCCTGACCGTACATCTAGTCTAAAGCGAGTTAGTAAAGAAATATTCCTATTGCAAGTTTAGCAAATTAAAGGGAAGAAGGGAATTTGGTAGGCGTAAAAAAATCACCTATATTCCATGATAGGCCTACGGTAGGGCCGTAGGCCAGTGCTAGTTTTTTTGGAATATTAATATTTTTGTTGGTATTTCATTAATAAAATAAAACGTATGTGTAAAAACAACATAAACAAAATAAAACAAATGCCTGCTCATCCGCGCTTCGCCATCATTACAAATACCTTTTTAGCATTCATTGGCCAGACAAGAGTTTACAAAGCGCCCTCTATTCATTGTTTGCTGTATAAGAAATGTTTAAGTCACATTTTACGACGCGTTTACGGAGTGACATTCTGTTTTCTTATTTATTTAGTTAATCTTTTGTTGTGTTAATATTTGATGTCAATACGTTTTTATATTCAAATATTAAAACTCTTAAGATTTCAAGTAAATGTAAACATTATACAAAGGGATGAACGATATGCCGATAAGGTTGTATAAATAATACGGACGATTTAATTTTATCGGAATGCAAAGGACACTTATGTTTACAGAGTGATGGTTTTGAAATGGGTTCTTCTTTATTTACAAACGATAATAAACGTAACAATGAGGGATAAAGAAAAGCAGTTTATTGAAACCTGTCAATAAAAATTATTTCCTTTATTCTGTACACGAAAGTTGACCATCGAAGCGTGTTGCTTTTACTTGTATGTCTATCTCACAAATCGATAAGTCCCGTAATGGGTAGATAAGTTAATCATTTCGGCAGAATAATTTATAAATATGTGATAGTACCAAAAAAACATATATTGTTAAGATAATGAATTAAGCACTAAGCGATAGGATAAAATAAACCACTTTTATGGAGAACAAACATGATAAATAATTGGATCTGACATGTTCGTACATTGTTAGGGCGAAAACAAGACAAAAACCTTATAGAACCTTCTTTACATGCATTTCGTACATTTTTTAAGGTACAGTTACTAACTGTTGTTGAGCCACTTACGGTTCAAACTATTATCTTTTGTCTAATACCTACTTATTTTATTAAATTGCCAATGTCGAGTGAATTGCGTATTGCTCAAAAATTAAAGTCCCTGACCGTACATCTAGTCTAAAGCGAGTTAGTATAGAAATATTCTAGAATAATCTAAAATAATTTTGGTAACACATAGTGTACTTAATAAGGTAAGTAAAATAAATATCCGCTTCTGAGTAAATTTAGTATTTATATACCACACAGAAACTTTGTACATAATACTACTTTATACATAGTACTCCTGGTATATCAAATACCAAGTAATCTGTTAAAGGATTGAATATAATAGGTACATCAAAGAGTTCGTCATTCACAGAACACTTCAATTATTAAAGGTAATTATCCGCTTCAAGTTCATCTCTAATTAGTCATACTTCACCAGCCAATTCTAAATTGTGAATCCTGCAACCGAGCGCTTTGTGACTAGGTAATTTCAATTAATTACTTCGCCGACGTCGTACTTCATTCCAAATATTATCCTAAAAGCGACCTTGTTAACTAGTAGGTATGGTTTATGTTAGAATGAACGGTCAGCTTGAGATAATAGGTGGAAAGTAGGAGTATAGCAGCACTAATGACGCGGCACGTCTAGTCTGGCTCAGTTCGGCCTAAAATTACATTCGGCTCCGCACTGAATCATCGCCGCCAATTAGTATTTCGGTCATTTCCGTTTAGATCACCTATTTTGATCCTAGGCCGTGATTCACAGAAAAGTTAAAGTATATTTCATAATACTAAATGCACTGTGAATTCCTTTAAACTGATAAGACAATATAGGTAATCTGTTTTTTTTTCGTCCGGAGAGAATAGCTGGCTGAATGTGCCTTTTTGCTCCTTGTTATGGTCATGTTTTTTTTTTTGGTTTGGTTCACTCTTTTGCCTAATGTTCTGGCAATTAGTTTATCAAACTTGGCTATTTGATTGTCAGTTTTTTTCTTACGAACAACTTAAAACTGTACATGGAAAAAGTATAACACTTGTATTATAATATACACATGAGTTGGATTTGGAAAAAATAATACACATTGGTTACATATATTTTACCACTTTCAAGAAGTTCTGAACATTATAATCAGGCCCAGTACCGCAAACATCGTAGTTCGTTTATTTCGAACGTCTTTCTCTTTTACTCCAATTTACACCTTTGCTGCAGCAGTTAGTTAACATCGCTTTGAACCATCCTTGTTTAGGAGTCAATCGACCTAATAACGCAGCGAATATGTTAAGTTGTCATAAGAGTGACAGAGACAATCGTCCGAAAACGAAAATAGTTTTTCGCGGTAGTGCCGCAGCAAATTGGCACGCAATTGCTCATTTGCCTTAGGTAATAAATATATAAGTACAGTACAATTAAAATCAGTTAAGACTTCGGCCAACCTCGGTAATTGTCGTGAATCACTCGTCTATCACATAGAGTTATCAATTTACAGATTTGACCTTTAATTATATATATTACTCGTCGTCTTATTGAATACAGTAGGTACAAGAACGATATGAGCAACGAAACCTCCTTTGTAGCTCAAAACTAACACAACCTTTATATTGAAATAAGAAAGATGCTAGCAAGTACTAGACTAGTTTGACAGTCGGCCTTCTTAGTGTCAAATAAAAACAGTTTGACGTATATCATACATTTATACAGTCGTTAATGCTGTAAATTTTAGACTTTCCGACACTCGCAAAACCTACGGGGTACTTCCCGTAAATTCAGAAACTTGAAATTTGGCACGAAGCACCCTCATATAGCACAGATCAAGAAAAAATTACGAAAAGTAGACATTTCTAATCAAACAAAAAATATATTTTTTAAATTTTGATTTTAGCTTTGTTGTTTTACTATATGAAAATGAAATATTACCAAAATCGGCCAAGCCGTTTACGAAATATGAATAAAAAACGGTTGAAGCCGGTTTTTTTAAATTTTAATTTCATGATTATTTTATTATCGATTATTGATGCGACATAATATCGTACCTACTTACACCAAACAGTAAAATATTGACTCATGTATGTATATACATATATTTATATACTGTATACAACTATAGCTTCATTAAATAATGAATGTTCAAATTCATGTCGCTTCTGCATAACAAATTTCCTAGGTCTACCGGTTAATAATGTCATCTTGGCAGGTGCTTATACATTGCGTTTATGATACTTCAAATTAAATGCTACCAAAGTAATCGCGGCAATGAATATCGTGTCATTTCCGACTCCGGATTTAAACGATGATACCCGAGAAAGACCGAAGTCTTAACTGATTTTAATTGTATTGTAACAGAGACGTAAAAAAATTGAATTATTTTACAAGAAACTCTCATAATTCGATTTTATAGTATCCGCTATAAAGAGTGATTCATTATTTTCTTCTTCCTACAACATATTACAAAACAAAGAGTTAGTTTCATTATCTCGTTGCGAGCAACGATTTCCTTTGTCACAATAACTCCAGAGTGCGAAACTCTAGTTACACGGCTATTCTCGCGTTTTACTCGGATTTTAAAAGCTAAAATCCTTCGACCGGATTAATTTCGTTAAAAGGTCATAGTTGTTTGTAGTAGAAACCGCAAACGGCTGCAGTGGAGCGGAAAAATAGAACAAAACTTTGTTTGGAAATATTGCTGCTATCTTGATACTTTTGGATTATAAATTAGCAGATAATACAAAAAGTTTTGAATACCGATCTAAGCACTTAGATAAGGGATGTCATAATTTACTTTCTTTTTTACTAAAGGATTCAACAAGATTTATTAATACATTATTTCTTAGTATATATTTCCGCTGAAGTCATAGGAACCACATTATTTATATCTATCTATCAGCCACGGACGTCCACTGACATAGACCTCCCCCATTGATCGCCACCGGCAGCGCTCTCTGAGCAGGTCAGGTTTCAACATAGTAATCACCACGCTTGGAAGGCGATTGGTTGGCGATCGCAGTATACTCTAAAAGGACGCGGCTGCCCGGTGGTTTCTGATCGCAGTGTAGGTACAATGCCTGGGTCCACATTATTTAATGCAACTTTATTAACGCATTCACTGCCACCGACGCACATGTGCGTTCATTTCCATACATTTTTGGAGGGGGTGGCAGCGAATGTGTTAAACCTTTCGCGTACACAAATGGTATAACAGCATCAATATTCTTTTGTTTCGTGAGGCCAATGACACTTAACGTCACTTACTGTTTACGGATGCATTAAGGCCATGCATTGAAAAATAATGCACTTTTTCAATCACTCCATTCCGTCCCAATGGGAAAAGAAGCATGATTTACCTTTGGATATGTTTTTTGCTATATACTTTATTATCTAATAGAACCCCAAACACAATTATCCAAAATTAGTCGATAAAAAAAATCTAAAGTTAAATCTTTTTTTCCTTATTTTTCTTTAGTTTACATTAACCATGCAATAAAAAACAAGTGGCATTAGTTCGTAACATGGAATTATATTTTATGTAACGACTGGCAGAAGCGAAATGCATATCCTCGTGACGACTAAGTTTCCAATTTTTTCCAGAGTAATTTGCACGTTGTCAGATTGACAAAGAGTCATCATTTAATTGGAGCTTTTGTACTATATGTAGGATACCAGTCTTCAGGAGTATATAAACATTACAGATTAACAACTTTTTCGTAAATTGTTAAATATAATCACTACTAGAAAAGCTTCCATCTCGTTTTTTCATGCATGAGATCCATAAATATATCTCTAATAATTATGCGTGGTTAACGCAAATCCACGTAGGGCCTTAAAAAGGGGAGAATAAATATACACCTACTCTGTCCACGTCTTTATGTTCGCGATAAGTGAAACTAAATTCACAAGTTGTCGAAGCTCAATCAACTTATAAATAACCTATTCATTTACGTGCGTATTCTTGGCGTAGCTTGAGAAAGTTATGGAAAATTACCATAACTTACATGGATATACAGGCTGACTTTAACTTGTAATTTTGGCATAATAACAAATAATAATCTTAATCTTCTCAACAGAACAATTTTAGAACATCGTGTTATCATTAACTTTATATATTATATGGAAATCTGTTATATAAAAGGTCGGTAATTTATCATATCATCATATATTATTTAAATGAATAATAATTTGATACCCTATTTTTATCGAAATAGATACATTTCAAGTGTCATCGCTTTGACGTTGAATTTGGTAGGCCAGATGTCGATAAATTTTCCCACTGCTTGTTATGGTATAATAATTATAGTAATGGCGGACGCTGTAGAATTCGTTGTAATGATTATGCTTAATCCGTACCTACTCGTATAATATATTTACAGCAAATACTAATTTTCATGGACGTAGCTTATATAGTAACATGTCCGGTACCGCAAACATCGAAGTTCGTATAATTCGGGCATCTTTCTCGTTTACTCAAATTAAGGCGTCATGAGAGTGTCAGAGATAATCGTTTGAAATTTACGAATATCGTTTTTCGCGGTAGCACCTCTGCTTATTTATTATAACTCAAATGAAATGATTTTAATAAAACTAATTGCGGGGCCTTAACTCACCTTAACTAAGTACATTTTTTTTCAAAGCACCGAGTTAGATTTTTATTTAGAAATATAAACGTAGTTTCAGCCTTTCAACACAATAACCGGACACATAAACTTAACTTCTTACTTTTGCGCCGTTCCGGCCAGAGCTTGTTACGTGTAGTGCAATCGACATCAACACAAATATTTGCGCCGTTTACTGTTTGTTTGTGTACAGTTCCTGAGGCGAAACCGTGCGAGCCGAAATTGTGTTAGCCACTTTACACTCACACTTTCTTTTTAACTTTGAAAGTTTACGTAAAATATATAAGATTAGATACAGTGCTGAACACTTTAGAATCTATGATATTACTACACAGTTACAATGTGTCGGGTAAGCTATAGAGATTACCTTATAAAAAAGTTATTGGTGATGTGGCGTGTATGGTGTGGGGATGTTGGTTATTATATTAATTAATTTCACAACACAATTCACTACTGAACGTTAAAATTAAGGATGAACAAAATACAGTATGTGAAATTATGAGTTAATCAATGTAACGCATGTATTTGAACAATTTAAACATGGTTTCTCAGACACTTATTATTTAGTAAAAAAGTTTTAAAAAGAAACCACAATAACAAGAATCATTCCACCTTTTCAGACCATTCATTTTCTTCTCTTTCACTGGAGTATTGAGAAAATGATAGATGTTATTATTTTTTATTTCTTCACAGTTATTATATACAGATTTTTATATTTAGTTACGTGTATGGAGTGAAATGTTATCATCATCATCATGTCAGCCGAAAGACGTCCACTGCTGGACATAGGCCTCTCCCAGAACGACCCAAGATAACTGATCCTGCGCCTCCACATCCAGCGGTATCCCGCGACTCTAACTAGGTCGTCGGTCTACCTTTTGGGAGACCTACCTACTCTGCGTTTTCCAGTTCGTGGTCGCCACTCCAGAACCTTTCCGCCCCAACGGCCATCGGTTCTGCACGCAATGTGCCCCGCCCACTGTTAAAATGTTATCAAGTTTCTACAAAACATGGGGTTGCATATAACATACCATTTTGACTACGGAACCCTAAAAAAGAATACTAGAATCGCTCTTTTTACAATGTACGATACGAATGATTAATGTTACCGTAAATAATGCTTTAGGCGATAGGTACGTAAATAAGTCAAACAACAAATAATTCCTAAAGGTTATCATACTTGATTAAATGTTCTGCTTTTAAACATACTTTGTAGTTGTATAAAACATAAAGTATATTACATAGTCTAACCTAAACGACATCTAAAATATAACCTCCTTTCGCAAAAGCATAACCGTTTTACTACAAATCTTACAAATTGATCGTATCAGCCGGTAAATCTGTAAAATTTGACATAACGCCGATACACGTGACATCTTTCTGCCACGGAAGCGCCCCGGTTTGAAAATATTTCTGTACCAACAAGATAAGCTAACCAATCTCCTGTAAGCTCCAGGCGCGCCAAATACACTTTAGCGCGAGACTCACCCTAAATAACATTTAGATATTATTGCAGGGAAATGTGCTGTTAATAATAATCCTGCCATTACAACATGAACGTACCGATTTTCAGTTGGCTTTTGAGGTTTGGATACCGTTTAAGTCAGTAGATGCGTTTAATGTCCTTTTTTATGCTGTTGTGAGATGCATTTTTTTATTTGCTATACCAGAAATTATAAGAAGTACTAAGACTAACATTATATCTCCATCAAATTTTCATGGTAAAATTGCGGAAACCAACAAGTGTAAAATAAATTACTTTCCAAGGTCTTTCCATATTGTTTGAAAAGCATGGTGAAAATCTATAAGGCTTGTCCTAAGTAAAATAAAGGGTTGAGATTAAAATCGTGCTTTGTATTTACAATATTAGTAATATCCTATATTTAAAAGATTCTAACTTCAAATCTAATTAACACAGCGTCATCTATTTGACATATATGTCTCTGAATCTCTTTGTGTATAACATATTACTTACCGCGAAGTAAAATCAAAGCGGAAAAGCTGTTTTCTGATATTTGTTAAACATACAAACTAATAATAATATGTCTCCATTATGCTGAAAGAAAATAAACACATTCTCATTTTTTTATGACATCGACTTAGGTCATAAATACGTAAGCTACGAAAATGTGGACCAACTAAAATTCTACAGAACTGATAATAGATTTAACCCTAGAAGTCACAGACGGCAGCCGATTAAATCAAGAGGTCGTCTTTAATGACAAGAAATCCAATTCGATTCAAATGCTTTTAAGAATTCAATAATTGTAGATTTTTCCAATATCGAAGTGGACTATAATTTCCCTGGAAGAAAAGTTAAAATTTTAGAAATGTACTAGCAATTTTTGATAGAGTCAAATGTCAAGTTGGTATGATTCTGTCTAATTAAAACAAAGTATACCTTTAAAGTACACCAAAGTTTAGGAGTGGGTTCTCGATGAGATTTTTTTGTGGTTTATACTTTACCAAGGCGTGACGTCACGAAATTTTAAATATTTAAATATAATTATCTATTTTATTTGATTATGTGATGAAATAAAAATAGATTGTTAAAAAAATTATAATCTGCCTTATCAGAAATACATCATGCTTATAATTATTAACATCACTTCAACTTGAGAGCCCAATATGTCAAGAACTGAAAGTATTTAATGGAAATAGTTTTAAAAATGCCGTGTTGAATGAAACCCTAACCATAAGTTTTCATTGTCGGAATCGTACTCACTATGGACGATGTAAAGAATCCGTATGAAGAAATTTCAGGTATGTAGTGTTGTGTTCCTGATGGTGAATAAGGTTCCCAGAGCTCCAACACACTTATAGGTCGGCAACGCGCTTGTGACACCCTTGGTGTTGCGAGTGCCCATGGGCGACGGTAATTGCTTACCATCAGGCAATCCGTCTGCTCGTTTGCCACCTTTGTCATTAAAAAAAAATTGTTTGTTCATACCTAGATTATATCTGTTTTCCTAGTTTAAAACGGTTATCACCTACCAAATGAGCCATAGATTTATTTAAAATGTTGGTGAATCGTTTACCGAACTTTTCGTATTTTTATTACATAAATAAACTCTTTCTAACTAAAAATAAAATGCCAAATTTTACGCTTAAACAGATCATTTTGTATTATTTTTGTGCCACCAATTAGTAAACTTTTTTGTCGTGTCATAACTTGGTGTGGCGTGTGTCCCCAACAATAACACCCATTTAGTAGGGATTTTCAGAGAGCATCAATAATACGAGCAACAAAAAGGGTAAAAGCTATTAACATCTATCTATCTTAAAGGCCGGCAAAGTACTTTGTGACTTCTCTGGTGTTGTGAGTGTCCATGGGCGGCGGTAGTTGCTTACCATCAGGCAATCCGTCTGCTCGTTTGCCTCCTATATCATAAAAAAAAAACACAACGATATATCGTTAAAAAAAACTACCTTATTCCTGGTCAAAAAATAGCTAGACTGTCGGTAACGTAACGATAGTTCCCTATAGCTACATATAGTAATGGTACTGTGGTTGTATTGTGGCTACGATTTAAGCGCTCGATTTTTAGTATTTTTACCTTCCAATGGATTTAAAAGCGGCTTTCAGATCACAATGTTTCCTTGAACTCGGGTCAAGATTCCATTTCAGAAGCTTTTAAGGAGCTACCAGGAATTTTTCCAAGACATGTTTATACCAAAGAGTGCTTCATAAATTTCGCTAGCGATTTCCGTTAGGAAAAATGTATTATATCTGAGGATGTTTCCCATTGCGATCATTCGGAGTAGGTATGTTGTAAGTATTTTATTCCGTATTGCTATTCAAATAATCTTGTATTATATTGAGTTATTTAGTTTTTTACTTGCTTACATTTAATAAGTACGTAATGATATTATTGTCTATCTAAATATATAATGCTTTAAGCTTAAACACAACGTGCTTAAATAAAACTCATAAGCTTACAAGTTTAGTAAACATTTTAGTATTTTTATATTAAGGCTTAGTGCGTTCATGATCAAATGGTAAAAAGACAATTCAGAACAAGTTAAAACTACTAAAATGATTATTGATAATTTAATATTGGACTAACTTCGTTGTTTAGGACATACGAATATGAAATAATAACAACGAAATGATAACATACGAATAGGAAGGAGTAGTAATAAGAACCTAATTAGGTTATAAAAGACAAGGATTCTAGTTAACCTCAGTATATCACGCCTCTACCAATACAATATAAGAAAGCGAAATGATTTGGGATTAAAGTTCGTAGTATTTTGAAGTTAAATATCGTAGTATTCCTAAAATATTTGCTTCACTTATTGTGAGCGCCTCTTGTCGAATATAAATATGTATAATAATATGGTTTCAATATCAAAGCATTAACAGGTTTACGCTCTAAAACTGCATGTAAATGAAGATTTATTGAAATAACAACTGGCCTAAATCACATCAAGCTTATCAGATTAGTAATCAAAGGTATTTATGAATAAACCTATTTACTGTGTCAATGATATTGAAATAGCGTCATTAAATACTTAACGGGACGGGATAATAACTTAACGGGAAGGCGGCAAATATTAAATAATTTATTGTACATATTTGTATTTACCTCTCCTTGCACTTCATTAATAAGTGTTTACAAGATCAGTGATTTCAGCGTTTTAAAACAGGTAAGTAAAGGTTAAGTAAGTTTCCGTTTTTTTTTTTTTCATTGTTTTAATACTTCCAACATAGATATAACTGACGTCTCATCAATTGTCAAATCGCTGCGGATCATAATTTGTGTAACTACCCGACGAATGTCTATGAAAACGTTTGGGACAGAATTGAAGTAAATTCATTTTTGAAGTTAAAATACTCGGTAAAGTCCCATTTTAAGTAATAGCTCTTCAGTAAAATAGTTGTTTTATAATATCGCTCATTTTTACACATCAATTTTTAATCGCTATTGATAGTTTAGACAGCTGTATACATTTTCAGGCCAGGTCAAGGTAAAATTAATAAATAAACAAATAGGTATTTCTAATAAATAACTTATTTTTTAATTATGTACTTGAACAAATATTTTTAATATGTCAGGGTTTAAGCTGCGTACATTATACCAACGCATTATTTTAACTGTACTATAATATAATTATCATTTATATATTATAATAATATCATCATATAGTCATATCATTTATATATCGTAAATATATAATATATTATCATTTTATGTTAACTAATTATTTTAACTGACTAAACATTATTGATTATGAAGTGACATACTTATATTGGGAAAATTATTTTAATAATTAATAAAGCTATGTAATATTGTCTTCAGTTGCCGCGATAATTACTCATGAAATAAAACAACTAAAACGGATTATATCGCGTATACTAATTTAAACTTCATCCCAACGTTTCGAACCCTTTAGCAGCATTCGTGGTCATCGGGTGGCCCGTTCATAATCAAGCTATGGGTAATGCCAGAATGTATTAAGTGATGAGATGCAGATGGCACAAAGTTCAGAGAAAAATAATCAAACGGGCTTATTTAACTGTATACATTGTAATTAGAACTCTGCTCACGCAAATTTCAAGGCAAATAACCTCAGAGTGAGTCAAAACAATTTGCATGATGCAATTGTTTGTTCGACATCATTGTTTGTCAGCGAAACGGTGGGAATGAACTTTACAATAAAGCCTTTATAGACCTAAGAAAGCCTTATTTAACCTAATTCAATCTTGCCTTGCCTAGTTACAAATGAGTCGTAAGTTATCATTAGTTTAGTTTAGCACAGATTCAATAATTTGTACCACTGTTTCGTTATTATATTCAACTAAAAGCCCAAAGTTAAATATTAACAGAATTTCTCTTGGTAACAAAATTTCAAATCGAACTTTTGTTATACCTTATTTAAAGTAACTACTTTATTTGGCCCAGATTTTTCGAAATGCCAGATATTGTTATAAAATAATAATTTCTGTATCATTTGAAAAAGGAAATACCGTTAAAGGATATTAAATTTTACTTAATGAGAAATCTTTACCTATTTTAGATTTCTCATTGGCTTTAGTTCTCAAGGTATTTTACTTACGGAGAAGGTATTTCTCAAATTAATTCCTACGAAAGCATAGTACACAAAATCAATCAGGAAACATTCATAATAAGAAAACAAATATCCAAATCAAAATAAAAATAAACAAAGAAACACATGGCACGATATGTTCACTAGAAGCATATGCGCTTTCCCATGGCGACTTTATTGAGCAATGAGCAGATGTGTTCACTTTTACATGCAAAGATTCGTATAAAAGATTTAAACAAAAATGCCAGCTGTACGACATACTTCGGTATGAAATTTGAATATCAATTGAGCTTGGGAATTAATAGGTAATAAAACTAATGAAGGTACAAATACAGGAAAAATGGATATACATATATACAGTTTAAGGTGTTTATGATACTTAACTTTAAATATACCTTGAATCCAACAGTCAACTTTTTTTAATTAGGTAATGGTCGCTATTGTACGTTTGTAACTACTATCATTTGAAGTACCTATACAAAAATCGCTACACTCACAAATAATATAAATTATTACTTTTGTATGCATAGGTGAATTTGTGTGACAGATCGACAAAATGTTCTGATTTGGAAACTTGGAAGAGTAGATAAAAATGCAGACTTAGTATGAAATAAAACTTTAATTATTATATAATTATTACAATGGTATATTTTATTCATCACAGTATGTTAGCTTACTCATATATACAATATCAATTGTATAAAAAAAAAACACAAAATGTATTTTATATAATTATAAAAAACCTAAATTAATACTATAATAAAATAACAATTAATACTATAATAATCATATAAAAAAACAAGCAGTTTTAAAAAGCTCTTTTACAGAATAAATAGTTATATGTTATAATTTTGATACAAAAAGTCTACTTACCTAATGAATGTAAATGCCACAAATTGTATGTTTCATACAACCTTAATAACCAAATTTAAACTTATGTTGAAATACTTCTTAGTTACAAACGAAAAAAAATTTGGTTTTCATGTTATTTTTATAATTTGCGATGAACCGATTCTTTATTTTAAGTAAGGTAACGCCAACTTATTAAATGTTATAATTTAGTAGTTATCCACTTTACTACGCACCCCTTCCCCCTTTGAAAGGAAGTCGCAAGACGATCAGGTAGTTGCGATTAAGGAAGATATTCGGTTTCAGCAGTTACCGTATTACGTCATTTTATTGGCTTCGTATCCGTTCCGTTTCGAAACTGATGTTAAATCTAGTAATTTGTGGTAAGCCGTAATTGGTACTGCGAAATTTATTTTATAATATGGATCTTGCGTAATATCAGTTAGTAAATTCATACACATACAGTCAGCGTTATATAGTTGGTAGCATCCAAAGTACTCAAAAAGTTTGGTACACCATAGAATTAGTATGGTGTACCGAACTATTTGAGTACTTTGAATGCTACGAACTATATGACGCTGAGTGTACATACACTCATTTCAGCCGTATGCAGTCCACTGGACATAGACACTCCCACAAATATGACTTATATCATCTTGGGCGCAGTTGCCATAATCGCATTACACATAGCACAGACTAGAAAAAAGAAATGTTTAGTATGCGTTGCACCATGCACATTCAACGAACTGATCCCTAAATGTCACTTTTCGTACTCGAATTTTATCTATGATTAGTTGTAATAATTATATTTGCGGCATTTGCTGTAAGACCGCGGAGCCAGAGCGCCCTTAACTTCTATAGAGGCGTCAAAGATTGATCTACCCTCTTTCTGATGCGCTTTGTTTGTGGTGGAATGTCACTCTCACTAACACCGTTCGCGTACAATTCGCACATTTTGCTTTAGCTGGACACCAAACACTCGACAGTGGAAACCCTCCTGGTTGATGTTTTTATACTTTTGAATTTCTATCACTTCTTTCACCATCTAGATATATAACGTCGTTTTGCGAGAGTACCTGTGTAGCTCAATCCAGTGGTTTGTTCCTACATTTCGAGTAAGTAATAGTTGAAATACTATATTAAGGTGTTATTGAACGACTATGTTAGCTTAAAATCATAAATTATAAATTGTTGTATTTTATAGTGGTTCTCACAGAAACCAGCCCTATATTTATACTCCTTAAGTCGCACCTCAAATTTTACCTCCACACATAGCGGGTACCTTCCACAATCTGTGTCAACATTTTGTGCATGTCATACCACCGAAGTTATGTAAAATATGCAACCATAAAGGACGGTAAGACCGTATATAAACCAGAGACAGATTAACATTTAAGAAAGGCAATCTCTACAAAATTATGTCTCATCATTGATGTACCAAACAGTGCAGTACTATCTTTTAATACAATGAAGTTCCTACTAATTTGTGCACCATTAGTAAGAAAATAATTTACAGAAGAATTCAAAAGTGTGTTTTAGGTTCCCAAACCGTGCTAACGTCACTAGACAAAGGTTGGAACCCTCTTTTATCACACATCAGGTCTAGAATTTGAACGTTTAGTGAATGAGTAATCTCATAAATCTCATAATACACGTACGATATTCATTAGACTTAATGTAAGACGTGATAAGATGAATCGTCAGAAAACTAATTACTAGTTAATTAAATCCATACAAAAATAGATGTAAAAATAAAATAATAAACTTTATAAACCTAGTAATTACTTAATTATTGTATTTTGACAGCACACTATCATGTGTAAAGAATTGTATGAATAAATTTTACAGAATCTAATAAGTCAACTAAAAAACATGACTTATGTCATTGTGGTATCTCATAATAGATAAATCGATACTGAGGGAGTCCCTCACATCCAGTAAATTCGATCTTTCTCATTTACTAATCTCTGGCACATACTATTGTTCTATTTTACCGTAGACCGGCCGTCCATCAAGACTTGACGTGTACCTGGGCTTAGTGAAAATGAAATTCTCCATTATACCTAGCGTGAGTGATGGTATATTGTGGCCCTCTGTACGAAGGATTATAATATTAGAGAAAACATAATGGCCAGACAGAATGGCAGGCTTTCAGGGCTTTAAAGGTTGACAGCTTGTTGAATTGTGAATGTGGACACGTTGGATACTAATACAAGGGTTGTCATGAAAGAGTACAAGTACCTGCCCGACTAATATATATGTGGGAGCGAAATATTGAAACAGTGTTGTCATTATGACGCAAATAGAAATATTTTATGTAAACAACGTCGCATCTTTTAGATATACTACCTGTGCCCCGCGGTGTTACCCGCGGTTTATCAGGGAAAAAACGTAACCTATGTGTTAATCCAGGGTGTCAGCTAATTACATACTAAATTTTATCAAAATCGTTCCAGCCGTTTAGACGTGAAGAAGTAACAAACATACACACTCCCAAACTTTCGCCTTTGTAGTGTAAATAATGTTTGATAGTGAAAGTAATAAATATAATATTCAAATACTGTAAATCATACAATCATAATATAATATGTGTATTAATAGAAAATGAAGTGTATTTATCATAAGCAATTTTATCAGAAATATTTCTAAAATATAATTAGCATCGATAGTTATGAAAAGTATTGTTCTGTCCCATTGACAAATTGATATATAAAGTGAATGGAGCCTGGTATCCTAGCGGTAAGACCGTGCAACTTGCATTCCGGAGGGCAGTGGTTCACCCCTGGCTTGTACCAATGAGTTTTTTCTAAACTACATAATATATATACGAATTATCATTTGATTTTTACAAGTCGCTTTTCAATTAATGAAAATATCATGAGGAAATCGGACTTATCCCAATAAGGCCTAGTTTACCCTCCGGGTTAGAAGGTCAGATGGCAGTCGCTTTCGTAAAACTAGTGCCTATACCAAATACTGAGATTAGTTGACAAGCAGACCCAGGCATCCCCGATCCGTGAAAAATGCCGGGACAACGCAAGGGAGATGATGACGTACATACATAATTATATTACATAAACGCGCAAGCATAGTATTCCCATTAAATCTAGGCTACATTATTATTTAATCAAGGCAGGGTATTAACCCGTACTTTGACAGCACTTCCTATAGTTTCCTTATTAATTCAGTGCAATAGCGGCTTATGGCATAGCTTGAATAGAACCCTTTGGGTCGCTGTTAGGGAACACGAATCCCAAATGATCCGTACTTTGCTAACATGATTAGTTATTGATACCTTAAATATTTGTTCACGTGGATAGGTGGGATTTTGATAGGCATGTTTCGACCAATTAATAAGGTTTCTGTTGGAGCTAGCTTACAATAATAATGGTCGCGTGTGTAATGTGAGGGAGAATGGCTCTCTTGTACCCATGTAGGGCGTCAAAGTGTATTATTTAAATATATAACAATATACAAGTAGAAACATATATCGTGAACAGTAGTTTATTTTTGAAACTCCATAAATTAGATTACCTATGTAGCTCTCATTAAACAAGACAAGATTATTTCACCATTTTGTGCTTTATTTTAGCTGTTCACGATTTAAGTTTCACACGTTTTCTATTCTATAAGAGTATGCGAGTGTGTGTTATATTAATAAAGCATAGGTTATTACTTGACTCAACACCTCTCTAGTGCTTAATTTTATAAGCGCACAGGGACGAACGAGGGTTCATATAGAGATAAAGGTAGGTTCGGTTACCTATGTACGCTGGACATTGCGAAAGTTTAGGTTCTAAAAACAATTTTTGGTTATATTTTATATCAGCATATACCATAGTCCTTTAATTACTTTCGGTTTTTTGTTTAATTAGTCTCATTGCTATCCCGTATCCGTTTATTGTCGTGTATCGTGCTATTAAAGGGAATAAATTAATTTACTATTCTTTGTCATATTAAGGAATTTAATGATTTCCTTATAATATCTCATTTTCAAATGTTAAGCTTACAGAAATACTAGTGTCTAATGACAGAGAAAGTTCTTGTCAATCGATCACAATCTTATAACTAGTCACGACCCATTCCAAACAAGGTTAATAAGGTAGCCGTGATTTTCAAATTGATTATTCGTTTTTAATAGGCTATTAACAGACTAATCCGATGGCAACGATACCGACCAATATATAATTGCCAAAACACGGCAGCAGATGTCGACTGTTATTATTAAATTTTATTCATCCATTCAAGATATTTATTTTTTTATCAAATAAAAATGTTAAAGGCAACGTTTTGTCTTTAGCTTTGTAACGATGAATAAACTATGATTTTAAATTTCTATAGACATCTGAGGGCTATTTAGAGATGTGTTAACTATACAGGTTCCCCTAGTTCAGTCCAGACTCTACCACACAACTTACTATAATTATATTAAATAGGAACCATCCTACGCAAGACCAGCGCTGGTTACCACACCATCTTCATGTTGAGTAGGGACCATTTCGTGACATATATGTTTTAATTAACTATCTTTATGTCTTCTGTTATTTCTGCGTATGTCTCAAATAAATGATAACTATACTATTCTATTCTGTTCTGTTTGATTTTGCTCTAAACTCTAGAGGATTTCAAGTTTTTAATTAACTCAATGTATACTAAACGTAAAAAGTGCGTGAAAGTGGGTCGAAGAGGGCGTGACTACTTTTAATTTGTTTCTTGAGTAATCTTTTACCCATGATTAAGTCATTAATATCTAATTATTAGTAAAGTTAACTAAATTACTAACAATTCTAAAACCTATTCTATCTACATATTGACAAACCGATGTACCCACGCAAAGCGTTTTGACCTGTTAACCAATTATAATAAAATAATTGCTTACATCTAAATCTACAAATCGAACAATTTTAATAAACAATTCTTATCATCGATTTCACCTTTGTAACAAATGAACATGCTTGTTATTATATTAAGCATTTTATTCACATTGTTTTAAAATTCAAATTTCCTCGAATCGTCCATATAATTTTCTACTAATGCTTAAGCAGAATGTGATAACTATAATAAATAGTCTTCCCACACTTCTCCCACGGTTTTGTGGCCGATGGGTATCGTTAATAAAATAACTTCGAACACTCTATCGATCAATATTCATGACATAATAACATACAAATTGTTATAGGCTTTTAAATAACTATCAACTTAAATTAGAGTATTTTATTCTCTACGTGTGGTAACGAGGTGTAGATGCTATTGAGAAATTTAATTTGTTACTTTTGTTTTGATTTAGTATTAATTAGTACACAATTAGTTCACACATATAAAAAATTAGAGTTAAGTTATTTACAACGTCATATTTTTGTTATCACAATAAAATCAAAATTGAAATAGAACAGAACACTTGTGTTCGAGTGGCGCAATTGATTAAGGCGTCAGACGCGATAGCTGGAGATGCGGGTTCAAATCCAGTCTTGGATTCCGGAGGTGCTCATCGCTTTTTCCTAAGTCTATATTCTCTATTACAGTTTAAATTAATATAGTAGTATTATTCACTACTTAAAAATCCAAGTAAATGAAAATACTTTTGTAAAAAACTATATTATTCGTTCTAAGTGTCACTTGTTTAATACGTTACATATTAATATGGAATACCTCTAACCTTCACTATATTAAACTATGTATGCCAAAATTATATATTTTTACCAGAAATTTTGTACACATTCTTTTTTAAATACTGCTACGTACCTATAGTTTTAGTAGTCATTAAAATTCTACTAAAATTGGATTTCTATCTATAAACTATAAACTTTATAATCTATGAACTAAAATCTAAAAAAAAATAGCTGTAAATTATGGATATGCTAAAACTATACTGAAAATTGGTAAAATATCATTGCATAACATCGAAATGTTCGTTAAACGAATTCCTTTTGTACAAAAGATAACCTGCCAAACGTTACCTCACTAAATGGTAACTCAGACTACTGAATGTCTAAGTACTGTGATACCACTAAGTGCTTGTAAGACGCTGTTACTTTTTCTAGTACTTTAATTTTACTCGAGATAAGTAGGTAAGGAACCTCGTTTATCTTATCTCAGTAAGTACACTAACGTGCCTGGAATTTCGTAGAAAGAAAGTTAATAAGTAAAGTGTAATGCTGTACTGTAGGTAATATTTCATTTATTTTTTATTTCAATTGTAAGTATTGTTTTCATTAAACGGGACTTAAACTGACTTAAACTTATAAATTTGAAAAATTATGTATTGCCTTCGTGGTGTCCAGAACACAGTCGGTCCAGATCTTGCAATAAATGTACCTATGTTACTATACATTTACATATATAACTAGTATCGTATTACAACTCAAGATAATTAGTAGAAAATATAATCCGGCACGACATAATACCTGTACTGTACATTCGCATTAGATATATCGGAGCTGTGGATATGATCACAAATATCTGAACATACATGCTTAATTTTTTTTTTCACTACCCGCGAAAATAAATGAAATAAAACAACTGAAAACTATTTATATCAAGTATATTAAACTTAAATATACTACACTTAAACAATGAGAATTTTCGCAAGATGGCAGCACCATGGTAAGAGCTCAAGCTTTCAAATTGATGAATTAAAAAAAAAGATTAAACATGATTGGTGGATTGTGACAGTTAGACGTCTGGGACAGTTAAACGCGATTACGAAAACCCTCATTGTGATAATATAATATTTTTATTGTTTTGATATGTTTTAGATGTACGTTTATATTTAACTTTTATAAAAATATTATTGAAAACCTAGCCTTAAAATGAATAAAGTAAATAACTTGACATACCTTATAACTATGATAGCTTTTTTAACATGAAATTACAATCTGACTGACATACTGGCTTCAATTATTGTGAATGATATCGTTATTAAAACGTAAAACAATGTTTTTAGAAAGGACTAAATAATTTAACTAATAAAATCACATTTACGATGAATATCGTCATTATATATCTAAATAATGTTTAATTATTTTTTATTATGCAGAAACGCCTGCTAGCGAATATCTTCGATATTTCAATCGAAAGAAAAATAGAAAATTTTGACTCGAAGCGGGACTCGAACCCACAACCACTGGATCACTAGCCCAGTGCACTACCAATTGTGCTAACCGAGTACCTCTTAGACCTGTCAAATTTTTCTATCTTATCCTTCGTGGTATACGTCATCATATTTAATGTTTCGATCATACTTCATTGAATCAAGCATTATTGCAACACCTTTATGTGGCACACACATATCTTAATAGCACATTGATGTGTACAAGTAATTACTAGATTTCTCACCCTTATATAACTGTAATTACTTGATTACAAGCAGTTCCCGATTAGTTTCAACTCAATTACACAGATAATAGCATGGCCACACGTTAGATTAAAGGTGCTAACCTTTGAGCGCTAGCTCACATCACATATGAACTTACAGTTGCCATCAGATATATTGGAGCTGTGCAGGTGGTCACAAATAAATATATTTTTTTTTTATGACATAGGCGGCAAACGAGCAGACGGATTGCCTGCTGGTAAGCAATTACCGTCACCCACGGGCACCCGCAACACCAGGGGAGTCACAAGCGCGTTGCCGGCCTTTAAGGGGGGTTGGAGCTCTGGGAACCCTACTCACCATCAGGAACACAACACTACATACCTGAAACGTAGCAGTGGTATTATGACTGTGGTCTTCTGTAAGGAGGAGGTACTTCCCCAGTTGGGCTGCCCCAGATTCAAGCGTGATGGTCATCGCTGTGAGGGCACAGCGATGACCATCACCTCTCATTGTTGGACGTAGTTTAAGGACATACCCGGGTCCAAAACGCTGAAAAACGCCTCTATTATTAAGGCGATAAAGTGCATGTTCAGATAATTGTGACCACCTCCATAGCTCCGATACATCTGGTGGGGTATATACTAGTGGTATAATCGATACGTATTATATAAAATGTAACAAAGTCAATTTCTTTATATAAATATATTTCTGTTTTATTGAGTTTCCACTAAAGTTTTTGCTTTCTTTTTATTTCATTATTATACATTGTTCCTTTGAAACAATATTTAAATTAGCATAGCAAAATTTAATAACATGGTAGGTATAAATAGAAACTTAAATGTATAAAGATATCTACAAACTCAATCCGAGTTCGATGGCTTTAGTATTTTAAAACAGTCACTATCAGTTGCACTTAGTCTATATACAATTTTATGTTTTTTGTTACAGGTAAGCTGCCTTTTATATGTAAAACTTTTTTTATTGTGAGTATATATTTTTTAGAGTAAGTGTATATTAAGCTGCGTTTGTCAAAATACTTACTGCGGTGGCCATACAAGTCATATTTTTGTATTTGATTAATTTTAACTATACCATTATATACCCTATAAAGTGGATGGGTAAAGGAATAACATAATCACGTTATGTTTAATTGATAATTTCATTATTTAAAAAAAATCGGTTCGCCGCTCGCATCGCCGGCCAGTGGCGCGCTCACTCTTAGTGCTTGAAAATGGAGACCTATGTTCTCCGAAACATGTCGCATGAGTGACTAAATAAACGTGAGTAGAACCGTAATAATCGTTAATTTTAGCTCGTAATTTTATACGGTTAATCTTCTTTGAAGAATAAGGATCATAAACTTAGATTCTTGCTTACGTCAACATAACATGCAACCGAATATATTGTCAATGATTAGGGCTTACGTAGTAAAAATTGATTGCGCTTTGCACAAATCCCGTAATCATCAACTTGAAATATGCCACAGCTATAATATTGTTAAACTTGTCATTAAACCAGTAAAAAAAGATAGTGACAATGATTTTAACTCACGGTTTGGTGCTACCGGGACCTTGGTTTACAAAACATACGTTCCAATTAATTTCAAATAAAATTTACGCACCGCTACAACAATGTAAAATAAATATACAATGGAATAAAATAATTCACAACGTACTAGCTGCAAATCATTCAGCCTCGCGTTTAAACTGTCAGCGTCGACACGTATGCGTATAAGCTTAATGGCTTCCCTTATGCTCGAATTAATTTTAAACTGCATTCAATTAAAAGATGGCTCTCGCTACTACGCGCTTACAGTAGTAAGGCCGGTTTACCTGAATAGTTTAAACGTTGTTTCTTGAACAATATTTCATTCAATATTTTAGGTCAATATTTTTGCGTTAAATTCTCTGCAAAGTTAGTTCCTTCATTTTTTTTTTTTTATGACAAAGGTGGCAAACGAGCAGATGGATTGCCTGATGGTAAGCAATGACCGTCGCCCATGGGCACTCGCAACACCAAGGGAGTCACAAGCGCGTTGCCGACCTATAAGTGGGTTGGAGCTCTGGGGACCTTATTCCCCATCAGGAACACAACACTACATACCTGAAAGGCAGCAGTGCTATTATAGAATACTATTTGAGATAAAGTACTACTAACGACGAGTGACTAAGTAAACGTGAGTAGAACCGTGTTAATCGTTAATCATTGTAGTATGTCTCACCGAAGTTTTAATACAAATAAATACAAAAAAGGTACTAACGTACAATTTACCGCATACTAAATAACACGAAGCAAGTCAAGCCTAAGAGTGAGCCGTCTTTAAGTAGTTGACCTTTCCAAAGTGACTTTATTTTTTATTTTAGCGCCCGAAATAATGTTTAATTTACGAAATAATGTTGTCACTTAATACAAGCGACTCCGGGCATTTATCTTTTCATGACAACAAAGTCAATGTCTGTAGTCGGATCGTGTTAAGGGCTATTAAACAACTTTATTTTTGTAACTGCAAAACAAAGATACAAGCCAATTTAAACCTATTCACCTGAACTTATAGCTCACGCGGTAATTCTTCATCTCATCAATATTATTGTGTAAATCTAGAGAACGTGTCAAGTTGTAGGTATGTGAAGCCATGTTTCTTCATACGTCAATGCAAGATTCTTGAAATATTTACATGTACGAGTAGGTATGCACAGTGCCCGTGTTTTCATTAACGGAGAAAACTTCCCACCTACACTTTTATGAAAAATAAAGTCATAATTAACGTGTCCAGCGAGTTGAATCAGTTCCTCTTTATCGATTTTTCATTAGGAAGTTTAATTGGAAATGTTAAACTGAGTACAGTCAGCAGCAGAAGTTGCTAAACGGACCAGATGTTCAGAATGATCTTCACACGCTCTTATTCTCTTAACTATAAAGTCGTGTCTAGCTCATTTTGAACATTTCGCAGACTATACCATGATGAAGTTTTTATTTCAATAAATTAGATTTCACGGGCTAGGATACATGTGGGGACCCGGGTATTTTCTTAAGTAGGTATTAATATATGGTAGGTGACTGCAACCAGAGACCACTAAAGATCGGGAAGCTGCGTCCTTGTAGAGCGATGGAACTTACTGCGATCGCCAACCCGCCATCCAAGCGTGGCGATCATGGGATTGAACCTCTCATATTCAGAGATTGCTGTGGTGGTCTATGGGGAAGGTCTATGTCCAGCAGTGGACGTTAGTTGGTTTATGAATATAACTGAACTATCGAATATTTTTCAGTAATTAGAATATTCCACATCAATTTTGTTGGGTACGGTCAGGGACTTTAATTGTTGGTTCACCTTATAGTGCGCATTTGATAGAGTAAGCATTAAATCATAGAAACAGCTTGAACCGTAAGTGGCTCAACAATTAAAGTTGTGACTGTACCTATACCAAACACTAGAAAAAATAATGTTTAAAATTTATTATGGTTTTCCAAAGGATATTAATCCTTGTCCCCTTCACGCGTGTTCGTAACTGAAGCAGGGACGAATGGGAATACTTCATCGATTAAGTAACTTGTAAGTAATTTAAGGTAAATTTACGATATTACGATAAAGACGTTAATACAGAATTGACCCAAATAGTTGCCAGTGCGTGTCTTGTTCTGACAGTTTATGTAAAATATAAGCTCATAAGCAAGGAATTTTAGTTGGACTCCGAATGTACTGCTTATCGGAAAACGTGCGCTGTCACACCTGTATACGGCATGCGTTCATTACTTAGGCAAACACAGAGAGTCGAGTTCTCTAGTAAACCAATGCAAAGATACATTGAGTTATGTCGAGAACATTCTAAGGTGTTCGCGAATCTAGCTATTTCAATCCCTAACCAGAGTATTCGATAAAAACATCAAGCTGTCTTTAACAATTTTTTTGACTTATGCAATGTAGCAATGTGTAGGACAAAGAATTCGCGCCTTTACATGCGAAGCTCTTAAGAAATATATGTTTAAAGTCCCGATTACTTTGCCGACTTGCGTAGTATAGTATAGTAAAGTAAACAGTCATTAAGAAAACAAGCAGCTTTAAGATGATACCAATTTACACTATAATAAAAAGAATCGGGTCCGGAAAGCTAAGAAACATCCGAATATCCCTTCGGTAATGATACGAGTAGAATGCTCCAACCACTTTTACACTTTTTGTCAAAAAAAAACCCTATGAAGGGAGTGCTTTCTCGTTTCTCTCTTTTAGTAGTTTAGAAGAAAGTCAAATATTATGCTAGTTATAGGTAACGCATTTATACTGGTTCTGTTTAGTAACTTAATTGACCGAATGGTTTAGGAATATCTCACTCAATGTTTGAAGTGAAGGATAATGTTTATTGGGTAAATTTAATGATGTTTCTTGAGTTAATTTAATGAAATTTATTTGTTTATAATAATCGCTACAAAAAACCTGTTTCAAATTAAGAATCTTTAGCGTATTGTTGCAATTTGCTTAAGATTTAATATAGTTACTTTCAACGTTTAATAGTTACTTTCAACCAAATTATCTAAATATATTAATTTGTGTATGGATAAGAATATTTCAATATATTTTTGCTCACTTCGGCTGAAATGCTATCTATGTTTGTATACTGCAGATAATCATTTCTTTGTGGTTATTGCAGAGAGCAAATAAAATAACTACAAAACTACGCTATAGTATGTTTTTAAGAGATTCATGCTCCTAACTTACTATGTCTCAAAAGTTAAAATTATGATCTCTTTTTAAGTAGGAGTTATTTCAAACACCTATACCAAAGACACTTAAGTAAATATAGGTTATTCTTTGTAAACATGGGCTGAATAAGTATTAAGTATATTTATATGGCACTCAATATCTTCTTATACGACAAAAGTCCATTGGATGAGGTTTGGTATTTCAAGTTTCTATTTAAATGAACAACCCAATACAGTAAAGTGGTTTTATCTTTATTAGCTGTTCAAAACGCAAAGGATACTGAGAAAAGACGGCAAAATGTACCGAGTGCCAGATGTTTTCGTTTGCCAGCCACAGCTCCAAGTAAATACGCAACCGTAACGCCTACCAACTTTGCCCGTACTTACGTAATGCCGTACCGAGAAAGCACACGTATATTTCAATAGTAGTGCTGTTCTAATATTTTTTAAGTTTGCGGGTTAGATAAGTCTGTGTTACCCACCTTATCTTCATTATATCTACACTATCTACACTAATATTATAAAGGCAAAGTTTGTGAGTGTGTATGTTTGTTACTTCTTCACGTCTAAACGGCTAGAGCGATTTTAATAAAATTTAGTTAGGAATTATCTGACACCCTGGATTAATATATAGGCTACGTCTTTTTTAATAAACCACGGTTAACACCACGGGGCACAGCTAGTAAGAAATAATTGTAAAATTATAAATTGTACGTCAAAATGGAGTGCTGTTAGGTATATTAATAAAACTATTTTATAGTCACGTAAGACGAACTTTGTATAGAATATTTTTATGAATGTGTGACTAATAAAAACTAGGTACTTATGATTCAGTGTTCTTGAATTGTAACTATACTTTATTGAAGCATGCGTCACAACGTCTTCTCGCACTATTAATAAACGCTTCGCTTTAGGCCCAACCCCTGCTTCTTAATCAACTTCATGTTGTCGTGCTGTTTCTGATAGTTTACTGTATCCGTACCTATCCAGGCAACCGTTCTGAAGTGCCATTTCAGACGCTGCATTGTTTGTAAAAACTTGAGAAGTTTCACTTCGAAATTGTCAATGCACCTACGCCAGTTGTGATAATACGAGTATTTGTTCAATTGCTGCCTTTGATCCAACTTGCTAAGGCGTTTGGCTTTGTATGTTTATACTCGTAAGTATTTGTTAAGATATAAAATTGGGCTAAAACGGCTAATATTTTATACTTTACAAACCTTATTACTACATACTGACCGCGTACTATTTCATACCTAAAGCTGAGAGAGATGACTGAACACAACGTATCCGCATTGCGATAAAGCGAGTAAATGTCGCCAGATTCCTCGGTACAATGCCTCAAGGGCCTTTTTTATATTTCATGTGGCAATTAGTAATGTAGTTAATATAATAATGTACTTAATTCGTAAAAAGTAGCCACGCAGGAACGTGACAAGTAGAAAGCTCATCAACGAGCCCTACGCCCCCAATGAGGGATAAGAAAAACATAGGTACGCATTGAGATTTAAAATATACGTAGAAGTACCTACCACAAGTTTCTGGATTCCTGTTAAGTTCATTTATGTAGCAATTGTCTAGTACAAATATTTACACGAAACTAGGCTTATGAGTTATGTTATATAAAAAATAGGAACATTTTCACCAATGCGGGTCAAGACCTTTCCTAGTATTACGTATTTTTTTCAAGTGCCTACTTTTAATGGCTAGAGCTTTAGCTGTTCACTGTCACTTATCACTACATAGTATAAAACAAAGTCGCTTTCTCTGTCCATATAACCCTATGTGTGCTTAAATCTTTAAAACTACGGAACGGATTTTGATGCTGTTTTCTTTAATTAATAGAGTGATTCAAGAGGAAGGATTATATGTATAATAACATCAATTAAAGAGTGTAGAAATACTAATATCAGCATTGCACCCGTGCGAAGCCGGGGTGAGTCGCTAGTCAATAATAAAAAGAAGATATAATGCTGAACCAAAACAGTTTGCAAAAAAATTCTTGTCTATTTCAGACGTTTTTTCCTTATTGTGTATAAGATTGATGTATCAATAAATGAACGTATAACACTATGTTTTTAATATATGTATGCAGTTTTTCTTGTCCCTAAAATCGATGACATTGTTCCTAAGAAGAAATCTTTGTATGTATGATAGTTCCAGATTTCCCCATACTGACCGATTTGAATGAGCCACCCTGTATAGTGTGCCCACGCCTACAACATTCCTAAAGTATATCCGGGCTCTATTTTCAGGTGCATTATCTGGTTAGTCTATTCAGAAAGTTTGTAAACTTACGGAATGTACCAAAGTAATAGACTTGGGCTTCTTCGACGCCTATCATACGAACAAAAGGACTATTGTCTTACTTCAGACCGTATTTTACCATTACGGCAAGAGAGTCGAGCAAATTGTTACTTTGAGATCCCTCAGATTCCTGGCGTAACGGCCTTAATAACATTATTAGAGAGATCTTCATTATTTAATTTAATCACATTAAAATGTACAATCACCTAAAAATAACTACCACCAGTTCTATAAGCATATAAATCGGACATAATCATCATCGTCATATCAGCCGAAGGACATATACTAGTGACCCATATATTAAGTCTCAGATAAGAAGATTATAATAATATTACCGGCAGAACCTCATGAACACTTTTTTTTAAACAAAGTACCTACGTGTCTATACAATGTGAGAGAGAGTGTCTGTATCTGTTACCTTTTTATGTTTTAACCAATTAGCCAATTTTTATATGGAGACGGTTTTAAACCAAACAAAACCATGAGGTTTTGTTCATACATATCATATTTTAGGTGCAGTAAGGAAGGGTGGAAATTTTTATGGGTAATTTACGTAAGCAACAGCTAACATATTGTATTTTTTTCTCATGATCTAAAATTAAGTTTTCATGAGACATAACTGAAAATTATGTTTTATTTATAAAGTGTGTAGTAATCTATGCAATCACGTCCTTGGGAGTTTTACTTTTTATTAACTTTTTTGTATTTTTCTGGAAAAACGATGAAAATTCTTTCGACGGCTCAAAATTGTCTTTAAAAATGATTCCCATTGCGATATCAAAATTCCGTTTTCTGAAATACATGTATACATGTATTTTAATTGTACAATTAAAATTTTATAAATATTTTGTATGAGTTTCGAATTTTCTTATACCTATACAATATGTGTTATCAATTTCGGCTATTATATTTGGAATAAATATTAAAGCGATTCATTTGAGAAAAAAAAAATCCGATACACTCAAAATGGGCTTCTTACTGCGATTAAAACTAAAATTATCTTGCATAGTAGTTTTTAACATCCCAACTGATAGCGTTATCTAGTAGCTAATAATATACAAATTTCTATGGCTTTATTATGAAAAGAACGCGGCCATCTTGGTGACCCCGGCTGAGTCCATAGGGCTTAAATCCTGATATGGTCATTTTTATTTATGTTTAGTACTATTTTTTTAAAGTTACGAACTCTATTTAAGCATTAGGTTTTTTATAACAGATTTCTGTAATATTGCCTCGTAATATGTAAAAGAGATCAAAAAAATCTTATTGCAATATTTTATTAGAGGAAAAAGAAAGTGCATATACGTACTTTAAATATATTTATTTTTGTACTAAAACTCCCTAACTTAAAACTTCGTGAAAAACTTGATACATGACCAGACCAATATAGTAGTTCTTTATTTTTATTTTGACGTAAGCTCGATATCTGCGAAACTACATTAATATGATCCTGTAGTAAAGTTTTTACTTAAAAATTGTTTTTTTTAAATGTTGGACTCTACAGTCTCAATAAGCCATTGTAATAACAAGGGGTACAAGCTAATGACTTGACAAGGTAATGACATTAAGAATTCCTTAATTGGCTGCTATCGATTTGCTCCTTTGTATTGTTCTAAGTTTTCTTAAGTGCTCAATCGTATTCATTTTATTTCATTATTTTTAATATTGCAAATTAAACCAGTGTGTACCTCGTGAATTTAAGTTAATGAGTAAATAATAGGGTCTGTTTTATTATAAAAGTATATATTTTAAGTAATACTGATTTTTAAAACAAAACTTTTAATTAATTTTCTAGATTCAATATTTAACCTTCTCTAAATACTTTTTCTTTGAAATACTCAATAATTAACTTATTTTATAAATTTCATATTCTAAGAAACGTTAGATCTTACAATTTTTTGATATGCAAGTTGGCGAAAGTAATGCTGCACGGTTTTTATTATCTAATGGCCATCTAAAATGAAAAATATTAATATTTAACGATTAAGAATATCGGCCCTTCTGATCTTCACCACTAGTGGTCTAAAATTGTTTTTATGACTATGTAAATGCGTGCGAGTATAGCATATACAGCGAGATTAAGATAAATTATATTTGAACGCTTTTAGTATGGTAAGAGTTGCGATTAAAATGTATCTTAAAATAGCATTTTTATTAATATTCCTCAATTAGGGCGCACCATTAGCGATGCAATCTAATCTGAAATATAATTCCTATTGCGTACAGTGATACTCCATGCCATGAGAGTTAGACTGGTTAGGTTATATTAAGTATTTATAACCAAAGTAACTAGTTAGCATAGTCAATAGAGATCTACTCTTACGAGAGCAATGTAATTTTGCGCGATGGGATGGTTTCAAAGCAAGAGAGGGAAAAGCACTTTACTGCCGATTGAAACACATAACTTTTCACCTCACTATCGTAACGAAAAAAATTACTCTAAAACATTAAACACGTTAACAAAATTATTGGTATCCATAATTTATCATTCAAAAACATTAAATTAAAGAACACCCAACCAGCTTACCTAACCTTAAAGTAGTAGTGGATTTCAAGTCACTCTAATAAAATAATAACACGTCTTCACTCACGTATATTTAGCCACTGTCGTGGCAAACTTCGGAGAGCACTATGACTTAATATCGCCTTTTCACTTTACAATGACTATATTCATTTGTGTAAAATAATAATTAGGTAATTTTTTTATCGCCATGTTTTTTGTATTATTTGATCTTATGAACATCTAGATAAACGATTATTTGGGTGTGTAATGCAGCATCGGCCACAGAAAACGGTTGATTGGTTTGCTATGCAAGCTATCGGAATAGACGGGCGCGGCGCCACTCCCGCGCATGATTTATTGCGATTTAAATGCTCCATCTTAAATAAGGACAAAGGGGATTGAAATATTGTAGAGAATTGTACAAAATATATGTTATTCTGCAAGAAGCAAGTGAATAGCATCATGTCCGTTTTGTTTCCTTGTAGTTTGTATACAGGCTGTATTTGACTAGTGCGTCATTTATCAGTTCAAAAAGGAAGTAAAAAACAAACCCCTCCCAAAACAAAACCCTATTATTCATAAACGTATATCAATCCTACATTTAGTTAATTTTTGTTTTATTCTTATCTGTCACTTTGAAAAAGTAGGTTTTATATAAGTTCATCAACAAGGAGGTGAAAACGGGTTATTGACATAAATCATTAAAAAAAAAAATAACCAATTGGATTACATCGCGTATACTAAACTTAAATTACATCACGTTTTGAATATTACAGAGTTTAACGGTTCAACCAGTATAAGCGACATAATCGATAATATTTAGTAAAAAATGGGTAAACTTAAGATGGTTAGTGGAGCAAGCACATTTCGGTTATTTACCCACGGTTATGATATTATTTATATTTATATGTATTATTTGGCGTAGCAAATAATAGATTTATTTAACTTTATAGAAGATATATTTACTTTAGTATAAATCAACAGAATCAAGCAAAACACATCTTGACTTCATCCAAATCCAAGCGATTCATTATACCCATCTTAAATCAACTCAATGAAATGCATAAACAAGATGGACAATTTAAAATAAGATATAGCGGTTTGAAATGGAATAACAGAATAATCCAAAGCACACAGATATATCAGGGTTGGCATTCCCAGCCCTTAAATTTATCACCAGCATAATTGTGACTTTGAGATGTAATAGCGAAGTATATTGAATAGAGGATTTAATCATTTAGACGTCGCATGACTAGACTGTTGAGAGCAATGTGAATATCGGTGCCAGACAGCTGTGCGAGCAGATCAAATAAAAACAAATGTTTACAGTCCAAAGTAGAACTACCTATGTAGAAACTTAATACTGTATGATTTATTTTGGATCCCGGACGCCGTTATAAAACCTTTTAAAAAATAATATTATCTATTCTTGTAAAGCTACTGATCAAAGAACAAGGGACTCGCAAGGAGATTATAAGAGGTTTACGCCATTATTGTTTTTGCCTATTCACGATTCTGCACAATATGAATTCCACAAAAATTAGTTTGATCACATGCGTAATACTTCACAGTCATTATTTTAGGCAATCTTGTTTTTGTCTTTTCGCGATTCTGCTCAATATGAATTCCTGCAAAGACCCGCAATTAATTGTACGAGTACTCAAATGAAAAAGAGTAAAACATAATGCGTTATGAATCGAGAAAATTCGTTTTGTCACGTATTTTGCATTGAAACGTATTAATTATATAACAAATTGTGTCTGGTTAATTATATTTATTGATTAACTATGTTTGAAGTTTGGCATGTTGCCTTGGTTAGATAGTCAATGTCAATTTCAATAAATCTTCCAGTAAATATTTGTCATGTGACAGGCTCAAAACAAACCAAAGATAATATAATACTAGGTTAAGAGCTTAAACTTATTTCTAGCTGTGCTAGTGCTATGCCGTAGCTCTAGCCGTAGAACATGGCAGTAATACCTACTACTATGACCGTATCATCGCAACTGTCACTTTTTAACAGCGCGTGGGTGAAAGATAAGAGATAGGCACTAAATATTAATAATATGTTTTATTTAATTCTAACCTCATATAGTCAGCGTAAAAGTATAGTTATTAGACCTTTATTTTTATAGTACCTATTGAAAAGCTCAAGACAGGGATTTATGGGAAAAGTGTATTGGGGAGGCTTTTACCCTAAAGGAATCCACAGTGAAATAAAATAAAATACTGTATTACAACATTTTATTGAAGTGGAAATAAACAAGCTTTTTTATTATTATTACTTATTTACTATGTTTGTAGCATCAAGAATATTATATTTGGCCACTTTAACTGCTACTAACTATAAGATGCTGACTGTACATACACTTTAGGACGGTTTTGATAACGAAACTCGCAATGATTTCTATTCTTTGAAGCGGCACTGATTCGTTTCTAATTATAAAAGGGCAAACTTAATTATTCCTAGCCACAAGCAACCCAGATCTTTTGATAATTGAACCGATCAATTTAAACTTTACAAACTTTGTAATTAGATTGTCAACCGAATTTTAGAATTCGTATAAAATACAAACGAATTTAAAATGAGATGATTTTTATTTTAGAGAAACTGAAAAATAAAATGGATAATTAAAATAGTGCTCGTAAGATAAAAATGTTTAGTGAAAATTAACATAGTAAACTGGTACACTCACAAGAAATTATTACCAAATTGTTTATATTCGAATTCAAAGAATTAAAATCCCTTATACTCACCATAATATATTGAATTGACGGACTAGAATCCCATAACGAAGATTTTAAGGTAAGTATCCAGAAAAACTGAACACTTAAAATTTATTAGTTAGTCACTTAACTAAGACGTTTCCCCCAAATTTAATTGGTATCACAAAGTGGTAAAGATTTATGATCTTAGATTAAACATATTTTTACGATATACTAGTTGGTTCAAACCCGGGCTTTCAAATTGATGGTCGCACATTTTCAAAAGAAAAACTTACTCATTTCAAACTAATTACCTAATTAGTAATAAAAAGCAAAAATAAAAACAATGATTATTTTTTTTTAGAATTAATCAAGATACTTGACAAAAATGATACCTACGTGATTTTAGTAGTTTTCTCATTATATATTTTTTTTGTGTTGTCTTATAACATAAATTACTTGCTTAGCATACAAGCTAGGCTCATCATCATCATTGGCATTGGCATCATCAATTAATGTGGCGTTGATCTGCGAGAAAAAATGAAAGGTCTATAAAAATAATGGCTCCATGGAGTCGTATGCTTAACAAAATAAGATTCCCTAATGGTTGACTCCTGAAAATGTTTTATCCATAATTTGTACAAAATAATATGATTCGGCAATATAGGATTAACTAGTAATAAATATACTCTCGTTTACTGTTTATTTTATGTAACTAAAACATGAAGTTTAATTATAAATAATACCCGTTATTAATTTAAGTAGCGCTGTTAATCCAATACATAAATATACTATAATGTACATAATACATTGAGTTTTAAATATCGCTTGCAATTATTATTAACATAAATCACTAACGTGCTATTTAATTGAAAAAATAAACAACTGAGGTGTTTAATAGCTTACCATACATAAATAACTCTTTCTGAGGTTAGTTTGTACTCAACTTACAAGCTTTGGCTATTTTTGGAGACAGTACTGTCATTTAAAATTTGCGTGAAGTATTTTGAGGCCATGTTCAATTAAAATTATAGATACTAAATTAAACTATTAAATTAATGGCACATCATTTGTTCCTTTTTTTAATTCTATGCCTGATGTACATTTAAGCCGTTATATAATACAGTATTTGAAGGGTCCACGGAAAGAACATGTCTAGTCACTTTGACAACATTTCGAGATATTGCGGTTTTTGAGTTTGGAATGATTCAATTAACCATACTATCTTCGCAATTAGATGATTTTCAAATGCAAAAAACTAGATTAATAATCATGTTTACAATTATATCAGAAGGTGTAGGTAATAGTTCGTCGAGAACTCTACATTTTGAGATTAAAATCTTATTTTTGGAAATTAGTGACTAGAAATGTTCTTTCCGTGGACCCTTCATTTAGTTTTTTTTCTTTGCGTAGAATTAGTGATAGATGATATCCGGACAAATCTTATGTCCTTCCTCAAAACCCATAAACCGAGTTTTATCTAAATCGGTATAGAGGTTTAATCGTGAAGAGGTAATAGACAGATACTTTTTAATTAAGTTTCAACAGAATAATAAAATAAGGTATATTATACAAACTTTGCCGACTGACAACTGAATTTTGTAGCAAAAAAATCATTTGATACACGACAAAGTATCATTATATAAAATCGTTTTTACTGTAATTATTGTATATTTGAACCGAACAAGAATATAACTAGCAAAGTTATATGTATATAATGACAAATTATACCATTGTTGTTTTCTACCGGTAATTATTTGCAAAGCGATGAATGTTTTTGAAATTGTTTCTCTTGACCCCGACTATACGTTTGTCGGGTGACTTCACGTTTGTTTAGTCACTCACGCAAATAGCCGTATTTTTATAAATAAGTTGAAAGTTTTACGACGCCTACAATTACGAAGTTGCAAGCGGAGTGGAGGCAAGGTTACATATTCAAGCGTAGAAATTCACGAATGCGCTTTGGTGTGTGTTGGAACAGCAATGTGACCCATTAAATGTTTACAACAACGCACGCTGTGAACACTAAAAAGCACCATTTTGAGTGTGAAAGCGTTTACGAGCGGTAACAATGAGCAAATAACATCGTTGTGATTTTTGCTATTACTTTAGGGGTCGTTTCGGTCACTATAATGTGATATTCGTTTGATTTAATTGCCTAATAAATAAGATATCTAAGAAATTATAACTAATCATCATCATTTCAGCTTTAAGACGCCCACTGCTGGACATGTGGGGTTTCTATAGTCGGCACGCCTTGGGTTGGTAACCGCAGTAGCAGTTGACTCGGTCTCGACGAGCGCTGCTGTTCAACCGCTGGTTCTTTTCCCATAGCCGCCTCTTACGACACCAGCGAGAGGAGATGGGGAATTTTTTTACAAAGACGATAGGTACATTTTGTTTTGCGAGTAGTGTACAGTCAACAGCAGGAGTTATAATCGCGTCAGGTGTTCAGAATGATCTTGACACGCTCTTATTATCTTAACAATAAAGTCAGTCAAGCTCACTTTGAATACCTCACCCGCTTAGCAACTTTTGCTGCTAACTGTACCCATATTAGTTGGATCACAATTTGATAAATAAATAAATAAATATTTCGGGACATTCTTACACAAATCGACCTAATCCTACGGTAAGCTCAGTAAGGCTTGTGTTGTAGGTACTAGACGACGACATATGTAATAAATAGATACATATAAATACGTAAATACATAGAAAACACCCATGACTCAGGAACAAATATCTGTGCTCATCACACAAATAAATTACTGCGAATCGAACCCAGGACCTTCATAGGCAGGGTCACTACCCACTAGGCCATAGCGGTCGTCAAGACTTTATTTTAAAGATAATTTGTATAATCAATATTTTAATAAGGTGTCATGGAATCTTATCTTATCTAATGTTATGGGGACCCTTTCGGATAGACTTCGACCCATTGGGATCTTTTGTGTAGTTGTCCCCGGTTATCGGATAATAGAGCTCAGGGATAGCGCTCTGAAGTCTTTCGGGTCCAGGTAGCCTGCTTCAAAGTCCTTCATTATTTGTCGGGCGAGAGCATGACATTCATACATTATGTGTTCTATTGTCTCTTCCTCTTAGCCACACAGTCTATAATCGGTATTGACCGGTTTCATGGAATACTGTCCCCTGTTTAAAATCACAAAACAAGCTCAAAGTAAACAAACTAATTTACATACTTTGACCATGTTATTTTAGGCTACGACGTAGTAGACTTTAGCACTCTATTACTGTTTTTATATTAAGCAGAAACCTCTGCTAGCATATCAAAGATATTTAAGTAAAAAGGATTCAATACTCTTCGGTAGATGTCGCTACACGTCACCCGTAATGACGTATACCAGGAAGGATAAGATAGAGAAATTTGACACGTCTAAGCGGTAGGTGCTCGTATAGCACAATTGGTAGTGCACTGGGTTAGTGATCCAGTGGTTGTGGGTTCGAGTCCCGCTGCGAGTAAATTTTTTATATTTTTCTTTCGATTTAAATATCACTCTATTACTATTTTATATAGTATATTTCCACATTTCTTGAATTCACATCAGTTTGAAAACAATAAAGACACAAAATTTCAATGAAATGGGACACTAAGACAGTCGATAGTCCACACCCGAGTGATTTATACCCAAGCTGGTGACACAAGATGTTTTTGATTCACACAGCTCTGCACAATTGACTTTACGAACAGCAAACAAAACATAAAGCCCTGGTATCCTTTGAAAATCAACATTTATGAGATCGTAAGCAAAGGGGTTGGCCACAAATCTCTCTTGGAGTTCACAATGTTGCCATTTCGCGCCGTCAAGAGGTGAGGCTTGCAAGCATCTTAGGGTAATCCGTTAAGTTTATTTACGGACTTGGGATTTAAACTGTTTTAAGACGGTTTTATTTGAGATCTCAGTTCAAGCTGCCATTGACTTGCTTACAAATAGTTAACATAATTCTCTTGTTCGCTTGATATATTAGGTCGCGTCGTATGTAGGTCTTCTTTCTGCATGTTATTATTTCTGAGTAATTATTTGTTTATGATTTTGTTATTTGATCACAGTAGACTAAAACACAATTATTTAATAACAATCTATCAACTGTTAATAAATCATAGTTTGGCCAATATGGGTAACAAAATATAAATCATTAACCCTTGAACACGTATAAATCATCAACCCTTTTACCACCGTTAAAAATATAACAATTTGCTACGTACAGCTTAAGAAGCGTGTTAAATAAATTGGTATAAATAAAAAAGTTTAGTAAAACTTTGCTAACAAGATATCATCTGGGTATAAATCCAGATATCTATAACAGTCGTATTTTCCAGAAGGAAATGTGAAGTGCAGTCAGGTTTGTTGAAGAAAATTTGAAATTCTGACATTACTTTAAACAGAGTATGTACCTATGTTTCATATTGCACTCATTGGCTGACTCCTGAGTCAGTGAAATACAGAATTCAGTTTTGAAGAAAACCTATTTGCATCGCAACGAGCTTGGCTTGTTATATGCTCTTTGAAGTTTAAATTTATGATTCCATGCTTGCTTCTTTAAGTGGACGTCAGCGTTGCACAGAATAGAGCATGTCACGTTTTCTATTTTCGAATCGTAATACGCGATAAAGTTATTAGAACTGTTTTAACTTTATGTTAGCATATTATCTCCTTTTTCATATAACACATATAGTACTACTGTTTAGTTTTTGTACTTGCTTAATTAGATTTGCAGATTTTTTGATATAAAATACGCATAAACCCTACTCACAACTAGATGTATGGAAGCGATTATAAATGTGACGTTATCTATGAAAAAGGACCATATTGTCGATGGCGCTTACGTCGTTGTTCAAGATGACTCAATACAAATGCAACGTGGTTCGACGTAAGCGCCATCGACAATAAGGTCCCTTCTGATAGATAATGCCACAAATATGTTACTTACTGTTTTTGTATTTTAGGACTAACTATGAAAAAATATTAATTATTATATTACATTGGGATGGTTACACACAGATCTAACAAGCCCCAACCATTAAAAGTGATCTGTTCGTTTGAACAATGGTACTAGTCTTCTCACCATGTTGGGAAAGTCTTAATGAAGGCCAATAAAATTAGCGCATGTTAAATTAAAGCTCATTGGCTCCTGTTAATTTGGCAGCCTAATTAAGAGGTGTCGGTGGAAATGTTCAGTTCCATCAAGCTGTGGTTCGGTGGGAACTGCGGCGGGAAAGTTTTTATCCACTTCATTTGTAGAATCTGTTTGAAATCTTCCAGGTTGTAGTAAAGCTACTTCGGTACAGCTCTGCAGATGACGGGCTATTCTATCAGAGTATATAAGTTAGCTACATAGATGTTTGACTTCCTCTCGTCAGCTGGAAGTGAATGATGCTACTTACTGTACTATAACTGCGGCAGGCGTTGCCTAGTAGGTTGTTACCTTAAAGATTATGAGTTGGTTGGTTGTTGTTGTAGCCGATGTTCCTTGGTTCGAATCTCAGTAAGGGCTTTTATTTGTGTGATGACTAGATAAGCACAGATATTTCAGTCTGTGCCATGGGTGTATTCTTTGTATTTAAGTATTTGTATATTATATATATCGTTGGCTAAGTACACAGCACAAGCCTTCTTGAGCTTAAGTACTATCATTCAATTTGTATAAGGATGTCCTGTAATATTTTTATTTTTTTTTATGAAATGGACAGTTGTATATTTACTGTATAACAAAATAAAAATGTAAAATATTATTGTTTAATTTATTAAAATAGTATAGCTTGTTTAAGATTAAAAAGTGGATTGTTTCCATGACAATGATGTGCCATCGCTCGTTTACATGAATACAAACAACATTTGAAATAATAATAATTTACGGTTATTTTGTATATTAAATAGCTAAGTAGCTAATTAATTATAATTATTGCATTTTATAAATATTCCCCTTTTTACGGTTTACATTGAAGCGAACAAGCGATGTTTAAAATGTTATTTTATTATTAAAGAATCATTTATAGTTTCATAATATTTATTTAGCTATTAATTTAGCTTTAATATCTATCAAATCAGGTAAAGTTTTCCGATTTAATTTTGTCGCAGACTTCCACAAAATTGGTTTATATCAAATTGCCTTCAATAATCTGATACTCGTAGTACCAGATTCGAAGTGAAATAGACCTTAACAGCGTATCACTTTAACTTTCATACGGCCTTACGCAACTAGATAGTCACACAAAGAAAATTCTGGAAAGCAATTAATAGTCCGGCATTCGATTACAATTTTCCATTGTGTCACTTGATATGTCCCTGGCTCATAGAGGTATGGAAGAGGGTATTTCGTGTGTTCAATACCTAACGGACAATGCGTGTGTGGCCCCGACACTCCATTACGAACCGAATCTCTCGTCATGACAATAATGTCTATTCATTGATTAATTGTCTATTCGGAGAATCGTTTCACACTTTCATAATTTTGCCGCTTGGTTCTTGTGTTCACAGTTTCATAACGAATTCCTTTCCAATTTTCGGTGTAAAAATATATATTTAAAGAAACTTGTTTAATCATTATTCTCTTATAACTATATCCTTATTTATAATATTTTTTTTTTTATGTTACACATAATTAAAGGACTAAGAGTGCCGAGTGGCCGTTCTCGATTTCATGTGTATTCAATTTGTAGATAAGAAATTAATTTAGTGAATAGAATACCCACGTCAAAGAAAGCCAAAATCAACCCGAGCGGTAACTTTAGCTAAGAAAATATTTAATTAATTTTGAGATATTTGTTGAAAATTAAAATAAAGCTTTCAGAAAACAGCTGAGAAACCATATCTGTGACCTATGATACATAATACAAAACGCCATTCAATTAATAAATCGCTATGAATGACTTGTAATAAAAAAAAATCGTGACCTATACATAATACAAAACGTCATTCGATTAAATAAATAAATCGCTATGAATGAAATGTACCTAATAAAAGCACACGTGAACAAACACACAGTTAACGTGTTGTAAGCATGCGACTTTATTTTTATCATTGTGATAAAAAAAGTAAATTATGTACAATACACAAAGTTTTATAGTATAATTTTTTTTGGACGAATATATTTTTTTTTTACGATGTGCCTGAAGTGAAGCATATCTGTCAGAAAATTATTATTTCAAACAAAAATCTCCAATAGGACTCAAAATAAAACACCCTAAGTACGAGTATTAGGACAACCTCTATCACAGTTTATATAACTACTTTTTTGTATATGTTCGTGTTTTCGTATTTTTTTATGACAACAATGATAAATATAAAGTCGCATGCTTACAACACGTCAACTGTGTGTTTTTTTACGTGTGATCTTATTTGATTTCATTCATAGCGATTTATTTATTTATCAATTATCATGCATAGATAGTTATATCGATTAAGAATTTCGGCGGCTACCGCAACGCCTCCGTGGCGCAATGGTTAGCGCGTTCGGCTGTTAACCGAAAGGTTGGTGGTTCGAGCCCACCCGGGGGCGATTATTTTGATTTTAGTTCTCTAGTATGGTCTAATTTTAATTTGATAACATTATCTGCTAATATGATGTTTAACAAATTAATTATTTGAACAAATAATTAAACCGAAAAATGAGAGAGATATGTAATATATGTAGGTTAATTAAGATATTTTCTTTTAACCTCTACATGTCTATAGTTAGAGAACTAAGCTGATTTCAATAAGTTATTCAACGCCTCCGTGGCGCAATGGTTAGCGCGTTCGGCTGTTAACCGAAAGGTTGGTGGTTCGAGCCCACCCGGGGGCGATTATTTTGATTTTATTTTTCTAGTGTGGTATAATTTGAATTTTAT
This sequence comes from Grapholita molesta, assembly GCA_022674325.2. NCBI lineage: Eukaryota > Metazoa > Arthropoda > Insecta > Lepidoptera > Tortricidae > Grapholita > Grapholita molesta. The sequence goes on from CP053132.2 coordinate 6,340,759, forward strand.
GACATTATCTGCTAATATGCTGTTTAACAAATTAATTATTTGAACAAATAATTAAACCGACTAATGAGAGAGATATGTATTATATGTAGGTTAATTAAGATATTTTCTTTTAACCTCTACATGTCTATAGTTAGAGAACTAAGCTGATTTCAGTAAGTTATTCAACGCCTCCGTGGCGCAATGGTTAGCGCGTTCGGCTGTTAACCGAAAGGTTGGTGGTTCGAGCCCACCCGGGGGCGATTATTTTGATTTTAGTTTTCTAGTGTGGTCTAATTTTAATTTGATGACATTATCTACTAGTATGATGATATTTAACAAATTAATTATTTGAACAAATAATTAAACCTAATAATGAGAGAGATATGTAATATATGTAGGTTAATTAAGATATTTTCTTTTAACCTCTACATGTCTATAGTTAGAGAACTAAGCTGATTTCAGGAAGTTATTCAACGCCTCCGTGGCGCAATGGTTAGCGCGTTCGGCTGTTAACCGAAAGGTTGGTGGTTCGAGCCCACCCGGGGGCGATTATTTTGATTTTAGTTTTCTAGTGTGGTATAATTTGAATTTGATGACATTATCTGCTAATATGATGTTTAACAAATTAATTATTTGAACAAATTATTAAACCGACTAATGAGAGAGATATGTATTATATGTAGGTTAATTAAGATATTTTCTTTTAACCTCTACATATCTATAGTTAGAGAACTAAGCTGATTTTAGTAAGTTATTCAACGCCTCCGTGGCGCAATGGTTAGCGCGTTCGGCTGTTAACCGAAAGGTTGGTGGTTCGAGCCCACCCGGGGGCGATTATTTTGATTTTAGTTTTATAGTGTGTGTTTTTTTTTTAATTTAAAGGCATTGTCTGTTCACAAATTAATGAAACCGTGTTAAGGTATATGTATTTTATTTTATTTAGATGTTTATTTTCTTTTAAGTAATAACCATATTATAAATACAACTAGATGACTTACATGTATAAAAGTGAACAAGATGCAAAAGGTTTCGCCCCCGGGTGGGCTCGAACCACCAACCTTTCGGTTAACAGCCGAACGCGCTAACCATTGCGCAACGGTGGCATTGAATAACTTATTTATTAAAAGCATCTTAGTTCTGTAACTATAGACATGTAGAGGTTAAAATAAAATATCTTAATTAACCTACATATATTATTATAATACATGTCTCTCTCATTATTCGTTTTAATTATTTGTTTAAATAATTATTTTGAAGCATCATGTTAACAAAATAATGTTATCAAATTAAAATTAGTCCACACTAGACAAAAATGTATTTAACATGTGTATAATTATATATAATGGATTGCCTAGTGACATTAAATTATCAGAAGGAAATAGTTTTAAGAAAAAATTGACAGCCTGGCTTTTTGACGAATGCTTCTATAGTGTGAAAGAATATTTAGTTCATGTACAAAATTGTCACCTGAATTTTTATTATTGACAAAATTGATATCAATATAGAAAGTCTTGACATAAATTATTATTATTATTTTTTATTCTTTGTGTATGTAGTATTGCCTGTTTTTAAATATTTGCACGCTTGCATGCAGGCTGAATGCAATGAACTATATCTATTGTAATTATAATAACATCTATATTTTACTGTGTTCTATGCATATAAATTCTTTGAATCTTGAATCTTGAATCTAGAAAAGTAAAATCAAAATAATCGCCCCCGGGTGGGCTCGAACCACCAACCTTTCGGTTAACAGCCGAACGCGCTAACCATTGCGCCACGGAGGCGTCTCGCTAGCGAACGAATTTCAAAAGTAATCCGATCGCAAAACATTTGCTCAAAAAGAATGAAGAGATAAAAGCCGAACAATCGTTCTAATTTTAGCATGCACTATCTTAATGAGTTGTTCTTTATCGCTTTGGCAAACGAGTCGGAGAATGTTATTTTTATATTTTATAAGTATAAATGAATATATAAATTTTATATTCTTTATTACATTGAATCATAATTTTATAAATATATCAATCTGGACTGTTTAATCAGAATATATAAATTATCAAATCAAATTTTGCTCATTACTGTAAATGCAAGTTTCATAATATCATTTTTATTAAACACTATTTTGAACTTAACCTTCTGCCAACCTTGATAACGATAATTACACAATGATGTTGGCAGTATCGGATTTACAATTCTTATCGCCATTTTATTAATCATAGGATTTATTTAAATTTAATGTTTGTCTAAAATTCACCGCATATATTTATTTATTCAACGTGTTCTGTAAATGCGAAACAAAACAAACTAAAACTGAACGCAATATAAACAAAAAAAAGTAATCGTGAAAAACATTTTTACCTCGCTTTTACATTTTCTTCTGCAATAAAATCTATGAAGAAAACATTACGAAACACTGCATAACCATATCAATCGAACCTCATTTCATATTCCGAGTAACACAAAACACATTTTACTACAAAATATGTCTCTCTGGAGGATTCTAGAACAGTGTGCATTTTCTTTCAATGAAACCTAACGCGTGTCGAAACCCACGGGAGTTAGAGGGGAAATTTTATTAGTTGTATCAATAGTAAATTCAAAGCATGCGTTATCTAAATATATAAAATAGTCTCATATCCTTTAAATGGTAACAATAGGTTTATAAATCTATTGTTACCATTAACAATAGGTTTATACTTATAAATGATAAAAATTGCGGCAACCTTATTGCGACAATTTTATACAAGTACCGTAATTCGGGGTGAGTTGGCGCGAAATCGAAGTTCAAACCTAGATAAAAGTTTATTTTAATATGTGGCACATTGATTTATATACAAAAAAAGTGTTCCCGAGGTATGAATTTCAGTTTTTTTATAAGTTTGTGTAGTTCCATTTTATAACTTTAACGATAAACACGAAAACCCACCTCACCCCGTAGTGCCTCGTATTTGGGGTGCGAGGGGTTTCCATACAAAGGTGATTTTGGAAGATTGTTGGATCGATTTTTTTTTATTATGCGTATTACTATAGCTCCATTTAAATTGGAATACATTATTTTTGTAGCAGTAGTCTTAAAATCCCTTCTCACCCCCCTCTCAAACCTTCTCTCCCCATTCGTAACCCACCTCTCCCCGCGAAACCTACTCACCCCGTTTTACGGTACTTGGTGTCCACACGACTACTACTACTACTACTAACATCACAAAGCTACTAGCCTTACAAGTAAGGGGCCTTCCTCAGAAAATACCTACAGACGATAGAAGGAAGTCCGTGCCTCAAGCTGTATTTCTATGCATTTTGGAAACGGCCGTGTAGGTAGATTGTAATAGTAACAACAATAGCACACTCCTTACCAGTATATGTTACAAAGGAAATTTGATTTAGAGCGTTTCTATAACAAGCTCGAGTGTTCGTCTTTGTATGTACCCATATTGAATTTTCTTTCAAAACTCACATCTTTCGTGCGTATGTATTACAGATTAGGCCGTAATGTAAACGGGATAAAGTTTCTTTTTAATATTGTGTTCGAAGATGATACGAGAGTGTGTAATTATTTTTTTGTTATTGTATATAGTTGAAACGGTCTTAGAAAAAACGTTTACCTAGAGACGTCTTTATTTGAGTTTCTTGTTATACTTAATCGCGGGTTGTTTAGAATTGTTTAAAATTTCATGAAAAACTGTATAAATTCACTGGTGGTTGATGAAAAACATTTTGAAATTGATAGTAAATATCATATAGTTATTTTATAAATGATACACATGGCTCTACTTACGTTAACAACATGTTTCGGAAAACATAGGCCTTCATTTTTAAGCACTAAGAGTACTCAGCACTCTTAGTTTTTGAAAATAGGGCCCTACGTCCGTTCGGTTCACCGCTCGCGTCGCCGGCCCGTCACAATGTCTCACGAAAGTTTAAATACAAATCACATAGTTATTTCGCAACTTGGCACTAGTCTGAAATTGTGTTTTTTTTAATTAGTCCTTCCTTATAAAATACACACCTTAAATCGAATTATATCGCGTATACTGAATTACACACCGAAGTTATAGCAATTGATAGTTCCGTTGTCAACAGCTCGACTTAATCAAGAACCAAGCCCATGAAAGCACCCATGTCTTAGTCTAGTTGCTGCAAAATTCGACTTTAGTTGTTTTATCAAAATTTATTGAAGCGACGAAACTTCCTTATTTTTAATCATTCTTACGCTAGTCTTTTTGCAAATAATAGCAAGTATTTTTTTTTTATTTCACGACGATAAAGAGTGAATAAAAAGTGAAACTGGGCTTACTTGATTCTAAAAATGGAGACCTTACTAGAGAATTCATTTTCTGATATCTCTCAAAGTATTATCCTAACGCTTAAGAAAGACTAAGTATAATTATATTTTAAACAAGTGACCTCTGTTATCCTTTAACTTGATATTTTTCTAACATTTACAATATTGTAATAGTCATAATTATGAATAGAAAAGTTCTTTGTTTAAGAAAATTTTAATATTCAAATTGAAACAAAGGCAATCTTGCTGTAAATCTTGATTACATAGCGCTTATTCATAAATCTAAATGCGTTCGCCAATTAGCTCACAGCTGCTGTTAATTTGTCTGAATTTCGCATGCACTGTGGAGAGTGCAGCTTAAGGGGAATGTATTTCCAAAATTTGCATATAAGACTCATTCAAAATTATTTGCTTCAAGCGACATTCAGACATTTACTAATTTGGTTTCTATAAGATTAAGATCGCGTAAAAGTAAACAAACAAAATTTACTGGACAGATTATTAAAACTGCAATAAAATTTTACCAATCGTAACAAAGCGAATGAACTGTAAAGATTTAAAAATGGGGCAATCCAGTTTTTTTTTTCGTTACGAGACAAAACAGCATTTTTTTATATATATTAAAAACTAGTTCTGCCCTGCGGTTTATTAATTAGGTATTAGAGAAATAACGTAGCTTATGTGTGTCAGCTAACTCTGTACAAAATTTATTAAAATCGCTCCGGCTGTTTAGACGTGAAGAAGTAACAAATATACACACTCACAAACTTTCGCCTTTATAATATTAGTCTAGATAAACGTCTGTTAAATAAACCATAATGCTTATAAATTAAAGGAAAATATAGCCAGGAGGTATTGTATTTTTGCTTTAGTTATAATTATTTAAAGTTGATTGGCTCTTAACTATGTAAGAATCCATGCTACATGGCTTTTCTCACGCAGAATTCTTCCACATTCTTCGTAATAATCAATGAATTTAATCCCGTTTGGACAAATGCGAGACAAAAATCAAAAATAGATATTAAACTCAAACTCAAACGTTTATTCAGTAAGTAGGTAGGCCACAAAGGCACTTTTACACGTCGAGTATACAAAAGAAGAAAAATAAAAACTACATCGGTTCTAACCCTACAACTCTGACCCGAGAAACATTTTGAATTTAATGACCGGCAAGAAACTCGAAGGGACTTATTTTTTCAAAACAGTATTACAAAACATATCTTAAACATATTACATAAAAATACGTTATTCTATAAGAAAACATATCCAACATTAAAAAAAATTACCTACTGCCAAAGAAAAAATAAAAATAATTACTTACAAGTCCAAATCTGACTGCTAAGAACGAAGTTAACAAAACGTTAGATATGCTTTCTTAACTGAATTGTGTCCTTTACTCAAATTTCCAAATTACAATAATTCGTCATCAAAAGTTTTAAAAAAAAGTATTTTTATAGTTATTTTGGTTTCAAAATATACACAAAAATATAAATATGTACTTATTAAAAATAAACCATAGAGATGTATAAGGTCTCCATTATGGATAGATATCGAAGAAAAAGCCATCAGTCATATCGATATCTTCAACACAAAACAGACGTGTAAGTACGCACTTAATTTGATTCTAATTAAATTTTGTACGAAATATGTTATGAGCCTTAAAATGCTGTGAAGCGCCTATTAATTACCTTTTAAATGAACAGAGAAAATTACAAATTTATCTTATTAATAACCAGCTATGTCGCAATGAACTTGCTTGACATTTTGCATACATAATTCACCTACTCGTATCTCATATTTTGGTTGTAATTGTAGAAAAAGGTTATGGCTTACAAATAAAACTAACTTACTTTTTTAATGAGTAAATTTTATTAGTACTCTCGCTCATACTCAACTTCAGACTGTAAAATGCAATTAAGGCATAGAAATAAACATTAAAGCAATTAATTAAGTACAGTAAAGTTGTAATTATTTCACTAACTAAGTGTACCTAATTGATGATTACATACTATTATTTAGATTCGCTGAGTCCAAGAACTCCCTACCGCGAATTTTCATAAAATCATTATCCTCATATTTTGGGATGTAAGATAAAGGCTTGGTCACACAGGGCGCGTTTTATGGCGTGGCGCAGCGGGGCGCGATGCTGCTGTCCGAATGTGTGCCTTATTTCGTTACATTAGTCACACCGCTGTCACGCCCCGCTGCGCCACGCTCTCAAAACGCGCCTATCTGCCCGAGCCTTAAAGACGAGCATCATTATTACGGAATTTCAGCGTGTTTCTAGTCTGTCTACATTACAAGTTTTAAAATCTGTCAAGCCATTACCTTTGACCTTAAATACCTTTAGCCTAATTTTAGACCCGATAATAAGTGAAATTCTTGACGGTTCAGAATTGCGTACGTGTATAAACTTTTTGAAGCATCTGCGTTTAAATTTTTGTTTTTAATTATACAATGATTACAGTAATTTACGTGTCATATTGTAAAATAAAAGCAATGGTTCTTAAAACGCGACAGATAGTACTATACGCTTATTAATATTAAACCATATATCGTAGAAATTCTAGTAACTAGCTAACCGAACGTCTTTTAAAAACAAATGCGTGATTTGTGTTTTGTTTGTTTCTTTAAATATTTTTCATAAGTTTTAACTTTTGATGTAAAAAAATATGGCGTATCCAAAAAAAATTGTGAATCTAACGACGAAGAAGCAGCTTAGCCCCGGCGGAGGTACGGGCTAACACAAGAAGTAGAAAATAATGAACATTACGTACTTTATTTGTTGTTACTGTTGAAGTCTAAAGTTGTATGAGCAAAGTTATTTTACACCTAGTGCCTCTACTACTACTCTCAAGACTCCAAATTAGGACCATTAACTTGATCGATACTCAAAATTAACACTCGAAACAGATACGAATTTTGGTCTCTTGTTGCATAAATAACTGTTGCTAATGCTAAACAACGATACCCATGAAGACAACCAACTTATACATACATCTTTGTTAATATAAGGCTCCACGTTGAAATATGTTTATCACTACAACTGTTCAAACACTCAGAGTTATTGCTTACATTAAAGAATCTTATTGCGTTATCCAGAAAACGTATGGCAAATGTAAATGTTTTCAAAATGTATCTTAGTTGCGTGTTCTAGTATCGACCGGGGAAGTTGATTATTCCATTTTTCCTTTATTTCTAAGAATTATGGATTCGTTAGCAGAGGTTTCTGTTTAAAAATAAAATTTAGTTATGGGGCAGCGCATCGATATCGGGAAATTCTCAATATGATTTGAGACTCCGATGCCGCTAAAAAGTGTCAACATATTGGTGGTAGATGTCGCTAGGCGCCTCCTAAGCGCCTTGAAGGATATGGTGGAGAAATTCGCAGCCTTTGGGCAAGCCTCTGTATGCATGTATTTCAAAGTCGGAAGTTTGAGTCTCGCCCGCGGCAGTCGATTTTTGCAATTATCCTTTATTTCTAAGAATTACTTAAATATTTTGTTACAGAGACAAGTTTTATGAATGCAGTGATTAAGCAACTGTTGACTAGAACGCAATTACTTAAGAGAACTCGTTCTAACGAAGCATACACATCCCTTTAATTACGTACAACTGAGCATCTCCTTTGCTCGTTTTAACAATCAACAACTGAACATTGTTCTTGACGGGATAATTTTCACTGCGCCAATTTGTTTAGTCGCTATAATGATGTCTTTCATTTCTTTTTGCTCAAAGACATTCATAGCGATTTCTGTTTCAGAAAACAAAGAAAAGCTGTTCTGTGAAAAATATGCTAAGTCTTATACGTCTACATGATTGATGCTATGTGACTTTTTCAAATTTAACGAGTATTACATAAAAATATGGAAATAAAGAGTAGGAATAAAAAAAGAGTCGGAATCGCTACTGTCGCGTATTATGCATTATATTTTATTTTTATTATCACATCGAGTTTGTTATTGTATATATAAAGCTACTATAGAAAATATGTGACTTTAAAGCGTTAAAATATCATATTACTTATTTTAAACTTAAAACTTTTTGTAACCATCAGATATAATTTTAGGTTTTTATTTATTATATATTGGGTTGCTTTTTGGAACCAACACCTCGCCAAGTGGGTCACTACTACTCCAAATGCTTCCTTTTATATTCAGGTTTGATAGAAAAAATAATAAGGTAAACACATATGACGGACCCACAACTGAATTTCTAAGTAAAATGGAGGCCTATGTTCTCCGATACATGTCGCGCGGGTGACTAAATAAACGTGAGTAGAACCCTGTTAATCGTTAACTAGGTATGATGTCTCACGAAAGTTTAAATATAGTTTATGTTTAGTGCGCAACGGGTCGGCGACGCGATCGGCGAACCGAACGGACACTCAGCACGCTTAGTGCTTGAAAATGCTTCTCCGAAACATGTCGCGCGAGTGACTGAATAAACGTGAATAGGACAGTAGTGGACGATTTACGGCTGAAGTGTAACGCTGATTAGATTGATTCTGATTTTTTACAAAAATATTTACATACAAATTAAAGTCTGGATATTTAAATTACAGTTTACTCATAATTCCACAACTCTATTTATTTATTTATTTTATTTTATTTTATTTTATTAGGAACAAACAGTCACATAAAGTTAAATCGAAGTACAACAAAATTATCATTAAATCTTGACTTACAGTTTCCTTTATTTAAATATCAAGCCTAACAACATTTAGTGACATCAAGAAGTGTTTATTTATCTACGTCATTGCCCCAAATATCACATCTACGACAAGCAGGGTCACATAGGACAACTTACACTCAACTCACACAGACTTCCCGGTATTAATGGTAGCGGTAACGCTTAATTCAGTTGGGCCCACAGTTACCTACTACCAGTGATTGTAGAATGCGACCAAAATTCATAAAAGCGCCGAAATAGTCACTTATTGTCATAAGTCATTTCAAACCATTTGCTTTCGTTTTACGATCAAATCTGGTAATGAGTTAGAAAGGCTAATTAATCTAAAGCGTAGAAGTCTAGTAAGTAAATGTATACGTGTACTAATTGCTACACCCGTTACCATCGTCTCGGTAGTTTTTTAGAAGTAACATTCCACTTATGGTGCTTGTGTTTCATGTAAATGATTGATATTGTTCGTAGGTATGTGTAGTGTATAGCGTGCCCGTAACATCATATGATTCCAATAACTACCTATTACTTGTCATATTCGACCCCGCAGTCACAAAGTCAAACTCATAAATGTCGGTGCCTATTTACATTTCCACCTCCATGCTTTCAACAGTACCACTGTTAATTTAATTCAAAAATTGGGGTTCATTAGGCGACAATAAAATTAAATTCTCTGTTTGTATTTCGAACGCACTGTCACGTATGTGGCTTAATAAGCGAGCCTCGTTAGAATTTATGGTTCCTACAAACGACCCGAAAATTAGGCACAATTTCGTTCACCTGACCCAATGTTTACAAAGACAACAGCCCTGAATTAAACCAATGTTGATGGATCCCCGAGTCCCTACTCACATATTTGTGACAAGTGTATTTCAATGAACACCCAGGGGTCGTCTTTAATTGGTTTATGTTATAATAGGACGTCACGGGCATAATAATACGTCTGGTGTTCTGTACATGACAAAGGTACAATTAGTTAACGTTTGGCGTTGTTACCGTTAGACACGTATGTAACACGATGCTTGGATGATCGAGGGTCCAATCACTAGCAAAAGGCTCACTAAAGGCGTTGTAAACAAACATAAAAAGGTACCCACTTTCATTTATATGTTAATTTGGGAAGTGGCCATGGGAGTGTTAGATCAAAAGACACGTGACCACTTGCATTTATTTAAAGAATATAATATGCTACAAAGCTCGTATCCGATTACAAATGTTATCAGATAAGTAATTTATCTTCGGAGCGCTATAAGACAAAGAGCTCAGTTGATGTAAGATGGTGTTATGTTTCTCGATTTCACTCAATTTGGAGAAACACGTGTTCAGTGGATATTTTCGTTGTAGAATTTGATTTATTGGTTTATTTTCGGGTTACATATAACTGGTGAAGTGTTTCAATGATTATGCCACCTAATCTAAATATTAGCTCAATAATTTTGCTTTATTCTACACTGAATTAATTTACACAACGCTAAATATGGCGCGTTATAATATGAATAAAGATGAGTCTAATGAAGATAATAAAATAACTAAACTATGGGACAGTATTTAATTATGCACAGGAGTCCTTTTCAATCTCAAGGACATTATTAAAAAGATTTAGTACTCCAAAGTTGCGGGGATTATAAATAGCTTTTGATATGATTTAAGTAGACACTTTCCTGAATTTAGCTGGATCCCCGGAGAAGGCGGAAGAAATGAGGGGATTTTTGTAATGGAATCCGCCTTTGTGGTATGCTTGTATTTAAGAGGTTAGCGCCACTGAAGGACCTCTTAATAACTTTGTACGAGTAATTTGTATATTAATTTTCACGTGGTTTACCTTGTTTATTATCGTGAAGCAGCTTTAGTAAAAAAAATGTTTTGCTTTCTATTCAACGTATTTAAAGATTTTTTTAACAAATTATGCTTACTAGTGCTATCTAATTGTTTTAATAAAAAAATCAAACCAGTGAACTTCTGAACACAAAAATATAAATTAGTTAAACACGATTAATTGTAAACACTATTTCAATCTTGTAATCTCTTTCATTATATACTAGCTTGGCTAACTTCTACCTGCGATTTCGCGACTTAGAATTAGATAGAGTTCAGGTAAAGAAATGAGGTAGTTAATAAAAATAAAACGCCTGTATATAATCGAATAGCAAACATTTAATTACACATCTTACAGGCGATGTCCTAATTATCATTTCCGCGTTTATGTATATTCGTATACGTTGTCGAACTGATATTTAATTATATCAATATTTAATACGTTTCCACACAACATTCAGCAAAGGAAGTTTTGTTCCAGGAACGATCAATTATACGCTCATTTATTGATAGCTAGAAGCCATAACGGTTTCAATCGTAGATTCTTAGTAATCCTAGCCATTGTGCTTTATAGCTTATTTTATAGGATAGCCCTTTGTTGGGCGAAAGGAAAGGATTTCATATAATAGCTTAGAACAACTTGTTCGCTGCACTAGTATTAAGAACGGGATATTGTGTTTTTTGGGTTCCAAATATTTCACAAGCGGCGTAATTGACATAATTACTCTGGAAGCCTAAATTGTCATTGAGTAATTAACCCTTACCTCAGTGTGTTGGTGAAAAACTTAGCTTAAGTTTTTCACAATCTCTAGCATAGCTATCTTAGTCTATGTAGTAGTAAGGTGTCACACGCATGTCGGCATGTTCAAATTTTGACGTAAGTTCCATGTTAATACTCTGCAAAACTACATAAACAGTTAAGTTTTCACATATAGGTACAGTGGTCATAGTGGTTAAATACCATAAAGTAGGCTTAAACGGCTCACTCATTATAATATTCACTTCATTATATGCGTGGTACTTCTTTCATTCCAAGTTTACGCGCAATAACTGTAATAGTAAAGAAAATAAAATTCACCTCTTCTTATCGTCCATGCAGTGTGAAGTTGTGTATTTTAGAATAAGTTCCATTCACAATTATTCAATCAAAGAGTTACGCCTTTGCGTTGTATCGCAAAGCTTCTCTATATGCCTTCTTGGCTTAAACCTAACGAAAGTTTCGTCGTGGTGTATGGATCGCTACGAGACTAGGAGAATTTGAGAAAACTAGCCTACAAATAATAATAATCCAGAACTAATTGGAAGTATCATTTTATTAATGAAATCCTGTGTCATTTTCGCACTTCCATGCTTGTACTTGACTAAAAACATTGTCAATATTTACCTAAAGAATGAAAACCAAAAAAAAATCTGTTTTAAATTACATTTCATTGAAACCTATTTTAAGTGTAGTTTTGTGTCGAAAATTAGCAAACCTAAATGGAACAGCTAAAAAAGGTGATACTAACAGAAATGATTGTTTATGTATTTTGGCTAAGTATTATGGACGTTTAACGTAAAACTTTAGGGTTCAACTAAGAACGAAATATATCGGCAACAATATTGTCGCGAAATCAGGTAATCAATTGTTGTAATATTTTTTCCTTGCATTGTATATAATATGTATAATAATATATTGTTGTCACTGCAACTCATCTATGGAGCTTAGTTCGTGTTTAGTCCCTTTAATTTATGCTTTCCTATTTGCTTAAAATGCCAATAGGATTGCAATTGCAAAATAATCAGCTCACACTTACGCTAACTCGACTTCAACAGAAATAAAGCAACCCATTAGCAACCTGCTTCCTTGGTAATCACTTACCGCTAATGATATGCTAACAAGTGAGTACAGATTATGCTTGCATTTTAGCAGCGTTGACCAAAAATAGTCTTTATTCTTAAAGTGCTACGCGCGACAAAGTCCGACATAGTTACTATGTGCTTTTCATGACCTACCTCTCAAAGACCCCGCAAGAACTAGGCATAGCGTTCGTGCTCTGAAAATTGTATGGGAGGTCAATTGCCTGGACATTGTCCCTTAGTCTATTTGGTAATGAAAAGCCATCTGCGTAACTTTTGGAGTGGTGTAGTTGGAAATTGCACTATGCTTATGCTTTGAATAATTTGCGTTCTTCATTTGTTATCTATTAAGTTACATTAACAACCTAACGCAGCGGGGGCAGTTGTTTTAAGTATGCAAAAGTACTTTGAATACTTTTATTTAATAAATAAACTGCCTTGTCATTCGGTATCGGTGCATATTATGTTAATTCACAAACATTTCAATTATTTTTGGTCGTAAAATTATGAATTTTTTTCTAAAACTATCAATTTGTAGAACTAGATTTCTAGTAATTGCATTATTCTACAGACACGACGGCCTATGAAGCCGACGGTCCTGGGTTCAAGTAAGGGCATTTATTTATGTGATGAGCACAGATATTTGTGCTTAGTAATGGGTATTTATTTGAAGTTAAGTATATGAGTGTTAAGTATTTGTATAATTGCTGAGTACCCACAAAACAAGCCTAGGTACGTGAGCACGGTAAGCTAGCAGTATTTTTTTTCTCTCATGCTCAGTTTTTTTTTTGTAAAGATTTCCTGTAATATTCAATAATTATTTATTTATATTTATATCTTATTAAGTACATAAACGTTAAGATATAAGGGTTGTACAATGTTATCTTACCTACTATAATTCTCCACACTATGCATTACACAAAAGGGTTGTCAAAAATACAGTATATAACTTATTAAATAGGTACTTTATTCCTTTCTATAAAAGACACTTTAGAATTAGTCTGCTGCAATAATGTAATTATTTTTGCAATTTCAAGGCCTTATATCAAATAGCTATGTGGTGCCGACTGAGAATAGCACTACCCCATCTCCTACCATGGGTGTCGAAATAGAAGACAAAGGAAAAAACCGGAATACGCAGCAGCGTCTATTGAAGCGTGGTAATTATGCCAAAACTCCTCCAAGATTGTACAAGTCATATTTGGGGGAGGCCTAAATATGACCAGCAGTGGATATCTTATGGCTGAGATGATGATAAAAAGATAAAAAAAGATAAAAGATCTTTATTTTTCAATTTAGGCACATTACATGCACTTATGAACGTCAAAGAAAAATCTACACCGGTTCAAACTCTACACCTCTGACCCGAGAAGATACCGGCAAGAAACTACGGCGGGACTTATTTTTTCAATACAGTGATACATCAAATCTTAAAGTACTTACATAATTATGCGTAGTCCGATAAGAAAACATATCAAACAGTTTATTACAAGACTATAACTGAAAATAATAAAATATATAAGTAAAAATAATAATGTATAAACAAATTTGACTTGACAAAATAGACATACTTTAATATGCTTTCTTACCTGAACTGTGCCATTTACATGATCTGGCAGTACATACTATTTTTGAAATAATTGCTAGGCTTTGGGTTGGGTTATGATGATAATGATGATATAAAAAAGAGACAAAGATATAACTATGCCAGAACTTTGAAGCGAATAATCGTTTTCACACTGTTAACGATGGTTACAAACTGGTGTTGTTTTCAAACAAACCAGTGATGTTTGTAAATATGGGCTCTGTGCGTCTATCCCGCAAAATCTGCCAATTTCATTCAGTTATTGTTTGTAAACTGAATCAATGGGAATAATGAGTCGGTATTTAAATAAGGTATCATTTTTGCCATTTCATTTTGTGATGAATTATAATATTTGCTTATTGATATGGCCAGTTGTCTATTCAGATTGCAAATACACAGACAAAAAAGTACGTGTATTTTTCGAATTTTATTTGATATGGAGTTCTAATCTAATAATGTTGGTGAAAAGTAATGAAAAACTTCTATTTTTTTTAAACACGGCTTAGTTACATTTGAAGTGCTTGAAAATGGAAACTTATGCTCTCCAGAATATGTCACTTCTTCTTTGTCGGTATCACTCTTGACAGAATAGTCTTGGTATCTATTCTGGTGTTAATTGTGTTGTATAAACTAACCTCTGTTGTGCAGACTATACTTTTTAAGTTGTTTATTTCTATTATTTTTATTGTTTGAAATTCCTTGGTTACTTCGTTCTAATAAACACTCGTGTCAACACGCATCTTTAATATATTTTTCTCTCATATTTATATTTATTTACAACACGTTATCAGCACGAGGCTCTAAAATAGAAATAGAGAGCTTAGTTTTAATGTGAATTTAGTGAAAAATAATTAAATTTGTTTATTTGTGACTAAATACTAGATACATTTAAAAATGTCACTTGAACAAGAAGATGCTACGTGTGTGAAAAATTCCCCTACGACCAGCTCATCTGTTCCATTTTTCTGCTTAAAAGGAAAAGATGAATACCCTACGTGGAAATTTAAGATGCGCAATTACCTTGTACATGAGGACCTGTGGGAAACAATAGGTGGCTACCCCGAAGGTGATAAAACTCTTGCCTCTACCAAGGTACGTCGTGATTCTAAAGCACTCGCAAAAATATGTTTAACAGTAGACGGCGCAGCTATTACTCACGTGAGATGTGCGAAAACTGCGGCTGAAGCATGGAAATCTTTGCAGAACGCTTTTGAAGACAAGGAAATGAGACGAAGGTTAGCTTTAGAGCGTAAGCTGTACAGGTTGAGTCTGTCGGACTTTGATGACATGGAACTGTACATTAACGCAGTGATGTCAACCGCACAGGATCTAGCGGATATTGATGTAGTCATAAAAGATAACTCTATTGCTGCGATACTTTTGGGAGGTCTTACTCCAAAATACGAGCCTCTCATTATGGCTTTAGAAAACAGTAATGTCGAAGTGACTACAGAACTTGTTAAAACAAAACTGCTGAACGAAATGTCCAAATCTGCAACTTCATCTTTAGATTCCGTTTTTCATACTAAAAAGAAGCCGAAGGTAAATAAAATAGTATGTTACGAATGCAAAAAGCCTGGTCATAAGAGACCAGACTGTCCATTGAAGAGCAAGAAGAAGGAAGCGAATGCGGTAACTGTCAATAATACTACAATTACATCGCTCAACACTTCTAGTAGCTCCTGCAAGGATATCTTCTATATTGATTCGGGCTGTACTAGGCACATGGTTTCTAGACGTGATTGGTTTGAAAATATAACGATGCGAAATGAAGGTACCGTTACTGTCGCAAACGGAGAACAGATAAAGTGCTGTGGAGTTGGAAATATTTCTATAAATACACCAGAAAACGTTGTAAACAAGATTAGTGATGTTGCTTTTGTACCAGATTTAAAAGCTAATTTACTATCTGTACATAAAACTGTTGAAAAGGGTTTTGTATGTGTTTTTGATATAAATGGATGTAACTTTTATAAATCTGATAATTTTCGTTTTACAGGTGAATCTGTTGCTCATGCCTCGCCCTGCGGTGGACTGTATGTTTTAGACGGTACAGTCAACGATCACGTAAATTCGGCGGACAATTATTTGACACACGATGTGCACTCTGACTGTCAAGATAGTTATAAACTTTGGCACGCGAGGTTAGGCCATTTGTGTCGTATAGGTATGAGACAACTGAAGAATCACGAGGTAGGCGTAAAATTTACAGTTGTAGATAAAAATAGTTGCATCGCTTGCGTGGAAGGTAAACAAGCGCGAAAACCTTTCAAGAAAGTAGCTTCCAATAAGACTACGTCCCCGTTGGAGTTAATTCATATGGATCTCATGGGACCGGTCTCTACAACCTCTTTTCAAGGTAATAAGTATATGTTAACTGTAGTAGACGATTATACACGAAAGGTATTCGCTTATTTTATTTCTTCCAAAAATGAAGTTAAAAATCAATTCTGTCTGTTTCAATCCTTTGTTGAAAATCAATTAGACAAGAAAATAAAAGCTGTCAGGACTGACGGAGGCAAAGAATTTGTTAATAAAGAGTTCATTGATTATCTTGCTTCTAAAGGTATCGAGCATCAACCGACGACGCCTTACAGTCCTCAACAGTGTGGAGTTGCGGAACGTACGCATCGCTCGGTTACAGAGAAGGGAAGAACGTTGCTGGCTGATAGCTCACTGTCGAAAGCATACTGGGAAGATGCATTCAAAGTTGCCGTATATCTGAAGAATCGGTCTCCTCACAGAGCCTTGGGTGGAAACATTCCTTATGACAGATGGTATGGTCGAAAAGGTGATCTAAGTCACCTGAAAGTTTTCGGATGTAGAGCACTTGTCCATATACCCTCGTGTCATAGGAGGAAGTTAGATGTTAAGGCGCAGGAGGCGATATTCGTGGGATACTCAGAAATTACAGGTACTTATATTTTTAGAGATCCTGTTAATCCACGAAAAGTACTTATATCCAGAGATGCAACCTTTTTCGAGAATAGGTTTACAGCCTTAAAGCAGTGGCAATCTGAGCCAGTAGTACAATCTGACTCTATCTTACTGTTTGATACAAATAGTAAGAAAGCTGAGATTGAGAATAGCCAGCCTGTGGTACAGTCAGACTGTACGCCTCTATTTGCAGAAAGAATAGAGCCTGACCCTGATAATAATCATGAAGTTGAATTCTATGATTGTGATGAGAGTACTGATCCTGTGGCTGAAGCGTCTTCATCAATAAATCTAGAGCCAGTGATATTGGAAGAGCAAAAGCCTCCCAATGATTCGAGGCTATCTTGTGAAGAAAAAGAGCCTGAAAATGTGGAAGAAGAAATTCTTTCTGAACGTCGGTACCCATCAAGAAATAGGAAACCACCTGACTTCCTTACTTACAATATTTCTATGGCTGATTCTAGTGAACCTACAACTTTTAACGAAGCTACTCATGCCGATGATGCTGAGAAGTGGCACCATGCTATGGCTGATGAGTACAGTTCACTGAAAAAACTCCATACATGGGATTTAGTAGATAGACCTAACAAAAAGGTTATACCATGTAAATGGGTTTATAAGATTAAGAAAGACGCATATGGTAATATCACAAAGTATAAAGCGAGACTCGTCGTCAAAGGTTTTCATCAAGTCGAGGGAATAGACTACGTGGAAACGTTCGCGCCGGTGATTCGTCATTCTTCCCTCCGCACGTTGTTTGCATTAGCTGCAGAGTTGGACCTACGAATGAAGCATTTAGACGTGGATACTGCGTTTCTTAATGGAGATTTAGAAGAAGAAGTTTTCATGGAGCAACCACTTGGTTTTATAGAAAAGGCAAGGAAAACAAGGTTTGTTTGCTCAAAAAATCTCTTTACGGTCTTAAACAGGCACCGCGAGCGTGGAACAAAAAGTTAAACGATACGCTGTTAAAAATAGGTTTTAAAGGAACTCCTTCCGAGCCTTGCGTATATACGAAACTTTTTGATAAAGAACTCGTAATATTGGGTATATTTGTCGATGACATAATAGTCTTCTATAAGTCCGAGTCGACATTTGACATTGTCAAGAATGATTTGTCGAAATATTTTTCATTAAAGGATCTCGGAATATTAAAATGTTATTTGGGACTACAAATTGAATACGATTCCGACTGTATTAAAGTAAACCAGCGTAATTATATTCTTTCTATATTGGAAAAGTTTAATATGAAGGAGTGTAAGGATGTCAATACTCCATTAGTTAAAAAACATATGGAACGGAGACCTGATGGTCAAACTGGTGAGTGTTATCCTTATCAGAATTTAATAGGATGTCTGATGTATCTGTCAGTAAACTCACGACCTGACATCACGTACGCAACGAGTTATTTAAGTCAGTTTAATACGTGTTTTACTAAAGAACACTGGAATGCTGCAAAAAGGGTTCTGCAGTACCTAAAGGGTACTTTAAACTATTCATTGGTTTACAGAAAGAGTGGAAAACCTTTGAAAGGTTTTTGCGACGCGGACTGGGCAAATTGTCCGTTTGACAGAAGGTCATACACTGGTTATGCCTTTATGTTGAGTAGAGGTCCAGTATCCTGGGAGTCCAAGAAGCAACCTACCATTGCCCTTAGCTCAGCAGAATCGGAGTACATGGCATTAGCCTCTGCTGCGAAGGAAGCGTGTTATTTACGTCGGTTTATCTACGAGATAACAGGTAAACTCTATTCAGTTAACTTAGCTTCTGACAGTCAGAGTGCCATTAACCTCGTGCATAATCCGGTACACCATTGCAGGACGAAGCATATAGATACCAGATTCCATTTTATAAGAGAAAAAGTATCTAATAATATTATTAATGTAGGGATGTGACGACCCCATCGCCCACTGGTTTTCTCCAGTGCAATCAGTCAACGCAGGGCAGCTTGTGGCGAGCTGTTGGAGAGTAGCGACTCCACGTACCTGAGTGCCCCTGGGGTGCCCTGTCGGACAGGTGGGACAGGTCCCCTGCCTCTTGCTTGCCTTCACCGGCCGTCCAGAGTGGGGTCGCGAGAGCTGCGTTCTCGAGGGTAGATGTGGAAACCTAAGTGGCGAGTTGGCTACATGTTTAAAGTCCAGTGACACCTCTCTACCCTTAGCCCTATGCATCGGTGTTGCCCTTGAGCCATCTTTGATGTCGCTTTTTGTGGGGGCCCATCTCACATAGGGCGAGTCACCGTCTGCCGGAAATAAAATTGAATACCATTTTATTAGGCAGACGTCCGGTTTTTTTATCCAATAGCCCAGTAGCTAGTCCATCCTTTCCACCCAATAGCCTAGTACATTCTAGATTCCATTATAACTCAATAGTTTTTACACCATGGCGGGTGCTGTCTCTGTGCGCGTCCCATGATACGGACAGGGGCAACATCCGCTTAGTGTACCCCTTACATTTCATTAAATTGTCGAAAGGGCCTCTGCGCGTTGGCTCGATCTAGCTCCGCGTACGCCTCCCAAATGTCCGGAACACCATTGTTCCGTGTACGGAAGAGACATACAATTATTAATGTAACATATATTAAAACTTGCGATATGCCTGCAGATGTACTTACGAAGCCACTTGGGCCTATTGCACATAAAAGGTGTACGATTAATTTAGGGATAGAAACTTAAGTTGTATATTTTTGTTTGTCTGTCACAACTTCGATTAAGGGCGGCTGTTGTATAAACTAACCTCTGTTGTGCAGACTATACTTTTTAAGTTGTTTATTTCTATTATTTTTATTGTTTGAAATTCCTTGGTTACTTCGTTCTAATAAACACTCGTGTCAACACGCATCTTTAATATATTTTTCTCTCATATTTATATTTATTTACAACAAATTGCAATTTTCAAAAGACGCCGCAGAGGCGTGTTTTTAAGAAATTGTTAAAATGACGAAATTACAATGACGGTTTAAACACACATACAATCTATAAACTTATCGAACTTATCGAACCACTATACAGGTTTATTATTATTTTTATAGGTAATAGAATTTATAGGTAAAGTTAATCAAGTGTATCATGAATAATTTATCACCAAAAATCATATTTATTTTTGAGATGTAGAAAAAACTTGCTTATAATTTGGTCACCCTACTCAATGTGACGTCTAGTTGCATCCCATTCTGAGTATGTCAAAAGACATAGTGTGACCATGATTTGGTAAGCTTAAGGTAAAGCTTAATTGAAAACAAAATAGTAAATATAGCTAACGTTGTTTTGATCAAATACCATACCATAAGTTAATTTTGACCAGTTACTGAGATGATGTTTTTCTAAAACTATTCTGGTATCAAGTGGTATTAATTCCAGCAGAGACATTCTGCCGTCGTTAATATTCTGTCGTCGATGAAATAACATGTGTACAAATACCTATGTTAGTTTAACATAAAATAAAAACTTGATGCAATAGAACAAATGATTTATTGGAAACATAAAAAGACGTGCAGGCAGTTACATTTTAAGAATCAATCATCGAGAAAGCCAAATCATGTACTTTGTATTCAAATACTTTGACAGCGGCTTTCATGACTTAAACAATGCACCCAAATCAATATAGCCATTGAACAATGCCCGTTGGGCCTTTTCTCGTTTTTATCCACAGATATTTATCAACATAACGAAAGTATCATGTGCACATCAACGATTGTAGAAATAGCATCATACAACAATTTACGAAAAAATGTGTGTAAATTGTATATCTTTTGACTGCTACGAATGACGAATATATTTTTATTGATAATATCATTAAGTAAGTTCATATATTTCAAGCGTCTTTCTCTTTTACTCCTATTAAGGTGTCACGAGACTGACAGAGAAAAGCGTACGAAATTTACGAATATCGTTGTTCGCGATCTATAATAAGATTGATTTCAGATACAAAAACTTATTGTATGTTGGGCCTTACGAGGTTAAACCAATTTTATTTTTTGAGTTGCTATCGCAATCTACATTTTAAATATGTCTGTGGTTCGATTTCGGAACTATTAACCATTCGTATGCAAGTACCAACGGTGTCATACATAAAAGTAAGCAGGGAATTGAAACAATGTAACTTATTATTTTTTATGTATTTCTTGTAACAATTTGTAATTTAAAATATTGCCTTGGAAGAAAGGTCTAAAAGGCACGCTGTAACTTAAGCGATACGTGTAATGTCATATCTCCTTAATTTAAATATATATATGGGGTATGTATCTTAAAGTAAAAGAATTTGAAAAGTATACAAAAATAACGGTTAAAGTACAGTACTATCTGTTGAAATCATGCCGAAACATGTCAAGTGTGATACACTGCATGAATTTTAACTTATAAAATATCCTATTAAAATACAAGCGACAGTATGTTATTTTATCCATACTTAAAAGACAAATCTCTAATTTCTTCAGTATATATTTATATTGCAGTCTGGATTATTTTTCAAGAGGATCAGGCTTTCACTTATGCCGTTTTAGAATTTAATATTTGTATAAACAAAATATTTTAAGGAAAAATAAAAAACTACTTCATTTATAATTTTTTGAACTACCTCATAAAATTCATTAGTTGAAATGCTGCAATGGCAGTTCGTATAATAATATATAACGTAACCGCGGAGTAACAATTAACAGTTTTGCCAAAATGTTATACTGTACTACTATAGATATAGAAAGAGTTAGAAGAGGTCTTTCTGGAGGTGTTTTAAACCTGTGGTCGTGACCATGACTTTTTTAGCCTCATTTATTTAGCAACTGCACGCATGCTGGCCATTAGCTGGACACATCGGATAAGCAATGATGAAGTACTTCGCCGGGCTGGGAAACAGCGCCATCTAATGCCGACCATCAAGAGAAGAAAAGTTGCTTATTCAGACCACGTGCTCAGGCACGATAGATATGAACTCTTCCAACTGATTATGATAGTCAAAGTAACGGGAACAAGGGCTGTGTAGGAAGAAATCCTGGTTGCGTAACATCCGAGAATGGCAGAGGGTTACGAGGGCCTCGGAGCTTTTTTAGATGGCAAAGGACAAGGTAAAATATGCGGAGTTGACTGCCAACCTACCAAAATTGGAGAGGCACCACAAGAAGATTTAGCAAAACCTTTCATCCAATTCCGTAGTCAATGCAAACAAAACAATCACAATTCACATTTCTGATTTCGTCCGCATGTCTGTATTACAATGTATGACTAACATTTCGTTTAAAATACGAGATATGGAATATGCAGACTACATGTATCTGGGACGCAGTTACTGATCCTTTTACCCATATTAAGATATACGGCGAGGGACAGGTGCGTTATGAATAGAAAGGCTAAAGGGACACCCCGGTAGGTACATGTTTCTTGTGTAGTCGACTTGAAAGATATGTGTACACTTTTACACTTTACTCCATTTGTTATTACAAAAAAAAACATTTCTTATAAAAATAATATATGTTTCTTCATTTTATTTAACTTTTTGATTCAGTAGCTTATGTTGTGCCCACTGCGGAGAAGGACTCTCTTTGCTTTCGTCACAAGTCACAGATTAATCTATGCTCCCGCCAATTTCTACAAAATCCATCGAAGTCGTCCCGCTATCTCCCATTACCATACACTAAGTATGTCCCTACATGCTCTTGGCTGGCTTTTTTCTATACAATCGCTGATTGGTGGACATTTTGTTTCATTTGGCATCACGCTCGCTCTTGTTTTTATGGGCACATTTTTATTCCTTAAGGCCGCACTGCGAATCGCGTTAGAATCCTTTCATAGAATAATATAAAATGGATTATAATAACCCTCAAGCCCCTCACATCACCAGTCCGTATTTAACAGTTGAAGTTGTAGCCTCGGTGACGAACATCTTTCGTCTTAACGTAGCTTTTTTGTTGATTTGCTCGTGTTTTATTTCTTTAATTATGCAATATATAGTAGAGATTACCATACTACTTCCTTTCTTAGTGATGAGGCTAGCTAGTCTTTAGCTTTTACTATATCGTATCGATAAAAAATCCACGTTGCCCAGATCATAAGTTGAAGGTAATAAACGACAAATGGGATGCTGAATAATTAAATGCATAGTATCGAACAGACATAACGTTTCAGGTCAAACAAGAGGTTTTAATCAATATCGGTATAAAATTCGAAATTCGCCGGCAAAGTGTTGACGGAGTAAATAAAATATGAACAGTAAAATAACTTTATAAACGCTATGACCTCCAATTTCTTTTGCGGATTTTTTTTTTTTTATGAAATAGGCGGCAAACGAGCAGACGGACTGCCTGGTGTTAAGCAATTACCGTCGCCCATGGGCACCCGCAACACCAGGGGAGTCACAAGCGCGTTGCCGGCCTTTAAGGGGGGTTGAAGCTCTGGGAACCTTACTCACCATCAGGAACACAACACTACATACCTGAAAGGTAGCAGTCCTATTATGGCTGTGGTCTTCTGTAAGGAGGAGGTACTTCCCCAGTTGGGCTGCCCCAGATTCAAGCGTGATGGTCAACGCTGTGCCCTACCTCTCATTGTTGGACGTAGTTTAAGGACATACCCGGGTCCAAAAATGCCTTAATCTAGATCATTTTTAACGTTCTAAGTATGTAAGTATGTTTCACGGTGGTTTTCTGTAACAGATGTAGGTATATTACAGCAAGACTCACAATCAAAAATATTTTGTGTAATAAGCAGAAACGAGTGTATTTATTGACTTAATTATTTTATAGTTGGAAGCAAAATCGGCAATTATTACCATATTTATTTTTTATTTCAAATATAATCAAAAATGTATCTTTTGTAATAGCTATTCAACAAAATGGTTTTAATTACCGCAATTCTTCTGTCTTTCTATGGAAATTACATCTACCAAACCATTGTGTGACCGTGGTGTGACAACAGATATTTGCTAGTTGACGTTTATTAATTTTCACGTAGTAGCAGCATTACTGTTAACAATCTACCCAATGTGGTACCCTCAAGCTGCATGCATACATAAATGAAGAGAATTATAAAACCCATTGTGAGCCAGTCGCGCATGAGTGGATTGCACTTGGAACTTTATCGGGGCAAACCCGAACTGGACTATTGACAACCGGAGCATTCAATAAAGTCACGAGTTACAATACCGGTATTTGCCACTTTACAACAAACAGCCTTTCAAATTGCAGCTTTATAAAACGCAGTTCATGTACATATTCTTCCTCTTAAGTTGTATGTTCATAGCTATGAATATGTTTGGAAGTGTAATTATAAGAATTAATATAAGTCATCTACTTCAACTTAGGTACTACGAGACTTAATTAATAAGACCGAGGAGTATAACTTGCCCCTCTGTTTGGCATTTGTGGACTACGAGAAAGCTGTCCAACGGTCTCTCCAAAGGTACCAAGTAGAATATGGTGATATCGAAGTGCTGAAGTGTTTGTACGAGAACGCCATTATGGCAGTCCGACTTCAGGACCAAAACTCGAAACCTTCTCCATTGCAGCGGATAGTGAGGCAGGGAGATGTTTTTTCTAAACTGTATACCGATGCATTGGAGGATACTTTCAAGAATGGAGGAAGATAAGCATTAACATTAACGGCGAGTATATCACTCACTCTTGGTTTGCGTTCGATGTTATAGTCTTGGCTGAGACCTTGGAGGATCTCAGTAATGCCTCTGAACGAGTTGGTCTAAGTATGAACATGGACAACTTACTTGGCATTAACCAAGTCAATTCAGTGTAAGATTTCTCTCAAATATTAACATATTTATAAAAAAAACTTCGTCGGTCCCTCGCAATTTTAATAAATATTCTCAAAATGTGTTTTATTGTTTTCCTGAATCTCTTGACTCGTCCCACAGTCGGTCCCTCGGGCCTATTGAATTACGCGCGTTTTATGGATACGGCGTAGTTTACGCAAATGTCTCTGTAGGCTACTGTCTGCTTGGTATATCACCCTCTAGGGGAAAAAGGTGACATTTTCTTTTTTTTTTCGTAGAACAAGCGTTGGTTTTTATAATTCATGTTTGTAAGATAGCTGTTACGTGACTTGGTTTTGTAATATATGCTAGACAAAATTTTAATTGAGTATGTGTACTCCTAATTTAATACGAGGTAATGGTTTGTGAACTTGGATGTAAATTTTATGGTGATTGTGTTATTAATTGCAATGATTTTATATACATAATAGGCATCATGGTTCAATTATAAGTATGATGATCGTTTATATTTTTTTTTGTCCTCTTGCATTTCAATACCAGATATATAGCGGTATCTGAACTCACTACATTTCGGGGAGGGGCACCGAGGCTACTTTATGCAATTGCTAGCTGTCACACAATAGATATTATGCAACATTTTTTCTAATGCACCGACTTTCAGTTATATAACTATATAAGTTTCTTATTTTATTTTTTTTTTCATTTTCATTTTGTCTTATTATAAAAGTAAAAAATGTATATATATTTATATACATATCTTACTTACGTTATTTGCGGCCGTAGAAAAAGTAATGTCTGGACTGGTACACAATTAGTTAAAATTCTCTCTTATTATGTAACTGTTACACAAAATACTATTACGTTCCTTAATTTAATGTGTTTCTAGAACAATTCTTATAAATCCAAATAAATATTGAAGTAGGTACCCTGAAAGCTTACGTTTCTATGTTAATGTTTTTACGAGCAAACTGAATTATTAAAGCACGCCACCCATTTGACCACAAATGAGATGAAATGCGTAACTGAATTCGTATTCGACGCATTGCGTAATATTCCAGGGCTTATTCTGAAATAATACTAAGAAATATTCATGTATTAAAATAATATCTCTATTTTATCTCTATTTTTTCAGACGTTAATATATAAATATTATTAAACATAAATGTGGGATAAAATTGTTTTTTTTTTAACACTAAAGATAACAAAACTTTATTAGTAATTTGAAGAATTTTTCATAATATGAGGTTACGGCTAAAACACGCACTGAGTTATAAATACCGATAAATATGTCTTATATATTATAAGGTTTAATCAATCCTGCGCGTACCTATTAAAATTGAATCCCTATTAAATGAAAGTCATACACGAACATCGAACGCGAGAAGCGTATTAATGAATATATTCGTTAATTAGCATAAAATTTTGTTTCCGCGCGTGAATTAAAGACAGTGATTTAAATTGAATCGTACAGTCGCCGTCAGATATATCGGAGCTGTGGAGGTGGTCACAAATATCTGTACAACGCCTCTATTGTTAAGGCGATAAAGTGCATGTTCAGATATTTGTGACCACCTCCACAGCTCCGATATATCTGATGGCGACTGTACATAATAATAAATTTCGGAACGTTCGCGGACACGGCGCCCATTCAATTACCGTGGACGTTGAGTGACAATAATTACCGAAAATGTACTGTTCGTATTTTATCATACGGGAAATTACTATAAATTGGACACTGTTTCGGAACCACATTCAATGAGGTAACTTTACTCGGCTTTAAAATGGGTAAAATTCGAAGCACCGTCATTAAGTACACATCCTGTTTTACCTGAATATATATTTTCTTATTTGTAGCGTCCTCTGTTTCTACAGGGTATTTAAGGATTTATATCTAAATAGTCACATTTTAATCAACTATTTTTTTAATAAGGGCATAGACTTCGGATCCACTTGGACACTGATAAGCTTAGTCATTTTGTCTTAAGTATATGACATCTATGTAAAGACATATTTTATGACTTATTTGGCTATTTTCTTTTTTTTTAATTATAGTTATATATATAGGTCTCACCTACTTAATACAGAATATTTACAATTAACTAATGGCTTGCTATTTTGTTTCATTATTAAATATTTAATGCGTGGTTCAGACACTACGCTAAGTAAAGGAATTATCTCTCATTCTATCTTAAATACTAATGAATTTTTGCATTGAATTAAGAAAAGAAAAACGCTAATTTAAGGATTTTTCAGAATCAGGCGGTATTAGAGTCGCGTACGGAATTCAAATCGCAAACGCGGCCACTCGCGTTAAATTCGCTGTGACACGACATAACACGGATATCACTTGTTTTCTATTTTATAAGTTTAAAAACATTTACATTGCAAGCCTTTATCGTGCGTTGTTTTACGACTTATCAAGACCATACCAAAAGCCCACTGGAGTTGAGACACTGTGTGAAAATGCCATTTTACATTCAGGAGTTCTGATGGCAACCTTGAATATCACCGAGGTATAAACCAGTAGCCCTAGTAAAAAACTGTATGAGTTTTATACTAGTCATTCGTCACTTATACTCTTTTTCACCTGAGTCACCAGAAATGAGGTACGTGATGAGATATCACGATCATTTCAAAATGTTGTAACAAAAGGTATCAGAAAGTGACTTCTGCTTATTTTACAAGTTACAAGCTATCAATAAAGAGGCACCTGGAAGTGGATGAAATACACTAACTATGCAAGTACATATAACTGTACAATACATTGCATGTTAAATAAAAGTTTTTAAAATATCACGATCAATAAATGGATGTTAGTAATATGGTAATGATTCTACAAAGTATGAAATAAATAACTGTAATTTTTAGAGTGTTAATTATATTGTTGTCAAGGACTGGTGGCTAGAACTACCACTATCATTTAAAATACCAATTTTAAAAGTTCTCACAATCTTCTTTTCCAACTTCGTATAATTATAATAACTAGCTAAAACATTTAATGATAAGTATACGTGTTTATTCAAATTATATACACCTAACATGTACATTATCCGCAACCCAACACAATTCAGTACCGTCGATTTTAAGGTGGTTAGGGTAAGACAGAGGGTTAGGGATCGGACAGGCTGAAATAAAGACTGAAGGTCTTGTAATACGCGGGATCCCTAAGTTAAGCGTTGTCTTAGTCATAAGTCTGTTTATACACAGGAAGATTTACAGGTTTTGTAAGGAGAAATATATGTCACCTAGAACTGTCAATTATCAATCGCTATTGTAACATTGCGTATATCTACAAAATAAGAAAAGAAGTCCATAATTTTCATGCTTGTTCGATAATGTAGAAGGCATGAAAGAGACTTCACAATTCATCGTAACTCGATTTGTAAACTTGTAAACATACCTGATGAAAGATGACTTCATGAGCCACCATTGCTAAAGTATATAATTTTGGTAATATAATTACATTGGCCCCAGAAGACTTTTTAAAGCCTCAATTATTTACCTGTCTTTGATATATAGCCCCGAGCCCTTAAGATTAAGCGCCCTTAAGATATTTGGCCTAAACTACACTAATTGCACCAGACGTCTAGAAGCAAAATCTTGTAATTGAAGTTTCGTTAAAATTATTACTTGAAACTTTGTAGGATTTAATTACCTCAACGGTAATAACAGGTTGTTATATTTCAGCTTATTAAATTGTGTAATTATGTGAAATTAGAACATCAGTCGATGATAATTAGCTACATGATATCATAAGACTGTTAAATAATGATTTGTGAAAGATAAACAAAATCTAGCAACCGTTTTGCGTTGGCATAAAAGGCTTCTCGAGTGAAGACAACGCCTATACAACTGTAGCGTGGAATGTTTATCTGTCTGCTAAATAAAAAGTGGACTCTATTAGACGGTGATTAAGATACATGGAGGATTGTGCCTTGAGAGCATTGCACACTAGCGTTTCTATCTTTGCGTTCTCATATAAAATTGCACGCTGCGGAGACGCCGCGTTCACGCAGCGTACGGATTAACTACTATGAAATAGTAAGAAAACGTCCTGATGTGCCCGGGCCCTGAGGTAATCGAAATAATTGATTGATTTATTGAATAAAATTTACTCAAACTCAAACTTTTATTCAGTAAGTAGGCCACAAGGGCACTTTTACACGTCGAGTATACAAAAGTAATAGAGAAAAATAAATCCACACCCGGGGGTATGTCCTTAAACTACGTCCAACAATGAGAGGTAGGGCACAGCGATGACCATCACGCTTGAATCTGGAGCAGCCCAACTGGGGAAGTACCTCCTCCTTACAGAAGACCACAGCCATAACAGCACTGCTACCTTTCAGGTCTGTAGTGTTGTGTTCCTGATGGTGAGTAAGGTTCCCAGAGCTCCAACCCCCCTTAAAGGCCGGCAACGCGCTTGTGACTCCCCTGGTGTTGCGGGTGCCCATGGGCGACGGTAATTGCTTACCACCAGGTCATCCGTCTGCTCGTTTGCCGCCTATGTCATAAAAAAAAATCTAATATAAGCAATTTTTGTATTAACTTTAAAAATTACACGTTTTATCTATTGCATTAGTTTACATTACATTTGTTCTAGCTGGGTACTGCTCGTAGCCAATTCATAGAATAAAGGCTATAGTAGTTACTAAGTTAAAATATAAGTTTAGAACTTTAGACAAAATATTTTCAATAATTACAAATTGAATTTCCGAAGTAAGTAAGTATAGCCGTTATGTATAATATTCTATGCATTGCCTACGAGCAGTACTCAGCTAGAATAAATGTAATGTAACCAATGTACTACATAAAGCGTGATATTTTCAGAGTTCACACAAAAATTGCTTATATTTATTGTAGGTACCCAATGTAAATGTAATAAACCAAAATAAACTTTAAAATTTACTTTGGGGACAAAACTAATTAATCAAATATAATTACGATGTCAATTTTTCACTTTTAAACAATCTAATCAACGTTTTACATAATTTTATTTTTGTAATAAAAAGTAACTTAATAAATGCAATTTATGTACAGAATTCCATTATTAATGATTTCAGACTATTGGCGTCAAAAACATTCTTACAAGAGATATTTAAATCAATTATTCGTTCATCGATAATGCATCACATTTCGTAGTACCACCAATAAATCCAGATAAAATATCACTAGATGCCAAGACCTCGATACATCAATAAATTAATTACTTTATCCCTAGCACTGCAACGATATCATTGCTACTACAGTAAAGACTTATAAGCATGTTTAAATCGTTTGATATAACGTCTTATGAACGACGTTGGTTGTTTTACCAAGATCACATGAGGGTCCTTTAAGTAAGTAACTGACTTTTTGACCTGTTCTTGATGTACTAATTTGTTGTAGTAGAATTTCTTTGATTTACATGTCTACTGAACTAGATGGGCCATTTTATTTTAAGTTGTATACTCAACTAACTCAGAATCAAGAGTTCTTTCGAGCCTGATAAGAAAAAAAATGTGTTCCAAAGTTTTTATATTACTTCCGTTCCGTTGCCGCCATATGGAATGTATGAAAAATAGTAACTCATGATTCTAAGTTGAAACCATACAAAAAAATCCAAATTAAAAATAAAGATAAGTATACATCTTTAATTAAAATGGCCCAGATAATGCTAGTAGGTACTTCACCTGTTTTAATATTTACAACGTATAATCTTTAGATATGTTTAATTTTGTTATCTCTGCCACTTATTTTTTTTTTTTCGAAAAATTCATCTCCCTTCTTAATATAGCTAATCGACAACGTTGATAATTTTTAGTTGTGTTTAATTAGTCTTAAGTCCATGCCACTATTTACTAGTTTATCATTATTTTTCTAAAAGTACCTTGTTAACTTCAACTACGTAGACTATAAAAAAATACAACATTAAAATATGTAATTGTGTTGAAACTGAAGTGCTTAAAATAACAAACCCTTTTTGAAAAGAAGATCTTTATGAAATTCTAAACCGCTTTAGCCTGTTTAGGTCAACATTGCTGAAAATTTTTATTTATTTACATGAAATTTAAAGTGTTTATATGTGTTTAAAGCGTTTGCATATAGAGTTCACCACTATGAAACGTGTGGACCTTAACACCTACTTGTGTATGTACGAGCTTCGGGTCTTCAAGGGCCGGAATAAGTACAATTTAAATTTTAATGGCCTAACAAGGTAACCGCGATGTTTTCTTTCACCGGCGAGAGAACCATGAATTTCTTAACACATACATAAATATTTCGAGAGCCTGCCTGTTAAAAAGACTAGGCCGCTTTTCGCTGGTTGATTGCTTTTTATTGCGCGTTTTGTTCTTGCAAAGCCGAATGGCGAATGCATTAAACATTTAACGTGAATCTTTATTTTATGCGACTGACTACGAAAAGAAGGAAATGTTTTGAATATAACTTTTATGTAGTATTTATGCTTAAAACGCACTAGAAACAATCATATTATGAATTGTGATGAATAGACAGTATGAATTAAAAATTAAAGACTGTCACAAAATTTAAGATTATTCACCCCTCTATACAACTTTATTTTTGGATACATGATTATGTCACATTTAATGTGTCCATATTTTCAAAAGTGATCCTTTGTGTTAAACCTCTTATTATAAAATAAATTTTAAATTTGTGTTATTTTGCTAATATCCTGGCATACTGCTTGGTTGTTACTTTTTTATTTCAATCTGTACATAATGGTTTATAGGTTAAACTAACAATTTATGGGTGGTACACTTGTGGTACATGGGTACTTGCACGTCGCCTGTTACAAGATTTTTATTTTACTTATTTGTTCCGTATTGATCCGTACACAAGAGTTTATCTTTCACAACGTCAATAACGACAGCGGCTATACGAGTAGAGAAAACTGCAAAAAGAATATTATTGTCTTACTCAATACCTCGCACCTTTAGATCAAAAGTGACACATATACAATATTAAATTATTTGTATAGTGTCACTTTTGTTTTAAAGAAGCGACCTATATCTGCCAGCCGCCCGGAGACCTATAAAAAGGTCTTGCATTGAATGCCATTTTGCATTTTAATTATGACAAATCATAGTTGCTTTTGGCCTGGCTAGTTTTTATCTCTGTGCGGCTAGAACATATAGCCTTGACAGATTTAGAATCCTTTTAATGCCATTAGTTTTTTTTTATTGAAGCAAAAACATTTGCTGTGTCAATTTGTGATATTCAGCTAAGAAAGGCTGGCTAAAAGCAATGGTCTAGATTGCACTCTCGACAATTGATTATTTGTGGTCTAGTTTTTGATAGCTGGTTAAATATATTGTATTATATGGCTTTCGCAGCAATGGAACATATTTTATGCAGTTTATCCATATTTTGTAGGTGATTAACTAAGTCAATTTCCGATTTTATCCGGAATCCGGAATTATTATCAATTTATAAATCTTAATACAAACCAAAACCGCAAGATTTAATTACTTCATCTGTTTGTAACATTTTATTAAATCGCTTAGGACTCATATGATCATATGCGTATTAATACAGGGTGGTAAAATCTATTAAGGCTTTCAAAAGCCCCATTTAAATTTAAAGCCTTAAGCCGTTGCGCTTGTCCGTAATCCTGATCCTTCACTTTGACATCAATTGAATAGAAACGGAATTCACCACAGATATGATTATTAAAACTGCAACGGTCGCCAAGCCGGCTTTCCTCTCTATAGAACTATAGATAGAACAGTAGAAATCCGATGTCCAATCTCCTAACCGTTTGATAGATTGATCCATCAGACTTTTGTTCCAAGTACGATAATTAATTTAGCCCGCCTATAGGGTTGTCGAGTCCCATCGGGACTGCGTTAATCTAGCAGACTATGGCCGACAAGAGAATGGTCCCGTATCTTGGTGTCTGACATGTGAATGAACAATACGCTATTGGTTTATTAGAAACTGAATACAATTATTATTCAGGTGGCTTAGATTTGTTTTAAGCGTACATTTGAATATCGCCTTTCCTATGACTGTTATGTAAATAAATCAATACAGGATTGATTACGGGTACCTGTAGCAAGAGAACAAGGCATGACACAGAATTCATAGATGAAGCTAATTATGTAAATCCTTAATTATTTATCACCGAAAATCATATTTATTTTTCAGATGGCAAGTAGAAAAAAATTACTTGCTTACAATTTGGTCATCTTACTCAATGTTACGTCTTGTCGCTTTGCATACTGCGTATGTCAGAAGCCCTAGAGTGACCTGTATTTGATTAGTTTAAGATTATTTTTATTATATTTAAATTAAACATAAGAAAAGATAATTAACATTTTTTTGATCAGATATTAACATTAGATAATATTTACCAGTTGCCGAATCAGAAAAATTGGTTCACGCATATATGACTAAACCTACTAAAATTCCTTTGTAATAACGTACTTAATGAATTACTAAGATGAATTTTATTTAAAGTTAATATTTTCCAAATTGAACAGTCCAGAAACTTTTTGTTTGTTTACCAATCCTACAATAAAATTTTACATTTTGAGTTTTACAGTTGTTGTTGCGTAAATTATCTTTGAAACAAGTCAGATTTATGTTGATACAATTTTTAAGTATTTGTTTACAAAACACATTGGTTACTTATTTTAAAATTAATTTCAGCTTTCAGCAGTTTTCATAAGAGTGAATGGCACGAGGACATATTAGAACAGGAATTATTTTCTAATAATTCTCATACCATAGTTAAATGTCCTCTGCAATTTTTTTATTACTTTTCATTACGATTTCATCTACTTAAATAATATTGTTTGCAGTTCACAATAAAGTACTACAATCGAAACTTTTTTGACATAATTTAGAAGATTGCGTTAATCGTCTGTTGAAAAAAAATTGCGTGCAGATCAATATTTTTTTTACACATCCCAAATAAAAAGCAGTTACTAAATTTTAACGAAAATATTTTGAAAGTGACAGAATTAGTAAGATTTAATTCAACACAGTATAATTGCTTAGTTCAGATAAGATTGCCAACATAAACTCGTAATGTTATTAAATCTTGATATTTAAGTGCTTGGTCATTGCATTATGCAAATGCATCCATCACCTTTGAAATACAATCCTTAAGCCTACGCACTTGTTTGCTTACTCAAAATGCCAAATCCTAAACAGGATTTGCGCCATTATTTATAAGTTTATTGCCAAATGGCATCGTCTACTAGACAACCTTTTTTACGAAGTACAAATACCAATTGTTTTTTTTATACAACGATTCCAATACACTTTACATAGAGTTCTGACCTCTACACTAGGCATTGCCTGTCTCATGGAGGAAACAATAAGATTCACACAAGTCTTTTTTTATGGAGTTTTTTTTTTATATTTGAGTGGTATTTATTCCAAATTTCAAGATTGATTGTGAGACTATGAGGTCTGTTTATCTTAACACATTCGCTGCCACCCCCTCCAAAAATGTATGGAAATGAACGCACATGTGCGTCGGTGGCAGTGAATGCGTTAAGGCAATGAAATTGTTCTTTTCTAACTTTCATTGATCAACAATATTATTCTTTTCATTTTCCATCCTAATGTTCCATTATGAATCTCCTCTAAATGTTGATCAATGAAAGTTAGAAGCTAATCTATTTAACAGTTACAGAATAATACCTATATTATTCTGTAACTTTACCATTAGCTCAGTTCGTTGTTACACCTACACGTTTCGAGATTGAATATAAATTGAATAATCTAATATTTGCATAATGGAATATTATATACGTAGATAAGATTAAGTATTAGAACGTGTACTTAATTTCGCTATAATTTATGTTCCATCTTTAAAATTTTAAGGTTTAATAGTAACCTGTACGTACCACTTCTATAATGTTTTATTGCTCATATAAATTACTATATTATGCAACTAACCTAAATATTTTTAGTTGTATGGAATGATTGAAAGTGTGCATTATTATATTTAGAAGGTACTATGTAGGTATTTATTTACTAGCACATACTTACTTGATTGTATTTGACATATACGTACATTATAAGTATATGGTTTACATTCAGTCATGCAACACTGTATACTATTCGTAGTATGCTATACAAAGATTTTCAGACTATTTTGTTTTGTTTTTGGATAGCAATGATATTATTAACACAAATTGATACCATCGATATCTGTGTCTGCTGTTTTCGTATTCCAACTTCATCCAATGACTAAACAGTGGGATTCATTTGTCAATACCTTCGTGTTAGATGTGTTCTTTAACATTGCAAAATAGAATGACGCAACTATATTTGTTTTTTTTTTTTCGTACTTGTCCACCAATTGTGTTGCGAGCATACCGTAACTACACAGTTTAGTTAAAAAGTACTGACTTCTTAATCTTCTTATGCTTTATATGTCACAGTGGGAATTGCCAGAGGACATAGGTTGAACCAGTTGATTATTATGCCTATTACGTTAAAAGTCTGTTTTCTTAATTTTAATAAAGAAAATAAAATAAAATAAACAGAAGCTTAGTATATTAGAAAAGCCGCGTTATATTAATTCACTAGAGACTCATTAAGGAGAGGAAATATAAATACCAAAAAATGCGTGTTTAGTGTCTTTATATACCATGAAACTGTAACAACCTACTTTTAGTGTGACCCAGGGGACTGTAACTAGGGCAATGATGGGCATAATAGTTGATTGGCCTTCAATAATTAAAGGAGGAATCGTTAGCCTATGTTAGTAAGTATGTTAAACTAAAACGAATATTACCGTCTGTTCACTGTCTGTAGAGGAAATTTTATGGAATATTAAGCTTCATTTGTTAAAGTCAATGAATAACTATGATATCTGTTAGCTAAGGCGTCTCAAAACCTACCAAGCAATTACTGTCCAAGAAACATTGTCAGACTATTACAACAGACACTTAAATTAACTTCAATTAAATGCGTTCACAGAATTCTATACTTAAAGCAGATTGTTCAGAAATACTCACTCTAGTTATAAAATATACTTTATTAAGAGTACATAGACTTAATAGTGTAGTAATAGTAGAAATCACGACAGTGATTCTATGACTATGACAGAGATTCTATGGACTGTTCAAAGGTTTTCATACAGCTCACAGTGATAAAATAAAAACAGTAAAACAGTTGTAACAGTTCCTGTTCATTTTCCACTTTACTAACTTGTTGCGCATTTCTATTCCGTTATTTATGAAATAAAAAGTAAAATACATTACAAAATAAATAATTATGAAACAAAATTAACTAGGTGTTTATATAGTAACTGTGCGCCAATATAATTCATTAATTCATTAACGAGTATCTTTAAATTGTTAAACATTCTTAAAAAAATATATAAAGAAGTATCATAATTTGTAATAAAGTCACAATTTACGAGTATTAAGTGATGACAGGTTCAAAGATCGTAAGATAAACACGATAGGTCAATGCGAGTCTTCACAATATATTTTTAATCGTTCTTGACACGCAATACCTTTAATACTCTTGCGACAAAAAATCGTTTGTATTTTTTTTACTCGAGATTTTATGCATAAAGAAGTGGTTATTGAGCTATTGGTTGTGCACTTTACACAGGGTTTTTCATTCAATTGAATACAATTCAATTTATTTAATGTCATTTAAACACGTGTCAAATACAAATAAATTACAATTAACATAAATTACAAAAATAAAATTATCAAATACCCACAAAAAAATATATAAATAATATAAAATAAAATAAAAATAAAATTGTGAGTGTCCTTAAAACTCCTTAAGAGTATAATATACTTTCATAGAGTTAATATTAAATAAAAGAAAAAAACTTGAACTGTAAGTGGCTCAACAATTAAAGTCCGCTACTGTACCTGCAGCCACAACACGGCCAATAGGTAGCATTGTCATGGTCCGTGGTGCATTCTCGGGACATCCGGAATAAACAGTAGTATGATGTATGAATAGTATGATCTTAGAGATGCCTTAGAAATTTTAGGTATTCGGGACTCATAACGCAAGACAACATAAAGTGATCATGAGTTGATAATTCCGTCAGACATGTAAGGAGTTGCCCAAGGGAAATAAAAGGATACTGGGTGGGTACAGATACAGGTAGAATTCGAATATTTTAAAATAAAATTTCCACAATTTTTTTTTTTTTTTCTTGATTTGTGGGGCATACAATACAACTGGAGAATTCTCCAACCAACTATTTTAAACCATTTATGGCCATGATAGTGGCACATGTTTTGAATTAAGAAACCCAGGTGTATAAAGCAGCTTTAAAATAGTTGGACGTTGGTGAAGATAAAATTATATATGCTCAGAGAAAAGTGAGTCATGTTTCGAACTACGCGCAAATCCTTAACAACCCTGATTATTATAACATTGAGCCTATCTTACAGTACACCAGAATAAGAGTTAGAAAGAAATATAATGAATTAAGTGTGTTGTTGTGGTTCCCTAAGGTACTGTTTTTATCCTAAATTATTTGCAATACAAGAGCAACTGATGCAATGATTCAAGCTCCAACAGAATGGAGCATAGTTTACGACTACCTAATAACTAGCAGTTAGCAGTTCTCGAACTTCGCTTGTTCCTCTTTTCGAAATGTTTCATGAATTTTCTGAATGATAGCAAAAGTCTGATATTAAACTGAATGTGAAAATAGCGTGAGAGAACTCGGGCTATAATTTTAACTTGGCACAAACAGAAAGTTATTGATGAGTTTTGTTTATGCCAAGATTTTCTGAGTAAATATGAGTAACTTTAGGCTTTAATTTCATTATTTTAGTTGAAGAAAAGTGTAAAATCCTTTATAAGCAAACGGCGAATCAAAAGATACAGTCGTTTATGCTGCAAATTTTAGAGATTTTCGGAACTTGCAAAACCTACGGGGTACTTCCCAGGAACTTATACTCAGTAACTTAAAATTTGGCATGCTATACAACAACATCATATAGCACAGAAAAAGAAAAAACTACGAAAAGTAGACATATTTAGTAAAATCATTCATATTTTTTTTTTAAACTTACTATCTTTTTTCTCGTAAACGCGTAAAGTTATCAAATTGAAATTCACGTCAAATACTCGGGTTTATATAGAATCTTTCATGTGTAGCAAAACCAAACTTGTAATATTCCGGATTTCATTATCATTTAGTTATAAACATAATACAACTTATGCTTGTTTTAGGTTTGTACGGAACCCTCGGTGAGCGAGTCCGACTCGCCAGCCGGTTTTTAAAACTACGCGAAGAATCTAACTATTAAAAATACCATGTTCGAAACAAGCATTTATTAATAATGTCAATACCATTAGGTACGTAATGTTATAATCATAATTTCGATTGTAGAGGTAGATTTTAAACCAATAAAATAATTAATGTAACGATGCATTCATGAAAGACATGGCGGTATTAATGCTTCGACACACTCAATGGATCCATTTAATTACAAGCCATTTGTAATCAATGCACGTTCACAAAATGAACGACGCTCATTCAAAATTGATTGCGCTAAAATATCCAATATTCGTGTCAATTAATGCTCTTTTCACGGTCCCCAACTCGATTCCATCTGAATTGCAAATCGATATTTTTTTCCTTCCTCGCTGCAGTTCCAACTCAACACGGATCTCTAGTGATGTTCCTTATTCGGAAATATTCTGGGGAAATTATATCGGCAACTTGTGCGATAATGATTTCAATTTAAACAAATCCCGATACAGCGTTAACTGAGAGGTGTCTTTTGTGTGTGTTTTTTTTTAAATATCATAAACTGTAATCGTAAAGCAAATGTAGACTAGCTTTACATTAAAATAAAGTTGTTACTATGTGTTTTTAGAAAATATTCCAGTGAATGATGGTAAAGTTGTTAACCGAAAAAGGCTCGTGTTTGGGACATCACTACCAGAATCTAATTGAAAATGCGACGCCTCTTCGTGGCTGGTTCAAGTTTGTTTCGCTTGCTGAATTGGTTCGTTTGCACACTCTGATCAAGTGATCACTTATCAAAGTGATAAAATAGTGAATGGAGACGTACGGTATCTCATGTTCAGTCAACAATAAAAGTGAAATAATTAGCTTTTTGATCAAGTATTGAAACATTGTCCTAAAAAATAACACGTTTGACCATGATGTAATATATGAGACGCATGGAGATTAATGTAAATACTAATCGTTAGACGATTTACCCTTTTTTAAATAGGTATGTCTTCTATACCAGTTTGTACTTAGCATTCAACTTAAATACGCTTGTTTAATGTTTTAAATACGTTAACTGGTGGTAATTAAAATTTTGTCCTTTCTGTAAGTTCTTACCTAAGATAATAATTTTATTTAACAACCTATATTCAAGTCAGTAGTGACCCTACCCAAAAAGCTAGAATATTAGGTTCAAGTCCTTGTAAAGGGTATTTATTTGCGTTTGAAGGTTTACCAGAATTCTTCATCTTCTAGTACCTACAACACGAACCTTATTGAGCGTGCTGTAGAACTATCCTAAAAATACTTACAAATATGTATAAATTTACTGTTAATAATAATATTTTTTAAGCTTACCTTTACATTATTGTACTAAAGATTATTTCTCAAGAACACCTTTTCTTTATTTCCAGGTGTGGAACGCTACCGATCGCTCTCCTCTCGACGCTCACGGCGGCTAATGATGGATTGTTCGGTTCCTCGAAATATCCAAACGGTAAGACTGCTCGTTTAAAGAACCTTTTCTAGCTTACGTGAACATTTTTACAACCAAAACAGATTTTTATCGCATAAATATCAAAACGTAAAAATTTAAACGATGAGTTACTTACGGTCTAAAAACAATAACTGATATTTATACCTCTGTTTGTAGATATCGAACATAATTATTTAAGTTCCATTGCTGACAATAAATATTGTTATGATTTCGAAGAAGCGTTATTATCAAATCACTTATGTTTTATTAAAAACTTGACCCAACTACATTTTTTCTCATCGCTATTGACAGTTGCTGTTCAATTGTTCATAGATCTCAGCTTTCATACGTCCAAGTAGTAGGTCTACCTGCAACCAACATGTATGTAATATG
Organism: Grapholita molesta; assembly: GCA_022674325.2. Lineage (NCBI taxonomy): Eukaryota > Metazoa > Arthropoda > Insecta > Lepidoptera > Tortricidae > Grapholita > Grapholita molesta. Next base: position 6,380,648 of record CP053132.2, read on the forward strand.
TATCTCCAAACTGGACAGACAGAAGGCTTATCCACAGGAACATCGCTGGGCCCAATTTAGAGCAGTGAATAACTGAAAAGACGGCCTGCCTACCATATCGGTGTAAATCGAATACGTTCAGAATGAAGAACGTCATAAATATAAACTAGAAGCTTAAGCTACGGGTTATCAAAAGTTGACATTAACATTTCATCTGCTGTAAAACGTTGTTGTAATCATTAAACACTGGGAAGGATATTTGTGTATAATTTGATATATTTATTGTTATGTGGCGACCGGTGTGGTCTAGCAGGTAGTGAATCTGCCTATAATGCCCTGGTTCGGGCTCCAATAAGGGCATTTACTTATGTGATGAGCAAAGATAATTGTTCCTGAGTCAAGGGTATTTTCTGAGTACCCACAACAACTTTTTTAGTTTACTACGAGGATAAGCGAGTTAAGTAAATATATATTAATTTTGTATATATGTTTACAACGCCACAGCAGGCACAGCAACGACACAGCTTCACCACAGCACCGCCTCATAGAAATTTGAGGCGGTGCTGTGGTGTGCATGTTCGCCTACGAAGTGCCAGCTCGCTGGCAGCGTGACATCTACTAAGTGTGTAAATTGCTATCACCGCGAACACGAAGTCAGGCCGCGCGCAGTCATGTAAGCACGTGGTCTCCTCGCTTGCAGCGCGCGGGCTCTGCTACGAGATGTATGATAGCTGCGTAGCGCGCTGTCTGCCGGCGGCTTTTAATATTAACATTACGAAATATAGTATACGACACAGGTTTCAATGTTCTTATTTGCTGGATTGGAGCCGTGCTGGATCAGTGCCGCTATAATGTAATACAACCACAGTCGTAGAAATATCATAGACTGATATCACTGAATTATGATTTAAATATATTTTTTTTAAACAAATTACGTAATTTGAAACTTGCAGCCAATCGATCTACTCTCCAAATATTACAGCCGACGGTTACTCTTGCTCCTAACTTTCCATCGTGGATGGTTAGTTAGTCTTAACGTTAGCGTTAGTTAGTCTTCGGCCAAAGGCGAACTAACTAACCAACGCGTAACTTTAGCAAGTTTAGTAACATGTACACTTACAAACATTATATATAAATGTTCCCAATATTCATAGAATAACTGTGTTAACTTTGTATATAACGAGGAACATACAAGGCATGGACGAGTATACAAAACCGCGTTCCCCGCATCGTGGCAAACACGTTAGCGACATATATCACGTTTAACAGCAGTTTGTCTCAGTGTGAAACTAGTTCTATAGAGATGTCTCGCTGTCGAAATAACTCAACGTGCTGTCAAATGTAGATGACGCTGCACCATTCCGGGTGTTATAAAAAACGTGATACAAGATTATTAAGCCGGCATCTGGTCATGATTTGGAACAAATTTTACTATAGAGTCAACTTTGTAAATGATGTTATTCTTCAATTTAGGCACATTGCAATACACTTATGAACGTCAAAAATATACCACAGTTTCTAACCCCGACGAGCTCTGACCCGAGTAGATTATTACCGATAAGGAACTCGGCAAATTGGGGAGGCCTATGTCCAGCCGTGGACTGCAATAGGCTGATGATGATGATGAAGATGATGAACTCGGCAGGATTATTTCAAAACCAATGGTGTCCTACAGATACTCAGAAACTTGACTACTCTCTCCTTAATACGTATATCAACTATGTGGAATCAAATCCAATTCTAACGCTCCAATCCTACGAACAATGCAATCGGAATACCTGAACCATACTATGAAAGCTTAGAAGAACAATATAATAAAAAAAAAAATAAAAAAAAAAATAAACAGCAACTTTGTTTACAAAGTTTCCAGATTCGAAGACAATTGTTTCTATATACAATACTAATCCAAATTACACTAACTACGACGGGTAGGAAGACTGTTTTAAAATGCAAATTGCAGCAGTCCTGTCGGTCGATGCTCCGTCGATCAATACTCCATAGTTTTATTTATTACTACTTAGTTACAAACGGATAAACTCATGTGTATTTATATTGCCCTAGGCGACATGTTTCTAGTAAGCTCTAGTATTCATTTTGAAGCCGAATCAGGGCACACCGTTCGAGGTGAGGACGTGTCACTCATGTAATGTGTACCTATTTGATGAACTTTAAACGTATTATGATCATTCAATATGTGGGAAACATAACGAGTATATGTTTAACTTTTACACTTCTTAATAGTGTCATTAATAGTATAGAAAGGGACTTATATAATTGAGCCATGATAATATAAGGTAGTTCTCCTTTAAAGTTTAAGCTAATCTGAATATATTTAAATACCGATAAATTATTGAGTGAAAATAATATTTTACCATCATGCCTTCATATTCTCAAAAATGGAAATATATGAAACGAACATACTTATAAAAGCTAAAAGTTACTTTGAAACGTCCGCTAGCAAATATCTTCGATATTTCAATCGAAAGAAAAAAATAAAAAATTGACTCGAAGCGGGACTCAAACCCATAACCACGGGATCACTAGCTACTTTATTTTTGTGACAATAGTGTAATATTATTATATAAGTACAAATACAAATACAAATCGTTTATTTCCACATAAAGAGTAACAAGTGATACAAATGACTGACCTCCACACTAGGCTGAGCCTGTCCCGTGGAGGAAATTAAGGATTCACAGGAAAATATTTTTTCGACAATAAGCGACAACTGTAGGAAGCTACCTAATTAAGTATGTAACAATTATTAAAGTTTTAAGATACTAAGGCTAAACGTAAAATCTCTATAAAATAAAACAATGCTACTTATGAAACAAAAATTAATAATAAGATGAGATACACTTGGCCTAGGCCCGTGTATTTCATTACACCCGTCTTGTAATACTGGCAAAAAACAAATTTTGAAAGAATAATAATAACAAACTTAAATTACTTACATTTGTGTATGTGTAAATGTGTATTTGTATATGTGTATGTGTATTTTTGTGTAGTACGTCATCTTTGTACCTTTAAAACCTGTTCAGTGTCTGTATAAGTGTAACTCTAGATTTCTTATTTGATCTCCATTTTACTTATTTTTATTTTTGATTGCATAAGGTCTACCAACAGTTACTTTGGCGATAAAATCTGGCTGGCACATAAATAATCATAATATCCTCCTGACGACTTATATTATAAAGCGTGTATATACCTTCTACACGTAGAACGCCAGTCGTCAGCAGGATAGGTACCTATCTGTCGTTATTAATTGAATGAATGTTGTATAGACAATTGACTCCATATTTTTCATTTAATTACAGAAGTACCGGAATACGACCTACTCCACGCGATCGGTGTTCCCTTCAGCAACCCGAAGACTCAGTACTTCGACGAGGGTCTGGATGGATTTCCAGCATACGGCCTCAAGCCCGGATCCGACATAAAATCACCCTACCGCCTCTTCATGCCGGAAAAACTGTACCCGGAATTCTCCATTACCGCCACAGTCCGACCCGCTACCGAGAACGGCGGCTTTCTATTCTCAGTCGTAAATCCTTTAGAGACGGTAGTCCAATTGGGAGTACAGTTGATCCCGTCTGGGAGAGATCTCACGAACATATCCCTTTTATACACCGATGCAAATATCTACGCTCTCTCTCAGACAATCGTGTCGTTTGCTATACCATCGTTTTCAAAGAAATGGAGTCGGTTTGGATTAAAGGTAACCACTGAGAATGTGACGCTGTACCTCAATTGTCACGAATTTGATACCGTACCTGTGAAGAGAAATCCGTTGGAGTTGATATTTGATTCGGCGTCTACATTGTATGTGGGACAGGCTGGACCACTAATCCGAGGTGCTTTTCATGTAAGTTTAAATTTATAATCCAGTATGGTAGTTGTTAGTTAACGTCATATTTAATAGAATAGTTCTGCTGCCTATTGTGCACATTGAACAGGATTTTTATTCTCCGCCATCGGAGGTTATTAAGGCTAAAATATTTTTTCTAATTCTTCCGTTATCATTAATAATTCTGAAACTTGAATGATTAATTCACCTCACCTTCTTTGAAATAATTAGGCCCGCGGCTGAGGATATTAAAAAAATTCTTCGAAACTTCATTATCATCTTTAATGAATTCAATAAAAGCTGGTTTTTTCGTGAGCACCTAAGAATTTATGTAATTTTGTCTAAATTAAAACTTATTACAATAAATACCTATTGAAAGGTGAAAAATCCTAGCTTTTATTGTTCGTCATGCTTTGTTTTAGTTAATGATTCAAAGTAGTTTGACAATTTATCAACCGTTTGACAAATATGTTTTTATAAAATTATAACCTTCTATGTCATTTTTACGAAGTGATGTTTGATTATGTAATGCTAATGATATATGTTTTCTCGTTTACTCAGTTTTTTCTTAGGCTAGATTTTTTTTTCCTTTTTATATAAAAATACATCCAAAACATATCAAACCATGATATATTTAGTTAGTTAGTTAGGTTTTTTTTACTTGGAATTAATAACTCGAATTGAATTGAATTTACTTCAAATAAAAAAGGTAAGTCCTTACACGGTCACATGTTATGGTTTCTTTTTTTAAACAATTAAATAAGCTGTAACATATTGATGAGTCCTTCTGCTTCTCAGCTTAAATATAATTTACTCGTGTCAATAATGTTTTTTTCCTTCAAAGCTTGTACGAGAAAATCACCGGATCAAATCAAACTTATTGACCCAAGAAAATAATTTTGAGATAATACTATAGATAGGTACCTTTCACCGAGAGGCATCGCAAATATTCGTGTGTCCCTTATCCCTTTATGTTACATTGTTTGGCCCGTTTATCGTTGTCCTTGTTGACAAAGCCGCTTTTACGGGGGCAGATAAACAAAATTCTGTCACACAAACTTTAGACCAAAGAAAACTGCCTTTTCTGCCGTGCTTGACTTATCCTCTAAATAGGTTTGAAAACTAGTTTTTACACGTATATTGGAAAACCGGATTTATTCAGATGTTGATTTAATATAAAACAACTTAAACGTATTATATCGGGTATACTAATTTAAACTTCATCTCGACGTTTTGAACCCTTTAGCAGCATTCGTGGGCATCGGGTGGACTGCTATTTAAAGGGTTCGAAACGTCGGACATATTCCGACTTTATAATCCGTTTTTGTTGTTTTATGTCATGAGTAATTATTGCGGCAACCGAAGACAATATTATGTTGATTTGAGTGCATATCAATGAATCTTATACATAACAAAAAAGATATTGATTACATAATGAAAGTTAAAATAAAATACGAGGATTTGCCACTTAACTTTATTGATATCTAAAATTGAGTATATGCCAGAAACTTAGTTTTAGTGTAGGTAATAGTTTTTATCCTAAAAGACAGTACAAATGTTAACCTATGGTCACCATTTTGATGTAGGTCAACGTAACCCTAAGATCCAATCAACAGCAGTATTACGTATCCTATCTATGCAGTATACATGATTATGGAATCATGTATGTAATTACACGTCGTTAACTATCTATTAGGGTAGGAAGACTAACAGTAACTTCTAACTAGACACAACTTTCCAACTATCACTGTGCTACAGCTTGAGCCACTAACTCCCTTGTTTTTCTTCCCGGTTTTGCTCCCGATGACTGTCTGCTAAGTTTTCAGGTGAAACTCGCCGAAGTTTAAACGCAAACTTGCGAGCGGAAGGCTCAGTTTTGCATATCAAATTGTAAGCAGTTATACTAGAGCTCTAAATTGTATCGAATAAGTTTCTTGGGAGTGTAGGTCTCATTGCGGTAGTGTATGCAAATTGAGCGTGCGCCGAACTGTTTTTGTTTAAGCTAGCCAAGATTGTACGATGAGCTTCGTCCAGAGAATTCCTTGTAGAGCAAGATTGCATAACTATTACTTACGCTATTGGGGGTAGTATTGAAATTGTACTGAAGCTATTTTGAATTTTCTTAAGAAATACATATTTTAATTACAGTAATACACTTTATAACTATTTAAAGAATAGTTTATCTATACATTTCTTATTTAATATTTTAGTTAAAACCTAATTCTTTATTTTATATTTTAGTAACATCAGTAAAATTTAAACTATCGGGGTTTTCACACATTTGAGTCTTCATCCGGGACCACGAGGACAATGTCATTTTTGAAACGTAGCAGCAAATTTTTTTGTACGTTAGTGGTAATAAAGTTAGGATATGATCATTTTGGGATCTAGACATTCTAAATATATATTTTAACATACAACAAAGATATAACTAGGCTTGGATTCTAATTCAACTCACGCCTTTTTGTGTATGCCTTAATATAAATATTAAAGAGAAATAAGTCATTGAGGACTACGAATACAATACCTAAGCACGAGCTTCTTAGAATATTCCACTTCTACTGCAAACTGGAAGTAATAAATCCTGATATAGTTTATGTTTGCCGATAGTAGTTTCATTACTGTCGGCGAAGTTAATAAATGAAGAATGTAATGCTGGCCACCCTAGGGCAGGAAACGTTATAAAGTACCATCATTGCTTTGAGAAGTTGACATAGTTCGATTGACCATTTATACCACTAATACAAACGTACTGAGTACTGACATATCAAAACGACGTATTCAGAAGTTATATGTATTATATTGGAAGCGAGAAGCATAGACGAATGGTAAAAATATCATGCCGACGTCATTTAATAAATTCAAATAGACATCTTCATTGCAACTAATCAAAGCCAGTAAAGTGTATTTTTATTAGTTACACAATTGTGAAGCCAGCTGAGGCAATTAGAAATGGCAAATAATTAATAATTTAGTGAGTAAATTTGTAGAAAGAGAAGAAAATAATTCTTATTTTTTATTGGCAGTAACTACTGCAGCATTACGCTGCATAAGAAACCTTTTTTTATTATTTACCGGTTAGCTTCAAAACCTTCTTACATGAGTGCAATATAAAAGAAAAATATATTTTTAATAGAGATTGATTTTTGGTGTCATAGAAGTGTCAAAAAATGAGAAATGAAAGTATTGAGAAGGAATTAAAGAATTTTTGTTAAATAACGACCAGAGAACAGAAGATTTATTTTTGTCATATCTTAAAAGAAAACCGCTTTTTGTCGCGGGTGAGTTTTTACCTTAGTTATTTGCATGTATCAATTTTAGAATGTATCAATATTAGAAATATCAAAATGTATAATTCTTCGTTCACAGTTTTTCCTACGGGAACAGTTATTGCATTGATCAACGACCACACCCTTTCATACCAAATTTTGCCACGGGAACTTCTCACCTGGGAAGTTTTGTCACGAAGCATACCTACAGGAAAGTGCCCACCTATTTTTACTAATATCATTACACCGACGTGCAGGAGTAGTACTGCCATAGTTTCCCTTTTATTACATGTTTGCTAAGTTTTTGTATACAATTATAATTTTGTTGTGGTCTCAGCCTTAACCTTAATTTACTGGTACCAGTGGGGATCAGGTAGGGTTTTTCTTATAAATCCCATATTATTATGTTAGATTGATTTCCGTCCATGCAATCCACATGTAACAAGCTGATAGAATTTAATAGAAAATTGGGAAATTATTTCCCATCGTACTTTTTGTTAATTGATTGGTTATTTTTTTAAAACGCATATTTTCTGTGTTAATTTATTTTAAGTTATAATATTTCATTTCACAAATTAGAGGGAAAATATTTCCCACCTCAAAAATTATTTTTAATAAATTTTTATATATGTGGTGACTCAAACAAATTTTTATTTTCTTCTCAATATCACTACACTACCTACTACCACTATACAATATGCTTCTTAATGTATATGCTTTAAATGTGAAACTTCTTGGTCAAACTATTATGGTAATAATACGTAACGTTTTTACAGACTTCTCATGGCTAATTACGCTTAACACTAATCTTGTCGAACAACAAGTTTTTGGCTTTATATCTATTATATTAATTCTACTGAGTAAAATGTCTGATACGGCGATAGAAAAGGCATAATGATGATCATAGCATATACTGATATAAACTTTCACATTTCGAAACGTTGGAGGTAATTTTCAAAGTAGTTATATTATGCGGTTAAGTTCAATTCAATTCAATTTATTTAATGTCATAAATTAACTTTATTACTCCTAACTACCCAATAAGGAGTTGTTCCTTATCCATCATAATATAATGATATTATTTATTCATGAGAATGCTCATGAATATAAATAATAACTCAGAGTAACATATTACAAAATTAAAATTAAATAATTAAATTACCCACAAACACAATAAAAAAAAAAAAAATAATAATAATCAACTACAAATTTAAAAATGTCATATAATATAAACGCTAATTGTGAGTGTCCTTCAAAAACTCCTTAAGACTATAATATAATATAAGTCCCGTTTATGTTGTAATCATAAACGGGACTTAGTATATAGTATATTTCAACAAAATTTTACATTTTGCCGTATGGCTAATGAGCACTATATTTTGGATTATACAGCCAAAAGTGGTTCTCAAAATCCACTCCGACATTAATTCTACGTATAAAGAACGCTATTCAGCAGTACTGGTGACGACTTTTGAAGACCCGCCTCGGGGGTTGCCTTTATTTGATGTGAATGCCTCGTTGCGAAATGTGGAGCATTTTAAACCGGCGTATGACACGGGCCTAAACGTGCTTCATTAACTATTCGTGAAAATTCATATTACACTGGTGTATACTAGACGAAAAACAAGGAGTAGATGTTCTTATTTCTTTTTACAACTATTTATAAATACCACTCGTATTTTTTAGGAACTATCTTAGATCTGGTGGCAATCCATGTAAGATTGAAAGTATTTTATATATCGCATTTTTTTGTCTTCCTTAATATTTCTTTTATTTCATATGACTCTTATAATATATCTAAAAAAAAATATATTTTTATGTCATTGTTACCAAAAACTTCAAAAATAAAAACAAAACCTGATTAGGTACATGTTTTCATCAAAAGAAATAGATTTTATTTAAATACGCATTATTAAGATTAACTCAAAAACTATTTACACTATTTATTAGAATTCAATTAATAAAAACAGGTTACTACTGACTATACGAGACAATAAATTAACTTTATTACTCCTAACTACCCAATAAGGAGTTGTTCCTTATCCATCATAATATAATGATATTATTTATTCATGAGAATGCTCATGAATATAAATAATAACTCAGAGTAACATACAGTAAGAGAGTAAGATTCTCATTTGGTATCAGTCGGATCAACCAGAGAAGATGTTCACCACAAGATCCATTGAACGATGACTATTTTTTGTAGGTCGTCGACGCAAAGATTCTTATCGCCTCTGAAGTAGTTTCCGAATGGACTAATTATAATTATCCAACAAAGTTCAACACGTTCTCAATCCCTCATGGGGTTTCAAGCTATCGCTCTGAAACGTACTCACGAGTACTCAGACACTCTTCAACCAAGGCTATGCACACGAAACACAAACATAACCTCTGCGATAAAAATTAAAGCTACTAACTCATTCTGGTCTTTATCTCGTATACATAAGAAAAAGTGAAATATTTTGCAAATGCACGGAAAATTTTGCTAATTGTTGAATGGTAGGCCGGTTGAATAAAACACTCACATGTTTCACTGAATGACTTGAGGGCGGGTGTGATTTCTAACAGGTCTTTTTAGGATATTTCAGTTTCAGTTCATTTGAAACTTGTTTTTGGGTGTTTCTTGTTGGTAAATAAGTAAATAGTAGTGCGAAAAGGTATCGAGAGAATATTTTTTCTGTTTAATGGTGTACAATTAGTATTTTTTTTTTTTCTAACTTTACCTTGCTGCTGTTGGACGCCTCAGTGCCTTTTGTGCAATAAAGTGGCGTTGGTACAATATAATTAGGGAGAACTCGTTCTAGCTTTATTACGTTGTGACTCAGTTTCTGCTTTTAATAGATTCAACACTTCATTAAACAAGACTACGTCACCTGTTTGTTATAATAAACTTCGTTCCACGCACAAACCATCAATGAGCTCGGTAAAATATCTCCGCACATGCTCGCCATTAAATAATTCATACCATTTAATCCAATTAAGGTTTCATACAGCGCTCTTATTTAGCGATCGCCTAGTGGGAATCAACATATATGCCAGTCTGTTTCGGTTGCCTGCGGTTCTCAAACGCGGTAACAGCGTACGCGTGACGCCGACGTTTTAAGTGTCGCTTGTCATCGTAACGCGACGTGACGCTTCGTGACGTGTGACGTCGCTAACTCGATATGCTATCGGGCGCGTGGAACCTACGCTTACAAGGATGACGTTTAGTCAATATAACGTTTTGAAAACGTTGCATTTGGCATGTTGATTGACAAGAGTGGGGTAAATTTTTCCCATGCAGTTATATTCTGACTTAAGTTTACATTTCGTAGTGGTCCAAATTAGGCTTTACACTAAGACGTAAAATAAAAGGCGTTTTGGTACATTTTTAAACCCTCATGCCAGATAATATCTAAGAGCGCAAATTCACAGAATACATATCATTTTTTGTACGTTAGATTTGATTGATTAATGATTTTCTGTTGGCCTAGCAGATGAAGGGTGTGACTGTATCTCGTGGCGAAATAGACTACCCGTCCTTTTCTAACTATATTATTTAAAAATTGACGGGAAGTTTATCTCGGCTCGAGATACTGTCACGCCTCTCACAAGAGAAATATTTTATATCTCTGTAATATTGAAGCACAAGCTTGGCCTACTGGTATTCTAGAAAGCTGATATTTGGCATGAAGCCTAAGATTTATGTATAAACATGATTATGTAACGTTCATCCTCTTAAGTACCAGGTTCATGCACAGAACTACAAAATTTTAGAATATAAATCTAATATTATATTTAGTATGGATAATACATACATAATTATGATTTAGATCAAGTTAGAAATTAAAAAATAGTAAAATCCAGCCTTCTACCACACATAAACCTCTGAGCTGTCTATTGGAATAACATCTCTAAATCTAATTATAGACAGACTCGTCCGATGGCGGAATTCATACTTAATCCGACATGGCAACAGGAAAAGCTTACCCGTGTGGCGTTTGTCAGATAACGAGGTCAACTATCTAATACACAAGGCAATATCTGCAAACTATACGCTCGCCTTTTATATCTTGACATAGTCAGTCGTAACAACTGTTCATTGTTCAAGATCACATTTATTCTGGCTCCTCGGAGAAGACTGAGTTGTGCACGGTAGGTGTTGTAAATAAGACTAAGTCGCTAGACTAACTGGCGCCAGGCTGTCTATATTTCACATACCTCTGTACCTTGATCTGGGCGTCAAAGGGATTCCTCTATGTAAGAACGCGTGACAGACGTTCGTATTAGTCGAGAATTCCTTCACAATAAACCTATTGAACTAAAATTCCAATTAATAGAGAATATTCAAATATCGAATAGAAATTTCAGTATCAGTAAGTCTCTATTGTATACTTTGCTCTCTGGCGAGCATAACGAAATACACTAAAATATCAGTTTCCCAGTAAATTTATAAAATTATAGGCTAGTCAGGGGTCTATCATTTTTTATAAATTTCACACTGTGTAATATTGATTAATGTTTTAAAGACGCACGCTTAGAATCTCGTACATTTTACTTACATTTCCCGTACCGTATTTGTCTCTCTCGTACACGGAACATTGGTGTTCCGTACATTTAGGAAGCGTATGTGGAGCCGGATCGAGCCAACGCGCAGAGTTCCTTGACAATTTAATGATATGTAAGACGTACACTAAACTATGATTGGGGTATTGCCTATGAACGTGTCATTGGACGCGCATAGGGACAGCATCCGCCACGGTGAGAGTTGCCCTTGAGCCATCTTTGATGTCGTTTTTTTGTGGGGACCCATCTCGCGGAGAGCGCGTCACCGTCTGCCGGAAATAAAATTGTATAACATATTATAAAGCACGCGTCCGTTAGGCACAACATATCATCATATTATTAAGCCAAGGTTTAGGCTTTACTATTCGACCTCATGGGATGAAAGAGCTAAAGAATACACGCGTTGTTATGTCTTACATTTCCCCAGCAGTCAGACTGTCTCCACAAAGAGGTCAGTTCCCAGACAGGACGGCGCCGAACTTATCGACGTTGGCAACAGCTGATGCTGCCGAGATTTAGTTGGGATACAAACGCCGAGGCTCGCACCCATGCCTCTGGCGAAATTTTAAAGGTCGAACCGGTGAAAGTGTATTAGGGACTACTTTAGGAAAAGAACTGCGTACGGTAGTATTGTGTTTAAGGATTTATAACATTTTAAGTAAATATCGCTGACACGGATTCAAATATCCCGCACTTGACAATAAATTAAGCGTTTACATATAATTGGCAAAATACCCTAATTAATATTTGAGACGTTATCTGTAATAGCGAAAACATTTTGTTTGTTCATAATGCGGTTTAATAGTTCCATGTAAGGTATTATTTAACAGCGTATGAGCTCTTTAAAAATAAACCTTAGAGGCAAAGAGGAAGTTGAATAAGTGATTTTTGAATATACTAAGTAAACTATACATCGAAATAGTATAGGTACTCTATTATATCCGCTAAATGCAAAGTGGTAAACTCGTCGTAAGTTTTCTATCCATGCGTTTTATTAGCGCTTTTCATTGAAGTCGTGCGGAAACGTATGCCCATGTTAATAAGAAATACTTATGAATGTTATGGTTATTATTATGACCACTAGTTGCTCTGTCAGCTATGGAAAGTGTCTCTCTAATTGTGTACCATTTGAAAGCCCGACCAACTTAGTGCATCGAGTCCAGCTCGCTTCACATCTTGAATGGCGATTCAACGGGAATGTCCGATTTGAATGTGAAACTCGGAAACTAATTTAAATGCTGGCCATTCGAGCATAATGTGAATGAAATTTGAATGTTTCATACTTTGAGAGTTCATTACGGAACTTAGAAGACATTTAATTAAAGAATACATCTTAAGTATTTATTTTTTAAAGAAAAGTAGATAATTAAAAAAACGGAATACGAATTCAATTAACTACAAATTGAACATCTGGCTTTATTGCTTAAATTTTATACATACAGTATTACGATTTATGATCTACTTAGAACATTTATAAATTTCATTGTGTCTTATTAATTTCGGCTTTTAATTATTCTATCATAAACATTTTGAATTAAAACTGTGGGAAGGTATGCGAAAGTAAAACAAGCGCCTACTGAGATATGCAAAGCAAATTTGTCCGTCAGAATGCCAGAGCTAAATCAGGCGTTTTGTTTAAGCAGACATGCGAACGTTGTAGTAACTAGTAGGCGAAATTAACGCGCTTTAATAGTGCTGTAATTTTAATTAAACTTTTGGATCATGAAAAAATCTTCTTACAAATGGTTTGCAAAAAATATTACATGTAACACCCTAACCAATAAAAAGATTTAACAGGCTGGTGGCGACTAATATATATTATAACATTCATAAGTATTTCTTATTATCTCATTAACATGGGCATACGTTTCCTCACGATTTCAAATGTAAAGCGCTAACAAAACTCATGATAAGAGTTATGAAAAAAGCACAAGAGGGGAACACACAATTTTTCACCTCACTACCGCGAGGGAAAAAAGTACTCTAAAACTTTAAAAATGTAGTCAAAATTATTGGCACCCATCATTTGAAAAAACATTCGATAAATAATACACAATTTGTATGAAATTACTTTGCAGTCTTGTGAATAAAATGCAACTTTGCTATCTGTTTTTAAAGTATAGTTCTTTCCGAGCTAGTGAAATGAAAAAATATTATATACGCTAACTATATATTTAATTTGTGTTTATAAACACCCGATAATATCTAAAATACATTTTGAAATTAATTTATTGGATAACCATTGGGTTATTCAATTATTTTTGCGATAAGCAACACAAATAAACGCGCTCCCCTTGCTCGTTGTAGAAGCGAGATAGACATTCAAGGCAGTATCCTGGATCGCGTTATGATAGTAAACTTGTTGATAACAAACTTACCATAGTTATATTAAATTCAATTGATAATGCATTTTAGTACACGTACTGTAACTAATCTCATCAAAAGGCTACTGAACAGGCAATTCACAAACCAAACCGCTGATTGCTTCGAGAGCCAAACAATTATGCGACCACACATGATCGACCAGGCTCGGTCAAACACGGTCAGGCTATTATCCGTCTCTGACTGTTCGTTCAAAACGCCTACCGAGGGCTTTGGCCAGTAAACTGTGACCCATGCCTGTGTCAGGTAGAATCCGCAGTGATCCCATAAATGTTCCATGAAACTAGTTACGAACACAAGGTACATAGGTCTCAGAAAATATATCTGCGGTTTGGCACTGGTCCCACCGCGAGTCAGCCATGGGACAAAGGATAATCGATCCCGTGTAAATAAAACAGACAAAGGTATATGTCATGGCAGGGCGATCGTAGTTCATCGCCGAGCGATGAGCTATAAATATATATCTCTTTCTTTTATTTACACGGAAGCGATTATCTTTTGTTCCTTGAAATAGCTAATAACTCATAGCTTACTAGCTCGCGTTGAGACCAGTGTCTTTGATTGCTTGAAGCTGACTGTGAATAACAGAGTCCAACTGACGTCTTAATATTTTGATAAAAGTGTCACAGGCTTTACAACAACAACTTTGCCGCTTGCAAAATATATGTACCATGAGTAGTTCATTAGCAATTTAATAATAAAACAAAGGGCCTCTCGCTGTTTGATTGGTTAACCACGCAACGGATTTTTAAGAGTTTTTCATCAGTAGACAGTGTGAATTAAGAGAAATATAGTTATTCATGCAAACTGGTTTGCTTTAGATGATAGCTAAGCTACTGAAATAGCAACAGCCTAGTTAATCCGGTCTTCACATTAACGTTGGGCAGTAAAAGCAAGCCTAGGACTTCTGGGAATACGGTTTGATAGACAACTTGGATAAAACTGCCCAATTTGTGCCGTCTGAAAGAGCTGCTGTTCACCCAATGGCTTCGACTTAATTCTATGTCACAGTACGCTAGTATATCTATCTCTTTTTACCAGGTCACGTATGTATTTTATGAAAAAAATGTCTATTACTCTTGTCCGTCTTGAGTGAGTTATATATATAGGTTATATTTATTAAGTAACTTTAAGATATAAGTAAGATACTTATTCTATAATGATTTTCTATAAGGTCTATAACCGAAATAATTTTCTCTATGCATGAATGGATTTAAGAATGCACAAATATCTAAAGAATAGAATTTAGTGCTAGGGATAATTGGGTATCGATTTATGGTACGTACTGTATTCGAGTACTTACTAAGTGTTATGTAGTTTAGTTGGAGCGTATTGCGAATAAAATGTTTTACAGTTTGGCGAAACTTTCATTATAGGTATATTGTACATTGTGTCTGTTAAATAAAAATAAAAATTAAAACACTGAATAAAAAAAAATAAGCATTTCGAGTAAGACAATGTCTACAGGCAATTAATACAACTTAAAAGTAATTTTCATAACTAAAACAATAAAATTATTCTAGAATCTGAAGATCTAAGTACCGTCTAATTATATCATGAGACATTAAAGTTATCAAGTTTAAGTGGATATTAAATTCTGTGAACTTGAGACTGAACGATGGGCACAAATACGCCGAGTAAGACATGCGTGTGTTGTTTGGTGTTGCTAGTCGTTGTCGGGATCGGTTTGGCGGTGATTTCTTCATTGCCGTACAGCGAGCCACCGAAACGGATTGGGACTGCGGAGAAACTAAGTTTATGGAACCCTTCGCAAAATCAGCCTAAAGTTGTTGAAACGGTGAGTGCTTATAGTATGCATTAAATATTTGAGGTCGATTCACAAATAGTGGCGCGAGATTTCTATATAATTCTCAACTATTTCATAATTTGACGTCATCACTTATACTCGTAGATAACTAACTCCCTATTAGAGTGATTGCGGAGTAGTTGGAGAGATGGTCAATATTAATGTTATAATATAACATTTTCTTACTTACTATTTATTGGGTAACGGTAACCACAAATTAAAAGTTAACAGAAACTCAAAATATCGGCCTCTGTGACATGGTGCCGAGGATAATGACAGCATTTCCTCGCTGAACACCAACTTATGCGTTGAGCGAGGAAGCTGCCAGCTCTTTTGGTACCGGTGACATCGCGACGACTTAATTATTTCATATTTTATACTCAATTTTAACATTATGATACATTTATTTATTGTGTCACTCTTGGTTTTCTTAATTTGTTAAAACAAATTTTGTTTTGTTTTGTTATAATCCGAAAATTACTTTAGCGAATATTTTGTCATCGTAAATGAAAAAAGGCGTGCACCGAAGTACTGCGATAATATATGCATAATTATGATAAGTTCTCTTATAGCTCTCTCCAATGATTCAAATATTTTTAATATTTTTATGTTTCCAAAGCTAATATTGCAGGCAGCTCTAGCTATAAGAAAAAACATAACCACCCGGCTTCAGACCACCCTATGACCTCTATTACATTTTATTCCATCTTTAACTCGCCCACCTTAACATTGTACGATTCAAATAAACGATCAGGATCAGAAATTTATTGGTACAATCAAAACTGAATAGGTCGCCGTAACGGTAGTCTTATAAAACGTCCACCCTTACTGTTACAATGTTATAGCTCCTTTGCCAATTTGCCCTGATCTTATAACTCTTACAAGAAATGGGAAGAGAAAAGACGCTTATGAGTTACTTATTTAAGTGTTCTGTAGAACTATCGATTCCTTTTAAATAAATATAAAATAATGGGATAAATAGATGAACATGGAAGTTAAAATTATTAATTCGTTACACTGTTTATAATCATGAGTATCTACATAGATTTTTCCGAAGTGTCGACAAATTAAAAAAACCTGTGTAAAAATAGATACACTTTCGCAAAATACTTCTCCTAAAATGAATTGAAATTTTATTCCCTTAATCTTCTTATTTAGGGTTTCTTATGAAAATGTTAGTATAAAAAATACGAATACAAGTTTGCTTATATTTAGTGCGCTCATAGCTGCAATGCTATTTATATTTCATTCAGAATATTTCGAATAATTCTACTAGTAAAATCACACAACTTTAATTCCCTAACAAATTCGCTCATACTTTTACATTATTTTTGTCGATAATATTTTTTATTACTTCCCAGCAAAACATTAACGTTAATTTGAGTTGTCTCCATATTTTCTATAACTAGCTCTATAAACAGTGTCCCGAGACAGAAGATAACAAAGCTATGTTATCTAATAAGGTTTTATTGTCAAAACTTCGTGTTTAGGACAAAAAACTCACACTCAAAAAAAAACGGGAAACAATTATTAATAAGAAACCTATACCAAGCGTATAAACAACCTATACTTGTAGTTATAGGTATTTCATTTATACCTGAACTAGCGTGTCAACGAGTCCAAAGTACCCATATTAAAACTAATATAAAATTTCTTAGCTGATCTAAAGAATTTAATATTTTTCTAAACTACAACATCACGGAACCTTTGACTAAAGTGGATTTTTTGCACTTGTCATTATTTTTTACAGTTATCCTTGTTATAGCAAGGGACTTAACTTGAAAAGCTTACTTCGAAGGGTTAACTTTTTCTCGTTATGGGTTTTATTTGTGACATCATAATCTTGAACTTGCCCTTTTTACCTGACTATACATACTTGGCGAATGTATTTGGGAAAATGGGACTGCGTGACTCTTTTGCTAAAGTAAAGAAAGAAAAAGAACACGAATAGAAATAATTACCTATAGTATTTGGTTGAATGTTCACTTATTGTACATGTTCACATAAAATAACTAAAGGAGTGAAATAACTAAAATAACTAAAGATGGACACTTGGCTTTTAGTTTTAAAACCAAAGCAACAACTACACAACATTTGATTCCTATAAAATAAGCACTTAAGTTTATGAGTCTCCTTGAATGAGGCTCGTTTTCGGCGCTCTCATCCTATGCTTATTAGCCATCACTGTGATATACAGTGAAATTAACCTAAATTTTACGTTACTGTAATAGAATTTCGGATAAAATAGATATTTTTGCGTAAGGTAAACGTTCGAGAGTCTGACAGTTTGCCTATTTATTGTATACAATCAAGTTACATTGAAGCTTATGTCACTGGCAATAAAGGTGACAGCAATGTGTCATTTATTTGGTACAAGCCTGTCTGCGTGAGTCCATTTACTTCATCTTAATCATGAACTTAAGGAATATATAAATCGAAGGAGAGAAACGGTTTTAATATTTACTGTTAAATATTTCCTACCTCTACCTTTCATATCTAAATTTCCTTTTTCCTTTCCGAGAGCTAAAACCTTTATTTTCTTTCACGTTCAATTTTGTTTATAAATTGACATTTCCGACTGACCCCATTTTAAAATATTCATAAATGACGACTATCCGAAATCACCGTTTTATATTCGACAGCGCAGCGCTCGGAACTCGAAAAGTGTTCTAGTATTTGGTATTTTTTTAATCCTAACAGTTAATTTTTTGATTTTTTTTGGGAACAGTGTTGAAAGCCAGTCAATTCAGTTCGTAAAACCTCGAAAACAATGTTGGCCACGTATGTATGGTTATTGTATTTAAGCATTAAAAAAATTGTTGTAACACACCAGACAGTAATGATAACAGGCTTTACGAGTAAATTTAATCCACGATATTATTAATATATATAGGACCCAAAAATTGTATGTTAACTATACATTTTGCTAACAAAATGCAATATTATTTTTATTAAAATTTATGATGTTAGAAATTGATCAAAAGGATTTCTTGTTCATCATTTCAGTCGTAACAATCATGTCCACTTCTGGACCTAGGCCTCCCACAAATATGACTTGTAATAATTTTGGGGGGAGTTGCCATAGTAGCCCCGACTAGCTGGCATATTGGCGACCGCAAGCTTTGAATTTGTTTCGATGGTTTTTCCCCTTGTCGCCTCTTGCGACACCCGCGGGAAGAGATAGGCTATATAAGATATACCGGGTGTGGCCTGTAATGGGAACATTAGCTTTAGGCATCGTTTCTACACCACAAACGTAGCAACATTTGTTCTACGACTTTTGAAAATAACATATAGTTTAATAACTATAAGTAGACTATTGGATGCTGTTGAACATACTATTTAGTTTGTTTGTAAAATCACAAGTAATAAATTACCCAATTCTGTAAATTTGTAGAACAAATGTTATTACATTCGTGATGTATAAGCGAGCTCTAAAATTTTTGCTCCTATTACAGGCCGCACCCAGTATAATAGGAGATAGAAGATAGCCTTTTCCACACGATTTCTTGTAACGTAGGGATCAAACAATTTGAATATGTGCTGGGTATGTATGCTATTTGTTCATTACATAAACTTGGTCACACTGCCTTACAAGTGGACCATGAAGTGGGTCGGGTCTATCGGCATGATATGAGATATAAAATAACATAAAAGTAGATATTCCACTTACATACACTACGTTTCTTATCGCTTTCGTCCACACTTGAAGTGATAATATATACGTAATAACAATTTGCAGTTAAATAAAATGTTATTGTTATGTGCTAAGGCGGCTTGTACATCTTATTTTGTAGGTTTAGCAAGTTTTTGGTGTTTCCAATAAAAATAATACCGGGAAGTAAGGATTCGTTTGTTATTTCCAAGATATCGAAAGGAATGAGCGGTTCTACTAAAGATAATACATACAAATTTAGTTAATATAGTAACTCTATAGTATACAAGTATCTGTTATAAAGCGCAGTAAATTTCGCTTCGTAATACCCATTTAGATTAACAATCAGACGTAAGTGAGAGTAAGAGTGTAAAAGGGTAATCCACGAATCCACGTAAGTGAAAAATAAACATGACCGTTAAATTGTTTTTTCATTATATTTTATTGAAATCTAAATTAAAACTATCCATTATCAACACTAAATATTAATTTACATTTGCTTTAGAAATAAATAAAAAATTAATTTTATGGTCATTCTTACTACACTTACATGGATTTACCCAAAAGGTAAATAGATCTCAATTGACTAAATACATACATACAAATCATAATATTTATGTAGAAACATTGAAAAACCTATAAGTTTCTTACAGTTTTATTGAAGACCCAAAAACTGAGCTACTACGTACGTACTATTTTAAATCGAATTTCATTGTATTTTTATTTTATATATTTATACAAAAAGCTTAACATACACTATTTTTGTTAAACTTTCGCCAAACTACACACCAGTGTGTTGGTGAAAAGATACATTATTTACATTTACTTTTAAACTTGTTTTGTCTATGTTAGTAAACGATACTATTTATTTCATTCTAAATAATTTATTCGGTATTAGTCTAATGTTATTTTTTTTTTGAACTAGGCACCCATTGCAAAAATAAAGACAATATTTTTCGCACCAGGGTATAATTTTGTTTCGGACAATAAACAACTTATGAGTTAAGAATGTACACGCCGGCCAAATGAGCGTTGTACAACAGCAG
The DNA here is from genome assembly GCA_022674325.2 of Grapholita molesta. Lineage (NCBI taxonomy): Eukaryota > Metazoa > Arthropoda > Insecta > Lepidoptera > Tortricidae > Grapholita > Grapholita molesta. Next base: position 6,401,181 of record CP053132.2, read on the forward strand.
TAAATTAAAATTTTCACATTAAGAGCACACAGTTTGTGTAAATATTACGCTATAGCGATGACATATACTGCTGGAAGCTGAAACAATATATTCATTACGACTGTGTACTTTACGCAAAGGGAGCCAGCAATGAGTGAATTTTTAAATTTAATTCCATGACGCAGGAATTTGTAGTGCATTTTGTTGAGTGAAAAATTGTTTATTTATAAGTTATTATTTAAAAACCAAATACATATACATGTTTACAATCTTTCAAACTTTATGTACTTCTAATGGTAGCATAGAAAAAAATTGAATATAAAAGCTGTCTTTGACTATGGGGCTTGGAAATGGAAGGTTTGATTTTACTCCCCAAACGAAGCATATTTTATTCTGCAACTTTTAATAACACATTGTTAATTGTATTATTATCATACATGTTAAATGATATATTTAATGTACACAGTATAACACGAAATTGACCCATGATACCACGAGATAACTATGATATCAGGATTAAACTTTGAGGTTCAATAAGTTATCTACATTGTCGGAATTTTTGAAGGTCACTAAACAAAATAAGATCACTAAAATGTGTATAATCGAGCCTTGAATTTAAAGTCGGAGTCACGTTGTATAAGTACATAAAAATCACCATCCTCGTACAATGATTGCAAAAGATCCGAATAAGAGAAGATAACAATTATTTTCGATATTTAAATCGAAAGAAAAATTGAAAAATTTGACTCGGAGCGGGACTCGAACCCACAACCACTGGATCACTAGCCCAGTGCACTTCCAATTGTGCTATCCGAGTATCTGGGTAAGGAAGTGCAATGGGCTAGTGATCCAGTGGTTGTGGGTTCGAGTCCCGCTCCGAGTCAAATTTTTCTATTTTTCTTTCGATTTAAATATCGAAGATATTCGCTAGCAGACGTTTCTGCATAGTAAAAAAAAAAATTAAGATAACAATTAGTTAAGTATGTGTTTTTCATATATATGTATGTATATACTAGACGCTGCTCTTACGTATTGCAAGAACATACTTACAGTTTAGACATTTTAAATTTGGTCAAAAGAAATTGTATTTAACAAAATATTTATGATACTAATTATAAATCGCAATCATCCAAATTATTCGAACAAAATAATTGTTGCGATGCACTTGTGTGATTATTATCGCCCTCTTAATTTTTTACTCCAATCGCTCGGATGTCCAATATCGCTCTGCATGACAGCTACGTCATCGTCATACTAAAAACGCTTGAGTACAAAAGTGTGCACACGTCCAGAAAGTCGAAAGAGAACTCAAACGTCCATAGCATTTACCCTTATGTACGTACCCAAACTTAACAAACATCAAATAACTTTATCATTTCTAGCAACGATTTTCTTAAAGATTTTTGTTTGGATATACTCTTATCTAATTATTAACTAGGACCCAAATGATTAATGATTTTAATGACGTCATTAGTCCACATTTCATCTAAGACTACGTAAATAAATAAATAAATAAAAGACATGATGCGTGTAATATTCTCTCATTTTTCACACAAACAACGTTATGTAAATATTGACGAGAGCTGTTATAATGAGGCGTTTGCAAACATTCCCTTTGATGTCCCAAGGTGGTGAAAAATAATTGGGGCCTCACTACCGGTAAACTGAAAATACTGAAGTTGTTTGACGTGGCTTTTCCTAGTAGGTATCGATTGTTTAAGCCTTGGAACTGAGAGGTCTGCGTTTTGGATAAATAATAAATAAGCAATATATTTGTGCAGAAATCGCGCTAGTTTGCTACTGCTTCGTAGCCAGGATCCCATTCGCTACTGTCTAGGCTATGAGGGCAATGCTTTAAAAGAACTTGCCAACTCGCCTGCCAAGCGTGGTGATTATGGCATTCCCCCATGCATGCTTATTGCAGTCTATTGAGGAGGCTCATGTCCAGCACTGACCGTCCATCCACTGAAGTATGTAGACAACTACATACTAACATATTTGACTACTAGGTTATCAAAATATCCGTATTAGCTAAGCCAATAATCACATCGTTTCAGAGTCATCAAGAGTGATATTTAAAAAAAGGCGAAAACGCCCTCTATCATTTTTATTTACACGTCACTGCTATTGTAAGACCTTATCCGATGATCCCGGAAACCGGTCGGACCTTAATAAATCACAGGCTGGTGAAAAAATTAGCGTTATTTTTTGAGGATCGGGGTCACTCGTCATTTAACCGGGGCATTCCACTCGTATTATCGGTGCGACCGTCCATTTTTTAGCGACCCGATAAAGGGGTTGACCCTATAAACTTTTGTAAGGTTGCCAGAGTTGCAGACTTTTCTCGTTAATTGTGCATTTTTACTTTTTGTTTCCGATTCCAGTTTTACGCATATCCGGAGTTTTACTTTTTCAAGCCGAATATATGTAAGCACTGTTTGTATTTGCTATGTTGAATTCGGAATAAAAAGTATAATTCCGAATACTGCTATCGAGACTAAATTGATTTTATAGTTTTAAACGAATTCCAAAGTTATTTAAAAACAAATATGCTCGACCGAAATTATTCTATTAGGTCTTTAATCCGTTATAATCGTAATATCCAACATATATATACAGTGTGGAAGTCTTATACGGGCGAATCTCTTAACGGAGGGTAGAATAGGACATAAGAAATATATTTAGATAACTTTACTTAGAAGTGCAATTAAAATTGTATGGATATAAAAAAATTCGGCCCGCAATGTAATGCAACACACTAGAGTTAAACATTCGTTGACAGTTAGTTTCAAAAGGTTTCAAAAGCTTATATCGCGTAATGTTCGCAGTACATTACTGCTCAGAAATTGTACAAAAATTAATTACATGTGTATAATAGGTATAATTAAAGAAAAACCTTTTGGTTAATGATTATACTATTAAATCCTATGTCTGGTTTAATTCTTCGCCCGTATTAGACTTCCACGCAGAATATTATATCATACCGTTGATAATCGTTTGTCGCTTTAAATTTTATGTTCTTAGTTCGAAAGGGACATATTAATTTTTGTCTAATAAGTAAATCCTATCCTGGGACGTTTTCAGACCAAAATTGATTATAAACTTTGATGGTAATCATTATAAGCAATCTGTACTAGTCCCATTACTTTTTATCCCAAATGCAGACCTATATAAGTCATTGTGACAAATTAACTTTAGACAGAAAAATCCGTATAAACCCCTTTTGAGCCAAAGTATTTTTAATTAAAAGCTGTCCTGGAAATCCAAAGCTAGCGTGGTGTTTTAGAGTTCGGCTGGACGGCCGGCGGATTTTCACTTATTCATTAGAAATCATTAATGAAAAATGTTTTTGTAAATGAAAGAAGTAAGTAAAATATGCTGGTTGGGATATGAATAAAAAAATTCGGTTATAATTTGTTTTATTCATCGAAGTTTCCGTGTAAACTTGCTTATGTAAAAATAATTATTATTTACTAAATTATTACTAAAAGTAACTAAAGAATCTACCGAAAGGAACTGTAAGTACTGGAGGAATACTGTCGTCTCCATATACTAATATAGGTCGCGGTTAGTATTATTTGTGGTAAAATATAAACGATATTTACTATTGTATGAATATATATTCGTTTATTTTGTTGTATAATTATTTTATAAGTATGTAATGTAATCATATTTGTAAAGGCCTTTATTTATCTTTCGTAAATTCATATCTATATTTAATATGAGTTTTGTAATACTATCTTTTCTTAATTCAATTCTCCTCCTGCACCAACTTTTGTGTCTCTGTTTAGCACAATGGTTTACTAGAAGACAATGACGTTTAGTATTAAGTCCGCCATTTATACATTGTTATTAAAATATATAATAATGATTAAAAAAAAGCTCTTCAAAGGTGTTATTAACATTTAATTATTTTTGGTTGAAGTACGAGTAAGATGCTCCACATTTATAAGGCAGAACTGCAGTTAATTTAACTTTAAATTACTATCGGTTCAAAATTTCAAATCATTTACTACGCGACCAGTGAAATAGTAACACTCTTATTTACCATGTCGGAATATAACTTATTGTGTAAAAGAAACAAGCATGTGCATATTATTTGCTTTTGCTTACTGTATGAATTAATAAAACTAGCTTAGAACTACATCTTGTCCCGAACCTCGTTTCACCCAACCCTTCACGTTCTAGCAAATTGGTGAGTTAGTAGATACAAGTGCCGATATAATAATGACTAGTAGTAGACTTGCTCCTTAAGCATTTATAAAGTCCCCGAGCCCCGGATGCAAAGGCAGCTGCAATCTCGTGTTCATTAAAGCCCGAATTCGACTTCGAGTCAAGTCGGGCTTTGACTCGAAATCACGGGATCTAATTACTACGACGAATTAAATTGCTACTGTGTCGCCTGTCAGTTTCGTCTCTTGAGTCTCAAGTATCTTAGGTAAATAATGAATAAAAAATTAATGGAAAAATATAACAACCGCTAGTTCCATTTTCATCTAATGATTAGTTAAACATTTATGTATTATCTTATCAATTATTAAAAAGCAAAATATACAATTATCAGTAAATTCTGTAATGTTAAATATGTCACTAACAAATGTTATTAATCGTAAGAGAACGTCCATATTTCAGATCAGATATTTTATAATTTCTAAGTACCTTCATTAAAATGTTTATTAAATTTGACATGGTTGTACGTTCAAAAATTAAGGTTGAGGGACTAAGAATAATATTACAACCCGAGCATGTCCTTATAATTATGGACCCGGGTATGTCCTTAAACTACGTCCAACAATGAGAGGTAGGGCACAGCGAAGACCATCACGCTGAAATGAAATCTGGGGCAGCCCAACTGGGGAAGTACCTCCTCCTTACAGAAGATCACAGCCATAATAGCACTGATACCTTTCAGGTGTGTAGTGTTGTGTTCCTGGTGGTGAGAAAGGTTTCCAGAGATCCAACCCCCCTTGAAGGCCGGCAGCTCGCTTGTGACTCCCCTGGTGTTGCAAAGTGTAATGGGCACCCCATGGGCGACGGTGGTTACTTACCACCAGGCAATTCGTCTGCTCGTTTGCCACCTATGTTTTGATACAAGAATCACGAATCAATATTGTCGGGGCCGGTAACCTTTTTTTTATTTAAGGTATTATGCCACTGCAAATATTTATAAGAGGATTTTCTTCGTACAAAATAATGAAATGGTGCATGTTATGAGTGAACAAATGAATAGGTACGTGGAAATGTTACGTTTTCTTGTTTGACTAAAGTATTTCAACAACAAACATAATCCGTAAAGCAAATTCTCATGCAATACCTACTTGTAAAATGAAATGAATTCTTGTATTATCTTTTCAGGCTTATTTATTTTATCTGGCGGATTACGGGTGTTCTGGAGTTAAAAGATTGAAAAAACTTCGCTCTGCGGATATCTAGAAAGTAATGATCAGACTAGGTTCTTAGAATTGTAGGACTTGCTGTAAATATGAATGTAGTATTAGTTAAACATGTCTATTAATTTACTTTTGCCGTTATTTCACGTTGATTCGTTTATAAAGCAAATATTATTTGGAATACACTCCAATTGTGAATTCCGAGTACTTGGAAATTAATAAACATAATGGTTATTTACTAGAATAGTAATTTAGCGCAGCAAAAGTGAGGAAACTGCATATTTATATAGTTCTTTTTTTTTAAGTCTAATAAGACTGTATGTGATTTCTTAAAAAATATTGTAGGTATGGTTAGGGCAGAGCATAAAATATACTCGTACTGATATCAATTTTCAGCTATTTAATAGGAACGCTAAGCTAGAAAGCTATGCTTCGAAAAGATAGGATGGATTTATTATTAGAAAAAAAAGAAAAATAATGAAATTTCGTTCCCCTTTTAAACACAAATTATAAGATAAATTAGTGACATTTATCAGGTTTAACAGCAGTAAGTCTCAGTGCTATACTAGTTCTATGGAGATGTCTGGCTGTCAAAATAACACAACATGTATCCATAGATGGCGCTGTACCAAATAGTACCGAAAAGAGTGAGATTGCCAGAATGTTGATGAAAATGATCCTTGTTAGAAATTAATTTACTTATTCGATCATATAAATGTAAACAGTGCGAGTAGAAATAGTACTTTTTATTTTATCAGTAAAGCAACCGTAGCTCCCATCCTCGTGTATGCATAGTACATTTTTTGTTTCAGGTGTAGGTACCTTTTTTATCGAGCCCTATTTTTCCACGCCGCTAAATAGAAAAACCCGAATGGCTAAAGGAATATAACAAAAAATCTGGTTTTCCTGTTGCAATAAAAATTTGCGCTGTTGTACATACGAAAAGCTTTTTTGTTTTAAAACGTGTTTTAAGCGAGGTATTTTATATTGCGTCGTTTCCGCGCTGAAACAGAATAACAGCTAAATGAGATAAAAAGATTACGTACGAAACAGTGGACCGCTCGTTAAAGTATCCGATGTATTTCTTTCTTAATACGAAATATCTTCGTAAAATTTATTTTAACCCGATATTTTTTAGCTGTAAGTAATGAAGGACTTTACAAAACTCCACATCTTTTTCGCATACAAAAACTGATATACCGATTAAAATAATTAAAATAAAAGTAGGTAAGGTAAGCGTTTGGATGCTCGTCACTGTCCCAATATGGCATCTGATCTGTCATCCAGCATTGTCAAAAGTGATAGCTGGTAGTCCAGTAATGGGCATTATCATATCGAAACGTTCAAACTTACTAGTGCTCGACAGTACCTAACCTCTAATTTTTGATCATAGTGCGCATCTATATAGTTTAAGACAATTTATTTAATTTTAATCTTATAACATTTTGGGAACCTCCTGTTTCTTTATTTGAACCTACTATTATTTTTTTTGGTTATCAAGTTCATCAAAAATATATGTCAAAGTCAACGTACGCTATATTAAACGTTTCGGTAAATGATTTTTCTAAATCTGAATTGTAATGCTCTACCTGTCTTTACTCTAACTGAAAAAAAAAACCTGGATAGGATAACATTGAGTACCAACCGCACGTGTTTGGAACCCGAGAATCTGTCTGATATTTATATTTAAATAAGAAGAAACCTCATAAATTATAAAATAAATAAATGATTAAAATAATTTAGTAACAAAATCATCGGTTGCCTGTAAATTCACAAGTAAAATAGATCGGCCCATACAGAAATGTTATTTTTTTCTTCCAATCAAATTTTAATATTAACCGACGTTTTAGCTCAATTGGGCCATAGATAATTTCAAACGTGCCGAACACTGGTACGGAGCCGATGACTGCGGTGGTTTCGTTCGGCATGTCGACGACGTGCCCGGTGCGTGAGCCGCCGTAGGAGTCACCATAACCCTATAATAGCTAGGTGATTCTTAGTACATGCAGCGAGCTATCTAGATTACACTAGCTATGGATTTAGTTGAATACTACGCGAGCGCGGTAGATGCGCGTGCGTCGGGTAATTGTCGTGAAAGTGTTTTTAAATATTCCAATATAAATATTTATCTACTTATAAATCCATAATATTCATACTTATATATTTGTTCAGATAACACATTTGAAAGTAATTGTGAAGGGTTAGTACTAGGTCTAGGCGTTGACCAAATTAAACACACTGGAATTTGAATTTATTGTTGTGTATACCTAACATTTATTATCATTCTTAATCCAACGAACCCTATTTACTTAAAACAGTAAGTAAAAGTCGCTTATTCTCTTATTTTATTCCCACTGGGACTTGTCTATACTTGGATGAACGCGTAACATTTCATTTCCTTAAAAGCCAGTTTCCCATAGGATAGGCCCAGTAATAATCTCTGAAGATTACAAATAATACTGATTTATTTTAAAAGCTGACGTATATTCCCTTGCTTATTTTGGATAAATAAATGGAATATTATTATAGCCCGCAGGCGAATCAATATTACCATTCCTGGTATTAATATTCTGACGGCCTGTTTATACAGATACATTATTGGACATTTAATTATTATTTCCCTTTTACAATATTAAAATGACAATGAAACATATAATAAGGCCTAGTTTACTCTCTGGATTGGAAGGTCAGGTGGCAGTCGCTTTCACAAAACTAGCGCCTACGCCAAATCCAGGGATTAGTTGCCAAGCGGACCCCAGGCTCCTATGAGCCGTGGCAGACGTGGCGAAGAAGGTGATGATAAAAAAAAGTAAACGAGTTATTTTCTACAACATAATTTCTTGTTAATCTGTTACACTGCCTAATAGTTTTTAAAAGTTTAAATTAGAGGTCGTTCATATTTGGAACTTAATTTCTAGCAGCTTGCTAAGTATTTTTAAACGGATTCCATAAACAAAAGCAAATCAAATTAACTGAATGACGATCATGTTACTCGTCGCCACTGTAAGGTGCTATGATAATTATATAATAAATTCCATTTTTCACGCTGCCGCTGTGTTCTAGTCATAGAGACTTCATCTGTAATATGTTATCTTCCATCATAGATGTCACAACACATCAACAATTAGTCATACTTAAAACAAGATCCTTTTATTAAGGACAGTGCGTATTAAGTGTTAGTTGTAATAACGAAAGGGTTCACTGACGCGAACATAGGTTTAACCTCGAAAATATTAGGTAAAAATCAAGGTGACGTCTCACGTTTTAGTAGAATCAATTCTGTCCCCGGTTTTGGGTACGTTTAACCATATAGGTACTTTTAGGATCCCAAACATTCATTCTTGGATCTACAACAAATAGAGTAACGTCCAACCATCGAAATAATAATGATGGAATATGTATTTTATTTAACAGGTTAACAACTTATTATTTGTATAGAAGCGGGTAACTCACGTTTTATAAGTTGAATTTTGCTCGACATGTTTCACACCGTAACGAAAAGCATAATCATGAGCCGTTTGCGTTACGATGTGAAATATGTCGAGCAATATTCGACTTATTAAACGTGAGTTACCCGCTTCTATACAATTCATATGTTTGAATCTCACGATAATTTTGTGTTTAAAAAAGGTTAACAACTGTTACAGTAAGTAAGACTTTCAATACAGTTTTTGTCAAAGGTTGATAAATTGTCAGACTTTATGTGATGTGGCGAAGTGTTGTAACCATAGTTGTTATACAGGGTGCATTTCAAGAGCTCAAGTTGTATGGGACCCCGTCGCAAGCTGAAGTGCAATGTGTCAACACTTTCGAGGTAAGTGACGTTTTTCCGCTAGGTTCAGATATTTATTTGGCTTCAATAATTACTATAAATTACAGAATTAATTGAAAATAGGACTTTACTCGCGCAAGATAGTTCGGAGGGCATAGGCCGGTCCGTGTCGTGCTGCTGGCGTGAACGGGGGCGCGGCACTCTTACGTCGGTCACGACTATGCGCGACTTGCGGCGGCGCGGCGAGCGTTTTATCTGTTCGTTGCGCGGTCAAGACGCCCAATGTACTGCGGTTAGGTGGTATCACACGCAGTGAACAGATAAGACACTCGCCGTGCCCCAAGTCGCGCATAGTCGTGGCCGGGCCGTTATTGCCTAAAAATATCCTATCCGAACATGTTGCGCGAGTGACTAAATAAAAGCGAGTGAAAACATGTTTTTAATAAATTGTTACGATGACACAACAGGCAATATTTTGCAATGTTTTCAATGCAACATGTTAATAGAACTCTATGAATACACTGGACTTTCTGGAGTTAATAGTCTGTTCCACAGAAATATACAATATTACATGTTTTGACAGGAAATGGGTAAAGGCAGCGGCGGAGACGAGATTGACATAGACAATTTTTTGGTGATTACAATAAATTTTTTTATAAATGTTGGGTTTGTTTCACTAACACAGAGGGACTAGGTAATATTTAACATGGCAGACTAACACGTATCGCACTTTGTGGTGTCCGAACTAACAGCTTTTTGCACATTAACATACTATCATGAACGTCAGTTTATGTCGTTGCATTACGATAAATAGATTTAGTAAAAAAAAATATTATGTTTAAAATTCATAAAACAGTCCATAACTGATCAGTGATCATACAAAGTTTTATTAATCTGATATATATACAAAGTCAACAATCATATTAATTAATGTGTTTCTGGTTGCATAACCAAGAATTCCTAAATTGGCTTATTTTAAATGTCTGAAATTAACCGATAATAAAATTATTAAAACAGTTTGAAGTTGCCTGGATTATTAATATATTTGAAGAAATTATATAACTAAACAGTTACTTATATACACACCAACAGATCATTTAAAGGAATTAAGATAAAAGTAATTTATATGATATCGCGGTCATCGCCCTCGTTACAATGGGTGATTAATTTAACAAAAGTGTATTGTGCGTTATCGATATTCAATTAAATTATAGCCGGCGAAATGCTTCAGGCTATCTTGTGTTGTACATGTAAGGTAAACGTCCGGGTGTCCGACAGCATCCCTATGGATGCCACTTTCAATGTTAAGTCATTGTCAATAGAAGTGACAGGAGGTTGTCATCTATTGGGCAATCGCGTGTCGAACGCTGGTACGATTACCTTATTCTAGCGATGTAATAAAACAAACAGGTAAAATATAATATTAAAGACAATAGATTTCAAAGCTATTTGCTTTTAGTCTCATTACTATTGAACGTCGGTAAAGGAAAATCACAATATAGAAAAATAGGTTTTTTTTTATATAAATAAATCCGTAAATAAATAGAAATAAGACAAAAGTTTTTAATTTTATTAATGTTGTATCAATTATATTTAGACCCCGGCGTTGTCGCGATGAAGTCTTAATAGGGTAACTTGGGGAGTAAATGGAATGGTGCAACAAAATGATACATGAATAATAAGATAAGCTAAAAATGTATTAATTTCATCTGAATAATAATAATATACGGTTTTTAACCGTATAAAGATTAATAAATCACAATTCAAATTGGTCAGTAAATAAAGAATAACGTCGATAATTTAAACAACTGACAATTGATTTAAAGGAAGTAGTAATAAGTAGCAGTAATAAATATACCAAAAAAAACAAGTAAAGTCTTCGTATCAATTAACACCATATGTTTTTTTCTTAATAAATCCGTATTAATTAAGTATCTAAATATATGCTAAAAGTTTATCAATTGGGTAGGTATGTTCGTCGAATTGATGACGATAAATATAATCGACGGTTTTTCATCATTACTCACAAATTGTTTTTAACTATAGATTTAATTTCCCTTGAATAAGCTAGATATTATTTATCTTCAATCTAACATTAATTTATTACCCTGAATAACTGTATCGTAGCTTATAATTATGTATATCAAGTAACCTAAATAAATTCTAGAAGGTAAGCACTTACATAAAAAACCCTAACTTTGATACAAATATCGATTATTATTGTTGGGTTTTTGGAATCCTGATGAAACGTTCGAAAACAACAATTTCGCTACACAGTCGCAAAAGGAAATCTAGTTTATTATAGAGTATCTGAGGTCGCTCTTTTATTATGAATTACATAGTAGTCTCACTTTATACATAAATATGCAGTATGTTGTTACATTCTTAAAGAAACTGAACAAAAAACCAACTAAGTAATCTCTAATGCTAATACCAAACTAATAATATTTCTATTAATAATTAGACGTAATGTTGGTTCTGCAATCCGCTCAGAACTAATTAAGCGGGCGATGTGTTCAAAATGAGGTTAACAGGACTTTATTGCGTAAAGAACAATTGTGTTTCCAGATACCTACATGTGAATTTTTGGCCCGCTTAGTAACTTCTGCTACTGACTATGATAACTATGATAACTATGGACGAAAAAACGTTAAGCGCCTAACAAAACGAATGAACAAGACCTGCACTAGTAACGACATCTATTAATAGCTTAAATAAACTTTCCATTTTAAAATAATTTGATTTTGTAAAGACAGGCAGGCCTCTTAATTTATCCATATTTGTTATACTAAAAACGAACACTTGCTACTACAACACGAAAATCAAAAAAGGAGAAAGTTATGGTTAAAAGAGCGATCTCTTCCAAACAACCTTTGGGTACTTTATCATATTACTACTATGTTTTTATAAATTAGTTTTTTATACAGGTGGACCAAGAAGAAGGAGATGTGGAAGGCTCGGGCCGCTTCGGGACAATACCTCCGTTCCCGCCCCCGCCCCCCGGACTAGACGGTATTATCACGGATTTACTCGAACACTTTACACAAGTTACTTTAAACAACGTTTATTCCATTTATTTTGTTTGAAACAATATCGCTATGTATGGATCATACATTGCAAACAATATAGGAATCGATGTCAAGTCAGTTATAAAACAGACACAGATATTCTAATAAAATGAATCCTTATTTGTTAAACAGTAAGGATGTATAAAACATGATTTTTTTACACACTTATTAGGCCACATTAGTAGTAGTCACGAACCATATACAACATCACTTCTATCTTAAGTGACTCTCTTGGATGAGACACAGATGCGTCGTAAAGATTTGAAAAACATGTAGAATGTAATAGTACCGTACCAAAAAGGTAAATAGGAAGCCTTTCAGTGGGTTTTTTTTTGTGTATTTACTACGTTAATTTTCTAAGGCTCATTTGCACCATCTCGATTAAACAATTTTATTAGCCCAGAATTAAGGGTTAAATAGGCAAGGACTCAACTGGTTAACCTGCGCTTATAATCAATGTTTTAATTAAATGGAGTAAACTGACAGCAGTTTTCATACATTTGACAGGTCGTTTGACAACTTTAGTATGAAAACTGCTGTCAGTTTACTCCATTTAATTAAAAATTTGATTTTAGTTGTCTAGCCCTGGTTAATGCATTTAGGTCTATGTACAATAACGATAATTGTTTCCAGTTCTAATTAGTCTCATTAAGCTTTATTGAATAATACTTTACGTTAATATGAAATATGATGATATTATCATTATGAAACTTAGTAAACATAATTCTATAGAATAAAACCAGTAAATTTGACCCCAACATTTCAAATCCCGCCCGACGGTGCAAAAGGGTTGGAATTCGAAACGTGTGGGCAACCAACGAAAATAATATTAGGTACCTATAAAATTTTACACATAAAGCAAACCTGACTAAAAACTTAGTTGCGACAAGTAACAAGTAAAGTTAACATTAAATTATTTTTCAGGTTATCCAATGTCGCTCAGAGGAGAAAAAGGCGAACGGGGACCAAGGGCAAGAGAAATTTACTTTTACCGCACTAACACTGAATTTTGTTACAGTAACAATTTGATTTATTGAATACTAACAAGCATGCTAGTTTCAGAATAAACGGCAAAAATAGTACTTACTGTTGTAGTTAGAAATATCTTATACTTTTGGCACCCATGACTTATTTGTATACTAATTATTGTTTATATTTTGTAGTTTACAAACACTTATTTAGAACACAATATATAAAATAACAGTATTAAAATTGGTTCCTCTTGAATGTCATTTTCCGAACATGTGATTTTCAAAATTATTTTAAAACAAGCCAAAACTAACCCTCAATACAAGTATTACAAGGATATCAAGGGTCTAATTATTGCACAGTTCCAGGAAAAAGATGAGTTGATAAGGATAAGATAGTATATTAATCGAAATTATGCGACCGCATGATGATGGTTTGGCCGCAATGGCCGCGTAAATTGCAATTACCTAACGTTTTATCTACTTTTCTACATTATATGCTCATATTTTGGTAAGCAACCACTTATTATAAAATAGTCACTTTTATATTACACAGTGTAATTTATAAACGCGCCTGGACTCGGAATATTTTACATCATTTCGACTCCTGAGACAAGAAATTATCGTTCCGGCACTTCAGGTATCATCGGTGGTATCACACCGCGAATTTGACACTGATGAATGTACCCAACACTTGACTCCTGCCGTACAGAAAGACGTATAATATTATTAAATACCGTAACTTCCGACCTTTTAGTCGGAGGCTAAGCCTTGGGCTACGGGCGCAATTTAATAGCAGCGATTACTCCAACAATTAAGCTTAATTTAGAAAACATTAAGCTAGGACAAATGTTGACTTGTAATCGTTGCTTGGAAAAATTGTAAACTAACGTTTAAGTTAAGCAAACAATTTGTTCTAAGAGTGGGTAGGTATTCAATTTTAATTGTCTTTGCAATCAAAAACAACTTAAGTTTAATTTCAAATTAAGACATTTGGATATCGACTGACTTGTGACCTATGTCATATTTACAACTTCTAATTCTAATTTCTATTAAAGCATCAACTTCTTAAACACGTAGGTACTCTGATTACGTAAGTCTAATATGATTTAAATTTATAAGCTGCTAATCCATGAAATTATCTGTAACTTCTTATTTTTGTAACTTTTCGTATAAAGGAAACGACTAGTCCTTATTTCGACGTGAACGAAGCTTGGCATTCTTAGTGCTTGAAAATGGAGACCTAGACGCTTCGAAACATGCCGCGCCAGTGAGTAAATAACTCGTGTTTAATAAAATATTATAATTACTCACATAAGTTTAAATACAAAAAATATAGTACATACAGCAACACTCTTAACTCTACATCGGTGGACTTTATGCCTTATACAATAAGGTCTACCAATGTATAGCTAGAAGTGTTGTTGACTGTACTTACATACTTATTAGAATTAATAATTATCATTCCAGAATTCTATTCAGCGCTGCATCCTATCGCTCTTAAATCACTTTATAATAACGCCCATTTCTGAACAAACAAAAGTGCGTAAACGCAAAACTCACATAAAGGCCGCCCAGGTATTGTTTCATCCAATTTATCGGCACAGCAAACATATTTGCTATACTTACAACCAAAACAATATGTTCAACATACAAAATCATTCAATTTTATGCCTTAACGCAAAGAAATTAAAGTGTAGAATGTAACTAATGAGTCGCTTCACTAACTGCTCTTTTGTTTTGAACTGCAATATTTTGCAGGCTCTCTAACGACAGTGGAATGCGTGGGATATGCGTTTGGCCCTTTTTGAGTTTTCGGGAATTTGTATTGGTTTCAACCCTTTTGTGACCCTGTTTAAATACTTACAAATAGTTTTGTTGTTCTGTTATCTTGTACAAATAATTATTGAATGCCTACAGAAACCTTTGTTGTGTCAAGTTATTCCAGACACACATTCCAGAAAATATCGAGCCTGCAATATTAAACAAATACATACCTATACAATAATCGTACATATGTAGTTTTAGGGATTATGGTATTTTTTTCCTACTCGAGATTCTGCACATTAGTTTGATTTTAACTCAAGCAATTAATTTTACGAAGCTATGAAGGTCTGGGCTTTATTTACATTGTTTTCTTTTTCTACTGACCCTGAATGTAGGTCTACCAATTGGTGTAAATCCACAGCGGAAAATGCGAAAAACTTATAAAGTTAAATCCAGAAGCTTCAATAGAAATAATTAGAGAGACAATGTTCGCTTCGAGCCTGTTCATCATGGCTCCGATTTTCTCAGTTGTCGGTGCCATTAGTTGCAATACGAACAGTGGCTGGTTTGTCATAATTTACTACACGTCACGGTACAACGCCATACGTAACACCGCCCCATCCGTCTTTGTACTGGTCTTACGAAGAAAGAGCAAAGGTCACGCTTGGGTGCTAGAGCAAAGTGGTTAAGCACCCCCAACTTACTTAAGAATATTAAGCAATGTTAATAGGTATCAAAATCCCATAATTATATATATTTATGATTTATTGTACAAGAAAAACTTGCAAATAGTTTTCTTTATACTGTATTATTTTATTTTATTTATTTTATTTTTATTTTGTATTATTTTATTCTATATGTGCTTTTGTGTTGTTGCCTTCTGTGTATTGTTTCACTGAGTGGTTTCTTCGGAAGATCAGCGCTGGCTAACGCTGGCAACATGCTGAGAAGGGACCAATTCGTGACATATTTCTGTCTTATTTTATTTTTGTATTATTTGCCTCTTTTATGCCATGAATAAAGATTTTTCTTTCTTTCTTTCAATAAAGGCGCATTTTATACATTTTCTACCAAAAACATGTTATTTGGTTCAAGAAAGTAGACATCGCGAGATGAGTTTTAAGAGAATAAATATTATTAGTTACACATGTCGTCAGCTTATGAAAAGTTTTGTGAAAAGCTGTATTGTTGTACTGTGTATACAGTGTGGAAGTCTTATACGGGCGAATCTCTTAACGGAGGGTAGAATAGGACATAAGAAATATATTTAGATAACTTTTACTTGGAAGTGCAATTAAAATTTTATCCATATAAAAAAATTCCGCCCGTAATGTAATGCAACACACTCGAGTTAAGCTCAGAAATTTTACAAAAATTAATTACATGTGTATAATAGGAATAATTAAAGAAAAACCTTTTGTTAATGATTATACTGGTAAATCTTATGTCTGGTTTAATTCTTCGCCCGTATTAGACTTCCACACAGAATGTAAAAAACAGGTAAAATATTTCCCTGTTTCTCATCTCTTGAAATTATCATAAGCCTGAAAGAAATGTGATTAGACTGTTTTGGATTTAGTGTTATTTTTTATGGATGATACAGGAAAAACAACTAATGCATACATACATACTCGTATTCATTAGCTAGTGGGTAATAATACATATGTCCGAAGTAATTACCGGATATGTTTTGTTTCGCTTTAAGCGGCACAAACGCCATAGCCTTATAACTTCCGGTTTCAACTAGAATTTGTAGTCTATGCTGTAGCCGAGCGTATTTACCAGAAATAAATGAAGTCATTATTTCTTACCAGTATTTACTTTACAATTGCTTTTGTTAAGAACACTAGGTGTTAAGTGTGGTATCCTTAGGTTTTAATCTTACATATGTTTAAAATGTTTTGTATTGTATGTATATAAATACTCTAAGCTATGGAATAAAACTACGATATAATAAATAAATAAAGTATCACAATAAAAATCAGACTACACTTGATCGTAGAGGTGGGATTTTTTAAATACTTAAAGTCATGACAAGTTTAGGTAAAACACATAAAATACAGTAACATTTTTGACGACCGGTCTGGCCTAGTGGGTTGGGTCCCTGCCTATAAATCCGATGGTCCTGGGTTCGAATCCCAGTCAGGGCATTTATTTGTATGATGAGCACAGATATTTGTTCCTGAGTCATGGGTGTTTTCTATGTATTTAAGTATTTACATGTATCTATCTATTATATATATCGTCGCCTAGTACCTACAACACAAGCCTTACTGAGCTTTCCGTAGGACTAGGTCGATTTGTGTAAGATTGTCACGAAATATTTATTATTTTACTTATTTCATACACACGTTTGGTATAAATCGTGGCACAATTTTGAATATTAAATCACTCACATAGGTTTTAATGTGTTTAATATACTGCCCCGTGTCCGCAGCGTTTCATTTCACAGATCAAGTAACAAATGGAAGTTTAACCCTCTCATGCCATGATAGAGGGCCATTACGCAAACTTAACACTGTTTGTTAGCGTCGCGTGCCGGCGCTATGCAAGTATACTCGGCCACGTTTAACGCGTTCATACATCACTTACATCACTTACGCCAGCCATGACACTGAACGATATATATTAGCAGAGTAGCGAGTGTATACAATTGTAGCAAATGTCTAACTGTCGTAGCCCTTACTGCTACGTCATATCGATCGTCATGCTATAATAGATAAGTATGAATAGGGTTTATAGGTAACTTCAGATATTATGTTTTTTTAATTGTTTAAAAAAATGTGCTTCTCGCCATCAAACGTCATAGTTTAGCGAGGATTGTCAATTCGATATTTAAATCGAAAGAAAAATAGAAAAATTTGACTCGAAGCGGGACTCGAACCCACAACCACTTTTTCTATTTTTCATTTGATTTAAATATCGAAGATATTCGCTAGCAGACGTTTCCGCATAATAAAAAATAAAGATTGTCAATTGTTTCGCATAAGTTTTGTTTGTTAACAAAATACTAAACAATGGCAGTAAACTAATTAAATTTTCAATTTATAACCTACATTTTTTTATCGTACTGACTGAAATAATACTTTATAACTGTGTGACTTTTTCCATGTGCAACTAATTCGCACAGTTAGTATTCAAGTTGCCCGTTTAGTTTTTATGTCTGCCGGTTTATTTTTACCATTTCATTACATCTATCGCTAAATTATATTACGTATTTATAATATTCTCGGCTTATATTACAACAATGTTTGTCGCGTTTACTATGATTAAATTTAATGTAGGTTTAATCTGTAAAAAAAGTATATTCCCGTTATTTATTTATACTGCAAGTATCTATACTTGCAGTATAAAGTACTCGTAAATCTAAAGTACTCCATTTATTTTAAAGTAGTCTAAAGACAAAACGAACATGTTGAAGTAAGTATTTTCAAGATAAAGAGATTGAAGATTATTTCTCTTTTCTAAGATTTTTGTGTTTGGTAGAGCAATTGGTTAAAGTGTCAGCCGCGATAGCTAGAGATGCGGGTTCGAATCCTGCGTCGGACGCCGGAGATCCACGTCACTTTTTCATAAATATATGTCATCTATTTTCAATTTACGAACATTTTGAATTAATCTACCTGCTCTAGAACAAATTCCAAGGACACTTTTCAAGGTGAGTTATATAAATATTTACCTATTCGATAATAATGTTTTATCAACAAATGTATCAGATGTTGACTGTACTTTACCGGACCAAACACAATGCTACTTTAACTTTTCCCAGTGTGCAATGGAATTGAATTTGAGCTCGGGTTAAAATTCTAACTTTAATAGAATTTCTATTTTATCAAAATGGAATTTTCTCTGTATTAGGGACACACTCTCAAAATCTCTTGAAGGTATTTTTCGATGAGTAGGTTTATCAATTGTTTATATATTATTTGCTTTTAAAGCAATCGCCAAATCAGTATGTTAACTAAACTCGTTGCTATCTCTTAATATCTCCTGATATTGAGGGATTACTTATCAATATTACTTTTTTTACTTTTGTTTTTTTATCACGCCGATAACAAATAATATGCCAAAATTAAATTTTCTTTACTATCTTAAATAATTGATAAACGTTGTTTTAATATGTAAAGCCTATTAATATTTCATTCAATTTAAATTTTAAATTATTACATCGCCAAATTGTTTGTAGACCAATCACTTAGGGCTTTTAAGTAAGTAACTGATTAACGATTAGTACACGGAATATTTATTACAAAAGGGACGCCTGAAAGCCTCGCTTAAGCTGTCATAATGCAAATTACCGGCTGTGGAATAAATATTTCACTTTAAATTAAAACTGCTTCTTTGAATGCTAAAGCTGACTGCTCACTGTCCTTATCATTTTCTTTGGAAATTTCCATACTAAGTCAATTGTTTGTTCATGGGCCTCATTAGGCTTAGAGCTCCAACCCCCATTAAAGACCGACAACGCGCTTGTGGCGTTGCGGGTGCGCATGGGTGACAGTAATTGCTTACCATCCGGCAATCCATCAGCTCGTTTGCCACCTTTGTCATAAAAAACCCAATCGGCAGCTACTGTGGTCGCCAAACGGCCTACTAAGCGTGGTGACTATGGCAACTACACCCAATATGATACAAGTCATATTTGTGGGAGGCCTATGTCCAGCAGTGGACGATTTACGGCTGAAATGGTGATGATGATTACTTATTTTTTAGTAAGTCAGACACAAAATGTTCCTCACAAAGCGGAACAACAATAGCTTAAAGAATTATACATAACAGCCGATTTAACTAAAGTTTCGGAAACTATTTCACCGCTTACAAATCATATCGTCTTGAAAGCGGGTCGCTATTTTCCAAACTTAATTTCCGGCCGAGTGTACCACAACAGATCGTGCGACCCGATTGCTTGACATTAAATTGTAACTTTTGACAACGCGCTCAAAATGGCTCCAAAAACTGAGATCGCTTTGTTTGGCTTTGCCTTTTTCAGTCACGCAATCTTGAACCACGATGGCTTCTCTACAACTATTGCCCAGCGCTGGACCAGCGAGATGGCCATGGGGCGGTTGAAACGCCAATAAACAATCGTGATTTTAGTTATGATCTAAACCTTTTGACCCACTCCCTTTAATGTGCGGGCGAAAAACCGACACCGAGTCCCACCGCGAACTAGTAAGCTATGAGCTATCAGCTATTTCAAGGGACAAAAAATAATCGATCCCGTTTAAATAAAAGACCAGTGCCTTTACCATTTGACGCCACTACACTCCCAATATATTGGGCCACCATGATGGGCCATCATGTGGAAGTACCATCCCAGCATTTGTCCAGGCGTTTTGACCAGTGTAGCTTTCTGCAGTTTTCGTATCGGCGTATCTTTTGGGGCCCACGATCGACTTTAAATTTGGAGGTCTTAAGTTTTGAGTACCGGCTCTTACATTTTAGTTTGTAAGGTTACGACTATTGTAAAAAATATTATTTGAAATATCATATGATATGCCTGTATACATTAATGTTTGACACTGGCCAGTGTGTAGAGAATAGTGTGGATGCAGCTCCTGAACGAGAAGAAGAAGCGTGTGGTGTATACAGGCTCATTATAATAGAATTAAAATATTTTATCAGTTAGGTATAGGAATAATAAAGCCTAGAATTATTTTTACCTGTAGGCTTCTTCGATAAGTTAGTATTAGAATAACATTTCGACTTGAAGAGTTGTCTTCAACGTGAATAACCTAATATTTTCCTTACATTTTTTTTTTGTTTTGAATTATCACTTACCTTTAAAATATATTTTAACTATTTTTTAACACACAATTAAAATTACATTGGATGTTATAACTTAATCTAATCATCACTAAAAAACACGCATATTCTAAAAATATACTAATAAAAACAAAGACTTAACCGGCACCTGTCAGTATACTATCTACTTTAAATCTGTTAACGAAAATGTTTATTTCAGGGTATTCCTGGCGAATCAATCCGAGGCCCCCCTGGCCCTCCGGGGCCCCCAGGGCCTCAGGGGCCACCTGGTCTGCCGGGGAATACTGCCATTGCTGAGATATCAGGGTCCGGTGACGATGTAAGTGACACAAAGTTTAATATGAGTAGCTAACAATGGCTATGAGTCTAATCGGCTTCTCTATTCTACAACCCTGCTATGAGTTTTTTTTTAGGTCCCTTACTTTCGAATATTTATACGTATAAGTTGCGTCGGTGGCCAAGAGGTATCACCTTCGAGTTTCAAGTTGAACCCAGTCTTGGTTCGATAATGTTGACGCTTACCAGTTTTTCGATGAAGGGAGGTGGCGTGAGGGCTACCTACATGTTACTTTGTCTGACAGGTCTGAGAAATTTTTTTAGGGCAGATTTATTCAAGCGCTTTTATTTTATTTTTGGGGTCAAATTGTACGAAATTTGTTATATTGTTGGGACAACAGGATATAAAAATTAGCGAGACAGATTTACCGCACAAAAGTAATTTGTAATCTACTACTTTAGGGTAAACGTTTGAATTGAAATGTATGTTTAACATCTTTTGCAGAAATTTTATATTGACTTACGAACAGACAAAAATATTTTGCACCTTATTACAAAGGGTTAAGGTGAAAAAGGGTATACGTATCTTTGTAGTCGACTGTACATTCATAAAAGAAACACAAATGAGCGTATTTATGAGCAAACCGCATATTTAGCGGCGCCTGTGTTTAAGAGCCACTCGAACCGATTTTAAGTACGAAATAATCTCATTTCACTATCATTTGAGCCTACTTCACCTTTATATTTTTATACGTACACATACACTACAATTCCTTGTTTCTTCTCCTTTCTTCCATGACCTTTTCTTATGGATTCCGTCATGTTACTATTCGGAGTTCCATAAAATTCACTAGATACATAAAAGCAATCGAATAGAAAAAATGGATCCTAAGGATATGCAAATCTTTTCGCACGACTGAAGTAGTGTGTAATTTTATCGGAGGAATGCAAACCCTTTCGCATTACTGAGTATTATCAATCTTTTTTCGCATTACTGAGTATTATCAAATTTATGTTTAACATGTTATGCAGAAATTTTATGTTGACTTACGAACAGACAAAATTGGACATGACGCAACTATAAGATTCCGTCTTTGCCATTTTCGCTACGGAACCCTAATAAAAAGTGTGAATCTCCATAGTTATCCCGCAAACAATGGCTTTTATCCAACATTCACAAGGAATAAAAACAAAACAAAACCGCCATTACACCTTCACAAAATACTCATAGCGTAAATATGAAAGACAAAGCAAATTCCCATATCGGAACTAACTCCTGCAACCTCGTATACAAATTAGCATTCTTCTGAATTGTGAACCTAATCTGTAGACAACAAGGTTGATTTTTCAATTAAGTCAATCGAGTAGTGATGAGTTTAGAGTAGATAGTCGAAATTCTCATGTAGTGCCGTAGTCGCGTTTGCCTGCGGGCGTCATCTACTCCTAGTGTAAACAAAGATTATGTGGTACAACTCAAAGGCGACAAAATCGTTTCTTCATATTCCGTGATGTCTTTTTATACTTAATTTCCTGCACTACTACAATTATTACAAACATGAAAAAACTTATTTGTTTAAAGCATTGAATAGACTCAAAAACTAATCGATGGATTTGAACCATTTTTTCACCATTAGAATTTTATTTACTACATTAAATGTCCTCGATGATCATAGGGTATAAAACCCGTGCGAAGTTGGGTGGGTAGCTAGTACAAAACATAATTTAGCTATTAGGGTTAGGTTAGGTTAGATACAGCCAAGCTATAAAGAATATTTCAAAAATACAATACATAATTATATGCACATAAGATCTCTATTTAATAATATCTAATCAATTTATATAATCCATCCGATAAAAATACACGCACATAAAGGAATTTAACCCTGATTTAATTTGGATCCGGGATTGTCATTAAATTGCGACCAGTAACCACCAAACGGCGGCAGCGGCCGGCAGCATCCCTTTAAAAACGGTGGTTAATACTGATATCGCCAACCCACCTGCCAAGCGTTGAGATTATGGCAAAAATAACCGCATGCTTAAAGATAGCTCCCTGTAGCAGACTCTAGGCCTTTCTCCGATAGTGGACATTCGTGGCTGAAATCACAAACAAAAAAATGTAAAGAAATTTAAATCTCAAGTTTATTTTGAATATCAGCCATTCAACTATTTGTAGTTGAATGACTGATATCCAAAATGGTCTTAGATGTAGAATTTATATCTAAAATCTGTCTATAAAAAGTTGAATTATCTTCTGAAATCGCTGTTCTTCTATGGCCTGTCTCATACGCAGCGCTATCTCCGCTTGCCTCAGCGCGTCCTATCTAACCTGAACTTGAATGCCCCATTGAAATGCAAGTTTTTACGTGCGCCGTCCGGCCACTCAACTGGCGAAGTCTGTAAGAAGGCTTTTAGCTGTATTTAAATGCTTTTTGGATTAAATAAAACAAACTTGTAGATTTTTATATAGTTGCTTTAATTAATACAAGTACGGAAAGGTTTTGGGGTACTGACGTTCTAGGACGGTCCATTTTTCCTATAGGGAGACTTGTATCAAGAATTTTCCAAACAAACACTACAGATATAGGTAATCTGTCTAAAGCATATGCGTGCCCGCCAAATACAGTCTCTTATTAGATTTTATTATATCAGCGCTCCAAAATATGTTTCATGTGCCGTTTTCGATAACTTTTTCTGATTACTATGAGAAACATACTTAACGAAAAACCTTAAACTAAATGCTGAAACTTTTTTAGAACGACGCAACTATTGTTATATCTCTTTACTGTCACTCATCCTCCTTCGGCATTATTCTGTCGAGAAACGGTCCCATCGTTTATTGGATTTATTCTTGAACAAACTCTTTCTCACTGTCCTTGAACCTAAAGTTGTTAATTTTAGCTAACAGGAATCAGCTGTATTTTAATAATAGTACTAATTACACTACCACAATTACGAGTGACAGAGATATTTTTGTTTTTCTTTCATGGCAAGTGGCTAAATGTCAATTAAAGCCCTGTTAATTCAGGATTAAAAAGTATATGGCGTGCCTCCGACGATAGAGCTTTAAAGTCAAGGATTGATTGTACACACTTTACTGATCTAATTTTGTTTTGTAACTTTAAAAAATACACATAAACATGCATGTTTATTAAAAGAGAAAACAAATCTGTATCAGACTATCAATTTCATGTTGGACTTGTAGTGTATACATTGAAAATTAAGTTTTTACGTACAGTCGACTACAAAAATATTTTGCACCTTATTACAAAGGGTTAAGGTGAAAAAGGGTATACGTATCTTTGTAGTCGACTGTACATTCATAAAAGAAACACAAATGAGCGTATTTATGAGCAAACCGCATATTTAGCGGCGCCTGTGTTTAAGAGCCACTCGAACCGATTTTAAGTACGAAATAATCTCATTTCACTATCATTTGAGCCTACTTCACCTTTATACTTTTATACGTACACATACACTACAATTCCTTGTTTCTTCTCCTTTCTTTCATGACCTTTTCTTATGGATTCCGTCATGTTACTATTCGGAGTTCCATAAAATTCACTAGATACATAAAAGCAATCGAATAGAAAAAATGGATCCTAAGGATATGCAAATCTTTTCGCACGACTGAAGTAGTGTGTAATTTTATCGGAGGAATGCAAACCCTTTCGCATTACTGAGTATTATCAATCTTTTTTTGAACTATTGACTTTTCTGGTAGACTTAGCGCCTTCGACACTGCCGTTAAATTGGGACGGACCGGTCGTAATAAAGTTTATTAAGCTCTTGGCGCCTAGCCAACGTTTCAGTAGGGGATATCGATTCATTTGATTTTCTCTAAGGGAGCTTTTCAATAGAATAGCGGCAACGATGTTGAGTAATCGTATTTGCCGAACTCGCCACCTCCTTGACATATTTTCCTTCCTTCCTATATGTCGGTTCGTAATTGAAACGGGTTTCTCTTTAAACTTTTTCACGTTATTGGATTTTTTGGGTTACCGTTTACAAGTTCGAATGATTGACAATTATACTTTGCGGATGTATTGAATTGTGCGAGGTTTTAGATCTCATTTTGGATGTTTTTTTCCATGCCACCTTTTATGCAGAGGAATACAGTAAAGGTAACAATTTGCTCATCTGTATCGGGGGCTAATACATATTTATAAAGGAATTACCACAAATATACATAACTTGTAACTGAAATCATATAAATACTCTTATGAAGTTATTTATAAGATACTATATGTGAGTAACCTAAGGATGGTTTTTGCAGCAAATCTTCGGTGAGAACTACGTTTCGCTTGGCCAGTGTGGCTGCAACTCCTCCACAATTTTGTCGCTGTTGGAGACCGCACCTGAGCTGCAAGGTCCACCAGGCCCACCTGGTTTGGTCGGCGCCGATGGACGCACTGGCGCGCCAGGCATAGGAGTACGTATTATCTATCGACTAGTTTTACACACAAGATTTTAAAGTACCTAGACCGACAACATTTATGCATGTTCCCGTTAGCAATTTAACGCGTCATAAACGCAGTACGCCAAATACAATTTTTAACCGTGGTACGTTTTTAATTTTATTTACTTATGACAAAAGATATTTTTAGTTATTATTGTATAATTTAACCAAATTCCTCTTACTTGGAAAATATTTACAGGGTCAACCGGGAATGCCAGGCGAGCGCGGAGCGGATGGTCCAAGAGGTGATAAGGGCGACAGGGGAGACTCGGGTCCCCGAGGACCAGAAGGCCAGCCAGGGCCTAAAGGGGAACCTGGGGTGGATGGAAGAACAGGCAGCCCAGGCCCTCCTGGGCCTCCTGGGCTCCCAGCATCCTCCGATTATAGTAACTTTGACGTAAGTGTTACTTGCTTCTAAGTTGTTGGTCTAAAAGCTAAAACGTAAAGTAAATAGACATATTTTTACAACTAGTGAGCAAAATTATAGCTGAGTGTATGAAAAGGATATTTTACAGACTTATGGTTTGCAATATAAAAACCTAAAATATAAAAACTAATTTATCATACACCATGTGCTTTCACAAATATTGAAAAGGGAAACTCAAAGAGAAAAGTAGGTACAATTGTGACTAAAAGTTATATATATATATATTATTGATGTCACCATTAAATTATAAATATATTAACGAGATTATACTACGAGTATAATCTCTTTCGTAACTATCGAATGATTTTGAACCTCCTTGTAAACTTATTTTAAATGAAGTATCCTCCATTCATTACCCAACAATACTCTAATTATGTACCAATTTATATTATAATACATATATGTACCTGCCTATGCTTATATTTTCCAGCTAAAACTATAAAAATCTGCTTAGTCTTAATGTACAAATCATAATGTAATCTCTTGCTGATTTGTAATTCATTTCATGCTTATTAATTTCTGTTAATGTAGTCAAATTGGAAGCCACGACCGATGTACAAGGTAAGCCATTAGAATATCCCCCAATATATGTAATGCATCCATTATGCCTAATTTACCATCCAAAATTAGTAACATGTACTGCCTAGAAGTTTATATAAACTAACATCACGCTTTATATTTGCGTAATATTAAAATTATGCAAATTATGATATATTATAAAATATCTTATTTAAATGATTCAGTAACATCTACATAATTATGTACAAATCTCATAAAACACCTCAAAGGCGGACACAGATCCCAACATCACAAACTTTTAACAGAACTCTCTAAATTACTCGTGCGTGAAGTGAACATCTTACTCAAAACTTTACAATAAACTTCAAACATTGGCCAACAAATTTTCATATCCGAGATTTACATTTCTCGAAGAATATTTCTTACACGTAAATTAGTTCTAGTTGTTGATTGACAGATGGTATTTGATTTTCTAAATTAACTATCTAATTATATTACATAACAGTAAATAGATATTTAAGTCAAAATTGATAGATTGGGTCTGGGTTAGTAACCCTTCCATTGAAGCCGATGGTCCTGGGTTCAAATCTTAGTAAGTGCATTTATTTGAGGTTTAAACTAATTCTGTAAACAGATTATGTAAACTGCACTAACTTGCAAAAAGGGCTTTAGAGAGATGAACACAGAACAGCATTCGGCGAATTATGAGCATCACCAATGCTCCAGGATATTATTTGTGATAAAAATATGTATCCTGTCAACAACAAATTTAGGGTATCGAAAATAATAAGCAAACATCTCAACTGTTGGTTGTGACAGTTCCAAACAGAATTTATCGTCCTTCTCGATTTCCTTTACATTGTTATACGAAATCGGTTCAACCGAAACGAATGGCTTTTTCGAAGACAGTTCTCTTTCATTCATAAACAAAATGCCCGAGGACACCGCTAAAGTGTTAAAGTCCTTTTAGCCCTCGATTTATATCTACTTAGATAAAGGAAATTTGGATCTTGGAAGTTTGCCATGTGTATTGTGTGAAAATAATTAAACTTTTGTCGCTTCTGCTAACTTCCAAGTTTTGAGGGACGGTTAACCCAAAAGGGGGTAAAGTCCTTCTTATTAATTTCCGACTTCTAAGAAGAAATTTTGTATAAATGCCTTAATTAGTGTATTGTAATTTTAGCTACGGATTAGAGTATATTTGTTCGGAAAGCTATAATAGGTTCAGGATACTTCAGATGTGTGGTTTGTCTATTTAAAAGTTTTTGACGTATTTTAATTGTTAATTTTAATTAAAAAAAAAAATATTATTTATATCTTGTTATAGACCTTCAGTTTTTTTTTTATTATAAATCGCATGCGTCTTTTGTTTTATCTTTCCCCGGTGTTTATATAATTATTATTAATCGATAACATTTGAAGTTTTCAATATGTATAAGCTCTGTTTAGTTACTCTGTAGGTTTTGATATATTTGATATGATAATTCTAATGCGTACGGAGAAAGACCAACGCAAACAAGATAGTATCTATAAAAACTTATCTAGACAGTAACTAGTAGAGAATGTACATAATATAAAACATCAAATGATATCGGATACAAGTTAGAAAGTACTAAGGTACGAGTTGGCTAATTGCCACCTTAAACTTATAATATTATAGGAATCCCTCCTCGGTTCCTACGGTGGAGCCATTGGCCGACCCGGAGCACCGGGGCCTAAAGGCGACGCTGGCCAAATGGGCCCTGCTGGGCCACAAGGAGAACGGGGCTTTACAGGGCCAAAAGGAGAACGAGGGCAATCAGGGCTAAATGGACCAAAAGGAGATCGGGTAACGTGTAATATAATATTGTAACTTGTATTGTAATATCAAATTAAGTATTACTTTTGTCGATCCTGGCCAACTTAATACTTTTGTTTGACTTGTGTTGCGGAAGTCAAGGCCACATTAAATAAACATTTTTAAGACATTGACAGCACTGTATATTTAAAAACATGTTTTTTTTACAAAAAACAATATGTTTATAAAGATTTAACTTTTTTTTTATATTCCTTGTCTTCCGTAATGCGTTGCTACCCAAAAACAAGTCTGTTGAGTCAGTTATCCGATCCGACACCTGCTGCTTATACAAATATTTACTAACATTATTTATTAATATGCATGGCTTTTTTTAATAACAATATTTTTTTCAGGGGCATCTAGGTCCACAAGGCGAGCGCGGGGTCAAAGGCGACCGAGGTAGCCCCGGACTGGACGGCAGACCCGGAATACCAGGGGCCAATGGGAGACCGGCAGAAAAGGGTGAAAAAGGTGACAGAAATATTGGATATATTTCAATGTTCTTATATATACATATGTCTGGTGGGGCGAAAAGAACGAAATGTGAACAACATATTATAATTGTTTCACAAATATCATAACTGACCTTACATATACATATATAGTACATGTATTTGTATCCGAAGCGATAATGTCCACGTTTATGATACGAAACGTTACTACAGGTTATTAAACTTTTTTTTAATCTCTCGTGAAACATCGTAATATTTTGTAAATAATAAACACGGCTCTCTACTCACAGTTATTTAGTCACTCGCGCTACATGTTTCGGAGAACATAGGCCTTCATTTTCAAGCACAAATAGTGCTGAGTGTCCGTTCGGTTCGCCGCTCGTGTCATGCACTTATGTCGCGCGAGTGTCTAAATAAACATGAGTATAGCCATATTTATCATTTATAAAATACTATTTTAATCTTTTACTGCAATCGAAGCCATATATGGCAATTTTAATTCTCGACTCCATTGGAAGTGATTTAGACTTCAAATTCAAACAAAAAATTTTAGACACGACATGTACAGGGTTAATGATATTATGTATTGGATTTCCGGACTCATAAAATTGACTTGGTTCGTATACGTAAAGGCTCTTTGGATAATCCTGTTGTCTAATACACGATAAATATAAACGAGTACTGGAGCGTAAAAATACAGTATCGAGGTAAACGGTGATATGCTCCACTGCCAAGTCCTAAGGGTCTCCTAGGATTTCACTCCGATTGAAAGAGACACGCGGGTGACTATGACCTAAGTACTTTCTGGAACAATCTGGTTCATCTAGTCGTCAGCTCACAGCTCGCCTCAAACGTATCGTAATATTATTGTTGTTTTAATCAGGTGAACGTGGAGTTCCTGGACCACCAGGACCGGCTGTGGCTGGTGGATATGTCCCCGAGAACGCCGAATCTTTAATTTCTGGTAAAGATAAACTGAGAATTTCGATATTTTTTACTCATACATAAATAGTTCCTTGTATTTTATTGATATTTTCCTGGGCGTTTCAGTTGGATTGTACGAATGCACCCCATGTACAAAATACAAATAATATACGTATGCATCCAATGATGATTATAATTATAAACATGTATTTAATATTTCGTTTGTGTGGGTCTCGTGTGGGGGCGCATTTTAACAATGCTCTTTTTAGGGAAAGCCATAAAGCTTAAGAAATCTGCTTCGTATCAAAACAGAAATATACTAATAGACTATCATCATATCAATCATCTTTTAAAGAACAAATCTTTTCTTTGTCCGGCGCCATC
The DNA here is from genome assembly GCA_022674325.2 of Grapholita molesta. Classification (NCBI taxonomy): domain Eukaryota; kingdom Metazoa; phylum Arthropoda; class Insecta; order Lepidoptera; family Tortricidae; genus Grapholita; species Grapholita molesta. Next base: position 6,431,169 of record CP053132.2, read on the forward strand.
GCTGGCTACAGACACGTCAGATAATATCGCATAAACAATCAGAAATATCGCCATAAAATTCATCTCCAAGTAAATGCGAAATTTTAATATATTACGACATTCACGAAGTGCACAAAAATGTTAATTTCGTTTTCTCTTTTAGGAACAAAAGCCGTTAGCAAGGGTGACAAAGGTGATAAGGTAAGATTTTCTTTCAATCGCGTATATATAGTTACATTATTCGATCCATTAGTTTTACGACTAATATGCTATCTATTCATAGCTTGTCGAACTCCAAATATGGATTTTATCTATAATGTCAAAGACTAAGACTGTATATAAGTTTACGAGTACATATTTGACAAAAATAATTATAAGCTGCTTTATAACACCAATTGATTAGCTACCACGAGACCTTGAAAAAGCCAAATCTGTTTATACGATCATCGGTACAACGATGTAGTTTAGTTATTAACGGATAATTTGAAGTCACGTACCGGAATATTATGCAATCACTCACCAAATTACTAAAATTTTCTCAATTAGTATGAGCACCCATTCGTATCACTCTGCAATAGTAAAGATCTTACATATAAGTACAAAAATCCTTACATATTTCTTTACGCAATTGATTAAGGACTTAGGTACCAATAGAGGTGAAAATTTTAACTCCCATTATGGCTTCTTATTAACTTAGAATTAATTATTGTTAATTGTTGTGTTTATTTATATAATTTATATTTATGTTTATATTGTTGTAGTGTTCTGGGTGACCCAACTTTATATATAGGCACATTACATTTTGACTTGAGAACGCGTGCGATAATATTTTGTTATATATATATATTTTGTTTTCATATTACACTATTATACCGATGCTTGGTGTATTTGTCCAGGGTGAAAAGGGAAGTCAAGGCAACGATGGAGCAGCTGGCTTCCCAGGCAAGGATGGCAAGTCGGGAGAGCGAGGCGACATTGGACCATCGGGCTTGCCAGGCATGATGGGCCCCCCTGGTGCACCAGGGCTAAAAGGAGAAAGGGGGGAACGTGGACCACCAGGGCCAATCAGCATCACGTCTTCTGGTTCTGACATCATTACTGTCAAGGTTCGTTTAAAAATAAAATAATCGTGTGATGTGTAGCTTCAAAGATGTGAATGTCCTTGCCGTATATTCGAAAACAAGACAGCGGTAACTTCCTAAAACACGTTTTGATAAAACATGTCTATTCGTAGACTGGTCCGACTATTTTATCATATCGCTGTTACTTTATGTTGACTACAAAGTTTTCTCTGTTTGGTAAAATAATACTAATCTTATCTCAGCTCGTTGATAGAAAATTTTGTTACAAACGCTATAATATGGATCATAAGTGTGTTATTAAAAAGTGTATAAGCCGTGGCATCTCAGACGGTTTTCCGTCAACATGATTTGCTGGCTTTAGCGTTAAAAAGGTTACATTTAGAGGAAGATTATTATTAAATATTCTACGAGTATATACATTGTTCCACGGACACAGCTACTGCTATTATAAAACCTTTAAAACACCTAGTCCTTGTTCTAAGATTATTTTATTTGTGCATCACTTAGTTCGGGAATCGGCTAGATTATTTATGTTATGATTATATTAGTTGTAACAGTCGGTGGTAGACTTTAATAAATAAAATAAAATACAGCTTATTACTTTCTTATTTTTTTGTTAAGGGCGAGAAAGGTGATACAGGACCTCGTGGGCGAAGAGGGAGGCCCGGTGCGAATGGGCAGCGAGGCTTGCAAGGATTGCAGGGTTTGCCAGGACCGCCGGGAAAACCGGGCGAAAAGGGAGACACTGGCTTCCCTGGATGGGTGGTTAGTATCTTCTTAGCTCCATCTCATTTGCTATTAAATCAACTGTAATTTAGTACGATTCTTACTATAAATAAATTTATCGGAAGTCAGTCGCGTTAAATCAAAAGATGTTCTACCCTAGAATTTAGCGCTAGTTCAGAAGTTCTCTGTGACCTCCGTAGTCACGGATGGATTCCAGAAATCGTGAAAATTTTAACCAGTACGAGTATATCAAGGCTGAACTTCAGGTCTAGCGTCCAAATCAGCAATTCACATTCTTTTCTCAACTTCCCATCTCATCTTAACCACTCTTTAACACTACCTAGGTTCCCTATATCGAAACAAAACACGAATGGTTACTACTAATAATTAATAGCGGAATTATGTTTCTGAAAAAAGAAAGTGGAAAGAGACTTGTACTAATATCAAATATTCATGGGAGTCTTTAAATATCCTATCAATCAATGTCACAAAATCATTCAAAATGTTATACCTAATGCCTATTTAAAAACTAAGCTTTTTTTTTTGTTCTGCCACTAGGACGCCCAGGTAAAGAGAAAAAAAATATGATGTAACTTACCAACATAATTTTTTAACAATTATATAATATATTTTCCACTATCTTTTTTAGGGTAGGCCTGGGTCTTCCGGAAAACCTGGCGTACCGGGTCCGGTAGGAATGAAAGGAGACAAAGGTGACCCAGGAGAAAGTCTATTGGATATTTCTAAAGTAAGTATTGCTTTTTCGAATTCAATACAAAGAAAATTAAAAATGCATTAATCATATAATCCGTTTCTTTAATTTGAGAGGTAAACCTCCAACAAAACTCTCAGCTACGATTGCAGTTGGTTCAGGAGGAGGGTTTCTTATAGAACTAGCAGCGGGTTCAACTGAGAACTTTTGCAAAACTGCTGCTAAACCTGCCATAGCTTGCATTTGACCCAGACGAGCTCCTGAAAGGGATGAACACAATACGTTAAATGGTGGCATAAGCTAATATTTTTATAATTACTCTAAACTGATCGATCACCAGTCTATACTAGGAGAGATCCCGTTTGATGGTGTGTTTATTTAAGATGGCCATTCGGTCACTCGTAAGAAACAAAGCGGTGTAAGAAATAGACTTTAGTAATACGAGACATAAAAAAGAAAAAACTTAAATTACTTAACTTCATTAAAAATAATTCATAGAAAATTCAACATACTTAACTTTGAAAAACTTAGTTGTTGTACGTCAAATTCAATAGATTTTTAAATACAAGATAACGTTTTTAACCGCTTCTTGCATTAACAAGAAACTTTGCATAACTTTAGGATTTAAATGTTTCTAATATCTTAATCTTAATATCCAAGCTTTGAGACCATGATCAAGATACATAATATTGTTTTTTATAAAACATACCAACACACGCCCTTGGTCCTTCTCCAAACGGCATAAATACATATTTCATGCTCTTCTTATTGTCTGGGTTAAATCTCTCCGGATCAAACTTATCTGGGTTTTCGAAATATTTTTCATCGTTATGAATTGCTTGAGTAGGTATCATTATTTTAACACCTGCATCAATTGTTATATCGATCTCTGGTATTGTATAATTTGGAGTTTTACACTCCCTATATATAAATGCTACCGGAGGATACATACGCATCCCTTCATTTAACGCCATTTCTAAATATGTCATTTCTTTAACAGCATCATAAGATATTTTGTTATCGTGTTTTAACAGCACTCTGTCAATTTCTTCTTGTACTTTCACTTGGCAATCAGGATTAAATGCCAATTGATGTAGTAGATAACTTGATGCACTTGAAGAAGTTTCAAATCCCGCGCCGAAGAAAACGAAAACTTGTGCCACCATAAGCTCAATATCTAGTGCCCTATGAATTATTTTTGGAGATCCATCCTTGTTTTTTTCCTCTATAGATTCTCCAACCATGTCGCCCTGTTCCTTCAGCTCAAGCAATAAATCTATGAAATCGTTTCTACCTGATGGTTTGTAGTTTCTCTCTTTTAGGACGGTTAATACTAAATGTCGAATAGATGCTTCTATTTCAGAATCTAGCAGGTGTACACTGTTGAATAATTCTGGGAACAAAAACTTACATGCACCCCTAAGAGCATCTCTAGGAGTTCTTTGAAATATCCTTTTACCAAGTTTTCGAAATTCGGAATTTTCAGAACCCAGTGTATCCATGTTAATTCCAAAACCGCAGGCGCCTATGAAATCGGTGGTGTATCGCGCCATGAGTTCTCTCATATCGTACGAATCCAAATTAGCGATCTCTTCAACTAGTTGCTGCAATTTTTCTGCCCTTTCAGTAATTAGTGGAAACATGGCCTTCAATTTGCCACTGCTAAACACTGGACTAAACCTTTGTCGTAGTAAGCGCCACAAATCTCCGTCGACAAAAAATAAGTTTTTCAAAAGCGGTTCTGTTACGTTTTTATCAGGGTGTAATGCTCTTGCATAAAAATGCTCAAAGTCGGTACTGACGATCCTTTTAGCGATTTCCGGATCCCTTATAATTAGTTCCGGGGTAAGACATCTGTAGTAACCAACGACCTTCTCGTTGGGATACTTCTTGTAAATATTTGTAGCCATCATGGCTATACTAGATCGCTGCAGAAGTTGATACAAATTGTTTCCCACAAATGCATACGGTTCGTCATGTTTTACACCTCGACTCTTCCAGTAATTAAACGTCCGAGTACCATATAAATAAAAAGCAATTAACACTACTGATAAAATTAAAATTACCATTAACATTTTTATCAGTCAAACTTATAAAGTTCAAGAACACAACCACGCAATCCGAAACATTAACAAACACTGACTGATTAAATTCAAAGGTGCGGTGTATAAATGATAATAACATATCATTTTGTATTATATTGGAGGTTTCAAACTAGATTCGATTAAAAATCTTTTGTACATAACATTTGAAAATAAAAATACCATTTCCTAATTTAAATAATGTTTTAGCTATAAATAAACAGTATGAACAAGAAATTTGGTTGACCTTGAGAGGCAAAACAAGATTCTAAAACATTTGCTTACAATCGTGTTCTATTTTATGTAAATCAATATTTTTTTTATTTAATCAATCAATTAAATCGTTAATTTCAGATAACAGGACTCTTACACTGCATTGTAATTTCATTTTTACTCTTTAAATTAAGATTATATATTTAACATTCAAAATACATACTTTATTTAATGAAATTTGGTATGGCGAGAGTTTGAGCTATGAGAAAGGATAAGTATAGGATTTTTTTATCCCGCAACCATACTTTAGAGACGGGCATGGCTGGCCGACGAATTCGCTAGGAAAAGCTAGTATTATGTAATCTTACAACTGACAAGTTATCAGTGTTGCATATTGATTGAAACTAAGTAGGGTTGTCGTACAATACTTATTTCATTGTCAATTGACATGTGACATATTGGTACCTACATATTATGTAAAACTTATTTGTTACAAGAAAAAAACTTACAAGTAAAATAAATATGAGATTTGTATACTTTCATAAGTTGCCTTTTTCGTTATTGCGAAACTGGCAGTATAATCTTGGAGTCATTTTTGGGAACCACTTTTGTACTGGACAAGAGGTGTATATCATATATATATATAAATATATAATCAAATTTTACAAATATAATGTCCTAATTGCCTATTATGGTGTATATTAAAAAATCATAAAATCTCTTTTAATTTGATATGAATACGTAAAAGAATTACGCAAACAAAGTGATCGCCGGTTTTGTTAGTATTTTTTGTACAACATTATCAAGAGGGTTTTATTGATTCGGTTTGCGTATTGCAGTTTTTTTCTTCAGTTGTTTGTAAATAGTTTATTCCTATTCAAACAAATGGTGTTTTTGTTTAGTTCAAAGGTGAAAAAGGCGATCGTGGCTACGACGGCACGCCAGGCGTTCCAGGCCCCATGGGCCCTCCCGGTCCCCCAGGACCCAGATCTGAACCAGCCCAATATATCCCCGGACCTCCAGGCCCTCCGGGGCCACCGGGGCCGCCTGGTGTATCCCTCATCGGACCTAAAGGAGAACCCGGAATGAGTGTCTATGAAGAGCATGCTGTCCATGGCAACACCAAGTTCTTTGGAAGACCACGTAAGTAAATACCTAAATCGATTACTTGACCAGCAGGCAGTGCAGACAGTCATTATGAGTGTCGTAAATGTGGGTAAGACCGGCATACTATATTTTTAAGGGAAGTCCGTCATATGACACTAAATAACTATGAGATAATGTAGGAAATTGTTGGTAGACGGTCATTCCAAATAGACGGTCTTACCTACATTGACCTTAACTTTAAATTACCTAATTACTCAATGTAACGAGTACTTTAGCAAAGAATATATTCTCAGGCAATGTCAAACTTTTTGCAACGCAAAGCAGGTACGACTACTTTGGAACTTTTATAATAATAAATTATCATAATACGCCATCAAACTAAGATGTCCCTAATTTATAGTGTTCATTTCTTTGACAAACAAAAAAGTATTTCATACCTTAATTTATTTAATGTAATTAGTAATAGACCGTAAGCTAGTAAGGCGCCAGTCCTATTATTCATGACCAATTATAATTTTGAATGTAATACAATTAAAAAATAACAATGTTGGGTGGCATAGTTCCTCGATCCCTTAACAGAGCGGCAGTTGACATTCACGAGGCTTTATGATAAACCATGATTTTAACACCATTTATGATAAACTAAAAATTACCAACCAAAAACAAAATGCTAAATTTGGGCCTGGACTAGGTTATACTTATTGTTACTGAGAAGTTATTGATATTTTACATATAATTCATGCTGCTCCTAGCGGTGAAGACTAGTGCGCTTGACGAACTAAAGGCTTTAAGGGAATTGAAAGACCTTAAGGAGAAAGATAGACACAGAGACGGTAAGTATTAAATTAACGATTTTTATAAATAGATCTTTAAAGTGAAATTCTGTCGACAAAAATATATTGTCAATTCCTGCAGCGAAATTCTGCTGTCAGAACGTTTCTCGATCGCTGATTGGCTGGTCTGAATAGTAGCTTGTTCTGTCTCCTTGACGTGTTAAAAATCAGACACAGGTGACCACTAAGAAACTTATTATACTTTGCAAATTAAAAAAAATATGCAAAACAATATACGAATTGGCAGTCTCATACGGTGGCAGGGCGCGAGGCGTATGGTGTTCAACCAATCAGCGCATGCCATTTCAAAATTTGGAAGAATGTCATCGCTAGTTTACACTTTAACGAATAGTGTTGTAAAGATTTAGATTAAAGATTATAATCTAAAGGCATTTGCAATTTTATGATGACATCGACAAAAATTTCAAAATTATAATTATATACCTAAAGACTACGTTTACAAATTCAAGGCTAAAATGATTAGTTTGGTACGTGCAGTAATCATATCTCGCACAACAGAGGCATTAAACATTTATCTGATTTAATCTTTTTTGTCGAAACATAAGAGTCACATATTTTTGCGGCTTTTGTTGTGTGTTTGGGTGTGCGTAATTACTGCCTACATTGAATTTCGCGTTTTGATTTCACAGCACAACCTGTGTACGCTAGCAGCCAACGAACAGAAGAATCCGGACCTACTCAAACAGTACCTGGCGCTGCGGTTTTCCAAACTACAGAAGAAATGATGAGAGTATGCATTACTTAAATATTTGAACCCATTTTTTAGGGTTCCGTACCTCAAAAGTAAAAGTGGAACCCTTATAAGATCACATTGTTGTCTGTTCGCCCATCCGTCTGTCTATCTGTCTCGGGAACGCGTGTAGGTATCGACTTGAAATAAACACCATACACAAAAGTTAACATTACCATGAAACTGTGAAAAAAACAATTTTTGAAGCTAACATAAATATATACCGTAAGGTACTACATAGGCCGCACTAAAAGTTTTGCGCAACTGGCCACTCGGAAACATTTGAATTTCGAATTAGATAACATTTCAAAATACAGACTTTTGTTTATGGAATCTGATATAAATTGGCGGGAAACTGATCGTCATTTGTTTTTTTATGTCATATCGAAGTGAACCATTTGCATAGAACATGGATTTGACGCGAAAAGATTTTAGAGTAATGATTTTCTACGATTTTAAAAGTTCTCTTACGCTTTACCAGTGTAGCGCTCGCCTTCAAAATGCTTTTGGGCTTGAAGCACCTCATCTAAGCACTGCTAGGCGATGTTACGCGGAATTTAGTAATGGTCGTAATACTCTTGACGATGAATTTCGTGAAGGTCGACCGTCCACCGCGGTCAATGAAGATAATGTGGCTGCCATTAGACGACTCGTTGAAGGAAACCGGCGAATCACCTACGACGAAATTCGTGGACAATTGGGGATAGGTATGAGCCAAATACAAAAGATTTTACATGATTATTTAAAAGTCAGGAAGCTTTGTTGTCGGTGTATTCCGCATGAACTGACTTCAGTGCAGAAAAACCTGCGAGTAGATTGGTGTAAAGAAATGCTGCGAAAATACAAGCAAGGGACTTCAAATGCCATTTACGACATCATTATAGGAGACGAAACTTGGATTTATTGTTACGATCCGGAAAAAAAAACAACAGTCCAGTGAATGGGTCTTTGAAGGCGACAGTAGGCCAACGAAAGTTCAACAAGCCAAAAGCGTTGCCAAGGAAATGATCACCTGTTTTTTATCAAAGACTGGGCATATGAGCACAGTTCTTCTAAATAATAAAAGAACAGTAAATGCCGATTGGTACACCACAGTTTGATTACCTACGGTTATAAAAAAGGCCGTGAAAAAAGACCAAGAAGCCGCATCCTTCTGCATCATGACAATGCGTCTTCCCATACCGCAAAGAAGACTATGGAACTTTTGAGATCCAAAAATGTCGAAGCTGTTACAAATCCGGCCTATAGTCCAGACCTTGCACCCTGTGACTTCTATTTATTCCCCAAAATCAAAGATTTAATGAGGGGTTTGACATTTAAGACTCCTGAAGAGGCAGTGACAACATTTAATATGCACGTGGAAAACATGCACTCAAGTGATTGGGCCTCGTGCTTTCAAAAATGGTCCGAGAGGATGAAAAAGTGCATAGAATGTAAGGGAGAATATTTTGAGAAGCAGTAAATGTATTGTTATTGTTCTAAATTGTTTTATTTAAAAGTTACGCAAAACTTTCAGTGTGGCCCTCGTATACGTTACGGTACACCGCAAAATACGTATATACACTCCTGCGAAAATCAAATTTTATAAGGTAAAACTAAACTTGGAACTATGAAATTTGAATTAGAAATTCTAAAAACTAACAAATTTAAAAATGTTTATTTTTTCCTAAGTACGTAATCAATTATCGAGGTTAAGCAACAGTAAGTACGGTCATAATGATCTCACTTGTCTCGTTTTATTAACACTCAGGGAGTGTTTGTTATACGAGTTATTTTGATGACATGTCAATTCTCATTTTTTACTTGTACCCTACTTGGAACATACTTGGAGTCACTGAATCAACCATCTGAGTTATTGAAGCATGTTTTCATAGTCACCACAGAATAAAAGTTTTTTTTTCTGTTGATTTTGATTTAAATCTAGCCGTCCTACTAATTATGTAAAGTCAAAGCATCCGCGAGTAGGCCTCAATAGCGGTTTCAAATGTAAAAATCACATTTATGCAGTCATTATATGTAAATACTATATATATGTAAATACTTTTTATTACAACTCCTATACCGGATGTGGCCTGTAATAGGAGCATTAACTTTAGGCATCATTTCTACACCACAAAAGTAGCAACATTTGTTCTACTTTTGAAAATAACGAATAGTTTAATAAATATTTATAAAAAATGATTTTCCAATCAAGCAATGTATTGCGAAAACTATGAAGTTTGTAGGCTGACAGTAAACGTCAACTAGACTTATTGGATGCTGTTCATTGAAAATACTAGTTTAGTTTAGTTTGTTCGAAAAAATCACAAGTATATAATTACCCAATTATTTAAAGTTGTAGAACAAATGTTGTTACGTTAGTGGTGTAGAAGCGATCCCTAAAATTATTGCTCCTATTACATACAGGCCGCACCCGGTATATTCAAGTACAAAAACGAAAAACATAGCACTTAAATCAAATTAACATACAACTATTTTAAATTTTAAAGGGGTATAGCTATCTATACCCCTTTAAAATTACCCTATGTCAGAAAAACAATAAAAAAAAACTTGGAGGTTTAAAGGCTCCAACCGTCAGAAAGAAAATATATAAGAAATAAATGTTTCGCGAGAGCGGTTACTAATAAATACGAGCGATTACTTAAAATCAATCACATAGTTTGAAATATCTTTTCAAAGCATGCAACAGCTGTTTGGCCTAAATGTCCTTATGTTACTGACATTGCCTTAATAATAATGACATAATTATCAAAAATCAATAAATAATAAGTTCATGTTCAAGCATGGACTATGCACTAAACGTGATAAGTGATAACCGTTTTACGATAAATGCGCGATAAATTGTAGTGATAATAAATACCACTGCATTACATCATTTTTAAATACTGGTGTATTCATTAAATGCCACATCATCAAACTTCAATGTATCAATTAATGTTATAAAATATTTTAATAAATAATTTACCTGCGATCCCAAAGATATCTGTAATTTCAATTTTTTTTTTCAATGAAATAAAACAACTGAAATGGATTATATCGCGCTTACTAATTTAAACTTCATCTCGACGTTTCATCCGATGATCACAAACGCTGCTAAAGGGTTCGAAAAGTAGACATTTAAATTACTATACGTGATGTATTCCGTTTTAGTTGTTTTATTTCATGAATAATTATCGCGGCAATCAAAAGACAATAATATTCATATTTATTTAGTTTACGAAGACTAGTCTTATTCTTTTGTCATTGCTGTAAACTAAAAAAAAATACGTAAAAATAGGACGCATTAAATCTCCTGCAACATTTTTTTTTCTCGTAAATGCCATGGTGTAGACTATTCAAGTATTCACACCACAGTCAAAAGGTAACCACCCGGAATTATATTTATATTCTCTTTGGCATAGGCTGATTTCATCATCTTTTTTTTTTTCATCATTTTGTTTTTTTTTTATTGCATACAGTTGGCATCGGCGAGTCCTGTCGGCGCCCTAGCGTACGTCACAGAGGAGCAAGCTCTGTTCGTCAAAGTCAACTCCGGTTGGCAGTATGTACTTGTAAGTAATTTCAATTGCAACAGTACCAACAGGGTAACTTACTGTCAATTACTCTGCTTGCAATACGACAGTTATGTTATAATAAAATTAGATCACTAAATAAATTGAATGTTAATAAATTTAAATTTATTTAGCGCAGCCATAACTTTTGTTTCCTATTCTTCGAGATCTACAGAAAATGTTGTCATTTTTTTATGTTGCAATTGAGTTAGAATCGAATCCTATAGACGCCTCACACAGTTAGCTAGCGAAACAAAAGTAAAAATTGCTACAAGATGGTTGTGTACTAATTGTCGCGTTGTGTTCTAGCTCGGCTCTCTAGTAACGCAGTCACCACAGGCGCCAGCGACGCCTGCGCCCGCGCCTTTACCAATGCCGGCCGCCAGCTTGGTCAATGAAGCGCCACTGTCAAACTCGATACACAGTCCGTCTGCAGATGTACCCGACGGACCTAGAGTAAGTGTTACAGCCAGTTTATCTAGTAAAAAAATAGTAGCAAAAAGTAAAGTAAGCAAAAAGGCAATAAAACAATAATTTACAGCGTATAATTTTTGACATGATGCAAAATATGTTTTTCTCCATAAACAACTTGCAGTCCTCTACTCTTATCGAAATCTGACAAAATATTTTAAATCTTTTTTTTTATTTTTTGTTAATTTATTTTACTTTTAACAGCTGTTTCTGGATATTATAACAGTTTATTATGCCATTTTAATTAGTAATTATACATATACATAAATTTACATTTTAAATATCTTTTAAAAAGTGTATTAATAGCATTATATCCTTTACAAGTAAAAAAATACGAAAATAAATTGTATAAAATTAAAAAAAAATGTGTTATCTTAATCAGAGTTACAGCTTTCACTTGCTAGTTGAGTATGGAGTTCGTAAAATATATTTTGTATCATGTAAAAAATTACACCCGTAGAATCCCATGATACAATTTCACCATACATACTCATACAATAATTTTCATTTGATTCTCTTAGCTACGGTTGGCAGCTTTAAGTGACCCCATGTCTGGCAATATGCACGGCGTGCGCCGGGCGGATTACTCGTGCTACCGGCAGGCAAGGCGCGCTGGACTCCGAGGCACATTCAGAGCCTTTCTCACTAGCAGGTACGAAACAGTACTTGAGAGAGAAATGGAGCCCTGCTTTTTGGCTTCTTCCAGTCTCTTAAAACTTTTCTATTGCCCCACAGATCAACAAACTTGGACGCTACAGTTCGCTTCGCCGACCACCATCTTCCGGTGGTCAATACTCGTGGCGACGTCATCTTCAAATCCTTTTCCAGCATCTTCGACGGGAATGGCGGCATCATGGCCGGTGCTTCTAGGATATACAGCTTCGATGGGAAAAATCTAATGACCGATCCACATTGGTAAGTATGACGGCAAGAAAATGATGTGTGTCATCGTCCAATTTTTCTAGCAGTCAGTTATTTCGTGCTCCATCTAGAGCTGTCGTGTCATAATGTCATATTAAATCCACCTCGTCTTTCATATCAGAAGATAAAAATAAATTAAATTATATAGCCAGGTGACTGGGTTGATGAAAGAGGTTATAATTGTAATTGTGAATATTATTTAATTATTTATTAATTAATTATGAGTATTTTTGGTGTTGATATATTATATTTTTTGATATTAAAGAGATTGAATTAAATTTAATTGACTGAGATTTAATTTCGATGCCAAGAACTAATTTATCGTTTCTTCTTCATACTGATTTCCTACTCGTTACTATATGTGGTATAGTAGTCGACATCGAAAGGTACATACCTTATGGCGCTTGGCGCTTACGTTGCAAAGTGTCACATTAGTATTGAAGCGTCATTAACAATAGCAGCGTTAGAGCCAAGCGCCATAAGGTCCCTTTCCATGTGGACTACCACATATTGAAACGGTCAATTCACGATAATATTTGTCAACCATTTCTCGACATGTTTCGCATCATAACAAGGAGTTTTTTCACGATCTAATTATTTTCTGTGGTTGCGCTAACTAATCTGTAGTACCTATACTGCGGGTAGCATTATTGTCAAATGTGATTGAACATTGTTTAAGCCAAACGTGTAAAGCAATATTCGACTTAAATTGAATTAACCATTTCAATAGTTGATAATTATTATTAAATCTCTCGCTTTTCCAGGCCTCACAAGATAATCTGGCACGGCTCACATGCGAGCGGCGAGAGAGCACTGGATGCATTCTGCGATGAATGGAGTTCCCACGACCCTCACAACTCCGCCTTGGCTGCTTCTCTGTATTCTCACAAGCTACTCTCACAAGAGAGGTAAACAGAACTCTTTCAAATCTTAAGGCCGAGAATATTCACGGGAAACATTACGTTTCCCATAATACACTTTTTTTTCTATTTTTTTTATAAAATTGATATTGTTTTTAATATTTTTATACTTTATCTCACACTCTTTCTAGGTACTCCTGTAATAATCATTTCATAGTGCTCTGCGTGGAGGTGTCATCGAAAATCAGTCGGATTAAAAGAGAAACGCCAAGGTAATCTCGAAGTAATATTGTTTTAAATGCATCGCTTATACACTTATACTGACGTAGAACATTTATAAAGCACAATAAGGCAGGTATCAGAAACTGACATCTACAGGAATCAATCAACTTTTTTTTGTCCAACTTTGTGGCCAACTTTAACTTTACTGAAACACGTTACATTGTGACAACGGCTTAAAATGAATTTATAAAGGGCTTAAGAACATGGTGTATTGTAGTGTGACTGTCAATATTGATATTAAGCTAATTTTCACAATATCTGGTCAACAGGTTCAATATGACAAATCTACTAGATGACGAAGATTACCTGTACAACGCTGAAGAATACCAGCAGCTGTTAAACGAAATATTTGCTCAACCTTTCAGAGAAAACTAGGCTACATTTATCTTTTCACACCCAGACGTTGCCTCAACCTTCGGGCTATAATATACCCTTTGGTCAAGACTTAAAGTGGATTTTACAACGAAGCGATGGTTAGGGTATTTGAAATATTATTTTAAATGAGATTATTCGAATCAAGTGGTCAGACTTGGTGTTCGTACGAGATTCCTATTAAATTAAGCTTATCATGCGAATGGCTAACATGTCCTATTTAAGCGTAGATCTATTTCAACACATTGTTCATGTCCGTTTTTTATACTTATTATAGCGTAGGCACATTTATCATAAAGTTTATCTGTATTATAGTTTTGGACGTTTGGATTTTTTTTCATGACAAGTGAGATTGAATTGAATAGTTACTCATAATTTGTTGATTATCCAAGTATTCGCAGGAAGAAGTAAAGTAGAAAAATGTTATTTTGTAAACGGAGAATGCAACAAAACAATATAATACCACAGGTATTAAATTACAGACGGTTATTATTGTGTTTGTGAATAAGACTGTAAATACTTGATTTTAATTTATTATTAAGTGATTTTTCTAAAATGTGCAAGGTATTATATGTGAAATATTAATTTATGAATTAGGAATATATGTTGACTTAGATTAATATTTAAATTCCAAAGATTGTTTGTATTTTTTTTATTTTGCTAGTTGATAATTGCCTGGAAAATGTATCTTTATTTACTTAGCTACTAAACCGTGCAGCACCTAATAGTTGAAGCACAAATCGCGTACTTATAAATCTTTATTCTTATTTCTCGGCTTTAATTTGATACAAATACATAATTATAGTTAGTAGCAGACAAGGTCCCTTACTCCTGTACAAGTACAGATCTCCACCGATATATTTAGCTACTTTGGTTGCTACTGACTGTACAATCTGTGGGGCAAAAACTACGCATTATGGTGAAACAACAAAACATTTCGGAGGGTTGGAGGTAAAACCCGATAACTCCAGATATTTGTTACAGAAATAAGAACGTCACGCACACCCGCATATTAACTTAAAATGTATGTGCTATGTAGGTGTAGTAGTCGTGGGCCAATAACTGGGAAAAATACTAGTAATATTTGTCACAAAGCTACGAATATGACTATTCATATTTTTTTAACCACCTGCCAGTGCGGACTTACCCTAAGAGTGTCTCACTGCTGGGCAAAGCCTCCCCTCTTTCTCGCCATTTCGCCCTATACAATCCACTCTCTCGACACTCTTTAAAAAATATCAAGAAATGTGATAAAAAAAAACTGAACCGGTTACTAAAACAATATTATATTCATGTTAAATTCAACGAAAAACTTAATACCAAGTTACGTATGGCTGCCGTAAAACATGTATTTTAACTTTAATTGGAACCATTATATGTATAAAATTGTTGTATTGGCGTTTCTTATACGTTTTTATAAATTCACATCTTGAAAAGTTATATTTGTTGGCAATTCTGCAGAAAAACAATCTTGTTGTAGTTGTAAAGCCAAAATTCATATGGTATTTTTTATTTATTTTGACCTGTAGTTGTTTATAAAACCCAATTCGTCAACTTTCAGAGCTGACTTTACGCTTGGTTCTTTTCTGCCATGGTACTTGTTTAATATAAGTAATCGTAATATTTAAGTGCCATGCTATGAATTAAATGCTTATGGCTTATAAATGAACAAGACATACAAGAGAAAGTCACAAAATTAATATTATATCGTCTGATATAATTATAGTATAATGATTAGTTAAATATACAAATAAAATATTAATTGGAGCAACTTTTAAATGTATGGAACTAAGCAAAGCAAGCATAGCTTTTTTAATAAATATTTTGATTTACATTAATTTTCAAGTAGTAACTCTACTAAATAAATTATAAAATTAAATAGATGATATACATACACTCAAGAAAAAAGAAAATAAATGATCAGGTCCTCCGACGTCCGGGGCAGGATTTCAAATGTTATTTTTTTCTTAAGCGTATCTCATCTATTTAAATTTAAAATATATGCCAATTCAAAATTTAAGAGCATAGTCACAGAGTGTGTGATACATAGTTTTCCAAATTAAAATGGCGGATAGCTTAGGTCATTTGCAATCTCATAAAAAAAATGCAAATCCACTCCAATGGAGACAAATCCCATTTTCATGTTGGTAGTACAGATTTTTTTAAGTACATTAAGTTTTTCTTTTTCTTATCGCATTTGTCAAAGTTCATCTTCAACTAGATTATAGCTCCTTGAAAAAGAATTCTAAATAAACCTAAATAAATCTATGTTACGTTTAATTTTATATTGATATAAAATTAAACGTAACATAGATTTATTTAGATCGGTGATATACAATAAAAACGTTTAATTAAAACAATACAGAAATACATAAAATACTATAAAACTATGTACTGTTTTATTTTGAAAGATGATGTAACAAAAACCCTTTATATTTAAAATTGTGACATTATTCTTATTTACTAGTCTTAATATCCAGTACGAGTTTTTATAATTGTATATAAAGTGAAAATTAATTATAATGACTCAAATCATTTCCACTGATGAATCACTAAAACGATCAAATTCTTTTTTTTTTCGTTAGAAATTCCATAACTGAATCTAAGAATACCATGTTTAAAAAACAAACAAGGTTAAACCTCAATGAATTACGTTAGTTAATTTAACAGTGACCTGAAATTAAAAAAAAAACGCCTACTTATTATTAATAAGCAAAGTTGCATTTCTATGTAAAATTGTTACATGCCTAAAGCATTTATTATCGATATTGTTGTCAGTGTCCGCTTTTTACTTTAAACAGGAGTTTTGTGTAATATAAAAATGACTGTATGTACATGTAGCTATAAGTCAAATAAATGTTTTCACTACCGTAAATATTGACTTTTATTTTAAGTTTTGGCAGGTAGCCGCAATAGATACGATCACATTTTTTAAACAGGTTTTTTTTTTATTACATAAGGATCAGGTAAAATATTGTGACTCGCATTACTGTGGCCATTTTTGTGTTCGACCTTCTCTAAGTTAAAAAATATTTTGAGTTGTATTGTATTTGAGCTAAATCTAATCCAGCATTAATAACGCTAGCCCACTCCGGATTTCGACTACGATTATCACAAACCCTACTCGATTAATATGTCGCATGTCACATGCAGATATAATCGACAGCCTGATACAGCTATTAGGTTTTCTATCTACTGCAGTATCAAAGCCTTTGTGAGGTTGATTCGTACCTCACTTACCTCACCCGTTCGTAGCTGCTGGTGGCAGGTTAATTGATTCCTAGCTCGGACTCCTTATTTCAACATGACACAACAACAAAAGGACTTTAGTTCATTCAATTCTATTAAAACGCAGGCACTCTTCATGTCCACCGCAGCATTATAGAACTGACAGGTTATTACTTAAGTTCTGTTCCTCTTTGGCTTTATGAATATTTCGATAGTTGTGAGTTACGAATATATATCTAACGCTAACGAGAACACTGAAAATTCTAGAATAAGAAAACTTTACTAGAGCAATTAGTTGTAACCATTTTGTATGGGGGTACAAAGCGTACCCCCATACAAATTGCAACTCGTTTGGGATCGAATGAAACCGATAACGCGGCGCAGGTGTTACTGACTTACTTCGTGGGAAACAGTAGGTTTACTCTTACTTCTAAAGGTGTATTCAACACACAAAGAAAAAAATACCAATGGATATTGAAAAACACTGTGATTAATAAAGGAAAACTTATTTCTAATTGAGTTGCTTGTTCACAAGACTATCATCAACATCAACTAACACGCCGAAAGTTTACAAGAAACTCGTATTTCCATACGAGAGAGTTTTGAAATCAGTAGGTACTTTGAAAACTCTTCGGTGCTATTAAATCTTTATATATATATGTTTTTAAGTTTCTTTGCAGCACGTACCAGGTATCAAACTACGAAATTCTCTTATTAGTCTATAAAAAGGCTCCGATTTTATTAGTCCTTATCTAGATC
Organism: Grapholita molesta; assembly: GCA_022674325.2. Taxonomy (NCBI): domain Eukaryota; kingdom Metazoa; phylum Arthropoda; class Insecta; order Lepidoptera; family Tortricidae; genus Grapholita; species Grapholita molesta. The sequence continues at coordinate 6,449,097 of CP053132.2, forward strand.
TCGATAAATCCGACAAAGCATTTTACCGCGCTCCGGGGAGCAGTAATCCTCGGCTAAACTTACGAGTGGGAGTAACAAAGCCAGGTATAACAATGTAAACTTGTTTTAAAACCATGACTGATTTGTGTTGGTGTGCTAAATATAAACAAACAAGTCTAAAATTTAGTTCATATTTAATCAAGAAATTCTCAGTAAGATTATTACACCGTGATCTATTTAGCCGCTTATGAACTGATAGATACCTACTGATGAAACTGGGATTGTTTGTACTTTGAAGAAAGCGACTCTGTTTTTTATATAATATTCAGTATATGTAATATATATAGTGTGTATATATATATATATATATATATGTGGTAGTCCACATGGACAGGTACCTTATGGTCCTTGGCGCTTACGTTGCAAAGTGTCACATTAGTATTGAAGCGTCATTAATAATAGCGTAAGCGCCAAGCGCCATAAGGTACCTTTCCATGTGGACTATTAAATATAAGTTCTCAGAGTAGGTATATGATCCATAGTCTCTATTTAGTTAAAAGCATTTATATAAAACAATTTGGTTTGTTTCTAGTGCAGTGTCCAGGCGTCTCTGTGCAGATGGTGCAAAATAGGAAAACCGCAAGGTTCTTACAAAACTAATTATGACAGTCTGAAGTAAGGTTATGTTTCAATAACTCGCTCGCTTCCTTATAAGTATCAAGTTCTTATAGTGCACTTATGGAGCACATTTAAGTGTAGGTATAAGATACTCCTAATTGTAATGAAATAAATATTTATTTAAAATAAACACACACAGACATAGAATCAATAGTATATTTGTGCTTATAAATCTAAGCAAGGTGATTTAACTACGTGATATTACGCTAAACCGTCACAAACGATGTCTTAGCTCAATTGAAAGAGGCGGTGGGTTGATATCCCAGAGTAAGAGTTCGAGTCTCGTCTGAGACACTGGATTTCTTAGCTTCTCAAGTCTTGCTTCATAAATGAATTGCTCCTTTTCATTAAGTCATCTAGCTAGTTTACAAAAAAAAAACATCAAAGCACCTTTTTACTATGTTTACTGAGAGCTTCATTAATCCATGTTTGTTACAACAAATTACAAATAAACTAAACTTTAATACGCCGGAGTTATGGTCGGTGTCGGAACAATGAAACTCACTTTGTTTAGCATTGTAAACATCAAGTGGTTTCCTTTGTTCGCTGTAAGATGTTAAGAAAATAATTTTATGTAAACGAGTACAAATAAACGTTTACAAATATTTCAAGTGTCGGTATGAAAGTAATTTATTTGTAATTTATAACAGATACTTTGAGACAACCCGTCTTGTATCATAAAATATTGGCACTTTCACACATACGAGATAGCAGCTAAATAATACAGGTGTAGTTTTACTTCAAAATCTAAAAGCTAAATTGCCTATTTTTTAACTGAAGCGACAATAAAAGTTTTATTTACCTAGTGATAGCTTGCACATAGAAACACGCAAAAAATAACTGGCACAATATTTTTAAAGCCAACGCATAGCACAAATGTTTTAGATGTTTTTTTATATATATTAAATCTTTTCTGTTTTGAAGTTATACAACTATTTACAGTTTACAGAGTAATTTTTTTTTATATTTGACGTAATCATAAGTTTCGATTACGACTCAGATTTTTGAAGGTGAGTGAGTCAGCACTAATCTCAGGTGTTTATCGCTTTATCGCCAAGAGTTCCGTCCTTTACCAATCGAACAGAAAAGTTTTCATATTAAAACTAAGAGACGACTTTGCCGGCGAAAAAGAAATTTTTATTCCTCGTTGCACGTTGCTGAGTCCATTAAAAAGTAAAATTTGATTGCGTCTGTGAAACCACAGACTTAAAAACCTCATCAAGGAAGAGGAATGGGTACGATAGTGATAACTGATAAAAAATATAATAGTTTTATAGCAAGATACTTTGGTTAAACGTTACAACTTACTTATAAGAAAAAAAAACAATAACAGGCAACAGCAGCTCACAAATAATGTTCGATAAAACTGAAAGTTGGGACAAACTTGTAAACTAAACCCTTTAATTTAAAGCCATAACTTCAATACATACCTCATTGAGTTAGAAATCGTTTTCGTAATTTGCGTGATTAGATTGGAGGATTAAATGTAGCCATAGGTAAAAAATATACCTAAAGGACCGTGTGTATGTAGTTGTGCTGAGAATAAGTATAGAACTTACGTCAAATTTTAAATATAGAATGACAGCATGCGTGTACAAACACGTTGTAGGTGAAAAACTTAAGAAAGTCACCATGTCGATGTAGTTGGGCGGAGAATGAATATGGAACTTACGTCAAAATTTGAATATAGAACGCCGAAATGCGTTACTACTACATAGACCAGGTGCTTTAGCTAAGTTTTTCACCTATACTACTACATATACCAGGTCCTTTAACTAAGTTTTTCACATACACTTAGAAGCATAAGCATACTAAGTATAATTGAATTGTGTTGTCAATGTCAATCTCTATTGTATAAATTTACGGGTACATTACCGTATGATTAAGGCAATTTTAGACCTGTGTTACTAACACCTCTATCCACTGTAGCAAAGCCTAAAGGCTGCCACTATCATCACTATTGAATCGCAACTAATCCTGTAATTACTCTAATTACAGCCTCCACTATCGGAAAACACTGACCCTAGGGAAGCAGTCGGCAATAGCCAGATCACTAGTTTTATTGGATCACATTAAACTCGGAGTGGCTTGATGAGAGATCTTTGTATTTTCATTTGAATTTACAAGTATAGATAAGGGATTAAATTATAACAACTTATAAAACACAGATTTATGATACGGAGCGTGTAGAAGTACTTGTACATCGCGCATATTACGCGTGAGTTATATCATATATACTTCTCAATTTAAACATATCTATCTATTCTATCTTATATATATATATATATATATATATATATAAAAGAAAGTGGGGTTTGTTCAACCGCCTATAACTCGAGAACGGCTGAACCGATTTAAATGATTTTGGATTGGTTGGAATTGTCCCAGCCCTGATTGAGTACTAAAAAATCACAAAAATCCCGTGATTTTTGAAACTTATCACTACTTTTGTCGCTTTTTAGGCGGTACGAAATTCGCCGGGTGAGCTAGTATTATATACATATAATTCTCAATTTAAACATATATTTTATAAAATCTTATGTTCACATTGTTTCTATAGTATTGAAGATTTTTTTAATTTTAATTTTCAAAATATATTACAACAGTGTAATGAGTACCTAATGTAATTTATGAATATAAATGGTAATGTAATTTACAGCCTAGGCTAGAAGTATTGAGCACCCATGTTTTTTATATGAAAACTCGATACCTTAGTGTAGTATTTACATCTTTTCTGATGGCATATTATCAATTAATTTAAACAGATTATTGTTGATTATTAGGTATTGGTCTTTGCTGACTGGTGATTGCATAGAAATTACAATAAGTCACTTCATTTTAGATCCGATTTTTTGGTGCTTTTTGTTTTCTTAGTTAATTTATAACATTTAACTTTCAACTATTATTAACTGATGTTCACTTGTTGTGTACATAATATTAAAGTATGAAATATCAAAAAACATTTAAAAGATAAAAACTGTGTGCCCAATACTTTTGGCCAAGGCTGTATGTATGTCATATGCTTATGTAAAACCAATAATTTTGTTATGTTAAAATTTTCACATGTCTAATAATAATAAGTAGGACAAGTACACACCTGCGCCAGTTCTCGAAAATGGTCGTGCCACGCTCTATTGGGATCGATCTGTTATCACGGACAGGACTATTGTAGCCAATAAGCCTGATATCGTGGTGATAGATCGATCGCAGCGCCGGGCAATGCTCATCGATATCACCGTCCCATGTGACGAGAACCTCGTGAAGGCCGAGAAGGACAAGTCCAGCAAGTACTTAGACTTGGCTCACGAGGTAACCGCCATGTGGGAAGTTGATTCGGCGATCATTGTACCGATAGTTGTTTCCGCGAACGGTCTCATAGCGAAGAGTCTCGACCAACATCTTGAGAGACTCTCGCTACGTGGTTGTGGTTGGATCAAGGGTCAGATTCAGAAGGCGGTAATCCTGGACACGGCGCGCATAGTCCGACGGTTCCTCTCTCTGCAGCCCTAACCACCGGCAGCCTGGGCCCTGCCCCGTTGCCGGCGGCACTCTAGGTTAGGTTTTTTATAATGTTTTTATTGTTTTGATACGTTTTAGATGTATTTTTATATTTTACTTTTATAAAAATGTTATAAAACCTAACCTAAGATTTAAAATGAATAAAGAGAATAAGTAGGACATTGACATTCCAATGGATATTTTTACCAGCTCGCTTAATTTTTTTTATACAAGATTGACCAGCGTGTGACCTCAGTCACACTTTATGGCAAGTGTCGACGAGGTCGAGGGTGTAGCACGCTGGTTTAATATCAGCCTATTCACTCTTGCCTTGAAAAGACCCAAATTATATTTATTTATTCCATTCCTTAACAGTCCGCATTAGAAAGGTAGAAGCGAATCGCTTCGTGCGAATGAATGGAATATTCACAACGTAAGGATGAAACCACTCCACAAACTCGCCTGGATTTAACTTGAAATGTAAACTGTATGCCTGGGTGAAATCTTACTACTCAATTTTAAAGCCGTTCTCCTAAATCGGTTGACATGAAGTTTAGCACTTTAATGTATATTTTGGTGACAATGCAATATTATGGTACCACTGATCTGATGCTGAAGCCGGAAAACAGCCATAGCTACTATTAAAAGACACAAGATAAACCCGCCGTGTTTAAGGTCGTTAGAATCCTTTTGATGATTAGTTGAAGATTTTGCATAAAAAAGCGTCAAATAAAATAGTCAGAAATAAAAGCTTGTACCAAAATTACTATTTTACTATTTCTATACTATTGGGCGGCGCACGAATGATTCGCAATCGTATAAAATATTTATCATTAAGATTATAAAATCCCAGTAACACTTTAATGGCTTAGAACTTTCTCGGTGATTACATTCACCTTTAAGTTGTAATCTTAACTCTAGTGCCACTACCTAGAAGTAGACGACAGGGTTAGGAACGGGGTACTTCGTATATAGCGAAATTACTTCGTCGAGCTGTGTATCTATCGACAAAGTTTTGGAGTTTTGCTACACATGTTGAATTTCAGATAATATGTGTCTCATAATATGAGACATTTATATAAACTATTCATCATCATCATCATATTAGCATTAGCACAATGACCGATGTTTTATTAGGTCGAGGGTCACCCACGCTGCGCTTTCCGGTACGAGGTCGCCACTCACGAACCTTTATTTATTTTGACGACCGGTCTGGCCTAGTGGATAGTGACCCTGCCTATGAAGCCGATGGTCCTGGGTTCACATCCCAGTCAGGGCATTTATTTGTGTGATGAGCACAGATATTTGTTCCTGAGTCATGGGTGTTTTCTATATATTTAAGTATTTATATACCTATTATATATATTTTTGTCTAGTACCTACAACACAAGCCTTACTGAGCTTACCGTAGGACTAGGTCGATTTGTACCGAAATATTTATTTATTTATTATTTACGCCCCAACGACCATAGGTTCTGCGTGCAATAGATTATTTTATTATCTATAATTAATATCCGAGTTTATTACAGAATAGTCAAAATTATTCAATATGATTAAAATACCGTACTTGATTGAACAATTCATAAATTAAATTAGATATTTGTAGTATTTAGTTAATATAAGCAGGTCTTACTTACATACTTATAAAAATAGCAACAAAACATTTAACGAAATAAAACACTAAATTTTCACATTAATGCATTTATTTTATTAACCAATGTACAGTCCCTTTAAAATAATACCTTCTGCCATCGTTGATTAAGTCTAACATCTATAAGTACTAAAAAAAACAAGATACGAATAAAACTATACTAAGCTTATCTATCGAATATTAGTCTGATAGTGGACAATATATGTATGATACCCATCAGGACTTATTGTTTTGTCCCTACAATAAGTATAACGTATGCCGCCTGTGTCAGTATTAGTACTTAAAACATTTAAGTACCACAGTTATATGTATAGTAAACTACAACAACAGTATGCACTAGGCAACATGCACAGGAGTTACGCCACCTATGCTATTATGATTTGCCTTTGTAGCCTAAAATTATTTTGAGGTGTTATGAGTAAACAAGTTACGTTACGTAATGATATAGTATGTCTTTGTGTTTCAGTGCGTAATGAAATAATAACTGTACCACATCTTCCGAGGCAAATTACAAATTTTGTTAGTTGATTAACTAGCTGCATTTCGTGAAATGTTTGTTAGTATAATTTGGCATTGCATACTGCTTGTTTAAATGAGCACCTGTGAAACAATATTGCACAATGTCTTTAATAGACTAAGTTAAGAAGTAATTTAATTTAGACAAACATACATAGTGTAATCGAAAGGCTAAAAAGTTAACTATTTACGAGATCGTCAGAAATTAAATAAATTTACTAAGACCTTAACAATTAAATGATAAAAACATATATATATCTATATATATGTGTGTGTGTGTGTTTTTATCACAAAATTGGTATAAAATAATAAAACCCAAGTGTCACATTTTTTCATCATGTTCAACAGAAATTTCTTACATTTTCTTGAATGTATTATATTTTAAAGGCCGGCCACGCACTTGTGACTCCCCTGGGATTGCGAGTGCCCATGGGCGACGGTAATTGCTTGCCATCAAGCAATCCGTCTACTCGTTTGCCACCTTTATCAGAAAAAATGTCGGAAATACTATCTTAACGTTTCTCTAAAATCTGCAGTGTATATTTCTATATACACTTTAGATACATAAAGTGCTTTGTAATCGTTCATCACAAAGCATATATGGGCAATTTCACTTTCTGGTACACCCAATTAGCATAATTGTTAAATAAAAGTTAAATCGGTGGTCAGTTTAGTGACGACAATTAAGCTTTAAATTTCAATACAATCTACTGTTTTATGTTCAATCCATAAATAATATGTGTTATTGTAATAGAAAAATGCAAATATAGATGATTTACATAAAGATTCTAAGCTTAATTGTCGTCACTAAACTGACCACTGATATAACTTTTATTTGACATTTAAATTAATTGGGTGTCCCTGAAAGTGAAATTGCCCATATGTTTCTTGAAAACTTCGTCGAAGGTTAGGTATAGCAACAAATATTATTTTTATTCTCAGTAGCGAAGCGGTTAAAGATCTCTGGTTATGCCTACTTGCCTCAATTTAAGCAGTTAGTTGTGTACTTATTTTCTATGGGGAAAAAGAAAGCTAATAAATTCCGGATCTACCAAGGAACATTTTAGCCCAACCGTACACAATAAATAGTTTGATTGTTTAGTAATATTATAAATATTAACACTTGCTTGAATTAGCTACGTAAGGATTAACCTTTTCGCTCCTACGCATTAAAATAAAAGGGGTGGTTGTAATTAGCTGCCATTATAAACTAAACTCCGCCCATACCGCGTTTCCGTAGCAACTGATACAGTTTTGAGATTCTATAATGTATATACTTTTTTCTATTTTTGAACTACAGTCTTCCCTTATGGTTATACTTATTATTATATGAAAATGAATGGCATTATAAACAAAACAAATAAAAGCATTAGAAACACACATAGGCTACATTTTATGACTTAAAATACTAGGTATATTTATAAGATGACAGATGTTTAGGAAATCTGCACTATACAGTTTAGTTTCAAAAATATATATGTCCAAGTTTATATGACAACTTGGCTGAAGAACTACACTCGGTTTTGTTATAAAATCCTCTTACAAAAGTTTGAATGGTCGCCGACCAAACCGGGAAAACTAAACCGCTTTGCGACTTCCCCTTCTATGTTGAAAAGCGTCTATGAATTTCCGCAACATCCAGTTTCACTGTAACAACAATTGCAAAAACAACCTTCACAGGTAAACAATAAGTTATATTTCGGCATAACTTTGAAGATTGATGTGGCATTGGGAAAATGAGTGGGTGAAATCTCTTAGAATCTGTTATAAAGTCCGTTTCCAACAAGGGTCTACGTAGTTATACGGGTGGATCACTTCAAAGTAGAGTTAGTCGTACCTAATATTATATAGGTACCTAGTGACCTTTTAATAGTTAGAAGAACAATATACAAGCTTTATTATATAAATATCCGGATTGATAGCAAAATTCCGGATTCCTAACCTTTTACTTTTATAAAAGATTACAATGTGGAAAAAAATATTAACTACCTACTAGCTGTGCCTAATTACCGGCGGTTTATTAGGGAAAAAACGTAGCCTATGTGTTAATGCAGAGTGTCAGCTAACTCCATACCAAATTTTATAAAAATCGCTCCAGCCGTTTAGACGTGAAGAACTAACAAACATACACACTCTCAAACTTTCGCCTTTATAATATTAGTGTAGATACCCTAGTTTCACGTTTCTACATCAACTTGATAAGTCAGAACAGAAGCTGTCATAATGTATAACAAATTAGGAGTGTATTTTCAAAAAGCCTAATTTCTTTATGTCAGCAGGGGTTAATTCTCTAAGAAAATTAAACAAAAACAAGCACTATTGACATAGAGTAAGTAATAAATTGAAAAGACACTCCTCAAATACTGACGATGAGTAACATAATTAAACTATCGAAATCATGAATCTCGGTATGAAACTAAAAATACCTAAGGAAAATAAAATAGTATTTGTGTATTCATCATGACGGTGTTGCGAAGAACAACTAAAGCAATTTTTCAGTGACGTGTAAATATTCTAAATTACTAAAACCCTTTTTGCCACTGCGTAAACAAAACGCCTTTGATGAAGACTAAAACCAGTAGCTGTATTCAGAAACAGAAACTTTGTACCGATATAATACAATTGGATACGTAAGAGGGAAACGAGACTTAACCGTGTATTCTATAATTTTAATAATAGTTATATGAAAAATTGTATGTATCTTTTTTTAAATAAATTGTTAAAACCAGCAGAATTTATTATGTACACCATACTTTTACAAGCGAAGATTTTAATTGTAATCGTATCCGGCAGCAATACATTATGAATTTGTAAATTATAAACTACATGGTACTGGTAGCCTGGTTAAATATTAAAAAGTACCTATACAAAAAAAGCTAAATCCATCTAAGTCATAAACTTAACTGGTAGAGAATATGGCCTTATAGCATTAAGTTCGCCTTTTGTGCAATAAGTTTTCTTTTACAATAGAGATTAAATAAATAAAAAACAATAATCTATTCCTTTGAAATCATAATACCACACGTCGAGGTATAAAATTCTCATATATTATATTTTAGTCATTTTATAACTTATAACCACTATGGCCTGGTCAGCTGGAAAGCTGATTCCCGACTCATTCTTTTATAGACATGTAACTAGAGCAGTTACTTTACTTGAAGTATTGTCTACTTCATATTACACGCGAACAAACACGTCGAATGCGCGAGAATGAGGCAGAAGTTGGACGTCAATTAATGAGCTGCTTGTGTGGGATTAGGTATTACAGTGTGCCTGCGGTTGATTTCCCCGGGGCCCACACAATACACAGGCCCGACAACGCTTACTTTAATTGCAAAAGTATTTCACTGGGACGATTTTCATTAGGCTAATGCGTGCCCACATTAGAAGACGAACTTTTGATACGGACGAATCGCTGCAGAGCCGCGTGATTAAAAAGGGGTTTTGGGGATCTGTTAAAATGCTCTGAACACGCGTTTTGTTTAGGTGAAGTGAAAGCTGTCATCAGAGTGTAAGGATTAGATGCTTCTCTTGTAAATGTGTTCATAAATTTACTGAATATAATTCTGGTCAAAGAGAATGCAACAATAGAAAGGCATAAAGCCTTGGGAATAATTAATTTAATTGCTTAGAATGTATAGGGTCGTACAGCGCCATCTCACTGTCACTTAGATCGAGGCAGTATTTGCCTTCTACCAATGTACACCTTATAAAATTAACAAGTTTAGGTTATTCCAAATTTGATCCTCATACATTTATGCGTAAACTTGTCCCAAATGGCCCGTTTTTACGAAATTACAAGTTGGTGAATAAAACCCTATTTTTAAAACTTAAGCACTTGCCAGATGATATATTATTGATAATTAGGAAATTATTATATAAAAATATTGATTTAATATCAATTTTTGTAGCACGTTATTAAGGTGGACTGGGGCTACTCCAGAGATGAAATTAAACAATAGTCATTTGGTGCCAAATCAAGGCTTACGAAGAATGACTCGTCAGATTGGATTTTCACTTTCCAAAAACCGATTTGTTTGGCCTAAAGAATCGTTTTGTTACGATTGACAATAATTCTACGTTGCTGGTTATTTTGCCTTTTATTTTTCCAAATATATACTTAACTATGTCAGTTGTTTCGCAATAAGGCTGTCATTCGAGACTGCAGAGAGGAGGACTTTTTCAATCGTTTGAGCTCTTTAGTGAACAGAGCACTCTTTGTGACCCTGAATATTTTGAGAATAAGTTCTCACATATTCAGGAGGTGCTTAGATGGAATGGGGACCGGTTGAGACTCAAACTGCCGCAGCCGTCTTGAGAATACATTTTTTTGTTTTACAACTAGTACTTAAAACGGGATAGTTACCATGTATATCAGTTTTAATGAGTTTTCGATATTTCGGAACTGTTGGAAGCGCCATAATCCAGGAATAACTGAAGTACTTCGAGATTTAACGGTGGCCAAACCACACTCAGTAGCGATCTAACCTCTTTTTATGCGCTTTGTTTGTTGAATGTCACTATCACTACTACCGTTCACATTCTCAATTGATGCTCGATCGCAATTACGACAAACAATACTCACTGTGCCATTTCGCACATTTTGTTTTAAAAGAGACACTTTGCGGTTAGTGAACTTACGAATCACTGGACGCTTAACGCCACTTGTAAATTGTAAATTTACATTCATCTGAAGTGTCAAGTAAAATATACGTAATTAAATCGCTTGTAAACTCATATCGCAGTCCGGTTTTGATTATTTTTAACGTCCTTTTTACTCCATTTAACCATGTTTTGCTTAGCTGGCAGTGACCTGTTTTCAAGTAGTATTCTGAGTTTAAATTACAGTGGAATGAGCTCATTTTTCTAACCCACTCAGAAGTAAAGTAAGAAAAGTTCGCGGTCTCATTTTCTGATGCTCTTACTTTTTATAATTTGGTTTAATTTTAACTGACTTGCAATTAAAGTTAGTCTCATAATACGAGAAAAAATATAAAGGATAAAGATATTTTATAAGCAAGTGCAAAAGTAGGTCGTGTTCAGTGAAATTTATAAATCTACCTGAAAATGATTAGACATTGTAATTACCTACGATGCTATTTAAAAACAGAATATTTTTTATAGAAATTCTTGTTTCTTTGCTAGAGCACAGGAGGATAGGAAGTAAACTCTTGGATATGGAATAAGCCTCTCCACACAACAAAAACGTATTCTGTCTAGAAAGCATATTTATCGAGATTGGTTTTATTACTTGTTTTGTAGCGTTGTGTACTTTCATGTAAACTTCCTCTATTATGTCCCTCTTAAAATGTTATACATCTTGGTAAGTGGCTGCGACTAATTTAGCTTAGATCAACAAGGTCATAAAAATAATCTCGTAGAATACTCCTCACGATTAAACAAAATTGTTAAATAAAAGTTTACAATAAGAGACGGAATCCGCAATTCTCTCGCAGAACTTACTTTACTTTTAAAACAATCACTGCGATGTGTTGAGTGTTTCACGAGGCGATATCGTCGTGGTTCCCAACGGCGCGGTCCATTTTCGCGCGTTTCAATGATTACTCCGACAATTCGGTGACTGGGGAATGAATTTTCATTCATTTAACAGGTTTTTGATTAAAAGGAAAAAATCACTGCCTCAAGACTCGAACTGGTGGTAGTGGTTTACCTGCCACCTGTTTTTAGGTCATCACAGATGGTTTGCCCGTCTGCGATTAGGCCCGGTACCGCGAACATCGAAGTTCGTATATTTCGAGCATCTATCTATTTTACTCCGACTAAGGCATCATAAGAGTGACAGAGACAAATATCCGAAATTTACGAATATCGTGTTTTGCGGTAGCGCCGCTGTGATGATGGTTGGTAGCATCGTGTAGATAGCGTATGACATAAATTCATTTTTCCAACCACTTTGTTACTTAATTCACATATATATATATATATATAAAATATATTTACATTACCTATATATAATTGGAATACTCAGAAATTTTTTGGCTTATTAGATGATATTTTTTGTTATCTTGATCTGAAATGGTTTACAGTACTGTTTTTATTGTTCTTTTTTTTACTATCTTGATAGACACTTGACAGAAATATTAAAGGGCGATTTTTTTGAGAATTTAGATGCTATTAATTTGTGGATTACAGACGAGAGGCCTATTTCTCGAACCCTTGTAACTTGTAATACAAGGGCAGTCACTCTTCGACACATGTTGTTATAAAGAGACTTCCGATTGTATTACAAATTCCAAGTGGAGAGAGTAGGAGAACAACCATGGCAACAAGTGACAAGAAATTGATGTCAGTACCATGTGTCAAACCAGTATTTTTATATCAATCTTCATTAATATTTACGACATTGGCGAGCAGTGCTGCTAATATTACGCTTAACTATTTAATTACTGTTTCAGTTGCAATAGGGAAGCAGACTTGAGCTATTCACATTGTGTGAAATACGTCTAAACACGACATTATTTTAAGTATAAAGTATTTAAAGTCGTAGTATTGTCAGTTTAGATCTCTAAAGCTCGTCATGTAGGTAACAAAACAAACTCTATTATGATATAATTCAACGCGTGGTCTAAGCGCCACAATAAAACAAAATGACTGGTTATAAAATAGAACGACACTAGGGACTGTTCCCACGACGTTTTCAGTTACACTCACAAAACATTTCATTTCAAGTGTAAGTCCCTTAGTATAATAGCGGTTATGTATAATATTGCAAGTCCCTTCGTTAATAGCTCTATGTTCGGGTGCGCTCATCTCATGCATGTTTCGAGCAGAACTTAATATCAAGTTCTAGGCATAAAAAAGAGAACATGTCATCTGCTTAGCCTTGTGTTACAGAGGGACAACTAATTTGTAACCGATCATTGACATTTACAGTTTTTAACTAAGCTTCATTATGTTATTATTATTACTCCCAGCTGCCTTAAATAACTCACCAATACTTGCGACCAAAACGCGAAATACTACGCTGGGCTTGCCCCATGTCGCGCATAAATCGCTCTCATGTCAAAACCAGAGCATAATAAACATAAACATCATTATTTTAAAATCTGAATACCGCTCCATAAGTATCAGGTACTACCATTTACAACGTAGTATAATTTGACTTTAAACTAACAGTGTAGGCTAACTTTTGTTTAAATTTTAATATCTTTCAATATGCAGTAAACCTCTAATGACTACATACAAATTGGTGGGTGCAATAGGGCGTCGAGAAGGGGCCGCCCGAGGGCCCTAAACCCTTATAAATGGACACTCGAGCCTGGCGAACACTTGTGCACCAGAGCGTTCTGCTTGTACTGTGTCGTAATAACTTATTTGGAGTGGGAATTCGTTTTATTTTTACACATAAATGCTATTTTTTCGAGTACATCTACTTAACACGTTAAATTTATCGTGATATTTGTCAGCAGTCACGTCATGTTCGATTTTTTTATTACCAGGTACTGTTAGGCATATTGTAGTAGCAGCATAAGCTACCTTTTACAAGAAAATAAATGTGTGAACGCAATTGTTTAACTGCAGGATCAACAAAAAATAAATAAATTGAAATTGGTAAAGTTTTATGTCGCCACTTTATTACATTTTGCTCAGTTTATGGCAGTGGTCAGTCATTTCGAGATGGGTATCGGTCCATCAATTTTTTAGACTGTTTATAGAATAATTTACATTTTAACCCATCAAATTTTCTTGAGGATGTAATCAGGTGTGTCGGAGTCGAAACCCTTCGACTTTTTAAATATCAATCTTATAGAGAACACAGAACTTAACTACAGACAACACAGCAATCTTCTAGCACATGGAAAGTTACTACAATCGCTACTATTTACTTACCACTATCGATAAATATTATCCCCATTTAATATCCCCTCATCACAAATGAAACATGTCTACAGTAGAAACAATTCGTGATTTTGCTCGAGGCCTTTTTGGGAGCAAACGAGTGATATTCCATTTGCTAGAGCGTACGACTCTCTGTCAAAGGGTCAAGATAACCAGAGTTAGTGTAAACCGATAAATACATACAAACGTGTTACCTACTTGACTTATGCTTGTAAGCTCGAAAACAACAATAATTAATTTTCACCCAGGGCATCGTTGTCGTCACGCCAGTAAGACATTTGCTGGCGCGATTTTTTCGCTGGGGTTTTGGGGAACTAAAGCTCAAACCTGAGTTCATAGAACTGAAGAATGAGTGTCGTAAAGGATACTTATTAAAGACACGATCATTCTCTAACATACAATGATACAAGTCACTGATCACGGATTGCCTTTATGATAAACATAAATAGTATATTACGTACCCAGGGCGGTAAAACAAAGAATGCCTCAGATCGCGGGTATTTCTGGCCCGAACTGGAGGTGAAACCCATAAACAAGCGATCTAAGGCCTTCTTTATTACCGCCCGTGGTGCGTTCATAGTTTTACGTCTTCATCTGGGCGTAAAGTGAGATTTTCCGTCGCGCCCTATGGCGGTAAATCTCTCTTACCGTCCAATGTGATGCAAAATACTTTTACAATATGCACTTTTCGCAACAAAGTGGCCGTAGTTTTGATGACTTAATTTTTTATGTGACCATTCTTTCTTCTAAGTTTTGGGGCATCCAATAGCTAAAATTCGAGAAACAAGGAACGTACGGTATAAGCGTACGCTGTTTGATCTCTATACATTTGTTTCAAATAGTTAAAAAAAATAGATGTCGACGTCAACGACAAGTCACTACGGGCTTCGATTTCAATGGGAATTAAGACAGCACATGCTAGATGAAGTAGATACGCGTACACGAAAATGGTTTTAATCCAACAAGCCCCTTTGGTAATAGTTGGACCATAAATACTTAATTTCAGTCTGGAAGTCGGTATTCTGGGTACATAACTAATTTAACTGGCACGAGTTACGTTTTAAGGTTTTTACAACAATTAGACCCCGATGCAGAGATTAAATGTACAAAATATTTACGTACGACAATCAGCTCATCAAATAGGATGAAAACCTAGGCCAAAACTGTGTCATATTTGGTGTATGTTAAATTCATAATATACGAACATATTTCTTACCTAGAATTGACTAAATGTTAGTCCGATCCCACTGATTTTAGCAGAATATACAATTAAACATAATGTCTCATGTACGTCCGTGTATATATAATTAGTATAATGCATAGGAAATAATATGTTTTAGATATTATATTTCGAGAGAGAGCGCTGGTGGAGGTAATATGGACATGAAAATGGAAATATCATTTGATATTTACCAGTCGCTTTTCGATAAAGGAAAACATCATGAGGAAACTGGACTAATCCCAATAAGGCCTAATTTTTCCTGTGGGTTGGAAGGTCAGATGACAGCCGCTTTCTTAAAACTGGTGCCTCCCATGACCCGTGGCCATAAAACCGTAACAACGTGAGGAAGAAGAAGAGATATTATATTTCAATATTATGTTTATTTATAAATTTTAAGTGTTATTTTACTATGCAGAAACGCCTGTTAGCGAATATCTTCTATATTTAAATCGATTTTGTTTATTTCCGCTTCGAGTCAAATTTTTCTATTTTTCTTTCGATTTAAATATCGATGTTACACAGTAGTTATGTGGAAAATAAAAAATATATAGATATTCCTAATTGTCGGTAAATAAAACAGCAGGGCCATTAACATGTCAAATTAGATATCATACGTTACAGTTACCTTCTACGTTTTACGGTAGGTAAATATATACATATAGGTAGGAACGTTTATTTTTCAAAAACTTGAATAATTGGGACACAGCAATCCAAACCCGTATTTTAAGCTTTATATTTATTTACGTTGTAAAAAACACTAGACTGGTATCCGATCGTGTTTTGGAGTGTATGGCAAACATCACAAATTATTTTGTTCAGATTGGAATACCTGCATAGTTGTGACGTACACGTTAAAATTCACAAACAGGAAACATTATCGTGGATAAAAGCATTTTCGTATTCACCCATATTAAACTGACTCGTTAAATCAATTTAGTGCTATAGTTGGAGGAATTTTAAATGTTCACAGTTTTTTTTTTACTTTTTTGTTTGACGACAGGTTTCGCCTAGTCCTGGGTTTCAATCCCAGTAAGGGCATTTATTTGTGTGATGAGATATTTGTTCCTGAGCCATGTACATATATAAAACATATATGTATTTAAGTAAGATAAATGTGTGTGTGTATATACATATGTGTACCCACAGTAAACTATCTTGATCTTACCGTTTTGTTAATTTGTGTAATTTCCTGTTAGTATTTGTTTTATTTTTTAATTATTTATATGATTTTTAATCAGAATCAAGAGCTCATTCGGTTCTGATATTTGAGGAACGAAATTAGCTCTGGAAATGAAAATGAAAATCGTCAGTTAAAACAAAAGTCAGGAAATGAAAATGAAAATCGTCAGTTAAAGTTTTTTATGACATAGGCAGCAAACGAGCAGACGGATTGCCTGGTGGTAAGCAATTACCGTCGCCCATGGGCACCCGCAACACCAGGGGAGTCACAAGCGCGTTGCCGGCCTTTAAGGGGGGTTGGAGCTCTGGGAACCTTACTCACCATCAGGAACACAACACTACATACCTGAAAGGTAGCAGTGTTATTATGGCTGTGGTCTTCTGTAAGGAGGAGGCACTTTCCTAGTTGGGCTGCCCCAGATTCAAGCGTGATGGTCATCGCTGTGCCCTACCTCTCATAAAAATAAGTTATGAAGACTATTAACTCTTTATATCTATAAGAAACTTTATTTTTAAAACATTATACAAGGTAAGCTAGTCAGTACAATAACTACTCTATATGAAATTTAAAAAACTGTAGTAATTTTCTCAAAAGCGGTTCAATCGATATTCCTAGTAAACTACGGAAACGTCAAGGTAATTCAAGTTTAATAACAATATTGTTTCACAATAGACCCGTTCTATAATTTTTAGTTAATATGTGACTACGGCCCATTAAAAAAACCCTTGAGGCGGTATTATACCAAGGATGCTGTCGGGCACTTCCTCGTTAATCGCAATGCTGAACGAAAAGACTAAAGACGTAATTAGCTTACTTACTAAACAAATTAACCATTAAGTGGAAAGGTTAAACACATTCACCCAAAATAATTGCAGGTGACTCGTTACGGAAGACAAAAGCGTAACCGTAAATACGGCCAAGGCAATCCTTCTCAATCAATGTGTCCAAGGGTTTAGGCATTAGTGGGCAAGAAGGACGTATGCGCCTATAAGGGCATTTTCACAACAACTGATAATTTAATATTATTAAATCTTTGCGTCATGCTACTAAGTAGTGAGTGATAATTTACTGCTGACCACAGAGAGTCATTTGCAAAATGCCTTTAGTTGTAAAAACGTCTTTTTTTTTTAATGTTGTTAAAATTGTTTCTTGCTGTTCTGCTGTGTCTAGAGTATAGGTGTATAGTAGAAACGTGTCTCGGCGTTCCATATTCAAATGTGGACATGGTGATTTAGTTAAGTTTTTCACCTACATGTGATATGATCCCGTGGTACTCTGTGGTACTATGGTAACAAATCGTGTTAATAAGTTTTTTTTTTCTGACCCACATAAACGATCACATAATTTTGCAGGAGTTGTTGTTAACCTATTTATGCAGCTAGTTTATACAAATACGAAATTTTAAAAATCCACACATCAATATAGTTAAATTATATATACAATATACCAAATATTTTTACTTGTCAAAAGATACATAAACTGTCGCATGCATTATTTTTTAACAAATTTTCCTTTCAATTTTAATACAGTTTGACATGACTCAGCCTTAAGTAATAAGTCTGGTAATAAGTACCTAAGTCATTTATGTTAGTAAAATTTCGTTGTTCTTGGCTTTTCTCCTGTGTGACAGTGTAGGTGAAAAACTTAGCTAAAGCACCTGGCCTATGTACTAGACGTGTGTGTATACGCATGGCGACGTTCTATATTAAAATTTGACGTAATTTCCATATTAATTTAGCTACACAACTTCACACCAAGACATGGTCCTTCAGTTAAGTTTTTCACATATACTATAATATATAACTAATACACCTTCTGAACATGCTTCTAATATATTTCAAATTGACAGTTAAATTAGTACCAACTTAAAGTTATTTTCATTTTATTTCTAACATGATATATTAAATATTAAAATAATCATTTTTTTCTAGTAATATTATTTTTCATCCTCCTCATCAAGGCTTTGACAAAAAGTTTACAATAAGATACTTATTAGGAATTTTCATAGAAACGCCCACGCTTACAATGGCACATACGTCCTTTTTGGTACAAGAGGGCAGTGCGACGCAGTGTAATCAAAAAGCAATCAGGCCATCGGCGAGTGACGGGACATTTTACCTGGGCGTTAAGAAAAATTTCCTCTCACCGCCATTGGAAAATATAGTTTTTGTGCTCAAAATCTAATTATTACCGCACGTGTTCGTAATTTTTTACTTTTTATGGGACGTAGTTAATTGTACTTCCAGTTTTATTCAGTGCTTTTACCGTATGATATGAGCAACGTAAATAAAGCTAATTTCGACCCGAGAATGTTTTCGACGTGTCAACATTTTTTAGCTCATTCTTATTAATGTATTACTAGCAGTACCGTCCAGGCAGAGTCCGTCGAAATCGAATCAACAGCCACTGCGGTCGCCAACCCGCCTGCCACGCGCGGTGGCTCCACATGATAATAGAAGACATTTGTGGGAGGCCTGTATCCAGCATTCGACGACTTACTGAAATAATGATGATTTCAATTCAATTCGGCTGGTGGTTCTGCTAAATTAATCTAGTTTCATAAAAAATAATTTGCATTTAATGAAATGCCTTAATAGTTATGTTTTGAAGTTGTGGTTTTTTGTTATCACAATAACATAATATTTCACAGGATGATATGGAAAGTGTTAACCGACTTAGAAAAGGTACAACTTGTCAATTATTAATAAAATTATTAATCAAAAGATAACCGGTAAACACTAACATAACGTGCTAAATAGTATTAAATTCGACATGGCCATTAACGGGTTCAATGCTTTGCCTCTCTTAAAGATACAAGAACTGGCTATTTAACGCTCTCCTAATCTAAACGGTACTGGAGCGGTACTGCGAACATCGAAGTTCGTATATTTCGGACATCTTTCTCTTTTACGCCATTTAAGGTATCATGAGAGTGACAGAGACAATCGTCCAAAATTTACGAATAGCGTTGTAGGCGGTAGCGCCACTGACCCTGCGAAGCAGAAGTCCCGGTCTCGATTTCTGGCCCAGGTTTTTTGTGGGCTCACTAATATTTGTACAGTCAATAGCAGAAGCGACTGAGATATTCAAAATAAGCTAGACACAAATTTATTGGTAAGAGAACAAGAGAGAGAAATAATTTTGAACAACTGGCCTACGGAGTAACTATTGCGGCCGACTGTACCTGCAGCAATGAAGGATGTACTTAAGTATTTATGTGTCCTGTCTATTATATACATCGTCCTCTAGTACCAACGGCAAATCTTATTGAGTTTCCTGTATAGTCAGCCAATAGTCAGTCAATAGTAACGTATGAAACAATGCACCAAAAAAATGTGCAATCTTGTGTATTTCAAATGATAAACACGCAGCAATCTCATCTTTTTGTGGAACAATAAAAATATGGTACGATAGATAATGGTAAAATAATATAGATACTTTTGGAACGCTTTTTAATCGGCTACTATTGCTATATGCTGAATGTAGGAGTAGGTTGTTGTCTCAGAAATATTTAAGTATTTACCTACATGCATCTATGTATTTTGTATGAAGATTGAAAGACAAAAATAAATAAATGTAAGTATACATAATACAATATACTAAAGACGACACTGACGAAAGGTGTGCTTGAGGAGCGCTTAACTAAACATTATTTATTTATTTATTTTATCGATTTCTGGTAACACAGCACAAGGACAACTAGAAAACTACTCATTAGATTTTGCACAGAATGTATAAAAAGTACTGGCTTTTAACAAATAAATGTATTGATTTTATTGAATTAATTTAAGTCTATCATCAACAAAACATGTTTCCAAAGCTTTTAAAACGTAATGTAAGTTACAAAATACTACAAACCCGTTTAAAAATACCTTCATTTAATTTTTCCGTTAAGTAATTGAAAACATTTAAGAATCTGTTAAATCTAATAACCCCTAAAGAAGGGGAAATATCGTAAAATATATCAATAAAATACAATTGAGGAAAACAAGAGAAACCAGTTTCGTTTCGGGTTCTAAAATGTTGCCCCTAACATGCCCTAATCTATGGATATGGATAAATACGGAGATCTCATAAGTTCAGTGGCTTTATTGCAAAAACAACCTTTTTGTGTGAAGCATAAGTTTCAAATTCGATTGCTGAAGTAGATACCACATATTTGCTTGACGATCTACTTACGCCGCCTACCAAGACGATAGCAAAAGAATAAGTTCAAAATTGAAAAACGTCCCGACAATATACAAAATATTAATTATAAAAGTGCAATAACTTGTCCCAGCATCTTTCACCTGATCTTCCTCTCCGTCACCAAACGCTTGTTCTCTTCCTTCTGAGTTAGTGTCCAAGTTTCACACCCATCACCTGCCATGTTTCCCATAATAAGCGTATTTTTTTCTCAAGTATTTTGTACATTAATTACATTATCAATCTTTATCATTTTCCTAGCATTTGTCCCTCATTTTGCCACAATTCAATGAGACTTGGAATGATTAAAATATCAATATTTTGTATATATTTTACTCAATATAGTAACATATGACGGAATCCTAATGTCCTTGTGTAACGTGGTTTTAAAATACGAATATATACTACATTTTGTACTTTGATAAAACATGTGGTATAATGAACGATATATTTCGTTCCAAGTATATACCGTTCAAAGAAGATGTGGAAACAAATATTAATTTATTTTTTCATCAAAGTGTGCATTATTTTACGGTAGCATTGTAAATGATTCATCTGAGCCCGGGTTATCGGTTGATATGCCCAGATATATCTGCGCTCGTTCATCCAATTCGTAATAAAAGTGGATGGTCGTCATAAATTTCGGAGACGTCCCTCCTACCGTCGTAAGCAGGACTGCACGGTCATCCTCTGCAGCAATCAAATCGAGATCAGATCCGCGTGAGAAGAATTTTTATGTTAACCCTACAAAGCCTTTGGGATATAAAATGCGAATCGTCCTAAAATTGGTATTGGTCTATCTTGATTGATATCATGGAGCTAAACATTGTTTAATATAGGGTTGCTTCTGGTAGTTGAACTATGATACAAATTTTATGACAATAAGTTTTTAGAGAATTTTAAACACTAATATAATTATTTTTTCTCACACTTATACTCTTTTATTGATAATATTTTAAAGGAAATGTCACGCTTTTTTCTTTCTTCGTACAATTACTCAAGGGTGATGATGATGATGATAATGAAATCTCTCATGATGATGATGATGATGATAATGAAATCCCTCTTATCTCTCATCAAGGACATAGGGCCCTAAGAATCAACTTCCACTTGGCTCCATCCTGCGTAGCGTCCTCGAGCTTCTTCCAGTCCAAGCCAGTTGACACTGCCTCCAGGTGGTGCGAGGGCGTCCTGGCTTCCTTTTCCCGGGTGCATTCCAAGGGTATTAATTACTCAAGGTTACTGTTTTAAATTTAAGCAAAGGTACGAGTATTTCTATAGTATCTTTATTATTATTGGTGTACCTCTACATTAAGGTTTATATTAATAATTATCATTTACATGCCAGTAGAAGAGTTTTATGAAGATTGTTTATTAGGAATATATCCGAAATATAGATCATATTTATAAGTCAGCTTACGGCTACTACTTAACTTCAGTAAATTAGATTTCTGTCATTAAAGCTAGTAACGAAATAACAATAATTTTCAATGTTTCACTTACACACAATACACAAAAGTTGTTTGTGGAACATATTAGTTCTATATTATAATAATTTATTGTTGTTGACATGACTGTAAGAAGTGATGTTGCTTTTCCAATTGAAGTACACACAGCTTCATGACAATACATGCACGAACAACACTAAGTGTACTAGTTTTAAGTCAAGACACTATAAATAAAACCTAAAAAAAACTATATCGCTTAAACTTGTAAATGAAGTAGCAACTGAACACAAATTACTAGATACACTGAAGTAATAGTTGTTCTAACCAAAAGCATAAATTAACTGTTCAAGTTTCAAAACTACTGATTTTTTTATTTAATGTTTGAAAGTTCAGAGTTTGCGGGAAGAGCTGGGTTTTGAATGGTAAATTGCGAACTTTTTACTTCCGTCCGGAAAAGTTTTTCTAGCGGGTCGTGGGAGGGAGTGGATCGGATTTCAACGGCCAGAAGGAATTTAACCTTTTAGCAAACTTGGTGTTCGTAAATTAAAAAAAAAACCTGTAAATTGATACATGTGGATAAATAAATATGTAAAACCCCATTTTTCATTAAGGATTGCTCAGGGATCGCTTTCTGTGGCGGTCTATGGGGTAGCCTGTATGCTGTACATCAGTGGATGTTCATAACTGTTGGTATGTATGGGTTTATCCTTTCTTTTTTTAATGATTTTTTGTTCTACGCAAGTATAGGCTGCCGTTTTTCGATATTTTCGTTACTTTTATTAGTAACAAAAATGTCGAAAAACGGCAAAAACGGCTGGAATATTAAATAAAAAAAAATGTTTTATATTTTTTTATTTAGAACTAATAACAGCTACCATAGGTATTAGAAGTACATAGGTATTTTCCCTGGTTTTATATTCTTTATTATTGATATTGTACATATTGTTTTACCAGTTGTCATTACATATATGTATTTTTGGCCAAGACACAAGCTGGCCTTTTACGTCTTCAGCCCATGTCTCTCAAAAGTTATCGAATTCCCCACATTAATAAAAAGTAGGACCTGTGTGTAGGACTTTCAAAGATATTAGACTTTGTGTTATTCATTTTACCCTACATGTTAACTAAAGAATCAATTTTATATAAATTATTCCGCCTTTTAAAGACTGTCACCTACCGTAGTCAATTTTAGCAAAAAGGTTTGCAAGCATAACGTTCACAAGTTTTTCTCGTCTTGAACATCATTTTAAAATTGCATATTAAAACCGTGCATTACTCAAAACTGCAGCCACAAGCTCATAAGTTACCGAGACGTGAAAAACTACCGCGGCTCCTTTAGAAACGACGTCACAATATATCAGACGATCTCAACAGCAGCGGGATGCATTTGAATATTTCAGACTTTCTGATCAGTTTTGCTTGAGGCAAAGATTTTTCAAGGAAATATGTTCGACAAATGGGATCTATTGGATAATGCTTTGAGGTAATATCGTTTGAATGTAGAGTATAACGCTTGGATGTGTTTGAAATTGTAAACGTATTCGCAAATGTATGATTCATATGTAGGTAAGAGAGCATTTGACAGTCGTGAGCCTTGGGCATTATTTTCTGCATGACTCCATTTCCCTTTATTTAGAGAATGTAGTAAATTTAAGGCGTCATTATAAGCAACGATAACGTCCTCAATCTACTGCACCCAATTACGAGTATATCTCTGAATGTAAGTCTAGGATTTTAAACACAATACTATCGTGAGATTCAAACATATTAATTGTATAGAAGCGGGTAACTCCTCGTACGGAGTGAAACATGTCGAGAAATATTCGACTTACAAAACGTGAGTTAGCCGCTTCTATACAATTAGTAAGTCTAGAATATTGAGACGTTACAAACCTGAGCCTCCCGATTACCTAATGCTCTCCTACGTAAATGTCTATTATTAAAGAACACAGTAAATTTATGCGGAATAATTGAGGTTTTATACAAATAAGCTACAAAGTAAAACCTTGGAAGTAGGGAAGGCAAGCGATTATTGGAAAGGTCTGGAGCCTTGCGTTGTTACTGCGGTCACGATTTACAGGAAGATGGCTCCTAGACCAACACATACATTAAGTAATACTGGAGTATTCTAAGCGTACTAGGGTTAGCGAACCAGCGATAAAACTCCCATTAATTCGATACCATCACACACACCACTTAAATTTGGTTGAGACCGCCTGAACCAATCTCGCTAGAAACGAAAACTCAGTAGAAGTATTCCAGTAGTACAAATCAAGTCTGTTGCGGGAGGGCCCTGGATTTTTCCCCAGTTTAACTTCTCCCACACAGTCCGATCGCTCTAATAAACGGTTTATAACGAAAAAGACCCGTAACTTCTTCGTAGGCAGAGTGGAGTTGGCTCGGATTTAGATCTATTAAAATTTTACCTAAGTTTCTATTCACGGTATGGTACTTAAAAACCAAATAAAGCCTTTGAACACGTGTTTAACAGTAATTATTGAATGGCTTTGATTCATAAGTGTAATGATTTTCAAAAATCGATAAAATTATAGAGTTAATATCAAAAATACAAACAAGAAACAATTTCTGTTCAGTCTTGTATAAAAAAATAGTTTTAGTCAAATTCAGTTAATATTTGCAAGATTTATTTTATTTTATTATGAACTCACTTCCCTATTAGCCTAGTTGTTCAACTAGACAATTAAATTTGATCGTGGGTATATACATATTTTATTTTAGTTTTATATACATAGTTTTAATTTAGTTTTATATATAACTTAGTTACTTTTTTATTTTCTATCGGTAGTTTTAATTTCGTATTTAGATTCCTATTAATTTTATTTAATGTTGTAACTATAATTGTTTAGTAATTTGTCATAAGTTAAATATTTAAGGATTAACTCAAGAAATCAATAAATCTATAATGTGGTATATCATATTCTATTATATGTTATATACGATGATCAAGGTAGTCGTCTACCTAAATACGCGAGATGTGAGAGACAGCTATTTAGATTGCAAGAGGGGAGCAAATGACATTTCAAATTCCATCATTATGTCAGTAAGCTCAATTGAAACCACACGTTATATTTACCTACTTGCATTTTGCGTGTTTAAAGCCTTATAATTTCAAGTTTTTATAGGACAAATGGCACCCCTGGCTACTATAGATGTACAGTCCACGGGGAAAAACAAAAACAAGCAATTACAAGAGGACCTAATTACTTTTTGTTCGCTAATTATCCTTTTATCTTCAATGGGCATATCTTAAATCAAAAGAGAAAAGAATTCGCACAAACATTCAGGTACTTTTCCCCTTTAAGCATTTACAATATAATTTAAACAGTTTTCAAAATTTCGGATTTTAAATAATTCAGCTAGTAATTAGCTACTGAATAAATGATACCAGGCAGTATATATGAATAACAATGTATTACCATATGATATGTATATATAAAGTATTGTATGTTACTGCTACATAATGTTTGTCATAATAATGCATATTTGGTTTAACATCAAACGAGTATTTTTATGCCTAATTATTTACAGTGATATATACTGTCTATTTTGTGAAATTTTATTTGTTTATACATTATTCTTTTTACTTTTATATTTTAGTATTTTCAGTTATATGTTGCAATAAACTGTTTGATATGTTTTCTTATCGGACTACGTATAATTATGTACTTTAAGATTTGATGTATCACTGTTTTTAAAAAATAAGTCTCGCCGTAGTTTCTTACCCGTATCTTCTCGGGTCAGAGGTGTAGGGTTCGAACCGGTGTAGATTTTTCTCTGACTTTCATAAGTACACGTAATGTGCCGAAATTGAAAAATAAAGATCTTTTATCTTTTTTACTGCTTTATCAACACACAAAATAAGCGTTCAATATTTATTTCTGGAACCGCAAACAAAAATTCAATTAACATTAGTAATAAAAAAACTTTTCAAGCTAATAATATTTTATAGTTCACCTGTTTCGGTTTCGGAAAGTGTTAAAAATGTTTCAGAAACTCTTTATAACTCTTAAACATTAAAAACGTTAGTTTCTCGAATTACTTTTAATGTTTCTAAAAACATATTGAAATGTTATTCTGATGATAACTAGCAATCGCTTAGCAATTTCAAATTAAATGCATTCAAAATTTTGCTTCCCGCACAGTAATTTAATTGGAATCCGTCTTGAATACAGTTTCGTCATTTGAATGAGATAGAATTATTAAAGTTGAGCTAAGGAACCAACTTATTAAATTGTTAGGTTTAGTGCTCTCTTAAATATTAATTTTATATAAGTTGATTAGCTTCTCTAGAATTATAATATTAGTAATGTCTTTGTGAAGAGCGGATAATAATGGGAGCGAATAATGGGATTAAATGCGAAGAAAAGAGGAAGTTCGATCTTTGTACAATTTGTGGTGCTCGGCAGACTAGGTAGGCGTGCGTTCTGTGGCCAGAGCGTATCTAGGCGTTATTTTATTTGCCATAAAACTTCTTTAAATTACTAACCACGTGATCCAAAAGGATTCCGACGCCTATATAAAAAGGTAAGGCAATTGTGTAATAATGCAGCACATATATTTATATATGGAACATACCTACTACTTTATTCTTAAAATTATTATTTAATTATAGCTAATCGACGATGAAATAAATCACTAGTATTTTTAATAGATGGATGCGCTACAAATAAATAATTTGACTTTAGGTTACATGACCTATTTTTATAACAGTTATTAACATTTTTATTATGACGATACAAAAGATAAGTTTGTGTAGGTACACAATTTATTTGATATCATTTTATTTAAAGAATTGTGTTACTAATAGCTAGGTGTTGATGCCAATAGAAGTTACGATAAGACTATTGTACGATACCGGTTTTTCTTTCACCATTTTTAACACTGAACCTCCGCCCGGAAAATAAATATCTAATAATCAATACGTCAAAGATTAGATTACGATACTAAACCGCCTTGCTTATCAATACTACAATGTCAGTCTGCTGTTAGTTTATTTTATGTCATATTCAGCAATAGTGCAAAATATAAAACAAGTGTATTAAAGTTTTGTGATGGAGCCTTATAAAAAAAATGAATCTACAAATACCTTAACGAAGAGACATTTTGCTTCGATACATTTAAGAATACAAAACAAATATGAGCAGATGCAGCAAAAACTGGAGAAGTCTAAATCTGTTGACTCATTGACAGGTTTACATGATAATTTTGTATTTGTTCAAGCCCATAAAGTTAACGAAAATACAATGCATCCAAGTGATCAAATCACAGATGAAAATAAGAAGCCCCCAGATAATTTCAAAATGATTGTGGAAGAAATTCCTTTAAGTGCTTCAATCTGCCAAGAAGTGAATGAAATATATTATGACGAGTCGTATTCTGAAACACCTAATGAAATAGAAAGAAATATTGACAAATTATTCGACGGGCAATATGAATATAGCCTTACCACGAGTACTAGCCTGGAGTCGTAAGTATCTTAAATTAAATTTATGCTTATCGTTTAAATGGTGATTGACTGTCTCAATTTGTGGATATTGTTTGCTAGTTTGAACACCATAAACACCGAGAGTACGGAATACGAAGAATCGATACCACCGCCGTCACCAGTGCACAAAACTACAATACGTGACAGGATAGGATCTCGAATTGCAGCTGTTAAGGAAAGGAGAAAAGATAAGAAGAGAGAGTCCCGAGAAAAAGTAGAAAAGGTTGTTTTTTACATCTTACACAATTAGTATTCTTTTCTAATTTGATTCATGCTTTTTGTAATATCTTAATTTGCTTCTTTAGTTTACTATTTAAATCATCTAAATAAGAAAAGTACCTATTAAGTGTTTTACTCAAATAGTGTAGGCAAATATTTATTCTGTTTATAGTTGATTCTAAGTAACACAACAAGACAAGAGAGCACAAAGGTCGTCAAGAAGACGAAAATAGGTACGGTTACTATTGCACTGATCGAGGCTACTGGATTGGAAACAGATATCACGGAGGAAAAGTCACGTATGTTATTTTGCCGTTTTCGGTAAGTTGCGAGAAAATACATACGAAAATCGAGTGTTGAAAGAATTGATGATTTACAAATATTTATTAAATTTAATGTCACACTGTCTTTTGTTTCAGTAAATATGTATGTTGTTATACTTGTTATATAGAATAAAATATGTTGCATTAACAAAAGCATCTTTGTACAGTGACAATTGATATTATACATTAATGGATCTTTACTTCATTTGTTTCAGATTAGGATCTGAAAAATTTAAATCTAAACCCATA
Source organism: Grapholita molesta (assembly GCA_022674325.2). Lineage (NCBI taxonomy): Eukaryota > Metazoa > Arthropoda > Insecta > Lepidoptera > Tortricidae > Grapholita > Grapholita molesta. The sequence continues at coordinate 6,477,611 of CP053132.2, forward strand.
AAAAGCAACGCGGCACTTATCAAATGGCAAGAATTATTCAACATTAATTTGTTCGAGGAAAATATGCTGGAAATCTCATTATGGGATAAAGACATATTTCTCGGAAGGTGACTTGTTTTGCAAACATAAATAATATTTTAGAAGAGGAAATATTTATGATGCCATACCTCACGTCAAAAATGATTGTGACGAATAACAGGAAGTGTGGAATTGCAATTTTTCAGGGCCGACATAGATCTGTCAGAAACGGAGAGGGAAAAAACTCACAAAATGCGTTTGGATATGAAGGGTAGCTCTTCGAACATCCAATTATTTATCCTTCTCACTATAAGCGGGGTGAATCTAGAGAACGTCGCTTTAGACATGCAAGAATACGATATGCAGATGAAAATAAAGCAGCGTAAACGTGTAAATATTAGATTTTAGTATAACTTACATAATTAGGAACAAATTAGATTATCATATCAAACCTTGCCTCGGGTTCCGGTGGTCCTATTTGCTTTTGAAGTTTAAGCATTTTATACCAAGTTGGAAGTCGATTTTGTTATTTATACATTTTATAATTATAATGCGAACGTTTTTTATAGTAGCTTAACACATTAAATGGACACGGTGTGACGTTGTGTGTTACGATTATAGACCAACTGAAACAAACGAACGTGATTTTTTTTACTGTCAATTTTCAGGCCTGGTACAAACTAAGAGATGACTATACTGACGTTGGTTGCTTATCGGTTTTTGTATACGGAGCAAAAGGATTATCGGCAAACGACTCCTACTGTGTCGTAGAACTGAATAATGACAGACTGCAGACACACACGGAATTCAAGACCAACGATCCTAATTGGATGAAAATATTTACATTGTTTGTATACTTTTAATTATTAAAACACTCAAAAATTTGATTTCATAATCCTTTACTTTCCCAATGTCCGTAGGAAAAACTATATCCTACGTCTCTGTATGACTCACTATTTCGTTATATTATAAAAAAAATACTAATAGAGTTGCCAGCCAAACGAGTTAATTCTCCAATAGATATATACATATTTTATCTATCATAAAAAAATATTCTTACTTAGTTTTTAAGTTTCAAATTACAATACATTCAAAATTTGTTTTTTTTTTATTTAGCACAGTAACGGACATTACATCGATTCTTGAAGTGGGTATATTTGAAGAAAAAAAGTCTGAAATAATTGGAAAGATCTCGATACCTCTACTAAGCATTAATAATGGAGCAAAGAGATGGTATGCACTTAAGGACAGCACACAGAGGGAAAGAGCTAAAGGATCTCATCCAAGAATACTTTTAGAGATGAAAGTTACCTGGAATCTTGTAATTTTTATTTTATTATTACTTATCTATTATTATGTGATTCTCTTTACCTTACATATTCTTATTCATTGTTATATATTTTTTAGCCGAGAGCATCTCTTCGGGTTATTAATCCAAAAGAAGAGAAGTACCTCTCTCCAGAAGTTAAACTAGATAGACATATATTCGCGAGAAATTTATCACGAGCAAAAGCAGTAGGCTCATGGATATTGGATGCTTTCAAAGTCTTAAAGTAAGTTTTTTATTTACAATTTTGTTTTTTTCAATCAACTTCCATTTACTGACTCAACGGCTTAGATTCCCTGAATACGCATATATTATTTTAATAATGCTATGGGCAATTTGCTAGACGTATTTCGGCGTTTTAAACTTCAAATAAACTAATTTTATTTTTAATAGCTTAGCTTGTATATTATATGAAAATAAAGGTTATGAGTATTAAAAAAGTAATAATTAATTGTAGTAGGATTTTTATAATTAAACGTTTCATAAAGTAGGGTCCAACGTATGTAAACCGGATTAATCAAGTCAGATTATATAATTTATAGCTAAACATTGGTAGTTCGTAAATGTATTGGTATCCATCCGCAACACTTTGCTATCCCGAGTAGCACACAAATATATGCAATTTAAATTAACGACAGAACCAATAGAATCAGTATAAAACCAAGAATTTCAAACATCGTTTTATCTGTTTCAATAAGCCTGGTATATTGAAAAGTGACCTTCTTTCACTGCCGGCAACCTTACTTACTAATAAGCCATATTGTCACCAAAGATAAATGAGCTAATAAAATACTGTTAGCATCTATGCAGTTATATCATTTTGTTTCTTAATAATAATTTTCAGAGTCCGAATAAAATTTAATTGTGTACTGCTGACAATAAGATGTTTTTATTATTTTATTGAGAGCATTCATTGTTACATTGTTTTTGCAAATTAGCGCTGTGACACGATGTAGACTTGATTGAATAATGTTGGTGATAAGTTGATAACTATTGAACACGGATTGCTCATAGAAAGCCAGTAGGCATATACGTATATTCCTACTGGCTTAATTAATTTTCAAAAAGAAAGAATTTTATAAGTATATTATGTAAGTGACACATCACGACTGCAAAATATAAATGTGAAACCTGGCTATTTAAACCTTCTTAGTTTAAATGTCCACTGTCTGAATTCCATAACTTGTCCACAATTAGCTTATAATTGATTACAGGACCTGTTTCGAGTGGGAATCCTGGAGGTGGAACGTGACCGCGCTGCTAGTGTGGTTGCTGATGTGTTCCGTCTTCAGAGTCTGGATGCTGCCTTTATTATTTCTATTACCGTTTATTTGGTATCGCCCTGAGAACTACTTCCTGTTCCACTGTAAGCTTTTTCTTCGTCTAAATCTATCTGAATGTAGCTAATTAAAGAAAACATCATATTACTTCCACAAAAACAGTACCTACTTAATAGGTGTTCTAATAAACAATAAACACTTCAAATTATTCTCCCTTGTTTATTACCTTAATAAATAAACCAATAAAGCTAGATTTACGAAGCGTTACAAATTTTCAATGATCAGATGAAATTATTCATTCTGCGATTCCTAGCAATTTAATATTTCAAACTCGTAACAACCCTATTGTTTCATTGCTAACTCGACCTTATCTAGGGCGTAATACAGGGAATATTGAAATAAGAGCAATAAACGCATGTGAGGTTTAGTAAATTTTAGTTAAACTTCCCGCAAATGGCCCATTATGCGTCCGTTTTGATAAATTTACTCGTCACGGAAATGACATTTGCTGTCTAACATCTATAACTATAGGATTTATCTTTTTGATTAATAGTTCGTTTGTACTTATGTAAATCCATTTATGTGATTGATCATTTGTTATTTCAAAAATGAATAAATAATTAGTATAAACCATGGTGCCTTGGAGTATGGGACGGCCACTCGTCTGGGATGCTAATTGTGTAGACACCCTGGCGCCGTCTCATATTCCTGCCACTAAATCTGATGTTAGTACGGCTGCATCAACAGCTGTAAACCTCAAGCGTCACAAATATGTTGCTCTTGGCAGTAGCTTAATGTTTGCGGCGTTTGGGACTGAAACCCTGGGGCCATGGGTCCCAAATGCGCGACGTCTCTACGAAGAGATGGCGTCGCGCCTTAAATATTAGATTAATTTTAATTAGAGTATACACCATGTTTTTATATGCATTGAATGTAAGGGAAGATTTTTTTTAAACCAAATAGATACTAGTTGAGATAAAAATATATTTTATTGTTTTGGATTAAATATTCAATAATTAATTTTAATAACTGTGAAATGGACAAATGGTCCGAAACATGTACATAAAGTAGAGGGCGTTGTGACACTCGCTAGCATGATTCATTTTCAAGTTTTGTATTATTTTCTTTTTCAGGGAGAAGATTTTTAAAGGAAGATATTGCACAAACCACACATGACCATAATAAAAACGAAAAGGTAGGTTTGTTTAATTGTTTAAAATTAATCATGATCTCAAATTATAACATGACAGCTCTACAAGACTTGGTGACAAAATAATATTAGGGAGGACCGCTCCCTAATGTCAAGACTATAACATGTTTACATTGTACTTTTGTGAAATTTACAAGAAGAATTTTATTATTTTACAGGAAGAAAAGACATCTCTGAGGAAAAAAATTATTTCCCTACAGGAAATGGTACAATCAGTTCAGAACACTATTGGCAAGCTGGCAAGTTATGGCGAAAGCGTAAAAAAGTAAGAAATATAAAATATATTGAAAACAAATAATTATGTGTCAGTCTAGTCATAAATAAGTAATAACTAAAATAATAAACTAACTACTCAGTTACAACAGATGAATTCACGTGTACATATACCGCATTAGGTACTTGTGAGTTCATCCGTTGTAACTGAATAGTAGCAGCATAATTTACAACAGCAATAATACTTTTGATTATATTAGTTTAAAATAACTTCAATTTAAAACATAATAAAGGCTTCTAAATTTATATAAAAAAATATTAATGACCTCCGATTTAAATGAAAACATCTACTCCATTAGTATAGTTTATTCTTCTAAAAGTATTTTTGTTTAATACCTGCCATGATATTTTATCATCATATTTTTTTACAAATTATTTAAAACAGAGGCACGTTTATATAGTTATTATATATTTAGGAGATTATTCATTATGTCATAACTTTTTAAAGTTTATTAGTCCTTGTTTAAGGGACACAATCGCATACAATAAAAAACTGTATTTAGTCGTGCAACATAGTTTTTGACTCATTTTCAAATTCCGGCGCAGTGTCGTAAACGACATATTTTTTATAACTTTTAGGTCTAGTATCGTATCGTAGTATCGGTGTAGATAAAGTTACGTAAAACATTTATTTCTAGGGGATAGAAAAGTTTGAAGTTGTAAGATTTTTATATTTCATATTTTATTTTTAGTATTCTGAAAAGAAGATCAATGTCCGATGTCACTTGAAATTCCCTGCGTCATTACATAATATTTATTAGTAGATTACCTTGTTACCTTGTTAGTGTTAAACATATTTTTGATATATATTTATTGTTTTTTCAGCTTATACAATTTTACCGTCCCCTTCCTGAGTTTTCTGACCATCGCTATTATTTTGGTGATATCATTGGTGATGTACATTATACCTGTAAACTATATTTTCATGCTGTGGGGTAAGTATATATACCTTATACTACTTGATGCACTAAGACAATATAGTTACGTTTATCTTATAATGTCACAAGGTTATTATAAGGATTGAATTAATTATTATTAATTTTTACACGTAAATAAGAAATTAAACAGAATGATAAATATACAAATTAGAATTTAAGTAGTTCCTGAAAATTGTGAGTTTAAGAGTCGTAGATTCGTTATATAGGTTATACTTATAAGGGTGTGTTAATTTTTTAAATTAATTATGTTGTGTCACGAACAATTGACTGACATTAATTACTCTTAGTATTCGTAACACAGTAGAAAATTTAAAAAATGGATAAGTCTTAGACCTTCATACGGTACAAAATGAAGTGTGTGAATGGAAATTAATTCAGTATTTGAAACGCGCTGACCAATTTGGAATTCACAAAATTATGAAGTTAACTGTATTCGACCTGCATTACTAAAAATAATGTTTCATTTAAAAGAGCCAATTACATAACTAATAACCGATTAATTAATCTAAAAATTATTTGTGGGAGGCCTATGTCCAGCAGTGGACTGCATACGGCTGAAATGTATGTAATGTATGTAATCTAAAAATTTGGTTCTGAATTTGACATAGACGTACAAATCATATCCTGCAAAATCCTGATTTAAATGTTTACTTTTCAGGCATCCATAAGTTTACCAGGAAAATCCTTCGCCCGAACAGAATACCTAATAGTGAAATACTAGATTTATTGTCTAGAGTGCCTGACGACGAGATATTGGTAAGGAATTATAAATATGAGTATAAAAGCATAAGTGTATTTAAAACGGGTAATTTTAAATGTTGTTTATGTAAGTTGAAGGGTATCGAGAAAAATAATATGTACCCCAATCTATCCACCAGTTTAACCTAAGTAAGGATGGACTAAACAAGAATTTTAGAAAAAAAATGTCCCCAATTAGCATGATTTGTAGAAAAGTTAACTATCACACTTTAGTGACGATCATTTATATTATAAATACTTGAATTCGGTGTATGATGAATAGATGATGATTGTGCTTATTTAATTATGAAAGGTTGTGCCAAGAATGTAATTTATGACAGAAACTTATTTAATTTTGTGGTTTCTTTTCACAGCTTAACTGTCAAGAGTTGCCATTAGAAGAAACGTCAGAAGATAACCTATGATATTTTGTTTGATTGAATAATAATTATAAAATTTAAGATTATAACTAAAAGTTGTCTGAAAGATATAGCTTATTTGTGATAAGGCCACCTCCTGTCTGCTTTATAGGTTAACATTATTGTATGGTTTTTTATGCTTATTTTTAATAAATAATAAACATTTTCTTTTGTATACTTAATAATAATTAATCCGTGCGTTTAAACATATCTGCAATGGTTGAAATTAATAAAACATTTTTTAACAATATTCTATTAATATCAGTTCCTACGAAAATGATCATTGATCCTTAAACTAACAGATTATCGGCGACATTATATATTAAGGTAAAAATCAAAACTATTCCGGAATTTAAACTGATTCATTGTTATTTATTTTGAAAACTTATATTCCGACATTCTAATCAGATTGAGAGTCACAACAGTTCAGCAAAGTTACTGGAATACAACCAAACTAAAGCCTAAATTCTAATTCCGACCAAATGTATTCTCAGTAGCGGCTTGACCACGCCACCAGGTAAATAATTCACTAATACAATATGCAAGCCTAGCCATGTGCATATTGTTTGAGTGCACGTCGAATTGACATATGGATGGTTCTCTTGTTAACATGCAGCTTGCAAATTACCCGCAAGCGAACATTGATCGACGACTATCCATGTCAAATTGTTAACGACACATTTACTGTAACATGTATTAGAAAATCACTAATCGTACTGATGGGGTATAGACTTTTACTGCCTGAACAGAGTCTTCATTTGGTATGTTTTTAATTGCTTCCATTCTTTTATTATCAGCAATCCGTTATTTATACGTTTGAAGACCGGTCTGGCCTAGTGGGTAGTGACCCTGCCTATGAAGCCGATGGGCCTGGGTTCGAATCCCAGTCGGGGAATTTATTTGTGTGATGAGCACATATATTTGTTACTGAGTCTTGGGTGTTATCTATGTATTTAAGTATTTACATGTATCTATCTATTATATATATCGTCGTCTAGTACCTGCAATACAAGCCTTACTGAGCTTACCGTAGGACTAGGTCGTTTTGTGTAAGATTGTCCAGAAATGTTTATTTATTATTTATTTATTTAACATAGTGAAATCAGTATAAAAATCTTACTTTAAGCACATTATGCTAGCTGGTTATGCCAGTACAATTGCAATTCATCCAAGAATAAACCCTTCTAGGTTTTTGTTGATATGCCTTCACATCATAACAAGTAAATATTTTGTGTATATTAAGTTTAAGTAAGCTGTGTGCTGAAATAATCTTTGTATACCTTTTATCACATATTAAAAATACTTTTTGAATGTATACAAGTTCATTCTTTTAATTGCCTATATTTTTTTCGACACAATTTAATTTACGTTTGATATAGCTTACCTTTATATAATGTGATTTATACGAATTCGTAATATGCAGCTGGGTTAAAAAAATAATAGACATTATTGTAAGAGTATTGATTTGTCTTATTACTGACTGCAATAATTTTCCCTCGTTTGTAATTAAAATGATGAAACGTAATAAAAAGACTATTACATCGTGTTCTTAAGTTAATAAACTCTTTAAATAAAACGATTCCAGAACTCTTCATAAACTACATTTTATTTATTGGTACTATTCTAGATCTCTATAACATAATGTACGTCTAAACTATATTTCTATATATAGACGAATATAAATTAATTTTAGATTTAATCACAGGCCATGGCGTAATATTTGTACAAAATTATACTCCATGGAATAACGAAACCAATTCAAAAAAGATAATTGAATTCGAATTCAAACCACGATATCTTTACCAAGCCGCTCAAACTCGTTCGCGAAGTAGACCATATCCTTGTGGTCTAGAGCTGAGTTTTGGAAAACAATACGGAAGAAATTGACGAGATCACCTTGGGGCTGGTACGTGACCATCATACTTCCTTCCTTTATCATTCGCTCCTTTATTTTCGGTGCAACCTTGTGCAACCTTTCTTTATAATCTGGGTCGTTTTCGCGACCTCGCAGGCACTGCGGTACGTACCAGAACATGACATTAGTGCACTCCGGCTGATCGATAACGAGCCGGAAGCCGTCGCGTTGCCGGATATGGTCCAGGAAGAACTTCGCGTCGTCGAAAATTTTGTCGATATGTTTCTCGAGACCGTCCGTGCCTTTCGCTTTCCACATGAACCAGAATTTGAGTACGTCGGCCCTCCGTCCGCACTGTATGTGCTTATCGCCCGTGTCGTAGGAAGTGTCGTAGAATTTGTCCTTCTGAAAGAGGTACTTGGCATTGCAAGAGTGCCCCTCTTTGAGTACGTTCTTGTGTCGAATTAGAAACGTGGAGCATTGTTGCGGAGCCGCCAAGAGCTTATGAGGGTTCCACGTCACGGAGTCTGCCCTGGAATCGAAAAACGTTTACATATACTATACAACGACTTTTATCTCAAAAGTATTTTTATTGATTTTTATAATTTATAGATATACATCAATCGTTTAGATGTTAATTTTTAAGGTTATTTAAAATCAAGGACGTTTATAAACAGTTAAATAGTGAGAACATGTTAATATCGAGAGGATCGCATTTAAGTGTGTCATATTAAAAAGGTTACTTTTGTTTCTTTTCAAGGTTATTTAAATTTGACAAACTCAAGGTATACTCTAGGTCACATGCAAATAAAAAATCATTTAGATAAGTCAGCGTCGTACATTTTCGTTGCAAACTAACACGCTTAGCTACACATAATTAAAATAAATTAAAATTAAAAATCAGATTACTATACAGTGTGTAATACAATACAATTTGCCTATAAGGGCGAATCTCATAACGTGGTCAGCATAGGTCATAAGAAGTACATGTATTTAGATAATAGTTTTGCTTATATAACTCTGCCCGCAACGTATAGCTGAATTACTCAACTGAAGGACCACGTCTATGTGGTTGTGCAGAAAATGAATATGGAACTTACGTAAAATTTTGAATATAGAACGCTGACATGCGTGTACAGATACGTAACTACTATGTACCTTTATGTAGTTGCTTTAAATAGGTTTTTCACGTATATTACAACACACTAGAATTAGTAAAAACAAAAAAATTTTAATCGAATTAACTCTCTCTGAAATTAGCTCTCGTCAAACTTCAATTCGACTAGACAAAAATCCGTGTAAAACCAGTAAAAAAAACTTCAAAAGCGCATCGTAATCGTTTCCACGGGAATTGATTGCGCATGAAGAGGCAGCCGCGTTCGGGCAATGCCGTCAATTTTCATTTGTGCTGCCACTCGTTTGTCTGTGTCCCGAAGTCCCGACTTCGGAAAACGTTGGTTCACAATTATTTTCAAACGGTCGCCTCAGAAGCTACCAGTATGATGTGATCTTTAAATCTTCCAGCATTACGAGACTAAGTGCCAAATGGTTGCGACTGCGACACGACAGCGACAATGCTGCTGTCATCGTTACTATCGATTGTTTTTCGGATTTCGCGTAAAAGGGTGTCAGTGATTAAAAAAAGTCTCGCTCAGTTACTCGCCGGTTATCGTCCCGTGGCTAAATATAGTCTACAATAAGAACCAGGGAAGTTATTTTACTAATATGTGGGCAAAATCAATTGCACAGCGTCGCGATTGGTCAAAAGCTTCGAGTCAGGTTGGTCAAAAACTTCATTAATGAAGCAGGAAGAGAAACGCCATTGTCAACAAATATGATAATTATAGACCAGCATATTTTGACAGCAGCTAGTCGCTAACTAGTCCATTGTAACGTCGAGCTCTATTAATGTATAACTCCAGTTACGTAGGTACACTGTTACTTTGTAATTGTAATTTAATGTGAATAAGTAATAACTTAAGTCAACATATTGTAAATGCATGTTAGATAATTGAGATTGTATATAGGTATCACCGTAAGGTTCAGCTGTTAGTGTTAATTGTTTTAATGAAATAAAATAAATAATTAAAATTGAAGAAGTCATAAAATTCCGGTCCAACTGAATAAAGAGCAGAGAGGAAGTAAACAGTCAAATCGAAGGTATACATAGAATACATTCCAGAAAGAGCTCGCCTAAATCACCTTGTTCCATAAGCAATGGAAATAGCACTTCCATGCTTTTGCTGCATTTTGAGCTCTGAATGTTATTCCTATCAATTCTCTGTCTGCCGCTTTTCGATTTCCAGAGCTAGGCTGATCGGGCTTAAAAAGAGCCGCGTGGCATTGTTAAGATTACAATTGTAAAACAACAAAATATACTGGTATTGAGTATTGATTGAGTTTTATATTATAATAATCTGTTATAATGATAAAGAATGTACTTTCCCACTTTTCCAAATATGCGCCTTCAAACGTAAATCAGTAAACGTCGTTTTGTACATAACATCTAAATTAGCTCCCAACTAATTCAATTACTAACACAAACAAGGTAAACTCACTGTTCAATTCCGTTAAGTAGGTAACGGTGCTTCTTAGACATCAGGGCTCCGCCTCCCCACGCCGCGTCCACATGCAGCCATATGTTGTGCTTCTTGCAGAGAGCTGATATTGGCTGCAAGGGGTCAAAGGCACCATAGACCGTGGTACCGGCCGTAGCGGTCACCAAGAACGGAGTGGCTCCGTCTTCAATAGCCTCTTCTATCTTCTTTTCCAAGTCGTTAACGTCCATTTTGCCAAGATTGTCGGTTTTGACTAGGATGCAGTTATCAGCACCGATGCCCATGAAAGCGGCCAGTTTTTTGGTAGAATAGTGGGCCAGCTCGGAGGTGAATAGAACCAGGCGTGGTACGGCGTACACGCCTTTGTCCTGCGAATGAACATTAGATTAAAATTCTGGTAACCGAAAACCTGGCGGCTTCCTCGCAGAACACATCAGCATTGCAATACAAAAATGGAATGCCGCCAGCACCATCGGTACAACGTCTCAAGGGCCTTTTTTAGGTTTAATGTAGTACTTAAGTAGTTATTGTAATCTTTGGATATTACTTGAAAATAAAGTTTTTTAAATAAAAAAAGTCAAGGTCACACACTTTACCAGCAAGGTTCTCTATTTTCAAGTAACGAGACAGGAACTTTTACCGTCAGGAAATTCATACATAATAAGGCTTCTACCTTAGTACTCGTACTTACTGAATTGACATACGTGAACGCAGTATGGCGAAACCTTTTGTCGAGACTGTATAATAATATGACCATGACTATTAAGCGATGGTGGTTCTACTAATAAAATCGTTACAAAAATTCACTTGTATTTTAGATTATCCGAGTAACTTACCTAATTATAATATAGAGGACCAAGCTATATTCAGCCATCCTGTAGTCTAACTATACTGTACAGTCAACCAATTTGATTTATAGGCCACTTGGTTCCTTGTCACAGTGAAAATCTATATGAAAATCGCAAAAGATCTCTTATTGACGTCACTGTGACAAGGTTCGAAGTGGCCTAGAAATCAAATTGGTTGACTATACATATCCTTCAGAATATGCGACGGTAGGAATTATAAAATGTAAAACCTTATATAAAAGGATATTAACTTCCGTTTAAAAAGATAAGTGCTCATAACATCTCCATTGTACCATAAAATCTGTGTATTTCGTTATTTATTTATTATCCAACTTTAAAAGAGTTTTTAATTTAAACTTTGCCGATCCTGTTAATATCGTCCATTATAATTTAGTTGTTCTATCCATTTCACACCTTACAATTCGCAAAACATAAACACAATCAATTATGTATTTATGCCATTGACCCTTCCAAGTTACGATTGTTGCATAAACCGGTGGTGTAAGGTCAACGAACTCTCATTAATACATAATTACGACTTGAGCCAGGATCTGTTTATCTTCACGAGGTCAGTTATGGTTGCGCAAACTTTTAGGCAAGACCATTATCCAGGCCCGGTATCGCGAACAGCGAAGTTCGTATATTTCGAGGATCTTCCCTTTACCTACTCACCTACTCCAATTAAGGCGTCATGAGACTGACAGAGACAATCGTCGTAAATTTACGAATATCTTTTTTTGGCATTTTATATAAGATTTCAAAAGCGGTAATCTTAGAATCATATTGAACTAAAAGATTTTTTATTTAAATATGAATGTAATGTATTAATGTGATATTCACATATTATATATAGTAACAAAGAATCATATAAATATAGGTTGATTTTCATAAATCGTTAAAAATTTAATTAATAGGATTCTCTGATAAGTTACATTACAGTACTCTTAGAGTAGTTAGTTGATTTTAAATTATCATCATTTGTCAATAAATATAACATAATTACTTATTACGTCTTCTCTGTATGTTATGTATAGAGGCGTTTGGTAGATATAAGAGTTCGTATAATAACTTTAATAATTAGAGCGACCAGCATACAGCATGTGCATTCGTGGTACCCACCACAAATGGAAGACAGCAGCGAAGTTCTTTGGTTTTGACGATGGTGCGGCCCTTCCACACGCTGACTGACTTACGTACTTTTTCTGTTTCCGTTTTATTTTATTTTATATATGTCTATTTAAATCGTTTAATTTTTCTGTGTTTATTATCTATGCAAGCAAGTGCTTAAATAAATATTTTTTCTTAAGTACCCTTGACACCACACATCCAAAACTAAATACAGTTACGGAAGTCAGGAACTTGTCCGGCTCTGTTTACAATTTTAAACCTATACTAAGAAAATAATCTGGTAATCCAAGGTTTTCGAAGTATAGCACGCGATTGGTTATCGGGGTTAAGGTAATCTCCGAATAGGTTTCCTGCAAAAACGGCAATCATCTTACTTAGGCTCGTAATGATCACAGATAAGAATGTCTAATAATTGGATAACAGGTCAATTTTAGCGATTACAGTGTTCATAATAACAGTGCAATATAAATGCCGCGATATAAATTTACTGTCACAAATCGGGTCGCTATCAATTAGCATCAGTAGCGCAATTACAATGTTTTACGTCAAACATTTTCTTCATACGTACTTGAATTCTGGTTAATCATTATGCCATATCTAATAGCTGCTAAACCCAGTACGGAAAACTAATTCCTTCGGATAAACTATGTACAAATAAATATGTCTCGATTCATTCACAAATATTTTAATTCAGTTTATAATAACGATTTGGCGTAGAAACGCTAGGTCGGTCACAGCGCGCACAAACTTTTTGGAGAAATCCCAAAGCGTGTGTTTGGCGTAACTGGTGACCGAAGAGCTGGCGGCTTCCTCGCCCAACGTATCAGCATTGCGATACAACGAGGAAATGCCACCAGCATCCTTGGTACAATGCTTCAAGGGCCTATTTCACATTTAATGTAGTAAATAGTTAAGTACTCGTAAAATATTGTAATTATTGTAAATAAAGAGTTTATTTCATAGCGATCTTGCTAGTTATTTTCTGTCGGCCGTCTATGTACATATTTTGACGACCGATTTTTCATAGGTAGTAGGTAGTGACCCTCCCTACGAAGCCGATGGTCTTGGATTCAAATCCCAGTAACAGCATTATTTTTGTGTGATAAGCACAGGCTTCCCTTAGGCTTAGTATTTCAATATGTGTATTAGATATTATAATCGTTAGCTGAATGCCCACCTTCTCAATAAAATTTGTAAGGATGTCTTTATATATTAACATATGTACAACAGATGGTATTTTGAGCGTGTGTTTACACATTATCTTTTGTTCTAAAGAGAAGTGTTTGTCCAGAGATGAATGGCCCAGAGAGGTGAGAGAGTACCTGCCATATCTGGCGAAACGGAAACTCGGGTTAGCAGTAGAGGGATATCGATAGCCATCAAGACAAGTAAATTTTGAAATTATCAAACAAAAAGTAATAATTAAGTTCATAGAAATAAATCTACTAATGTTATTTGCGATACAAAACAGAAATCTGAGGAAACACATGACGTAAATTTAAAACTATATTGACGAAGATACCTACCAGAATACACGAAATGTTCAAGAAGTGTAATATTAAAATAATAAATTAAAATCTATTTTATGAGTCGACTCTTAATGTTGCGGGTTCCAAGAAGTCTATTACCCCTTTGAGAATTATGATTTGACTTAACTTTTAAATGAGGAAAAACTGAAGATACCTAATGTAAGTCTTCTAAACTAAGCCGTATATTTATAGCATTTTTTACGAATACTTCCCTAGAAATATGAAATAATATTTTAGAGAATTACAAAAAAATAAGATATAATTCTAAATTTAGTTTAATTATAGAAATCAACACTTTTTTACCAATTTTATTGAATATTTTTCCATTTGCTTCTTCAGTGGATATTTCACGCCCGCAATTTACCTATTCAATTAATTTCCACAGCTCTGTGGCCATTAATACACATTGACAGATGTTACGCGCAAAGTTTTTGTTTTTTTTATCTACGTTAACGGTTAACTTTGAAATACATAGGTTTAGATGAAATTAAAATGTAAAGCTCGAAATTAGTACCCTCAAAAGACCTCTGTACCACAAAATAAATAATAAAACTACATATAAGGTGCAGTGTTATATAACCACTGATTATAGGTACACCTAATTCGGCTAAACGTTTAACGCATTCATAATCGAACTGGATTACCATACGCCAGAGTCACTTATTGAACTTTAATTTTATAATCTTCTAATATACATTTAAGCTGAAAAGCATACACAAATTACTTAGATTATTTAACGTACCTTTGTCTCCGGGAAATAGTAGTATCGAGCGCAGCTAATAGCGTATCCATTGGCAATGGAACCTCCAGGACAAAATATGCCATCTCCTTCTCCATTAGTCCAGCCCACGAACCTCCTCATCTCGTGAAGAACGTCCTCCTCCATCAGGGTGAAGACGGGGGCAACTTCGTATGTGTAAACACTAGGGTTAAGGGCGTCCGTCAACCACTGACCGATCAAGCCATAGGGGTCCACTGATGAGAACAGCTGGTTGACGAAGTAAGGGTGTGCTGTGTTCACCGAATAGCGGGCAACCTGTTTGCAAAGTGTTAAATTTAGAAATGCTTTTTAGGTTTCCCAAAGTCACAGAATTTACTCCTGCGGAATTTTCCTATTAAAAGTAGCAAATGATAATAATAAAAAGCGACAACTGCGATGATGTAAATGATGGTGTACTTTATGTATCAAATCCTAAGTGTCAAATCAATTAACATCTAGACAATCTTAGATACCTCATTTTGACTTCGATTTCGCCATAGACTTTATTACGTACAAAATAAGCGAATTAAATTGCTGTTACCATATCGCTGATAATAAACACAAAACAAACTGAAACCTATTGACAACCATCCGCATTTAGCAATATTAAGTTAATCACATAAGTCTTGACATTGAGCACTTACATCAGCAATGATTCCCAAAAGCTGATCATGGCTCAATGGTCCTTCTCGTGGCTTCAAATCGATGGCCTGCTTAATCTGGTCCGGAGCAGCCCACTCCACCACTTTCGAGGTCCTCAGAGATCTTCCGAAAACCACTCTGTCTACCAACAGATCCACTGCACGTCGTATAAAATCCTCATGTTTCGACCTGACTGCGATACTTTGGAACAGCGTATCGTCCTGTCTCTCTTCCTCCCCAGCGATGATAGTGGAATCAGCAGGCATTTTGGTTTTATCTTCTTTCACTTCACTTTCAACCGTTTCATTTACGGAAATATAAAGTTAAAATAAAACCATTTATTTAATTTTGAATGGAACGAGCGGCCGCGAGCGGCTGAGCGGTTTTAGCCCGTGGCCGATTGCGTAGCCTTCTTAAATACTGACCGACGTCAATTCACTTTGTAAGGTTAAAATGTTTTAGCCGCTCTATTAAAATGTAGGTAAATAGTAGTAGCCAGCTTGATGCATGTGTGCCAAACCACCAACGCAGTGTACTGGTAGTAAAAATAAAGAACGATTTCCGAAACTGTTTTTTAAAAACTGTTTCCTTAAAAACTGTTTTTTAAGGAACATTACGCATGGAAACATAAGAAACATTAAACATAATTTAAATTCCGAAAACTTTTCAAAATCAAGTTTCAAAATGTGTAAAAGTCGTGGGAAATCGTTGTTTATGTAAAATGCTTCGAAGTAACTTAATAAGAAGTCACAAGTGTAATTAGAAATATATCCGTCCATCCATTACAAATCCGGATGATACAGAATAAAAAAGTAGTTAAGCACTTAATTTAATTACAATTGTTTTTACAAATTATATCACAGTTTAATTAAACTTTAGTAATTAAATTATTAAAGGTTTTTTCACCTTGACAAAGTTTTATTCAACACTACACTAATTAGCGTTACGAAGGTCATAACTGGCCTTTATTCCTTGGCTAATCAACTGCAAATGCACTATAAAAACTTTAATAAGTAAGTGATGGCATGCTTCCTAAAAGTGTTAAGTGTCTATTGTGTCTTTTGCACATTGCATTTAAAGTTAATTCAACCCAAAATATGTTTATTATTTGGAAGTCTAACTTAACCTCTTATTTTCATAAGTGCCTTTGCCTTTTCTGCTACACGTTAATTCGAAGCTAGACGGTGGTAGACGTTCTGATACTGACTTTGGGTTTTTTTAGTTTTCAAGTGATTGTCTAGGTCATCTAAATAAGGATACGTATTTTCGTGAAGAAACTTTCATACTGGGCCAAAGACAATGTCAATCGGCCAACTTTGTCAGTGAATGTCGTACCTATGCTTTGCTTGCTATTGCTTTGAACGTAAAAACCATTTAGAAATAGAACAAAGCAAAAAACAAAACTACTTCAAAATCTAAAGATATAAAATCCGAATTTACAATTTGTAATATCGCCTATAAAACTAAAATGTAATACATGAATGAACAATCTCGCACTGTGGTAGTAAACGAACATAACCTCAAGATTTTTCATTTGACTTTAATTATTCAAAGATAGAATCAGTGTTTCAAATGATTATAGCTCCACCTGCGCTGACCTTAATGTAGCGTAATAGGAAATACTGGAACATACATATACAGCCTAACCTAACAGGAAAATCTGGAAAATACATATACAGCAAAGCAGTTTTGCAAAAATAATTACCAACTGCCAAATAACATTTGCATCCTTCCCGACATTCCACATGTGCTATGTAGATAAGTAATTAAATTGTTGTATTTCAATGAACACTCCTTTTAAATCACACTCTCTATTGATGAACATCTCATTAACACTCATTGCGTTTAAGGTCTAACCGTAACGGTCGTTGCGTTTAGTTTACTCTGTATACCTCTTGTTTTGCCGCAGAATTTACTTAGAGAATTCAGAATAGACAAAGAGAGAGGGAGAGACTCTTTTTTTCTTACGCTAGTAAAATCCTATTCCTGGGCGCTGTTCGAGCATGTGACAGCTGTACTGTCTCATAATGTTTCCACTACATGGTGGATTGTTGGCCCATCATACTGGCCCACTAAGATGGGCCAGAATTGTGTCGGAAGGCTTATGGCGCGGCGGTATGACGATGGGATGGCCGCAGGTTTTTCGGCGACACGTCAAAGGAAGTTAGATTAGATTACAAAGAAGGATTACACAGGCCGTCATGTAGAGAATCTGTGGGCTGTAGACCTACAGTAGTTTTCCGCAATATTGGGGGGTTTTTTATTTATTTGGTCATGCAAACCTCCTAAACATACGTTTAAATGCAGTTTTTCCTGCTTCCGCTAACGACAATTTTAGTTGCCCCAGGCTATGTGTTCACATAGTACCTATATATATTAACGGAAAATCGAATTAATGTTTCATACAAGCACATTTAAAAGAGACGCAGTTGTTTCAATTGACATTGAATTGGTTGATTCCTCAATCAAGTCACCCTAGTTAATTCGTTGTATTTTTTTCATTAGGCATGTAAGTTAACATGTGGCGCTTATATTTGGCAATTTATATTATAAACAGGATGAAAAGACTTGTATGCTTTAAGCATACAAAAAAAAACCTACATAAAATGACCCTGCAAAGTGTATTGCTGTGACCTACTTAATTATTGTAAGGAAGAAGCTCTTAAGGACTTCTTACTAGTTATCAGTATATTTCACAAAGCATGACCGAAATATTTATAAAATACTTCATCTATATTATTATTTGTGTTCATGATGGTGAGTAAGGTTCCCAGAGCTCCAACCCCCCTTAATGGCCGGCAACGCGCTTGTGACTCTCCTGGTGGTGCGGGTGCCCATGGGCAACGGTAATTGTTTACCACCAGGCAATCCGTCTGCTCGTTTGCCGCCTATGTCATAAAAAAAAAATATAATTTAGTGTCTACAATATTACCATGTGTGATAGTAGTTCATTGTTCCAGCAACTGTAATATGATGTCTTATGCCTGAACTAAACTGAAGCACCTTCAGCGTATGATTTCTTAACCAAACAGAGCCTTAGGCGAGTGATTGAATTTTGTAAAACGTGGCTGGTGGGAATCATGCAGGCTGATTCACGTGAGCGCCGCATAAACTGCTAGCAAATTTGCTTTGACCAACAGTAGGTACTTTATTTTCATGTACATACGTTTTTCCTGTTGTGTTGGTAACATGTTCTGCTCAATTTATTTTTATTTTCATTGTTTTACGAAAAACGGATTTACTTATTAATTTTCTAGTGGCCCACGTTTTACTGTAATAACTAATAATATGTTATGTTTGGTGGGTGTCCTATCTCCCCCTTTTAAATCAATAGTATCAATACAATGAATCGATACCAATGTGAAACCATTTTTTAATTTTCCTGCCATTGAGATAGATATTTCAATTAAACAAAGTTGTATTTTGAAATGTCTCAGTATAATCGTGAGCGAGATGCCATTGATGCCAATATGACGCGCGGACAAATAACTTTGATGTCAAAGTTTTTAAATTCTCCCATATTTTTGCTGCATATATTTGTCAATGGCAATTAACGAGCAAAAGGAAGTCAGTAACGTAAAACATTAGTTTTTTTTTTACATTTCTACTCTTTTAGTCTCCGGAAGATCAGATTAACTTAATCCCCTTTTTATAATGATTCTGAAAACTTTTTGTGTTTGAAATCTGATTTTGAATCAGACTTGTGCCATTGACTTAAAGAGATCGCTGCTGATACGATCATTTTAAGAAAGAACGGTACCTATTATCGCAAGCTTAATAAAACTTCTGCATGAAAACTGTACTTAACTAGTACTTAAAATAGTATTTAAATTAACTGATACTTATATACTATTAAATACAAAATAACCAATTAAGTAAAACCTGTAAGTAATTATGCGACAGTAGGAAGTCAAACCGCATGAAACGGTATTTTGAGAATTTTACAGGAGCATAGTTTAAAGGCTCTGACAGAAGAAGGCGTTAATTATTATTTAAGTACCTACAGGAATTGTTTTATGGACTCGTTCCTTAGTATTTGTCGAATTTGTAGACTGTCGGTATGTTACCTACATATTTTAGCGCAATGTTAGGTACCCACGCATGTAGTTATATGGACACAGTGTTACAGCATCAAACGACATCGACCGCTGTAA
This sequence comes from Grapholita molesta, assembly GCA_022674325.2. Taxonomy (NCBI): domain Eukaryota; kingdom Metazoa; phylum Arthropoda; class Insecta; order Lepidoptera; family Tortricidae; genus Grapholita; species Grapholita molesta. The sequence continues at coordinate 6,497,288 of CP053132.2, forward strand.
GAGAGCGGATGTTTTTTTGTTTGCCACCTGACTTGGCTTAGTAGTCACATTTTTTCCTGTGCCTAGTAAATTCTACCAGAAATAAGTAGTAAAGACTATATCCAAATTCAATTTTCCTGAGCCAGGTAAGGTTATGACGACGCGACACAATAAAAATCAGAACCAATCAGAAAGTCACCGTAATTCACCGTCACAATAAATCAGTTTTCATTCTATTTTTGGTGGTAGCAGAATAATTATTTCATAGACTTTTACAGCCAACGTAACTTAACTGCGTTATATTGTCGCAATACCGTTGCCGTCCAAAACGGCAAACTAAGGCCTCCCCACAGATGTGGGAGACCCTAAAGCGGGCAATGCAATATCGTTTATGATTAGACCATCCTTAAGATGAAGACCAAGGTAACTTTCGCACTGATGAGATCCAGCTAGCTCTAGTATGTCAGTATAATAAATAAATATTACAGAACATCCTTACACAAATTGACTGAGCCCCACGGTAAGCTTAAGAAGGCTTGTGTTATGGGTACTTAACAACGATATATATAATATACATATACTAAAATACATAGAAAACACTCATGACTCCGGAACAAAAAGCTTTGCTCATCGCACAATTAAATGCCCTTACTGTGGCTTCATAGGCGGGGTCACTTCCCACTACATCAGTAAATTTATCAAAATTAAAATACCGACTATAACATGTTACTTGTTAGTATCGAGACGTTAACAAACGAATTAATTTATTAAAATGAATCCTTTATTCCTCAACTATAAATAGACCGGTGGTAGATAGAATAAAGAAGTGAGTTAGCGTTAAAAGTTGCCTTGGGTAAGTTTTCAAAGTTTACAGTTACAGAGCCAACATAAAATCCACCATAAGTTTAAACCTGTACCGTACATTTTAGCTTGCGCTAATCTTACACAAAGTAATCCCAAGTATAATTAGTGGCTGCTCTGAAAAATTGCATTGCTCTCGCTGGATCTAGCCACCAAGGTAACTACTTAGCAAAGAAATACGTGTACCGTAATTTTATTTGTGAGTCCGTTTGTCAATTAGATAGTGTTTTAGTGTTGACCATTTCCGCCTCTTGGTTAATAATAGTAGCATACCAACTTAGATTATACAAAGATGTTATTTTTCTAATCAACTGCAGACAAAACGTAGGTACTTGGTCTTATTTTAAATGAGTTCGGATAAGAGGAAGCGTTTTTAAGGGAAGGGAAGTTTTGTAAGGGAGGATCCTGTGTGAATAAAACCTAGAAAATCGGTGCGTATCCCGCTCCATTATGACATTTGGACCGTGCCAGAGTAGACAACAACGTAGTAAGTACCTACCTAACCTGCGGGTCTACCGGGAACGTCGAAGTTCGTACATCTGTCTCATTTACTTCAATTTAGGCGTAATTAGAGTGACAGAGACAATCGTAAAAAAAAAACTATTTTCTATTTCTGAGTAGGCCTTCTGATTCGCACATGGTTTTATGGATACTTAATTTAGGTACCTACTTCATATAGATTATTAAGCATTATTAAGGATATCCCAAAACTAAATAGGTGCATGCAAATTGAGACCTGAAAACTACCAGGTTTCAAATATGATTTGAAAGCTTTAAGTAAGAATTCTTCCATTGATTCTTAAGATCTTCCATTGTCAGTCAGTATAGTTACTTATTCAAGATGATTAGAGACATGATTTGACATTTGAATTACCTTCTTCTAGAAATATAGCATAAAATACTTAATGCGTTTCTATAAAGGGATTAATTTCTTTTGGGATCTTATCAACATGATGTTAACTTTAAGCTAACAAAACTGCCCGGCTGTATACCTTTTTTAAAATTAAATTAATTTTACGAATCGATTCATGCATCTTCGAGTAAGTTGGGGGACCATAAAACATTTTTTTTTTTCGATTAATTATGACGCTACCCGTATGTAAAATCGGCGAAAGAGCCTGATTTGATCATTTAAATATTAAGATCGTCTGTTATCCTTCAATTTCGCTCTAATAAGAGCTTTTTTTCTTTTTAAAAATATGGCTGCCATTAATAAATCCAAGGAAATTTTAGTATAACTGGAATAAGCCCTGTGAAAAATACCAATAAGTGAAAGTCCGATACCTCCTGCGTATACTGAGACAACTGACATTTTTACGATTTTCGTTTTTTTGCATTTTTGGGATCAAAATACTTATATGTACATGCTATAAAAATTTCGCAGCGAAATACATGTTAGTTTTCGAAATAAAGTGACGTATACTGACCCAACTAACACTATTTTTTAAATTAGAACGTCGTATACTGAGCTAAGTCACTTGTACCAGTATACGCGGTGCATCTAGCGGAGGTGAGCGGCGCGGGCGCGGCGCAAGTGGCAGTTGTCTCAGTATGCTCGTTCGCCATCTTTGCGGATGGAACTTGTCTCACTATGCGCGGGCGACAATAGATGCGGCATAAGTCTTTTCTACCTACTACGTATAAAATAAGGCTTTTTTATATTATAATTTCGTTATTGAGTTGTTATGTAGTAGTTTATTGTTTAATTAAACACAAAATACATCAAAATGAAGCAGACGAGATGAAGAAATCTGCTTGCACTAGCATTAAATAAACCTTTTTAACGTTAAACGAGCGGTAAGTAATTAAATTTAATTGCATATTTTTGATAACATTAAATTAAAAAGCTAATTTGAACATCTATGGTGATATTTACAGATTTTTTGTTAGTTAGTCCAGTATACGTGGTTTCTAATGAGAATGTTATTGACTTACATATATCAATGCATGCGGGTTTTTTAGTAATTATTTATGTTAAGTAATTAAATTTGATTTCATATTTTTCAATACATTTAATTAAAACCTAATTTGAACAACTATGGAGATATTTACAGACTTTTTGTCAGTTAGTCCAGTATACGTGGTTACAAATTATTATTGACTTGCTTTTATCAATGCATGTGGATTTTCAATGGTTTTGGTCACTTATTTTAGTGTCCCCGTTGCCGCTGGGAGTTGAGGAGCTACGGGAGGAAATACAATTTTTATATGTGGATCGACGAACTAAGAAAATATAACGTTAATCTACAGTGGAGACTCATATAACTAAACTCGCACGTAGATTAAGTTCGGCCGCTTTCGCCTTTAGGAAAATTAGACAACTGTCAAATATTGAGACAGCTCGATTAGTTTATTATAGTTATTTCCATAGTGTAATGTTATATGGTATTCTGGTTTGGGGCAAAGCAGCTGACATACAGATTATATTTGTATTACAAAAAAGAGCCATCCGTTTTATGTATAACTTAAAAGCAGGTGCATCTGTTAGAAAGCTTATTAAAGAAATTAATATATTAACTGTAGCTTGCCAATATATATATGAAAATATTATGTAAGTTATTAAAAACCTTCAGTTGTTTACCAAAAATTGTGACATCCATACCTATAACACTAGAAATAAGAATAAGCTTGCTATCAGAAAATGTCGTGTGCGAAAAGTGTATAAATCATTTTTTGGGCAATGTATTCATTTATATAACAAGTTACCTGATGATGCCTAAAAATTATCTTTCCCAGTACTTAGAGAATTACTTAAAAAAGTATTTGATGTCTAAGGGCTATTACAGAGTAGAGTTTTATTTGACAGATAAACATGCATGGCCCAAACCAGAAACTAACTAAACCGCCTAGCAATTATTTCAACAATAGTATGTACTGCCAGATCATGTAAATGACACAGTTCACTTTCAGGTAAGAAAGCATAACAAAGTACCTATGTCCATTTTGTGAAGTCAAATTTTTTAACATTATTATTTTTACTTTTATATTTTAGTATTTTCAGTTATATCTTGTAAAAAACTGTTTGATATGTTTTCTTTCCGCACTACGCATAATTATGTACTTTAAGATGTGATGTATCACTGTTTTGAAAAAATAAGTCCCGCCGTAGTTTCTTTCCGGTATCTTCTCGGGTCAGATCATTTACTTCACTCACTTGATCTCTTTTTTTGATTCTTGTTCTTTATGCGAATGACTTTGGGAATAATAAGAAGTTTTGTTTTTTATGAGGATTCATATTCTATTTTACCTTTTAAACTGATCTCAGTTGTTATATTTAGAGTTAATCATTTTAATTTTTACTGTTAATATTAAGAGAAAGCGTTGTTTAATAATTTCTTAGATACACTAAGCTATGAGAATGAAGACCGTAAGGAAACATATAAAGTAAATGGTCAATCAGTATCATGTTGATAATAACAATGGCTCTGAGTAATTCATTATAATTATTACCGTTATAATAAACGCAATTTTAGTATACACTTGCTTTATTTTTAGTCTCACAAACGTAACTTGCCTAAATATCTTCATTATAATTCTTTAAACTTTGTATAATGAGCACAACATACAAAATAATATTAATTGTATACTGGTACATAATTCATTCATTCAAGCATTTCTCAGGCGTATACTGGTACAAGTGACAAATCTGGCGAAATTGAACCGATAAAATCTATCCGAACTGGATCTTTGAGTTTTTTAAGATATTTAAGAATGATACGTGACATATGGCGTTTAGTTAAATAAGATTATATCCATATTCATCAAATAATAATTTACTACGTATACTGGATCAAGTGGTAGTTATCTCAGTTTATCAAAAAATAGAACTCGTTAATTTCACGTATACTGGACTAACTACAGTTTTTTCAAAAACTACAATTAATTTTGAAATAGTAATTATGTGGATTTAAGCGAAATACATTCATCATACATATTTGAAAATTTCATGAGAATATGTCAAAGTATGAGTTAGTTATGGAACTTTGTACCTTTAAACAGCTCTTCTGTAAAATCGTGATTTTGCACTTGTCCCAGTATACGTAGGAGGTATCGAAACGTGCTTTATATGCATCTTATTAAGGTTTACTTTCGCTCGCCGAATATGAAGAAAAAAAACGAGCCGAGTAGGACAGCTAGTACACAGACCTCTGTCCCTTTCTGAATGATGCTATTCCTAGAATAATATTAGATCTATGGCAACCCAAAGTCAACTAGATGCTAGGGTAACCATGCTTGTACATGGACGAGGACAATGACACAACAGGACAACATTAATGTTGGTGTTGAGTTAAAGTACATTAAACATATTTATTAAAATTTGTAAAATGTGGTTTCATTGTCATTGTATATTATAGTAGAGTGAATATAGCAATTGGGGCAAAGTAATTCCCACAGAAGCGGGGTTATAGTGATTTAATTTCCTGCGTGTATTTTTTGATATACCTAAATAAACATATAGAATATATAAGTGTGCAAAATGCGAATTTTCACCCGGTAAAGATTAAAATAAAATCAACATGTAAAACTCAAATCGTGTGTGTTAATTACAGGAAATTACACACAAAAATGGTTATGAGGTTAATTTTATAAAATAAGAATCGTAAATAACAAAATGGTGGTTGAAGAGCAAAAATATTTTTCAAGTAAAATGAAAATCTGAACATTGAAAACTGAACGTAACATTTTATTGTTTTACACATTAATTTATACGTTGTAATAAGATAACCATATTTAATGCATTAATATTTCCGATTATATTATATGATGTAAAAGTATAGGCTGTATTTTAATCAACACGACAAAATATAGGCCTCTGCCATAGACTGCCACATGGAGCACACACATAGAACACTTTAACATACTGCGGCCACCGACTACCAGCGACCGGTCATCGGTCCGACTGGTTTGTTGATGTCCGACATTACCGATTTACGTATCTAAAAAATATGAAGAAGGCTGTCGGAGAGAAAAGAAGATTGGTGTTTACTCCACCGACACTCTTAAATTTGAACACAGCAAGAGCTTATTTTTATTCTTTCACCATCTGGTTATTTATATTTAATTTTAGAAATCATCGTCATAATCTCTTTTACCATTTAATTTCTTGTAATTAGATACCACAGACGATTTTTAATAAATTTTATAAGTATTCGAAGTTAAAATTTTTGGGAAGCAAAAAAACGCATGTAGTATGTCAAATAGATACACAGCTGCCGGCGTGGTCTCTACACCGATCTAGTACATCAGAACACTATTGTATTTAATGGAATTTTCCTAACTTCTAAAATTAACGTGGTCACCCTATAGAAAGAGACAAAGGTCTGTGTGGAAGCTATCTCACTAGGATCGCTTTTTTCGGGCTAGTACTCGATCTAGTTATAATAGTATATCTATGAATAAATCAATCGATGATTTATTGATAAAATAATAAGAGCTTAGTAAATAATCATGACCAATTCGGACTTACAGATTGACGTTTCTGCTGTCACTGTCATTGTCATACCGCAAGAACGTCAAAAATTTAGTTGCAAAAGTGTGAGAGTTCGACATTCGACACGTGTGATTTACTAATATTAATACTTATTGCTATATTTGATAAAACGTGCTTGTATATGACCCCCAGAGGATTCGAAAATTATTTAAAATGTCTGGCGGCAGCGACGGTCAGTTTAGTGACTATGAAAATGATATTTCCAATAAGGTTAAGTCAGTGCGGGTAAGTTATTTTTTGGTTCGTAATTATTCTTCTATGAATATTATTTTATTTATGCTGCTGGTGAAAATAATAATGATTAGTCGTGTCAAATATAGAACTGTTTTATATATTTCGCTAACAACAAACTTAGGTACATTAAATTGCGAAACATTTTGCAAATTGCATTTTACTGATCTTAATGTTGTTAATAATATTACCAATTGTTAATATTGACGGCATAACATGCTATAGATGCTCTCTTTATAAACAATACCGTTTCATTTTTCAGTTTGCTGATACATTAGATGTCAAAACACTGAGCAGCAATGCAGAGAGTGACTATGATTCAGATGAATACTTCCAAGACTCAGATGATCCATCAAACCACTCCAGTAAACTCAAGAGTAATTCTCAGACACCTTCCAACAAAATAAACACATTCCAACCAACAGAAAAGCTGTTTAAAAAGTATGTGCATAAAATCAATGTTGATAGTTACGATCCTATGGACCGTACAAACAAATTTATTGACAGTAATGACAGAAAAGTAGACAGCGGCAGAATTAGAACTAAGGACAAACATGACAGAGCCACCGCAGAGCAAGTCATGGATCCACGAACCAGAATGATTCTCTTCAAGTTGCTAAACAGAGGTATAATCAATGAAATCAACGGCTGCATATCTACAGGGAAAGAAGCCAATGTATACCATGCTACATCCAAGGATGGAAAGGACTATGCTATTAAAATCTACAAAACATCAATCTTAGTATTCAAAGATCGAGATAAATATGTTTCAGGAGAATACAGATTCCGAAATGGATATTGCAGGTCTAACCCTCGTAAAATGGTGAGAACCTGGGCTGAGAAAGAAATGAGAAACCTTGTCCGCATGTTCAATGCCAAGTTAAATGTTCCCGAGCCAATAATCTTAAGAAGCCATGTACTAGTTATGACTTTTATGGGAGATGAAGGCTGGCCTTCGCCAAAATTGAAAGATGTTGAGATTTCTCAATCCCAAGCCAGATCTTTGTATCGGGATTGCATTGTAATGATGTGGAAAATGTTCAACATATGTAAACTTGTACATGCAGATCTGTCAGAGTACAATCTATTGTACCACAAGGGAAATGTAGTTGTTATTGATGTTTCTCAGTCTGTGGAACATGACCATCCCCATGCATTTGAATTTTTAAGGAAAGATTGCACAAACATATCAGATTTCTTTAGGAAGAATGGAGTTGCGACATTGACTGTTAAAGAACTGTTTGACTTCATAACTGACTCTGCCATAAATGAGGGAAATATTGAAGACTGCCTAGAAAAACTCTCTGAGAAGGCCTCCACGAGGAACTTTGAAGAAATGACAGCACAAGAGCAGGTTGAGGAAGAAGCTTTCAAAAATATTTATATCCCTAAGAGACTTACAGAGGTGAGATAATTTTACAGTCATTATCATTAACCTAGTTTCATTGGTTTGATATTGAAGATGAAGTGATTTAATACTTTAGAGACCAGCTTGTCATCAGAAATTGTATCCTTTGAGATTTTTCCCTCTACTTTTGTCATATTTTTTACACTGTAAAGTAGTATATGGCATTGAAAGGCCTGTAACACAGTTAGCTGTTGATGTGATTTAGCATTTCAAATGTTAAAACTAAGCACTCTAAAAATCATAATGTACCTATACTTCAACTTACCATAACATTTACAGTCCATGAAATCTAAATTTAGGTACAGTCAGCGTCATATAAGTTTGGTACACCATATAACTTTATGAGAACTTTGCTTGCTACCTACTATATGATGCTGACTGTACTTAACTTTAGATTTTTTAGACTCGAAAAATTATCATTATACTTTTAATGTTGAGACACAACAATTCTTGATTTCCCTTCTTTTCTTTATAATGTTAACTCTTAACATAGAATATTGTTTTCTATCTTAAATTACAGGTTATAAACTATGAACGGGACATCAACAAAGCCAAAAAAGGTGACACGGAGGATCTGACATACAAAAAAATTGCTGGTTTCAATGAGGACCTAAGCACAGTGGATAAACCTGACATTTTGGAAGAATGTGATATATCTGGCAGTGGGTCCGGCAATAACTCAGAATCTTCTGATGATGAGGATGAAGATATCAGTAAGTTGGTTTAAAATTAGTTTTGTTAGCTGTTTTTATTTTGTGTAAGACATTTTATTTACATATAGTGCACCATCAGTGTACCACCATCCACTAACTCTACTCTCTCTCTCTTCCATAAATAGCATTTTGATTTGGTCAACATTTTTCATCTCAAAATGTTCAACTGTTTTGAAAAGTTAAAGCTAATGACAATTGGCTTGTATAGTGACGCGCGCTACTGATAAATAATCTGGTAGGACTTATTTAAGGAACTTAAAATGAGAATAAGAAATGCAAATGCAAAAAATGATTCATTCAAATGCTGTGATATATATACAGCCCTAAGATCTACTTATGTATAAACAAATAAATACATACTTTTATGCAAATATATAAATATTTTGGTGGTGCTCATAATATCCTCTCAATACAAAACTTGGCAAATAAATAGCTTATAAACAATTACAAAAAGTAAAATTGTAAATATTGTTTTATGATATGATTCTAGTAGAATCATTCTACTAAGTGTTTGAACTTTAACAAGATAGGAAAAAAAATCTTACTCAAAAACATAAATATGTTTTGTTGTTCAGATTCCAGATTCAAGTCATCTGCCCGTCCAAGGGACGAATCACCCAACACTAAGAAGGCTAGAAAAAAGGCAGTGAAAGATGAAAAGGCAGAGAGAAGGAAGACCAAAGTTAAAAAGCATGTCAAAAAGAGAAGGGACAAAGGTTCCGGGAAGAAGTAAAATGATGACTAACCTTTATTGAGTCATTCTCAAATTTTATGTCTGTGGTTAGACTCAATTCCATCAAACTTGTTTCATACATTAAGTATGATTGATGGGGTTAGTATAGAACAACCCTTTTTATTTATGACAATGATAGCATAATACAATTAAAGCTGTTGTGAGCCATGTTACTACCACTTAGTTACAAACGGATAAACTCACTTGTAATTATATCGCACTAGGCGACATGTTTCGGGTAATCTCTGGTGATCTTCAAGCCGAGTCAGGACACACCGATCGCGTTGATACCAGAGCTTACCCGAAATATGTCGCCTAGTGCGATATAACTACACGTGAGTTTATCCGTTTGTAACTAAGTAATGATAGCATAGATCTTGGCTTGGAAGAGTAAGACATGTCATACCCAAAATTGATGGTTTTGGCTCTGACGATGTCATGTTATATGATATGTTGTTTACAAACATCAAGATAATGACAACCAGAGTTATAGCATAATGTACAGTCATCATCAGCTATCCATTGAAAGGCCTTTACAATTTATTAATAACAGCCTGTTATGAAGTAAACTTTACTATGAATAATTCATAAAGTAAATACTAAAATATATTTATGTAAAGATAAAAATATATATGAAATAAAATACATTACTTTAGCTATTTGGTGTTTTTATTAGATAAACCACACCACAATTTACATATTTAAAAAAAAGACTATTGACTTGAGAGACTTAGATAGCTATCTTTCCACTAGTGCTTCGGTTCTATTTCAAGTTATAAGATTAAAGCTAGAGATTCCCCATATAGTTTTTTAAGGCATAATATATTATGGTTGTAGAAGGTGTGTTCATACCTAAATTATAAAAATACTTTGCTTTGAAAAGTAGCGCCACCTACGAAATTCTGCGAGAACTGCGTGGCTAGGAGTTGTACTTATAACTTGCAATAAACTGGGTATGTTTTTAATGTCTGTATTATCGAATAGATGTCGCTGATAATGATTCTAGAACGACTTTACTTTTCCTGTTTTTTTTTTGTCGGTACTTAAACTCACATGAGTATCAGAGCATAACCAGTTAGATGGAATTATTATATTTTAACAACGTTTACCTACAGGCGAGGAGGAGCGATAAGCTTGGCGTTTGGAAATATTTATAGAGACATCGCCCCAAAATTCTTAAAAATTATATAAAATAAATAGTAATTCAGAAAAAAAATATCCTTTATTTGTTTCAATATTTATTTAACATAAGTACTTAAGGATTATATTCTTAACCCCCGACACAAAAAAGTAATCAAATTTTGTTTAAATGTCCGTATAATTTCAGCACTCCTTCGTGCATTTGCCGTTTGTGTTCCTGTATGTGCCCACGGCGCAGAAGCAGCCTGCTTGACACAGCGCAATGCATGTCGGTGGATTGTCTTTATTGCTGCAGGTGATTGGGCAAGCCGATCCACATTCTGTGAAAACTTCACCCTCTGGACAGAAACCTACAAAAATAAAATAATAATAATGCCCGGGATACACGCTAGGCTAGTTTTTCAATCTAAGATGGCAAATTAGTTTTTTACTAAACTGTCCTGGCTTGCTGACCTAGCTTGGAGCATGCAAGTTCCATTTACATGAGGCTTCTCCTTTTTAGTGCCTAATTTAGGAAGGTGTAATAGGGGCTTAAGCAAGCCATAAGTAAAGTTAGTGGTGGTGGGGGGATGCTACTACCCAGAAAATAGAACTCCATCCTATTAAAAACTGTCCTGACTTGTAAACTAGCTTACTAGCTTAGAAATGAAAATAGTTTGGTAGTTAAACACGAAGCCAGAAGTACTAGCTTACTAACACTAACTTGAAAAACTAGCCTCGTGTATCCCGGGTATAACATAAGAAAACAGATTTTAATTATGAAGCAAGTAAGTAGGTCAGTTTCAATCAGTTTTTATATTTTTTTGACAATAAACAGTCCCAAGATGTGATGCAACAAGTCAACTCTAAATCTTCGTTATTTTAAGAAAAAATAAACAAATAAACATATTAATAATAACCTATACGGGTGAATTGCAAAAATATTCTGAGTCATTGATCAACCCAGTAAAGGACCTGCAATTAGGTACTTAGTGTTAAGGTATTCTGTAGGCACAATAATATTCCAATATTTCAGTATCGCCTGACATGACCCTGCACGTATTAAATCTTGCCGTTTAGGCCGTTGGTTGACTGGTAGAGAATGCCTTATGGCATCAAGTCCGCCATTTGTACCTACGTTCTTGTATTGTGCAATAAAGATTTTTTTTTCATATAGGTATCGTACATTCAGCAGCAAAAGTGGCTAAGCGTTTGAAGTGTTAAAAATGACCTACACGCGCTCTTATTCTCTTGACAATAGAGACGCGTTGACCTCATTCTGAACACCTCAAACGCTTAGCCACTTCTGCTGCTGACTGTACGTACCAGTTATCTTTCTTGTATAGGTAGTAACTACTTACTTAGCATCTTTGATTGGTTCCTACTATAGGTAGTTGCTCAGATCCAAAAAGCTTCAGTTGCATGAATTCTCAAACTAGGCCGCCGTTAGCGCAATTACCGACAAAACATAGGTATTTATTAGGTACGTATCTATACCTACTTACAAAAATATATTTCATGTGTTACCTTGGCTGCTAAAAGTTGTAGATTGATACAGTAGAAGGAATCAACAACGCATTTTTTTAGTACATAATAATGATATTTAAGTTGTGACAATATAAATAACACTACGAGTAGTTATTTTAGGTAAGTATTTGCGCTTTGTAATTGTTCCTGTTTGCTATGCGCGGTCAGACCCTAATACTTCTTACATTAAATAATACACATTGAGTGCAAAAAAACAGATTACCTTGCAGGTCCCTATTTAGTTTTATATTTGTATACCGTTTATATTGTACTGTAGGGCAGTCATAGTAAATGTAGGTACTTACCGGATCCGGTCCCGGTCACAATCGTTGAAGTCAAAGCGACCAACACAAATAGACAGATTAACTTTTTTGCCAACATGTTTGTTCGACGATTGCCTCAGTAATACGAAGATTCTGATGTAAGCGCAGTGTTTAATATAGTATCTATGAGTAAATATTTGTCTGCTTAGGTTCTTCCCCTGGTCTTAGTAGGTACCTCGCGTTTCTTAGTTTCCGTATTTTTATCAAAAATTTTCAACTAACACTTCGGTTACGACGGACCTGTTGCCCATCCGTTGGTTTTTTCCCTCTGTTGCAACACCCGCGGGAGGAGATGGGTAGGTGCTGCATGTATTCTACTCAGCGCGGCACCACGCGGCACTTTATTAATTTATTCCAAATATTTATCACCTCTGCACCATCTACCTACTAGGTACCACCCTACTTCTTATGTGTAGGTATTATGTTATCTTCTTCTTCTTTGTCGGTGTCACTCTTGACAGAGTGGTCGTGGTCATCACTTTAGGTGTTGGTGGCAAGCTCAAGAACACAAAAACAGTTCAAAATACAGGTAATATGTTATATCTACCTGTATTTTGAACTGTGGTGTGCAATAAATATTATATATTAATAAAATTGTTATTGTAATTGTATTTATCGCAACTCGCAAGTCTAGTTAAATGATTGGAATAAATAGTTTTTTAATGAGGAAAGGTATGTGTATAGAAAAAAAAAAGAGTTTATAGGTTCTTAAAGGATATGCAATGTGCATTTGAAACCTCTGGAGTTGCAGGCGTCCATAGACTACGGTAACTGCGTACCATCGGGCGGGCGGTGTGCTAGTTTGCCACCGTCGTTGTATTAAAAAATTATGCCTATCAGTGCCGGCGAGTCAAGCATATTTCTAATAAGCAAGAGGGATCTAAGTTAGTTTTCCTTTCCTTAAATAATACATCCAGTATTTTGTAGGTTGTGGTACCTAATAAAAATAATGAATAAAACTTATGATATTATCACTTTGATTTCATTATAAATATTTTTTGAACCTATAGTCTGATGAATTTCAGATTATGAGATCGCTGGTGAGTCAGTCGCAGCAGTTCAAGATCGCAAGAGCAGGAGCAAGATCGCTCCCTGTGGCGGTCTATGAGGGAGGCGGTTATCGAGTAGTGGACGTCCGTGATTAATAGATAGGTAGGTAGGAATGAAAAAAATATTGATCCTGAATATAACATATTTATATTTATGCGTATTCATGTGATACATTAATGTTGCATTGGGGCCGTGATGAATCGTCTAGCTCGGAAATATGATTAGGCTGAAACAAAAAAAATACTATATTATACGTAGTTAGTGTAGTTGCGGTACGAGCCACTTGAAGGTATATTTTAGAAGGTTACCACTAGCATAGTTATAGTTTTTTTGTTTATGTCTTTACAAAAAAATTACCGACGAATAAAAACGGGAGGGGAGGGGGCCCTCCAATACTCGTAAGTCGACCGGTATATGTTTTTTATATACTTAAGTTAACATACATTTTTGACGTAACTATTTACAGAGTTTAGTCCGTTTTTATAGGATTAGAAATAAACTAAATAAAGAAGCAGTCACTGTCAACTTTTGCTGGTTTAACCTAAACAAGATTTCTCAATCGAGATCGTCCTATAACTAACCGGCGATCTTTAAAAAAACAACCGTAAATTTCTTGACCGATTTCCAATCATTAGTTTTTTTTTTTCGGGACAATCTTATACAAATCGACCCCTTACGGTAAGCTCAGTAAGGCTTGTGTTGTAGGTACTAGATGACGATATATCGTATAATAGATACATACATGTGAATACTTAAATACGTAGAAAACACCCATGACTCGGGAATAGATATGCTCATCGAACCCAGGACCATCGACTTCATAGGCAGGATCACCCACTAGCCCAGCACTTCATTTAATAAAAATCGATACTTACGGCATTCATCGTATGTTACGCAGTCACCACAATCGTTCTCATATAAACCAGTTTTGCAGTAACAGCGGCATACATTTTGAGGTGTAGGGACGAACGGAGGGGACTTGTCTTTATCCTCACAAGTCCTCGTATCCCAGTCGGAGTGGCATGCATGTTCTTTATTAGGGTCCAAGCATCTTGCTGAAAATAACGAGAGTAAAATTGGAAAAGTAAACGACAATTAGTACTCTCTGGACGTTGGGAGCAACTCGAAACTGACATGGGACATATGTTTGGTAATCTCACTTAGTACTTTGACGCCCTATCTCTTATTATAATTAATCTGTGAACGCCCTATTCCGTTATGAGGTTATGGTAATAATTACGACAGCCCATTTAGCAGCATATTAGCAGATGTAGGTATCTAACTTCCGCTTTTAACGGCGATACTGGTTCCGCCTCACATTTCTTCCACTTCAAAACAAGAACGTAACATAACGTCCATAATGGTCTTACATTAAAGACAGTACCTAATTTAAGGATTGATCACTCAGAGGCGCTCTACCGCCAAAAACGATGTTCGTAAATTTCGGACGATTGTCTCTGTCACTCTCTTAATTGGGGTAAATGAGAAAGATGCCCGAAATTTACGAACATCTTTTTTGGCGGTAGCGCCACAGATCAGCGACAACCGTAAGGTCCTTAACTCAGAAAATTAAAAAAGTTCTTGTGGCCATATCAATTTTTGTTTTAGATATAGAAGTCTGAAGGTACTTCGTAGTCAGTTGTTGCAAAAAATTATTTCTATATGTTTTAATGAGCGCCTTATCGACACCCGGTAATTATAGAATGTAATTTAAAAATGTCACATATTTTTATCACGCTGGCTTAGAAAAGATCACGAGAATCTAGTGCGACAAATACAATAGCATTATTTGAATCTACATACATACACAACAATTAGTAAAATTATTAAAATTTGTAATTTTTTGAAGTTACTCACGCCCCGGTGACTCGGTGTAAGCAAACCCGAACAAAATACACATAAAAAAGATGTAGTAAAATATGCGCGCCATCTCTACAAGCAAGCACACGACAAGCAAACTCGGTGTGTGTAAAGATAATACCTCTGTTTTGAACTTGTTATGCTATAAAAGATGGCACGACAACACTTACAATATAATTAAATATTCTCGACCTGAAAAAAGGCGTAGAACACACGCGCGCGCGCAAATTAGGCGTGCGCCTACAAATTAATGTATTCTTCGGATCGTTTAATCTTGAGGACAGTATTTGGATCGAACACCGATATTATTTTTATACATATTAACCAGCTTTAAATTTCGGTTTCTCAGTTTTGGTATTTTTGAATACCTATTATCTAAAACTACTACTTAAATTCTAGTTAATAATATCAATTACGGCCAAAACTAACCTTCTTGTGGCACCGGCAACAATCCCTGGTCCATTTAAATTTCATCATCATGGCTCACTAGCCCAGTGCACTTCCAATTGTGCTATACGAGTACCGCTGAGACTTGTCGAATTTTTCTATCTATCCCTCGTCGTATACGTCATCATGGGTGACGTGTAAACACATCTACCGCCAGCGTATTGAAAACTAAACGGCATCGAAGTCTCAATTCATATTGAGAATTCATCGATAACAATGTGCTACCCCTTTCTAAATTATATTTTATTATGCAGAAACGTCTGCTAGCGAATATCTTCGATATTTAAATCGAAAGAAAAATAGAAAAATTTGACTCGCAGCGGGACTCGAACCCACAACCACTGGATCACTAGCCCAGTGCACTTCCAATTGTGCTATACGAGTACCGCTGAGACTTGTCGAATTTTTCTATCTATCCCTCGTCGTATACGTCATCATGGGTGACGTGTAAACACATCTACCGCCAGCGTATTGAAAACTAAACGGCATCGCAGTCTCAATTCATATTGAGAATTCATCGATAACAATGTGCTACCCCTTTCTAAATTATATTTTATTATGCAGAAACGTCTGCTAGCGAATATCTTCGATATTTAAATCGAAAGAAAAATAGAAAAATTTGACTCGCAGAGGGACTCGAACCCACAACCACTGGATCACTAGCCCAGTGCACTTCCAGTGTGCTATACGAGTACCGCTGAGACTTGTCGAATTTTCTATCTATCCCTCGTCGTATACGTCATCATGGGTGACGTGTAAGCACATCTATCGCCAGCGTATTGAAAACTAAACGGCATCGAAGTCTCAATTCATATTGAGAATTCATCGATAACAATGTGCTAACCCTTTCTAAATTATATTTTATTATGCAGAAACGTCGGCTAGCGAATATCTTCGATATTTAAATAAAATACGACGAGGGATAGATAGAAAAATTCGACAAGTCTCAGCGGTACTCGTATAGCACAATTGGAAGTGCACTGGGCTAGTGATCCAGTGGTTGTGGGTTCGAGTCCCGCTGCGAGTCAAATTTTTCTATTTTTCTTTCGATTTAAATATTTAAGTATAAATTAGTAAATAATTTTATTAAATACTCAATGTTATAAAGAACAAAAACTTAAATGTAAAATAAACTAAACTAAACTTACTACTAAAAGAGAAGAGAGAGTTAAGTATTAGATATTCAGGTATGTATTATTAGGCACTATTTTATAAATTGTCTTCGTTCCGACCCGACATTCTTTTATGAATAATGTCTCAAAACTGGTATTATGCATTCAACGCTTTATTTGCAAATATAAAATACTCGTTTTCTTTGTAGTTATATATTTCTACTTGTAGATACAGCTGTTTTACAAGAAAACATGATGCATAAAAAATACGTCCGAGCTGGTAAAAGTATTTTTTATTTTATTTTTCTTTTAAATAAATATTTTTTTAGGTCAACTGGAGTTATATCTATATATTTATATGTCTATTTATATTAGTTTATTTAAATTATGATAAGCTTAAGTTTTAGTTGTGTTAATTGGTAGAGAAGGCATTTTTACTTAATCACAAAGCTATGATTTTACATACGATATATATTATAGTGATGACGCAGTGCGTAATCCTTCCTTGCCGGACCCCCAAACAGGATCTGGCTGAAATTCCAGTATTTATAATATGTGCCAATTATGTACTTTATGTACCAGGTCGGAAAATGTATGTACCTCCGTAGTTCTGAAGATATATTGGTCATTAAAGGGGGGCCGGCCGTAGAACACAATCCGTAGCCGAGCCACCAATACCACCAAAAACTGGCAGTGGCATGTTAAAATTTTGTTAAAACGGATTATATCGCGTAAACTAATTTAAACTTCATCCCAGCGTTTCGAACCCTTTAGCAGCGTTCGTGGTCATCGGGTTAGTCCACCCGAACCCACGCAGCGTTCGTGGTCATCGGGTGGACTAACGCTGAACTTTAGTTGTGATTAGTGTGGGTAAGGGTTAAAACCCTTGTCAATGTTTTTCCCCTTAGGGGTGGAATTTCCAAAAATCCACATATACTGTGCATTGTTTTTCATTCTTAAGATAACACATATTGTTAAATATAACCACAGACTGTTGTTATATCTAAGAATATTATATTAAAGAAGTCAAGTACGACTAACCCTATTTACAGTAAATAATGTACTTTTTTAGTCTGTAATTCACAGGATCAGGTAGTATCTAGATAATATCTAAAATAAATCATTCCACACCACTACAAAAACTATATTTATTGAATATACATAGAGCTGCATCGAATGAAGGTAACTGCGTTTCATTTGCACAAGCCTGCGATCCATTCACTCCATTTTGAAATCTTGAGATACACGAAGACGGTATCTGAAAATATATAATTTAAAGGTTTTTATTTTAGCTCACTTCACTCTTGTCGTGTTTCAAATTACCAAAACACGCTTGGAATAGTCATAAATCAAGTTACTTTTATTGAGTCGAAGGTAGTCCAAATTAAACTGAATTGTTTATGAATTGCAGCCTTAGTTAACCGGGCTTGTTGCATTAGAACCATTTTTTTTTGTAATTGGGTACTTGACAAATAGGTTTAAATCTAGGTGAAACAAAACTAATTTATATGGATATTTAGAAAATCTGAGAGAACTTATGTATCAAAAAAAAATGTGGAGATTAAAAAGGGACATTTTAATTACGTTAAACATTAAAAAACTGCTTTTTTTAAAACTTCGTTTAAAAATCATTGAAAAACAACTATACATATTATTATATAGTATGGTTGACTGGTCAATCATTTATTTATTTTATTTATTTAAACTTTAAGGCATAAAATACACGGTACAAAAGGCGGGGATCATTCCATTAAATCCGCCTTTTGTACTTTTGTCTCGTCAGTAAAGTTTAAAGAAATAGTAAACTAAACTACTAACCAGCAATTTACTTGATTTTTCATATATTAGGAAGGGTGAACATCGTGTAGTGTTGTGACATTCATTATATTACCCAATGATTTAATTAGAGGCGCTTTAGAACGATAGACATAATTTACAAAAAAAAATGTCAAGTAGACAATTGTGACATTATCTAGCAAAAGGGACCTTATTGTAGATGGCGCTTACGTCGAAACGCGTTGCGATTGTATTGCGGCATCTTGAACAACGGCGTAAACGCCATCGACAATAAGGTCCCTTATCATAGATAATGTCAGAATTAGAGAAACAAGGAATACAACCTACCAGACGCGTTTTCCTCCGTAGAAGTTATCTCACCTTACTCGTCTAGCAAACGGCGAGCAACTCCGGAACGCCACAAGGTCTGGTGCAGCATCTCTTTATGTTGTTCCGAAATTCCCAGCTTGTGGTCTCTGCATCTTGAGGTTCCAAAGCGGGGTTCATGTACTCTGAGAAAGAAATGTTTGATTTTATATATTTTTTCGAAGGCAATCTAAACTGGTTTAGTGCTTTGAGGTATAGCAGGACTTGAACTTTGGGTTTTCCTATCAAGTTTGGTAACTTTTAGTTTTTACATTCTTTTAATGTAAAATGAACTTTGGTTTTTCCTATCAAGTTTGGTAACTTTTGGTTTTCACATTATTTTAATTTAAAATGCCTGGAAATGCCTTTAATACTGCTCCTATCTGTTGGGTTTCCATAAACCTAGCATACAGGGAGAATATTTAACGTTTAGAAACGTAATATTGTTATTTGTCATAAAATAAACGAGACAATAAAGACAAAGGTAAATAATATTATCAATATAATATATAAATAAGTTGTCGTCACTGTTTTAATTATAAACGAACTTCCGATCAGTCTTGCAAACCCCTCGACGGGGGGTCAACATACAAAATAAGTTACATACGTATCAGAAGACGTATTTAGAGAAGAAAATAGTAATCTCAATTTGATTTAACTTGAATGATTTGATCTTATGAACTTATTTGATTTGAATGACACGTAAGGTCAATGTGGGTAAGACCGTCTATCATTAAAGTCCGTTTGCCAACCAATATCCTACCCTATCCGATCGGTATATAGTGTCATATGACGGACTTCCTCTAAAAATAAAGTGTGCCGGTCTTACCCACATTGACTTATACTGGTTTCTGTGCGACTGCGAAAGTACGATGCACATATTGTACAGTCAGCATTATAAGTTCCTAAGCGCAAGAGGTATTCAAAATTAGCTCGACACGACTTTAGAATAAGAGCGTGTCAAGATCATTCTGAACCCTTGGCCCGATTAGCTACTTTTGCTGCTGGCTGCACCTGCAATTGAAATTTAATTGATTTATAGGTATGTCTGCTATTTAATCACCATCCTTGGTCAATGAAAAAGTTATCCAGTATCGTCAAAATAAGTTAATTCGTTGTAAACAAGTATTACACAACGAGGTGAATGATAGATAATGAACTGTAGTAAACTGCTGTAACTATCTACTCGCCGAGATTAACGTACCACCCATAGTACGGTAGACAACAAGTCCTTAGACCAAGGTAACCTTGTTAGTTTTCGACTTTGATATTTGTAACCATGCAAATTATGTGTATCACCGACCAAGGTGTTTTAAGGTGGTGGTTTTGTCACATGCATCTGGATAGGTGGGCATGCGTAGCCACCAAGTGGATGCCACAAAAGAGACGTGGACGGGACAGGCCTAAATAGAGATAGCGGAAGGATCTAAACGCTTTCCTCAGCACTTGGCCGGAAACAGCACAAGACCGGGAGTTGTGGGGGTCCAAGCCTTTGTCCAGCAGTGGGACACATCAATAGGCTAAGAAAAAATAAAAGTAGACACTAGTACGTTTACCTTACCTACTTGAACTACCACCCTCCGCCTCCTAATTCGTTGTACATTACGTGATGTACCGTAAAACGAGGTAGTTGGGTTGAAGTCGAAGTTCAACCCTGGATAAAAGTTTATTTTTATATGTGGCACATTGATTTATAAACAAGAAAAGTGTTCCGGAGGTATGAATTTCAGTTGTTTACGAGTTTGTGTTGTGTCTGCATTTTATAACTTTAATGATAAACACGAAAACTCACCTCACCCCGTAGTGCCTCGTATTTGGGGTGAGAGGGGTTTTCATACAAAGGTGATTTTGGAAGATTGTTGGATCGATTTTTTTTATTATGCGTATTTACTATAGCTCCATTTTAAATTGGAATACATTATTTTTGTAGCAGTAATCTTAAAATCCCTTCTCACCCCCCTCTCAAACCTTCTCTCCCCATTCGTAACCCACCTCTCCCCCGCGAAACCTACTCACCCCGTTTTACGGTACATAGATTTCACTATAAAAATGTATACTATTATACATAACGCACAAATACGTACCTACTCCAATGCAATGGTTCGTTTGCAAACTTCTGACCCGTGCATTGTATATGTCAGTAAGTACGTAATTGTAATTTATAATCAGCAGATTTCCCAAATATTATGCAGTTGAATAGAGATATGACTATATTGACGACAATGTTTAAATAATATTTAGTGCAAGATTTTTCTGATATGGAAACATGATTGTCATTTTCCGTAATACTCTACATTAAATAAGTAGGTATAAGCAATAAGCATTCCCATCAAATATATACGTATCTGCCAGTCTATGATGGTCATCAATGATGAATGATGAGAATTAGGTATGATGACTCCTCATACCAAATTCTCATGTGTAAGTAAATAAGTAAGTAAAAGTCATGTGCAAAAGTCGACGAAATGGCAACCATCCTATCTAGAGATGCAACGAATATCCGGCAACTATTCGCAGTTTTAATATTCGGCCGAATACCGTATTGTACTTTAACATGTATGTGTCAACAAAGGGTAAAAAGTTACGAGTAATCAGCCAAGTTAGACAGTTCAATTTCTCAGGCTACTTCGATATATACCGGGTGATCAATCCAAATGGGTCAGTAGGGGGTAAGTTGGAATGCCATTATTATTAAATCTGAAATCGAAGCCATGGTTCCTAAGAACAGATTTCGATATCTCTCATAGTTTCTGACTTCCCCCCACTGACCCATTTGGTTTGATCACCCTGTATATTTATTTTTATATGAATACGTGCGTGTAAATGTAGCGCAATTTCTATCAATGGTTACAACGAGTAAACAGTTGCAAATTGCACACGGCACGCACGCACGCGTATGTATTTACTACATTATAGGTAATACTTCTGGTCTGGTACTCGTATCGTAACGTAAACAACGAAGTATGTACGTAAATTACAAGAATCTTTTTCATTTACTCCAATTAAGGCGCCAGGATAGTGACAGAGACAATCGTTCGAAATTTACGAATATCGGTTTTCCCAGATATCCGGCTAGCCGGCCGATGACTCCGCCGGCTTAGTTCGGTACAAGCAACTTACAGCGGCATTAGAGAGGTGCAGTGAATATATTAACCTTCCTGTCTAATTACTATGTCTATTAATGAACATAGGATATCTCTTACGTAAGCTTTGTTTTATGTTATGTTATATTACATTACAAGGAATAGTCTTGTAAAAAAATGCATACATCGTAGTCACATAGTCACCCAACACATCTTATAGACCACTCACACTCACCAATAGAGTACTGCCCGATCTGCCCGTGCATAAGACAGAGAGTCTGCACTGTGTTAGTCAACGTCGTAACGCAACTCAGAAACGTGAGGTCTGAGTGCGCTGACGTCACGATGTGTGTCGACACGAGATCAGAGCTACAAGCAAACAGCAGTAGGAGCAGCTTCCCGAACATCTTGACTGTTGTCCTGCGAATACCATAAATATATTTTTTTTAATAAAAAATATGACTGGTCATCATTAAACAAATTGACTGAGCCTCCCGATAAGCTTAAGAACGCTTGTGTTGTGGAAAAACACCCATGCCTCAGTAAATCTCTGTGTTCATCACACCAATAAACGCCCTTACTGGAACCCAGGACCGCCGGCTTCATACGCTACCCACTAGATCAGACTTGTCTTGTCGTCAAAAACACAACAAAACAAACAAATTATATCGCATATACTTACTGTATACGAGATATAATTGTCTACCATGAGTTACCGCAGCTGGGATACATCACGATCACGTTTTTTACGCCGATTTGTTAGGCTATGTAGCCTTACCATGAGTTGAAAGTGACGGTACCTACTCGCACTGCGTAAATTTTTTGTATGGAGAATTGTAAAGCGCAGTCGGTCACTCCTAGAACTAAAGATCGGCAATATGAGTTCAACGCTAGCAATTACTTTTCGATAGATATTTTACCTGTACCCTTACCATGAGTTGTGACATTGACGTTTTCGGTAACGAGTATCGAGTTTACTATCTGTGCATCTCGTTCGCACTAAAATAGTACGAGTAACTATTGTGGTTGTTGCCTATAAAAATCGGTACCACGAGTCAGTTTAACTAAAATCGGTTTTTTAGTTAATTTACCCTGCTGCGTACTCAAGTTCTAATATGATCGATACTTTATTAAATGTCAGCCTTCTTTAATTGACATATAATATAGAAAGTTATTTTTAATCCATAACCCATTAGTGTAGTTTAAATGATAGAATGGATAATATAGTCCCTTGGCGTAGATACCTACTGAAACCCACGTGTGTTCGTGACAAACGCGAATGTCGCGATAAGAAGGGTCAGCGTTAACAGTACATCTGTTTACTAGTGTCTATAATAACAACAGCAAACCTTAATACAAAGTGGTAAAGGTCATTTTAGATAAGAAATTGACATTTCAAAAAGCATTCATAACATAACTCAAGAACTTAGAATGCTCTTGTCATGCTGAAAAGCAGTTAGAAGCAGCATCGCTTATTTAACTATTTACTTACTTAATTTTACTAATATTAATTAACACGAGTTTGTATACCGGGTGTGGCCTGTAATAGGAGCATTAACTTTAGGCATCGTTTCTACACCACATACGTAGCAACATTTGTTCTACGACTTTTGAAAGTAACTTATACTTTAATAAATATTAATAAAAAACGATTTTCTAAGCAAGGAATGTATTGCGAAAACTATGAAGTTTGTAGGCTGACAGTAAACGTCAACTAGACTATTGGATGCTGTTCATTTAGTTTGTTTGAAAAAATCACAAGTAATAAATTACCCAATTGTGTAGTTGTAGAAAAAATATTTTCAAAATTTGCGTGATGAACACAGATATTTGTTCCTGAGTTACGGGTGTTTTATATATGTATTTAAGTATTTGTATTTTGTATTTATCGTTGGCTGAGTACCCATAACACAAGTCTTCTTGAGCTTACCGTGGGGCACAGTCAATTTTTGTAAAAATGTCCTGAAATATTTATTTATGTATTATTCCTAACGCAATAGAGGTACGAAGTAGAAGGGCTCTTCTACTTTTTGGGCGTAGACACTATATAGTTTGTCAAAAGCAATTTTCATATAACCTTCCGAGCCAGAGGGTAGACCAGGCCCTTGTTGGGATTAGTGCGGCTTCCACCCGATGTTTTCATTAACCGATCAATATCAAATGATATTTCGTACCTAGCTCCGAAAACTTAATTGGTACAAGTGAACCTGCCAACTCCGGATTGCAAATCGCTCGCTCTTACCGCTGGGCCACCAGTGCTTATATAATTTAAATATAGTTTTCTTCATCTAGACTAGAAATCATTGAGAACATCAGACCTTTCCGGTTATTATGACTTGGAAAATTACTGCCGTCTACGTCCTACGTGACTCTTATCAGAAGGGATTAAAGGTGATGAGATGTTACCGACATAATAGGGCAATATGCTACATGTGCCTGGTATTTACACCGTGGTTAAAATTGGGTCATAATCTGGGTAGGTGGTCTTTGTGGCTTATTTTAAACTAGCTATGCTCCGCGTTGTTACCAGCGTTATTAGGGAAAAAACGAAGCCTATGTGTCCTAATATTTCTGGATAAAATCGAGTCCACTTTGTATGGGTTCAAATATTGAGAGAACTACGAGGGTTAGAAATCCCATTCTGCACCTAATGTAAAGATCATTAAATTCTATTAAAAAAATCATATTAGGATTAATGGTTTCTACAAAATTTCGGTCCAAATAAGAACGAATACTTGAATTATATCGACTTGGGAAAAAATTACCTATTTTCATAGGACCGTTTTTTTTTGTTTAAATGGGAGCTTCTGACATTTCCAACTTGTGTATATAGTCCAAACAACATAACAAAAATCAGAGATACATAACGCTTTGTAATTTAATGTGGATTTTAATCGGCCTAATATTTAATAGTTACCGCTGTTACCAGTATCTTTACTTACAACTATATAAAGTCTTTATTTATAAAATAGAAATAGAATCACTTTTTACTGTAAAACTATATATACCCTACTATAGTCCAAACTAATTTGAATATCTGTGTGAGTAATATTTAAATTATATATTTAAAATCCAACGGCTGTTTATATTAATGAATAAACCAATGAAGAAAAAACCAAAAAGAATATTAGGATTGATACGTTACTTAATTACGAATTAAAGGCTTGTAGTGGAAATGGTACACTACAAAAAAACGAAGAATACGGCTTTTGCTGAACCAAAGATTTCCTTTGGCAGGATTGATCTTTGGATCCCTAAGATAGGTTTACGAAGTGGATCCACCTGAATTTTTCATGCAGGTGGGGGGAGGGGGGGTTTTTTAGCCTTAACAAATAACTGCGTAGGGTTTAGGTATATAGTCAAGTTTGGTATCATTTTCGATTAAATCGAATGTCTAAATGTCAGTTCTGGAATAATATTTAGGTCATCATCATCATCACCATGTCAGCCGAAAGACGTCTACTGCTGGATGTAGGCCTCCCCCAGAACGACCCAAGAAGACCGATCCTGCGCCTTCCACATCCAGCGGTATCCCGCGACTCTAACTAGGTCGCCGGTCCTCCTTGTGGGAGGCCTACCCACGCTGCGTCTTCCAGTTTGTGGTCGCCACTCCAGAACCTTTCCGCCCCAACGGCCATCGGTTCTGGTCGCAATGTGCCCCGCCCACTGCCACTTAAGTTTGGCGATCCGGAGAGCTATATCGGTAACCTTGGTTCTACTGCGGATGAAATCATTCCTGATGCGATCACGCAGGGACACTCCCAACATAGCCCTCTCCATTGCTCTTTGGGTGACTTTGAGCCTTCTTATGAGGCCCATAGTAAGCGACCACATTTCAGCAACATATGTCATCACTGGCAACACACACTGGTCGAAGACCTTCGTCTTGAGACACTGCGGGATATTGGAAGAAAAAATGTGTTGTAGCTTCCGTGTCCGCTGCCCAGCCGAGTCGGATTCGACGATTGACCTCCTTCTCGAAGTTGGATCTTCCTAACTGAATAGTTTGACCTAGGTATATATATTCATCTACAACTTCGAGTGTAACGTCTCTGATTACAATGGGAGTTGGTACGACATGAGCATTCGACATGATTTTTGTCTTGTCCATGTTCATCCTTAGACCAACTCGCTCAGAGGCATTACTGAGGTCATCTAACATTATGCTCAAATCCTCCATGGTCTCAGCCAAGATTACGATATCGTCGGCAAATCGAAGGTGAGTGATGTACTCGCCGTTGATGTTGATGCCTTTCCTCTTCCAGTCCAGAGTCTTGAAAACGTCCTCCAGTGCAGCAGTGAACAACTTTGGAGAGATAACATCTCCTTGTCTGACCCCACACTGCAGTGGAATAGGTTTCGAGCTTCGGTTTTGAAGTCGGACTGACATGGTAGCGTTCTCGTACAAACACTTCAGCACTCCGATATAGCGGTAGTCCACTTGGCACCGTTGGAAGGATCGCATCAACTGAAGATTGTAGGATCATCTCGCTCCTTTCCTTAATGAGCCTCCGAGTAGAGCTAGAGAGCCTTTTAGTTCTACTTCTCCGTTGGGCCTTGAAGAACTTAGACCCGGAGCTGTGGACAGCTTCTACAAACCCGTCGTTGAGTTCGTCCACCTCGCTTCCTAGACAATCGAAACGGTTTCGGAGCTCTAACTGAAAGCTCTCGGGGTTTTGGATTTGGATTGGTGCTGGCCGGAGTGTAGACTTCATCAGTCGCGAACGTTCTAGCTTAACACTTATATTCAATGTGCCCCTAACCAGACGGTGATCACTACCGGTCTTAACCGTATTGATCACAGAGACATCATTGAATATATGTTTCTTCGTCGACATGATGAAGTCAATCTCGTTTTTTGTTGCACCATCCGAACTCATCCAGGTCCATTTTCTGTGCTCACGTTTCTTGAAGAAAGAGTTCATCATAATAGAGTCCCTCTTTCTCCAAGAAACCAGCCAGTAGATGGCCCCGGTGGTTCCGACGTCCGTATCCAAATTGCCCCCCTCTCAGCTCTGCGCCGTCTCTCTTGCCCAGTTTCGCGTTGAAATCCCTCATGTACATTTATGTTCGAATAACTTTTGCTTTTAGTTTGCTTGCTTGTTTGTTTCTACTTTTTTGGGTAATCAAAATCATTGTTTTATATTTTATACAGTGTAATGGACCGCGAAGCACTCATCGAAGAGGATTAGAATTGGATCCAGAGGTATTGGGGGACGAGGGCTAGGAATCATTGTGCAATATTTTATTAATTTTTTGTATTAGATTTTTTTTTAATAAATACTCTAATGTTATTTTTTTATTTTATTTTACGTAGTTTAACATATTTATCGTCCTAATATGATAAATAATATGAGTCCTAAAATGAATTTGGCATCCTTAAGTCATAGGAATATGGTACCAAACTTGGAATAGTAGCACAATTAATGCCTTTATAAAGGTTGAGACCCTATTTTCCTCCAGAGCAGAAGCTGCCAAAACCTCAAAAAACCAACATCAAAAATCGCGGTGGCTCCACTTCTTAAATCCATCCTTAGGCCTTAAGGACCAAACCTACCAAAGGAAATCTTTGGTTCAGCAATAGCCGTATAATTTACCGTACAGATGCAACTATTGGACCATAGTTGCACTATAGTTGGGTAGTTTCATGGTAGTGTTTTGAATATTAAATACTAGGTAGGTTATTTACATAAACCTCGTGAAAAATGGAATAACCAAAACACACTCAAAAATGCCCATTAACATTATTTTATAAATTACAGGGCAAATTTTTGTTTTAGTTTAGGTTTTTCCTTCAGTTAAATTTGTTTTATATTTAGTTTAGTTTCCAATCTATAATTTTAAGGTATCATTAATCCAGCTCACCTGCTAACCAGACGTCCTGATGAAAGGGCCAAACTTTTAATGAATACCGCTAAATACCACAGAAGCTTTTATAGCCGCAGGACAAATTTCCACAGGGTATTAAAATTACTGGACCGTCCTTGTTTGTCTACAGATTTTAATTCGAAAATTTGAGAAGCTATTTCACTTTGTATAATTCTGAATATTTCACTTTTCACCTTGTTTTGCGGACCTCTCGATTGAGCTGTGCTGTTCCTAATGAAGTTAACACGCTCTAAAAATACGGAGTAAACATGTTATTAATATAACGGGAGCAACGTTTATCGGCCTCTAGTTTTTTATCAATTGACCTACAAGCGTCAAGAATATCTGCACAGTTTAGTACTTTGTCGCTTTTGACGGTAAAATGCGTACGGCATAAAAGCAAGTTGGCTCCGTCTCGGGGGTAAAGCGAAAAAGTTATATTGTGCTTAGTTGTTTACAATTCGGATTCTATCATGGTTAGTAAACATTGGTTAGCGTCTGTCTCTCGATTTTCTCTCTATGTCTAGACTAAATAGATGACGCTTAAGACTATGAGTGAGATTTGGATTTAGATTTAACTAAGGCATAGTTTTTACTTATGTGTTTACTAAACAATAAAGATTATTTGACAATACAAAAAAGTTTATTTTAATAAATGACTCATACAAAATGTTAAGCACTGTAAATTAATTTGACAAATAAAGATTCAAATCTAGCCTAGTTTATTTTTCTATTCAGGAAAAAACGGAATCATAAAATGGTCTACAATTTCATTCATAATGCTCACGGGAGGAAGCCAGATTAACCGTGTTGTTTTGTTACACAGAAATGTCACGAGTCATAAGGCCAAGATATACTAGCGGATTATTGACAAACTTTAGTGAATTACGTTACTGATGTAGACTTGACCCTTGTCCACATGGTCGTCGGTTGGCCGCACGTGATCCGTCAACTTGTAAATAAATAGGTATAGCGCCGTCTTTTAAGCCCCATTTAGACCAGGCAAGAACTTGTATACAATTTTCATTACATTGCGGGTTATGGGCGTACGGCGAGTTCGGACGTTTTATTTAACCCTGCAATGTAATGAAAATTGTATAGGTACGAGTGCTTGCATGGTCTAAATCGGGCTTTAGGACCACTCTCGTTTGGGAATAAAATCTACTTTCGACGCTTGTATTATAAATAACTATTCTACCCTCGTAAGTACGGTCAAGAATAGTAGTTTATGCAACTCGGACATAATGAAAGTCCTTCACAAATGAGTGTGGTTTTATGAAACGAGCCGAAGCGAAGCAATGGTGTGTTTCATAAGTTTTATAACATAATAGCATCTCACGAATGTGTTAAGTCCTAATTATGTACAGTTGCATACATTATCTAGCTATTTTAGGTATACATAAATATTACTTATACATTATAATGAGTTCAGATGCATGATGCATGTGACCAATATTATTACCTATATAACATAATTTAAGATACTTTAAGCCAAGATATGAACAAATGAAAAATGAATCAAATCAGAAAATTTGTTGTTTACAAATTATTTATTTGTAATATATTTTTTTTTATGACAAAAGGTGGCAAACGAGCAGACGGATTGCCTGATGGTAAGCAATTACCGTCGCCCATGGGCACCCGCAACACCAGGGGAGTCACAAGCGCGTTGCCGGCCTTTAAGGGGGGTTGGAGCTCTAGTATTTATATGTTATATAACATTGCTAATGTTCTTCGGAAGGAATGACCTCTGTACAACTTATTTAGGATCTGGAGGATTCGTTTTGACGAAATCCCCAAACTTATTAGTGCCTTCTTTCTCCGTAGTGCATCTTCTAGCAGAGTAATTGAGAAACGAATTGTAAAAACTTCTGGTATCTGCTGCCTACAAGATACTGTTTTCCTTACACCAAAACGGCACTACAAACGGTCTAAAAAGATGTTCCAATTTTGAAATTCATTACGCCTTGATTTTAAAGACGTAATGCCTTTATTACTAAATACCATAGACAAGAAAATTGACGGGTTTTAATTGTTTATCGTAATTGCCTATTTAAAACATTTTTAAACTATTTAAAACACATTGTAGAGAATATTGTCTTCGGTTGCCGCGATAATTACTCATGAAATAAAACAACTAAAACCGATTAAATCGCGTATACTAATTTAAACTTCATCCCGAATTTATATTTTTCCTTAGTCCACCCGATGAGCACGAACGCTGCTAAAGGGTTCGAAACGTCATAAGTTTTTAGTTCAAGATGAATTTTACTTTTAGATTATTTTTAAACCGTTTTAGTTGTTTTATTACATTGTAAAGAACTTAAGATATGTATGTAGATATGATATGTATGTAGATGATATCACAATGACCATTCTAAGAGATCGTGTCGCTATAGTGTCTCTCATACTCATATTACTGATTATCACTATGTCAAGGTAGATATACAAGTCAAAGAGGGTCACATATGAAAGAACTTGCACATTCTAGCGCAGTTTATTTTATAATATAATTATACATATATATAAATATGTATGCATTTTTTTTTATATTGATCGATGATCTA
Source organism: Grapholita molesta (assembly GCA_022674325.2). Taxonomy (NCBI): domain Eukaryota; kingdom Metazoa; phylum Arthropoda; class Insecta; order Lepidoptera; family Tortricidae; genus Grapholita; species Grapholita molesta. The sequence continues at coordinate 6,527,802 of CP053132.2, forward strand.
TCAAGTGATAATTATTTATATAGCCCTGCGCCTTACTAATTTAAATAGCAATAATTCTAAACTGATAAAACATTATTATAATGTAGGCGTATTTTTTATACTACTATGATATAATATCTTGTGTACCTATGAATGCAATAAATAACTGAACTGAACTGAACTGAAACAAGGATACGGTCTGCCTGATGCTAAGCAGTTACCGCTGCCTATGGATGCCTGCTAGTTCCATATTGAAATGAAATGAAATGAAATTATTTATTGTCAGACCACAGGTATACAGTATAAATGATGTTATAGTTCATAGATTCTTTTCCGTAGTCTACCATATTTATGGTGTACAATATTTTACATCATGCGTAGCATGCAATTTATTTATTTATTACTTGAGTTATAGGGTGTTCTTGTTTGTTTATGCAGTTAAGACATGAAAAGCACTGCGAATCGTATCAAGTGATCACCGTCACGCGCAGTCGTAAGGGATATTGTTTTTAAATTGGTTTTGTTTAGGAGGTTATGGGTCTAAGCACACTCGACGTTATCCTAGCAATTCCATAGTAATTGGCACACTGCGTGAATGCGATATCTCCGTAGCGTGCAATTTAATATAGGGAACGCCTAGAAAACGCGGGGCAAAAACGCTAGTGTACCACACTCTTTGTCTCTAAAACCAATCCAAAAGGCCAGCATTTCAGGCACTAGTACAAAGAGCCTCCTTTTGAAAAAAATGGCCTCATACTGGTGTGGGGAGACCTTTGCCCAGCAGTGGGCAAACGTAGGATCAGAAAAAACAATGATAAAAGAAATTCTCAAAAATCATTAAAAAAATCTCTAGCGGCTTTTACATACATATGTCGACAGGGACAAGATACGAAGTTGCTCAGAATTTAAACCGTTTGACCGTACAAACTTACACTGTGCTTAGTATGCAGACATTGCAGACACAATGAAATAACGTCACGGTATCGTCAACATCCACATCGTCTGATTACCAAACTAGTAGCGACTGGGATATTTCTGTATTGAAACAAAGTTGCTATTTCTATTTTGGAATCCACGTGTAAAATGACACGTGTTTACTATTGGACAGCGGTGTCTACAGTGTGTAAGTCTAATACGGGCGAATCTCTTAACGGAGGGTAGAATAGGACATAAGAAATATATTTAGATAACTTTTGCTTAGAAATGCAATAAATTTTTTATCCATATAAAAAAATTCGGCCCGCAATGTAATGCAACACACTCGAGTTAAACACTCGTTGACAATTAGTTTCAAAAGCTTATATCGCGTAATGTTCGCAGTACATTACTGCTCAGAAATTTTACAAAAATTAATTACAAAAATTAATGTGTATAATAGGTATAATTAAAGAAAAACCTTTTGGTTAATCATTATACTGGTAAATCCTATGTCTGGTTTAATTCTTCGCCCGTATTAGACTTACACACAGTATAATGAACCAGACTGAATGAAATGTTAAAGTAGTTCGCGAATTTTATCTGATTTTGGCAAAGGCATATTGGCAGCGCAGCGGCGCTACCGTGAAAAAAGATATTCTTATATTTCGGACGATTGTCTCTGTCACTGTCATGACGCCTTCATTAGAGTAAAAGAGAAAGATGCTCGAAATATACGAACTTCGATATTCGCGGTACCGGGCCAGAGAGGCCGGCATTTACAAGTATAGTCGTCTACATTATGCTTTAACACCTGCTTGAGTATAAAAATCCTTATGAAGCATCACGATTTTAAAGTTTCAATTTTAAAGTTTCACTGCACTGCACTAATACGTACTATTTACATTCTAGACTAAGTTAAAGTCCAGACCGTTATCAAATTAAAGTTACCTTGAAAATAATATCTACTATTTGTAATAATAATGCAAATCCGTTATCTTAATTAATTAACACGTGGGTTAAACATACATTGCCAAGCATCTACAAATTGGGACAAGAGATAAGATGCATTTAACCATGTTCAAAGTAATAGGTGGTAATAGGTAATATGTGAAGGTATACATGTACGTGAATATCTTGCTTGATTGCTTTTCAGTTTATAAAAATCTATCGCGCTATCCATCACTTTAACACTCACATACTAGCTAAAGCATGACAGATATTGTCACAAATGATCAATGCTCATACGTCGGACTGCAGGGGGCAGATTGGGGGCAAGGCAAAGTTTACAAAAAAATCTTAACTTACGAGTATTATAATGTACCTAGTATTTGTAACATAGTTAATTAAATTAGTTACCCGTTATCATTTCGATACCTCCTACGTATACTGGGACAAGTGCAAAATCACGATTTTACAGCAGAGCTGTTTAAAGGTACAAAGTTCCATAACTAGCTCATACTTTGACATATTTTCATGAAATTTTCAAAAATGTATGGTGAATGTATTTCGCTTAAATCCACATAATTACTATTTTAAAATTATTAGTAGTTTTTGAAAAAACTGTAGTTAGTCCAGTATACATGAAATTAAGGAGTTCAATTTTTTGATAAACTGAGATAACTACCACTTGATCCAGTATACGTAGTAAATTATTATTTGATGAATATGGACATAATCTTATTAAACTAAACGCCATGAGTCACGTATCATTCTTAGATATCTTAAAAAACTCCAAAATCCAGTTCGGATATATTTTATCGGTTAAATTTAGCCTGATTTGTCACTTGTACCAGTATACGCCTGTGAAATGCCTGAATGAATGAATTATGTACCAGTATACTATTAACATTATTTTGTATGTTGTGCTCATTATAGAAAGTTTAAAGAATTATAAAGAAGATATTTAGGCAAGTTACGTTTGTGAAACTAAAAATAAAGCAAGTGGATACTAAAGTTGCGTTTCTTATAAAGGTAATAATTATAATGAATTACTCAGAGCCATTGTTATTATCAACGTAATACTGATTAACCATTGACTTTATATGTTTCCTTACATTCTTCATTCTCATTGCTTAGTATATCTACAAAATTATTAAACAACACGTTTTCTTAATATTAACAATAAAAATTAAAATGAATAACTCTCAATATAACAACTGAGATAACAACAGTTTAAAAGGTAAAATAGAATATGAATCCTCATAAAATACAAAACTTCTTATTATTGCCAAAGTCATTCGCATAAAGGACAAGAATTAAAAAAAGGGATCAAGTGATAGTGAGTGAAGTAAATGACCTGACCCGAGAAGATACCGGAAAGAAACTACGGCGGGACTTATTTTTTCAAAACAGTGATAAATCACATCTTAAAGTACATAATTATGCGTAGTCCGAAAAGAAAACATATCAAACAGTTTATTACAAGATATAACTGAAAATACTAAAATATAAAAGTGAAAATAATAATGTAAAAATTTGACTTCACAAAATAGAGAAACTTTGATATGTTTTCTTACCTGAAAGTGAACTGTGTCATTTACATGATATAGCAGTACATACAATTGTTGAATTAACTGCTAGGCAGTTTAGTTAGTTCTGGTTTGGGCCATGCATGTTTATCTGTCAAATAATCCACACTCTGTAATAGCCCTTAGACATTAAAGACTTTTTTAAGTAATTCTCTAAGTACTGGGAAGGGTAATATTAAGGCATCATCAGGTAACTTGTTATATAAATGAATACCTACATTGCCCAAATAATGATTTATACACTTTACGCACACGACTTTTTCTGATAGCAAGCTTATTCCTATTTCTAGTGTTATAATTATGGATGTCACAATTTTTGGTAAACAACTGAAGGTTTTTAATAACGTACATAATATTTTCATATATATATTGGCAAGCTACAGTTAATTTCTTTAATAAGCTTTCTAATAGATACACCTGCTTTCAAGTAATACATAAAACGAATGGCTCTTTTTTGTAATACAAATATAGTCTGTACATCAGCTGCTTTGCCCCAAAACAGAATACCATATGTAATAAAGTACCATATATACATTACACTATGGAAATAACTATGATAAACTAATCGAGCTGTCTCAATATTTTCCTAACGATGAAAGCGGCCGAACTTAATTTATGTGCGAGTTTAGTTATAAGAAGACTCCACTGTAGATTAACGTTATATTTTCTTAGTTCGTCGATCCACATATAAAAAATATATTTCCTCCCGTAGCTCCTCTACTCTCAGCGGCAACGGGGACACTAAAATAAGTTACCATAACCATTGAAAATCCACATGCATTGATAAAAGCAATTCAATAATAATTTGTAACCTCGTATACTGGACTAATTGACAAAAAGTCTGTAAATATCTCCATAGTTGTTCAAATTAGGTTTTAATTAAATGTACTGAAAAGTATGTAACCAAATTTATTTACTTATCATTAATAATTACTAAAAAAACCATTGAAAACCCACGTGCATTGATATAAGTAAATCAATAACATTCTCATTTGAAACCACGACTACTGGACTAACTAACAAAAAATCTGAAAATATCACCATAGTTGTTCAAATTAGCTTTTTAATTTAATGATCTCAAAAATATACAATTAAATTTACTTGCCTACCGCTCGTTTCGCGTTAAACTGGTTTATTTAATGCCAGTGCAACCAGACTTCTTCCTCTCGTCTGCTTCCTTTTGATGTATTTTGTGTTTAATAAAACAATAAACTACTACACAACAACATCATAATAACAAAATCATAATATAAAAAGCTTTGTTTTATACGTAGTAGGTAGAAAACGGGTAGAAAAGACGTATGTTGCATCGTTTGTCGCCCGCGCATAGTGAGACAAGTTTCCCCCGCAATGATAGCGAACGAGCATACTGAGACAACTGCCACTTGCGCCGCGCCCGCGCCGCCCTCCCCCGCTAGATGTACCGCGTATACTGGTACAAGTGACTTAGCTCAGTATACGACGTTCTAATTTAAAAAATAGTGTTAGTTGGGTCAGTATACGTCACTTTATTTCGAAAACTAACAGTTATTTCGCTACGAAATTTTTATAGCATGTAGATATAAGTATTTTGATCCCAAAAATGCAAAAAAACGAAAATCGTAAAAATGTCAGTTGTCTCAGTATACGTAGGAGGTATCGATTTATTCATCTTTAATGTGTAAATACACTTTTCACCTCACTCGCTCGGAACACCTTAGTTTATAGCGCGAAATCTGCGTGGAAAAGCTTATTTTATCCGCTAGCGTGGAAAAGTCATTCGAATTTCGAAGCCGATTGTTGTAATTCTCTGTGGTGCAAATAACTTTTTTTAAAATATAAAACTCCTTCAACGCGTGACTGACGCCGCTACCGCGAAAAACGATGTTCGTAAATTTCGGACTAACGTCTCTGTCACTCTCATCGGAGTAAAAGAGAAAGATGCTCGCAATATACGATCTTCGATGTTCGCGGTACCGAGCCTGAGTTCATATTAACCATAGATAATAACCAATCAGAAACATGATTTGATTACAGATTTTTAACTTCTTTATTTTTACCTACACTTTATTTTTTGTCAAATAGGTTTTATTATAAATACTAATATTTTATGTCAAATTGGTTTTATTGTAAATACTAATAGTATTTCTGTTATAGTATTTATGTAATTTACATATTTTGGCTAATTAATCCATTAAATAAAACACAATTATATTGTTTATTTGATAAAGAAATTGACATGTACTTAATATTGTAATATCTGAACGCAACCGAAAAAAAAGAAAATTTAAAAAGTTTTAAGTTACCACAATTCACGTAATCGCAAATTTGTCGGATTTGTCCTGTGCTAAGCTCTATGAACTCAATGTTTGAACTATAAAAATGTGTGGTTCTAGCAGCGATGCCGATATGATTTCCCTGAAAAATCGCGCGATATGTTCCTTTTATTGTTTTTCTTGCCGCTCGAATTTTCCTCGCTGTAGTGAGGTGAAAAGATGTGTGTTCCGCATGGCTGCAAAATTATTTGGCGTCTTGTGTCTTGAAAGCCTCGCTACGCTCAGGAATCTATCTTTGAACCATTCGCTTCGCTCATGGTTCAATCATAGCTTCCTTCGCTTGCTCTGCTTTCAATTTCAACACTAACGACAAATAACCACTTTGCAGCCTTGCATAACAAATAACTATTGAAGTTGTGTTTTATTCCTTTCTCGCAGCTGCAATTGTGTCGCTTAACTTCAATCTCAGATAAATACATTCGACCCTCTCTGCAAATATCTACCCTATTAACTTTTCATAATACCAAAATCGCATGATCTGACAGATGGATTTACCTGAGTTTGAATTTAAGCGGCTCAATTGTCTGAGTGACGGATAAAACCAAACGAACTTTTTCGCCATTTTGTCTTATGTGTAGTCCAAGTATGTTTATAAATAACGTAGTTAGTTGCTATAATATTTGGAATTTCATATTATAAATACTAGGTACCAAATACTCGAAAGTGCATTGATTGATTTGCGAACCTTACCTATTATTCTGACATGCCTCGAAAATGCCTGCTGGAGTCCGACGTATGCAAATGATAAAAACCCAACCTTTCTAAGACTAGCAGAATATATTGTCATTGTCAAGAGGGCGCTACTAATCTCAATTATATGTCAACTGTTTGCTTGGAGATGGACGGCTGTGTGCCGTGAATGCTTGAGGTTTTATGAGTTGATGGATGATAGGCCATCCAGCACCTTAATATAATCAGTTTTTTTTATTTTTTTATTATTATTCATTTATGTTATTGCTTTCTCAGCGCATTGATGTATAATGTAATGCCGTCCGTCGAGTTACATTGTTCTTATAAATAATAAATAAATCTAAGTATAATTATCTATGATATGGTGTGTGATGTATGTGTTACTTACTGTTCCTTTACCGTTTGGTATCTTTGGTTAGTTTGGAAATGTTTCATAGCGAACGAGTAGTTTTATTCCCCGAGGGTTTCTTTTTTATGCATAATTTCACCTTCATCTTTTTTTATACAACGACGGTGGTTACCATAGCATATGGACGCATGGAACTCCAGAGGATTCACATGAACTTAGTATATACTGTATAGATGGCAACTTCCCTAAAAGATAAAAATCATATTTGTAGGCCTATGTCCTGCAGTGGACAGCATACCGAAATGCAAGTCCAGAAATGCTGAAATGTAAGTCCAGTTTAATTTGTAATTATGTGTGAAAATCGTAGACATCAGAATATTATTGTCAACAAAGTCGGAATTCTAAAAATGATAGTATCAGCCAACAACTATGATGTTTGCTAATTAAACAGTTATGTTACTCTAGTAAAGAAGGGTACAAGTCCTATAGAGCTTATATGAAACTTGTGCCGTTCGTGTGTGTTGAGTTGGTAAAGGAAATTCCAACAAGCAGAAATGTGAAAGCAATTAACAATACCTACGTAGGTAAACCAAGAGTTATAAGTACTAGAAGCAGTTGTTAAGTCTGGCCAAATTTTGGTTTTTTAATTTGCCTTCTCTAATCTTTCCCGGCAGGAAAAGCTAAGCACTTTTCCTTTCTGAAAATAAATTTCTAAATAGTCGTCAAGAATCTAATTTGATGGACGGCTTTCACTTCATATACATATATCGATTTCTGGTACATACATACTATGAGGTAGAGGCACCAATGATGGACTGTTTCGTTGACAGGTACCAGGGATAGACACTTCATTCTTAAGTCAAAGATTGACAGTTGATTGATGTAACATAAAATTTCAATTCAAATGAAATTTCCAGGGTAGCTACCTGATAGATAGAGCAAGTTTTGAAAAGCCAAACAGTTTTTTATTATGTGATTTTATTTTTTAATACCCTTGAAGTTTTGAACATACGGGGTAATTTTATCTTTCTTGCCATTTTTTTTTTGTCATTCAAAGATCTAACGATAGTAAATGTTACCATACTGAATTGGCTTATCTGTTAGCTTAGCACACAATAAAATCAATCATCTTTCGCAATAATTCGCGTCACCATAAATAAAAATCTCATCGTACTCGACGATAGGTGAAAAATTAAAAAAAGAAGTCGTTAATCCGAAAATACGAAAAATCGCGGAACATACAAGGGGGTGATTCAGATAGCCCTCTAGGTCCTCTACCTCCCAGCTTCAGTATATGTCACTACTTCTTGGGACCCCGTATTTATTTATCCATGGTTAACATGAATAATTAATAATTATAACATTGTAATTACATACATACATACATTTCCGCCGTAAGCAGTCCACTGCTGGACGTAGGCCTCCCACAAATATGACTTGTATCATCTTGGGTTAGCGACCGTAGTAGTTGTAGATTGGGTTACGACGGACGCTGCTGCCCGTCCGTAGGATTTTTTTCTCCTTACGCACCCGCGGGAGGAGATGGGGTGCTATTCTAGTCGTAAGGCAATTGTAATTGTTATACTAACAAAAAAAAGTGTATGTCAAAAAGTTTTTTACGTCACTCTGGGCGTTAAGAGAGATTTATCTTACTCATTTTACACCCAGATGAAGACGTAAAACTTTGTACGCACCAAGGGCGGTAATAAAGAAGGCCTCAGATCGCTTATTTATGGCCCTCACCTCCAATTCGGGCCACAAATACCCGCGATCTGAGCCATTCTTTGTTTTACCGCCCTCGGACGTAATATACTATTTCATCACACTGCTCGTAAAAGATGTTATTACACGTAAATAAATCGGGCCGGAAGTGTTAAATTATGCCCTAGGGCTGTAAAGTAACTTTTTAATTTTAAAACGTCGTTAAAAAGTTTAGGAATTTTTTAAGGTCCAAAGCAAAAAGGTCGTATACAATTTCATTGCATAAGATATTTTTAAAATGTTTAAATTTCATTAAAAAACTGATTCTAATAACTAAAATAAAATGTTTAACGTAAATTTAAACATTACTTGTCATTTTTATTTACTTATTTATATATTTCGATTCAAATTAACTGTTTTAAGGTTTTAAGTTTTTACCGGCTTCTGTAGTATCGGAACGTGGCGTGTATGACATTCGCTTTATCTATGGATACGATGCGCCATATTGGCTCATGCAAATCAGCTGGTGAAACTCTCTATTTAAAAACGTTGCATGAATTGTGTATGAATTATAAATGAAGTGCCATGAAAAACATTGTGTGTGCCACGGGCGGTACAAAAATTACGAACTCGTGTTAATTAAGTCCTCGCCTTCGACGTCGGGCTTGAATTTAACACTCGTTCGTAATTTCTTGTGTACCGCCCTTAATACACAATGTACTAATTTGTCCTTATTATTATTGACCTATTCGCTTATTTCGAACATAGTTAGCATTGAAAATGAACAAACAATAGAAATAAATGGAAGATTTATAAGCACAATTTACACTGTGTTACACAAACCAAATAATGATTACAATATAATATTTAATCAATAAGGCAAATATTATACATCGTTATCTTCTAAAGCGTGAGTAGCGTAGTCACGCTTATTAATTATTATTATCACATGCTGTACTGGCTGTTCCCCGCGTCTTCGTCGGAAAATAGACTATTCCCTTCCACGAGTGTTACGATTTGGTAAACCAATTTTTTCCGTTGCAGTAGAAGAAATATACTCATCTCTTTTTGTAGCATCATAATATTGGAATAAGGTAAAGATAGCATCATTTTCTCTGTCCATGATTTGAGTGCGAAAACTCCTGGCTATGAAAACTGTGGTTGTCTTCAATCTTCTTGTCTGCATGTTTTGTTTAGGTATTAACGCAGCTTTTATACTTAATAATGTAAGCGGATTTTCATTTTTTATTTATAGTCTAAAGGCCCGGAAAGACTTGCGATTTCATAGTAACTTAGCGCAGACTGCAATTTTTATATGGGATCGCAGAGAAAACGTGAAACAGTAGCTTTAGCGTGTCCACGCTCTAATAAACCAAATTTGCTTGTAGCAGTAGAAAAGAAAACCATACTCTTTCCTTTAGTCTAAAGTGTAAGAAAGATACGGTATGGTCATCAGGGCCGCATTATTTAAAATTGTAAACAAAGTTTTTCTTTTTATTCATTTGAATTTTACGCTTCATACTCAGACTTATGAGTTCTTTTGATATTGATAGAACGTAGTCTTAACTCATTTTTTTATAAATTACCCCTACTGTTACTGAAACTGCTACTGACAGATAGGGAATTACAAAGATTTTTATTTATTGAGAGGTTGTTTTTATACTGTATACCAAATATTTGATAACGTTTTAAATATAGGATAAGGGCTTTATTTTTCTTTACTGCCATACACCATTGCATTGTTTTTTTTTTTTTGTAATATCATATTCAACTAATTTCTTAAGTTACTTATTATAATTTTAAGACTGTATTTCCAACATAACAATACGTGTATTGTTTGTAAATAAATACAGAATACTGAAAAATAGTAACGGAATTGAAGAAAAAAAAAGTACATTATATATATATTAATAAATTGTCCACATAACTTTGAGTAAGATTACCTATCTATGTGCGTGAGAAAGTCACTGCACAAACTATAGTGAAAATCTAAAAACTTTCATGCGTTTTTGTGTTGTTCGGTTCGGTGAAAGCTAACCTCGCTAGCGGGTTCTTATTCATGCATTCCACAAAAATGTATTTAACTTGACATCTTGGCATTGTCATAAAATCGTCATTATCCACCATCACCTACGAGTTTAGGCAGTGTTCATATTTTTAGTCTTAAGTACAAATAGCTCTACTTTGTAAAACGACGGGTTAAAAGTATATAGTAATAGTGTTATAATTATAATAATAGATAATTTCTGAATATTGTCTTCGTTTGCCGCGATAATTACTCATGAAATAAAACAACTAAAACGTTTCAATTAGTATACGCTATATAATCGGTTTCAGTTGTTTTTGTTCAAGATAAGTTCTATGCTATATCCTATGCATATATCGTTCCACCGGGCTTAAACTATTTCCACCCTAAATTAGCTGTTTAAGTGTGAAGAGGTAACCCACAAACAGAGTCACATCGTATTTAAAATAAGATTAATATTATTTGCTACACAGTATACTAAAATATTTAGAAAAAATATTTATTAAGTCACCGACGTAATGCAACTTCGTTACAAAGTTTCCTAGCAGTGCGACTAGCGACAAACGTACGCAGTAAAATTAGAAAGCCAGACATTCTATTTCCTATTCAAACGATAAATAGGCTATCACAAAAAGTCCAAAGAGCAAACGCATTGTCTACGGCTGATTTCATTGTAGGTACTGCATAATTAATTAAAACATCATTGTACCCAATGCGTCCTGTGCTGGCCGCAATGTTGACATTGTTGATGCCCGTGGCTCGCTGAATGCACGCGTTTTGTTATTTCGGAGCACGCCTGCGCGCCTGCGCCGACCGCCGCGCGCAGAGACGCGCTTCTACAGCTGACTCGCTGGCTCCCACTGCACAAGTTCACCATCCAGCCCTTCTGCCAGAGGCCAGTCAACTGTTTAGTGTTGTGCGTTTCGTTCGTGCGTACCGCGTTCGTTTTTCGATTGTTTTCAAACGTGCCGTCGGAACTATTTGAAGTTTTTTTTTAAGAACAAGAACGTTCTATATTTAAAATTGATGTTTATTGTGCAGTTTGTTTTGTAAAGCCAGTTCGGTGTCGTGTTAAATTTGCTGATGCGATTATTGTAAGCGCTTTTACCGGCATTGAAAGGTGAGTGAAATTTATGTGGATTTGCATACAATCTACATTGCATATCTAAAAGTACCTACTCCTTATTTTTTTAATTTACAACTTAAAAGTGTTTTTTTTTTATTGATCGTAGTTTTTTTTTAAATGTATCGTTTCTTGATTTACTTTTTTATCTAAATACTAATTAATACTATACTACAAAAAAACGTACAATACATCTGTTCTGTACCTACTCTACCAAATTGTGAAAGCTTAGTTTTAGCAAAACATTTTAGTTATACTCGTAAATACATTCATATTTTGGCTGGGTCGTTACTCACTTACACATATATAATCAAACTTTCTCTTACACTATCTTCATCTGTCACTAACAATATTCCCGGCTACAGTTAAAACATGTGCGCTGTTTAAAAAAAAAAACATTCGTTGTTTATCGAATTGTTACCCTAGTTGCATCGTTGCGTCGATATTGCGTTTTATTAGGTGCAATCTATGCGTCACTGTATTGCGTTCAATGCGGCATGTGCTGCCGGGGTCAAGAGACCGATGAATTAAATCAATTTAAACTGTTAAAATCGATTAAAACGATCGATTTCAACAATTGTACGATTCATCGACTACGCGGCTCGTAAAATACTACACAAATATTACAATTTGAAAGTATAAATGACAAGCTAATTGATTGACTTACTGATAATGATTGATTGTCCTTGCTGGTAGTTGTTTTGTTTACTCATTCATACAAATGAGTACAATTTTTTATTGTTGAAATTCATATTTTTCAGACTAACAAAAAATGTTTGGTAGAAAAATTATCTTAACTTTTCAAAATACTTGAGTGACCCCCCAATGACCCCAATATATTTTAATAAACAAATAAGATACATATTTTTTATTAATTTGGTTTTGTATGGCAATGTTTAAAGCATATAACTGGTGCACTTAGAGTGTGGACACAGTAGAGTTTTGTACTTCGTTTTCTCGGCGTTCTCATACAAAATTGCATACCTACTGCGGAGATACCGCATGAGCGCCGATTAATATGGACGAAAACGTAGAGTGACCGTCGCTAGTGTGCACACGCCCTTAATAAAACATACATGGCAATTAAAAACGTTTTGTTCTGTACCGTTGAGGTTATAGAAAGATGGTAATCGTTATCAGGGCAAGAGGTAACCGACTTTAAAGGCTTTCACGTGGATGAATGCAGTATAAATTACCTAATTATCTTATAGTATAGATTACCTAATTATCTTTTTATCTATTACAATGATAACAGGTGTAAAACAATTAATATTTCTAAATTCTTGTAGTCTAATTGTTAGTTGATGTTATCTCAAGGTAAATAGCAGGCAAATAACTTATGTCTAATTATTAAGATAATTATATTATGTGCAATAGGTACTCATGCTATAACAAAGGTCTATACAACAATTTCTGCAAAAAGTTTGTGCGCGTACATATTTAATGTAGTGAGTGTGGACAAGTGCCGACAAAACCCACGATAAATCAAATATTTAATTATAATCCTCGATCCGTCGCTTAATAAAGCAGCATGGATCATGCATGGACACACATCAATACATATATCAATATATAATACATCATATATACAACAAGATAAACATCTTGTTTTCATCACCCGTGCTCATAAAGCGAATATTTCCAAGCGAGTGTCGCGGGAATAATATCACCATACTTAATTTTTTCATGGTGATGTACAGTCAGCATCAATAATACGGCGCATCAAAAGTATCAGTTACATACCTTATGGGTGGTCGATCGGCCCGATGACAGTGAATATGTTTAAGGTACCTATATTACTTCATGGGGGCTTCACGTTGCTACTTTCATCCCTAACTCACGAAAATCTTTTTGTACATTTATACATTTCCCAAAAGAAACCCTAGTCGTAGTGCCAAACTGTCTGTAAGAAGTATAAGAAAAAACAAGAAACTTAGTGTTTGCAATTTCTCTCTAATGTTTGTAAGTGTCGTAACTCTCTCTAAAAACGCAGACGAGCGTCAAGTGTAGGATACGTGGGTTTTGGGTAACAGAGGCTCTAGTGTAAGTTACTTTTGAATTAAAAAAACGTTTACGAATGCGTAAGTGATAATGTTGTTTATACGGGAAACGCAAACGCGTTCGTGAAGTAAAGTTACGTTAAAAACTTACACTCTGAGGCTCTAGTGTAAGTTACTATTGAAGTAAGAAAACGTTTACGAATGCGTAAGTGATAATGTTATTTATATGGGAAACGCAAACGCGTTCGTGAAGTAAAGTTACGTTAAAAACTTACACTCAGGGCTCTGGGCTCAGATTGTAAACTTGTTAAAGTACAGTTTTAATGTTTTGTTTTTTTTTTTTACATATAATAATAAAATTTGTAATGCTTTAAACTTATAGTTAAATATGACTACAATGAGTTAAGGGCTATTGTACTAAGTTCCAACACATATCCATAAAGCATTTCACTGTTCCATAGTACAGTTGTCATAGCCTCCTAAGGCCCGTAGGCCTATATGTAGTACTAATTACTTTAAAGAAATTCGAATTTTATGAAATTGGAACAGAGTTGAATTTTGTTTGTTTCTTTCGATTTAGAGAAAGCTTAGGTATTTTTTATTTCCTACACTATAAAGAACGAATTTGAGTAGCTTTTTACTTGTATGGTGGGTTTTAGGAGGATAGGGCAGAATCCTTATTTGCAGAATGTACAAAAAGTAGCTAATGAACTTAATTTTTTCACGTCTGGCATGAAGGAATCGAAGTATTTGTATGGAAAGTGATAAAATAAGTTTCTACTGAGTGTTTATTTTTTTTAATTAAAAATACAAGATCACTAAGTGAAGCGACAGTTATAAATATAGTACAGATACGAGTATATATTTTATGTGCAGACAGTAAATAAGTACCTACATGATTTATAACATTATATGTGTCAGTGGTTAGAACTTTCGTGCGAATTACTTATCGTCACATGAAAATATGTACATACATAAACAGTAGGTTTGTATGACACCATTTTATATCAGAGTTGTATTTGATATTAATAACACCTTCTGTTTTCGATCGAGTGAGTCACTGTAAACTAAGTGACGGATAATATCTAATACATATGTATCGTCACATAGGTTATACTTATAAGGTACAGACTTCGTTATATAAAGCTAGATATTATTGACACTGGTCCTGCCAAGTGGATAGTGACCCTGCCTTCAAAGCTGATGGTCTTGGGTTCAAATCCCAGAGGGGCAATTATGGTATGATGGCCACAACAATCCTTCTTGATCCGCGGGTGGGGCTACAGAGTTCGTTATATAAAGCTAGATATTATTGACACTGGTTCTGCCAAGTGGATAGTGACCCTGCCTTCAAAGCTGATGGTCTTGGGTTCAAATCCCAGAGGGGCAATTATGGTGTGATGGCCACAACAATCCTTCTTGATCCGTGGGTGGGGCTAAGTCATATTGTGTAATGATGTCCTGTTATATTTATTTATTTTAAACCTTTTTTAAGACATATATAAGTGACAGTAATATTTTTACACACACAGAATTAAGGAAGACAACAATTTGAAGATTACTCATGTGACAAACGTATACCTATTTTAATAAGATAAACCTTTACTCTAAATATACTTGCCGTGTCATGCCGGCTGACTAGAACAGCACCACCCCATTTCCTCCCGCGGGTGTCGTAAGAGGCGACAAAGGAAAACATCCTACGGACGGGCAGCAGCGTTCGTCGAAACCCAATTTCCAGCTACTGCGGTCGCCAACCCGCCTGCCAAGCGTGGCGACTATTGCAACTATCCCCCAATATGATACAAATCATATTTGTGGGAGGCCTATGTCCAGCACTGGACTGCATACGGCTGAAATGTATGTATGTTATGTATGTATAAAATATACTTAAATTATGATGTTCCCCCGTGTATTTTGTTATTATCGTACAATTGAGGATTTGACTGTGTATTTTTCTACAACCACTTTCATGGCCGCTATTCTCGATTAATTATAATTGCAAGCGAGTTGTAGAGCTTGTTAACATTTTCTCAGAGATTCGTTCATGATTCATGAAATATTACGAGTACGTCTGCTGTAGTTTTCTATACTGTGCGCCAATGCCAAGTCCACAGTACACGCAACATTGACGTACGCAAAGAAAGCTATGTAGCAGTATTATATATTTTAAGAAAAGTGAATACATGTAACTTTCTTTTTATAGAGTTGCCCAAAAAGTGTTTTTTCTAATAGTTGTTTTAGAAGTGGGGTTAATGTCACAAACATTTAAAACCCGTCTCCTGAATGACAATAAAATTGCAAAAAAATCGTTACTTTTGTGTTTTTACAATAACTTTTCAATAATTACGATATTTTTTTATTCTCGGAATGGCGTATGCTGTGATTAGTACCTAACAAAACGTAACCTGTAGATAATTTTTTAACATCAACGTTTTAAATAAACATATGTTTTGGGACATACTTACACAAATCGACATAGGTAGAGTTCAGTAAACTCAAAAAGGTTTTTGTTGTATGTACTATACGACGATATGTATATACTAGATAGACACATTAATACATAGATAACATCCATAGCAGTAGTAAAGTAGCCTATAGATTACATATTGGGAATTACGTGTTGGAAGGAGGGATATGTGCAGTAATCTTTTATGATAGGTAGGGCACAGCGATGACCATCACGCTTGAATGTGGGGCAGCCCAACTGGGGAAGTACCTCCTCCTTACAGAAGACCACAGCCATAATAGCACTGCTACCTTTCAGGTATGTAGTGTTGTGTTCCTGATTATGAGTAAAGTTCCCAGAGCTCCAACCCTCCTTAAAGGCCGGCAACGCGCTTGTGACTCACCTAGTGTTGCTGGTGCCCATGGGCAACGGTAAGTGCTTAACATCAGGCAATCCGTCTGCTCGTTTGCCGCCTATATCATAAAAAAAAAATCTCCTTGTTGATATGATGATGATGATTCGTAAAGTTCGCTCACTGTAAGGAAACGTGTGCTGTGACGTTTAGTAAAACGTCGGCAACACGCAGTGTATTGATACGCTGCGTGTTGCTTACCTGGCTCAATTGGTTGCGCGAGCGCAGAACAGGCCCGGTACCGCGAACATCGAAGTTCGTATATTACGGGCATCTTTCTCTTTTACTCCAATTAAGGCGTCATGAGAGTGACAGACACAATCGTCCGAAATTTACGAATATCGTTTTTCGTAGCGCCGCAGGGGTGTTCTTTGAAAAATGAATAAAATGACGAATACCACTTGATTCCGTATATCCCACGCACGGGTAAGATACAAGTAGACTTGTAACTTATATAACTTTGATCCTTTAATGGTTGATAATCGATCAAATTAAAGCAAGTTTATGTTTATTCAAACTCACGATCTCAGTTTATTATATACAATAGCTACAATAGAGTTGGTCACAAATATCTGACCCACGCCTCTATTCTCAAGGCAGTAAAGTGCATATTCCACCACTTCTACAGCTCCGATATATCTGATGGCGACTGTACAGCGCATATCCTCTCAGACATGGAGACGATAATGTAACAATTCCATACATATATATATATAGGTAAATTGTCGAGATATAGGTTGTCGATAATAGAAAACCATTTAAAAATAAACCTTATCTACAATTAATGAGGTACCTTTACAGTAATCCTATGGGCATTTTTGGTGCTCAAACAGTCATTTATTTAAAAATAAATAAATATTTCGGGACAATCTTACACAAATCGACCTAGTCCTACGGTAAGTTCAATAAGGCTTGTGTTGTAGGTACTAGACGATATATAATATAATAGATAGGTACATATAAATACTTAAATACATAGAAAACACCCATGACTCGGGGACAAATATCTGTGCTCATCACACAAATAAATGCCCTGACTGGGAATATAAGTGACAGTAATATTTTTACACACACAGAATTAAGGAAGACAACAATTTGAAGATTACTCATGTGACAAACGTATACCTATTTTAATAAGATAAACCTTTACTCTAAATATACTTGCCGTGTCATGCCGGCTGACTAGAACAGCACCACCCCATTTCCTCCCGCGGGTGTCGTAAGAGGCGACAAAGGAAAACATCCTACGGACGGGCAGCAGCGTTCGTCGAAACCCAATTTCCAGCTACTGCGGTCGCCAACCCGCCTGCCAAGCGTGGCGACTATTGCAACTATCCCCCAATATGATACAAATCATATTTGTGGGAGGCCTATGTCCAGCACTGGACTGCATACGGCTGAAATGTATGTATGTTATGTATGTATAAAATATACTTAAATTATGATGTTCCCCCGTGTATTTTGTTATTATCGTACAATTGAGGATTTGACTGTGTATTTTTCTACAACCACTTTCATGGCCGCTATTCTCGATTAATTATAATTGCAAGCGAGTTGTAGAGCTTGTTAACATTTTCTCAGAGATTCGTTCATGATTCATGAAATATTACGAGTACGTCTGCTGTAGTTTTCTATACTGTGCGCCAATGCCAAGTCCACAGTACACGCAACATTGACGTACGCAAAGAAAGCTATGTAGCAGTATTATATATTTTAAGAAAAGTGAATACATGTAACTTTCTTTTTATAGAGTTGCCCAAAAAGTGTTTTTTCTAATAGTTGTTTTAGAAGTGGGGTTAATGTCACAAACATTTTAAACGCGGGTTACGAATGACAATAAAATTGCAAAAAAATCGATACTTTTATGGTTTTACAATATCTTTTCAATAATTACGATATTTTTATTCTCGGAATGGCGTATGCTGTGATTAGTACCTAACAAAACGTAACCTGTAGATAATTTTTAACATCAACGTTTTAAATAAACATATGTTTTGGAAATACTTACACAAATCGACATAGGTAGAGTACAGTAAACTCAGAAAGGTTTTTGTTGTATGTGCTATACAACGATATACATTCTAGATAGATACATTAATACATAGATAACATCCATAGCAGTAGTAAAGTAGCCTATAGATTACATATTGGGAATTACGTGTTGGAAGGAGGGATATGTGCAGTAATCTTTTATGATAGGTAGGGCACAGCGATGACCATCACGCTTGAATGTGGGGCAGCCCAACTGGGGAAGTACCTCCTCCTTACAGAAGACCACAGCCATAATAGCACTGCTACCTTTCAGGTATGTAGTGTTGTGTTCCTGATTATGAGTAAAGTTCCCAGAGCTCCAACCCTCCTTAAAGGCCGGCAACGCGCTTGTGACTCACCTAGTGTTGCTGGTGCCCATGGGCAACGGTAAGTGCTTAACATCAGGCAATCCGTCTGCTCGTTTGCCGCCTATATCATAAAAAAAAAATCTCCTTGTTGATATGATGATGATGATTCGTAAAGTTCGCTCACTGTAAGGAAACGTGTGCTGTGACGTTTAGTAAAACGTCGGCAACACGCAGTGTATTGATACGCTGCGTGTTGCTTACCTGGCTCAATTGGTTGCGCGAGCGCAGAACAGGCCCGGTACCGCGAACATCGAAGTTCGTATATTACGGGCATCTTTCTCTGTTACTCCAATTAAGGCGTCATGAGAGTGACAGACACAATCGTCCGAAATTTACGAATATCGTTTTTCGTAGCGCCGCAGGGGTGTTCTTTGAAAAATGAATAAAATGACGAATACCACTTGATTCCGTATATCCCACGCACGGGTAAGATACAAGTAGACTTGTAACTTATATAACTTTGATCCTTTAATGGTTGATAATCGATCAAATTAAAGCAAGTTTATGTTTATTCAAACTCACGATCTCAGTTTATTATATACAATAGCTACAATAGAGTTGGTCACAAATATCTGACCCACGCCTCTATTCTCAAGGCAGTAAAGTGCATATTCCACCACTTCTACAGCTCCGATATATCTGATGGCGACTGTACAGCGCATATCCTCTCAGACATGGAGACGATAATGTAACAATTCCATACATATATATATATAGGTAAATTGTCGAGATATAGGTTGTCGATAATAGAAAACCATTTAAAAATAAACCTTATCTACAATTAATGAGGTACCTTTACAGTAATCCTATGGGCATTTTTGGTGCTCAAACAGTCATTTATTTAAAAATAAATAAATATTTCGGGACAATCTTACACAAATCGACCTAGTCCTACGGTAAGCTCAATAAGGCTTGTGTTGTAGGTACTAGACGATATATAATATAATAGATAGGTACATATAAATACTTAAATACATAGAAAACACCCATGACTCGGGGACAAATATCTGTGCTCATCACACAAATAAATGCCCTGACTGGGATTTGAACCTAGGACCATCGGCTTCATAGGCAGGGTCACTACCCACTAGGCCAGACCGGCTGTCAAACATATACATGGATATTTTGTTTATATAAGTAAATAAAATAAAATAAATTTATCTAATAACAACGAGGAAATGTCGCCAGCATCCTTGGTACAATGCCACAAGGGCCTTTTTTTAGATTTTATGTATACTGTAGCTAATTGAGTACTTGTAGTTATCATTACACGATTGTAATTTACCACGACCACGTACCGGGAGGCGCAGAGTAAGCAATTCCCCCCACAAGGTGGTAAAGATACAGGGAATCCACTGGATTCGGGTGGCGCAAAACCAGTCATTGTCAGTCTGTGGGGGAGGCCTATGTCCAACAGTGGACGTTCTTCGGCTGATATGAAGATGATGACAAAAGTGATTTGACTAGATGCAATAATAGATACCTACGTAGGTGTTTTAGTCTGGTACCTCTTAGATAGTAGGTAGCGAAAGATTTAAATGAATGTAAAAAAAAAATACGTCTTTTAAATATATGTAGGTGTGGAATATTTTAGTGGATATTTTTAGCTTGTATCGTAAAACGTAATCATAATCATCATTTCCTAAACATAGGTATATACGTTATTGAAAAACCCTGAACCAATAATAAAAAAAAAACTTTATTTTTGCCGGTATACAACCGCAGCCGTCAGATAAAACAAACTGGTTCTGCATTTTGCTTTATTTTTAATCGACACAAAGGTAACAATCTGGCTTCACATCGTCTGGTCGAGTTATCCCAAAAAAAAATAAGGTACAGTCTTGTGGCCGTAGTGAAAATGGTGTAAGTTCCATAGTTGTTGTTCGTCTCTTGTACCCTTTTCACTAGGGTCATTAGGATCGCCATCAGATATATCAGGAGTGGTAACGCGAACGGAGGTGCCTGAATTGACAAGGCAATAAAATGTATGTTCAGATATTTGTGACCACCGCCATAGCTCCGATATATCTGATGGTGACTATCGTCACTAAACTGACCACTGATTTAACTTTTATTTGACAATTAAGGTAATTGGGTGTCCCTGAAAGTGAAATTGCCCTACCACTTCAATACAACAATTGAGTTTTTTTACTTTTTCAATTAAATAAATAATAAATACTCACCAAGTCAGCATAAACTTATTTTTTTGCATAATTTACCACCGTATAGGATAACTACAGACTACGTTTTATTGAAAGTACCTACTCTGTACATTTTAGTATACAAATCGTAGTCATTGTTATGAACAATACTACTTAAGCAACCTTTGTCACTAATTCCCTTTCTTCAATCAATACAACTGAAGATTGTACAATGAATAAATTTATTATCGTATATACAATAGTTTTACATACTTTAGATTAACCTAATGATAACTATTATTTGGTTAATGGTGATTATGACGATTTGAATGACGAAAACATTATAAATGAGGTAGGTAATAGATAATGATTTTAGATAAAGATTCATGCACACATTGTGTTCGCATAAAATATAAAATATGTGTATGATAGCGATAGACAAGTAGGTACTTATCTTTATGCAAACTGTAACGACGAAGGCCGGCGGGCCCACGTGCGACGCTACCGCGAAAATCGGTAATCGTAAGTTTCGAATGATTGTCCCTGTCACTCTCATGACAATTTAATTGAAGTAAAAGAGAAATTTACGAACTTCGATGATCGAGGTATAATATTATACCAGGCCTGTAGTGCCCCGTACCCCGAAAAAGCAGTTATTTCCGAGCTAGTGAGGTGAAAAGTACTTATTGAGGGTATTGTGTTGTAAAACGAACAAATATAAACGTAATAAGGTTTACCTGCGTCCTGTCAAGGTCACGGAGGGTTACACAGTAAGTCATAACAATAAAGAACTATTTATTATGCCTAAGAGCGCGATGTAGTATTTATGATTGGTTCAAGAATGAACGTAGATTAACAGTGAACCATAACACTCTGCAAATAAGATTCAAAGCTGTTTAACCGCATAACATCGATTCATGTTCTAATATGATATTTTTTCTACCACAACAAAGGCACATACAAGTTTTATTAAAATGCACTTGTTATGTTTCTCGCGTAACTACTTGGTGATAATGATCAAACTTACATGGGCTTGAATTCTAAATTAAGTTCTAGAAAAATAAGGCTCATATTGTAGGTAGTTGCTATAAGTATATAATGGAATATGTAAATGTGTAAAATGCATGGTAACTATGTATAAGTTACGATGCATTAAAAAAAAATAAAGAAAAAAACGTTTTACCTCACTAGCTCTGAAAGTCCATTTTTATTCTTTACAAACAGATAGCAAAACCGAATTTTATTCACTAGGGAGCAACCATACAAATTGTGAATATTTTATTTTTCCATTAGCTGTCAGTTGTAATTTAAAATTATGATTTTGAGTAAAAATAGTTTTCATTTTATTATACTTGGATTAAATTTTATTGTTTTACAGTAAATTTTTCCTCGCGGTAGTGACGTGAAAATGTTTGTGTTTGACACGGCAGTAAAGTGTGATTCCCTCTCTTACCTTAAAATCCTGATAATTTTTATTGAAGCGAGTTAGAATTTTTCACTGACTCGGTTCTCAATATCAGCACGAGAAGGTAAACACTAACTTTGCTCCCTTGTATAACAAATAACTATTACTTTGTTTAATTATGATATGAATGATACCATACCAAGACGCTAAATTGTTTTGTATTCAATAAATTATGTTATATACTCGTATGTATATACAAGTACCTACACGACGAATATAGATTGAAGTACCTACTTACTACCATAAGATATTAATGAACACTGGTTATAAATACAATTTTGCAAGTCTTATCTTGTAACACTAATCGAAAACTTTTCACATCGGTCATGCAATGCAAGAATCAGTTTGAACTTATAAAAATGTGTATTGCAGCTTTAGTGTCAGAAAAACTGATTCAGAATTACGACCCAGAAATCAATCTGTATATACTCGTAAATTATGTAAATAGTTCTTATCATTGTTTAATACATAAATAATGTTGTCGGATTGGCGACCGCAGTAGATGTTAATAAGTTTTCGACGAACGCTGCCGACAGTTTTTTTTTTCGCCTCTTACGACACCCGCGGGAGGAGATGAGATAGTGCTATTGCGTAGCCGGCACCACGCGGGAATGATTTTTTACTACATCAGAATACATGATTACAATTTACACAAGATACTTCGTTTTGCTCATTTCGGTACATCAGCATCTTCCTCGCGTTGTCCCGGCATTTTGCCACGGCTCATGGGAACCTGAGGTCCGCTTGGCAGCTAATCCCAGGATTTTTCTTAAGCACTAGTTTTACGAAAGCGTCTGCCTTCTGTCTGACCTTCCAACACAGAGGGTAAACTGGGCCTTATTGGGATTATTCCGGTTTCCTCACGATGTTTTCCTTCACCGAAAAGTGACTGGTAAATATCTAATGATATTTCGTACATAAGTTCCCAAAAACTTATTGCAAGCCAGGGTTCGAACCTGTTACCTCCGGATTGCAAGTCGCACGCTCTTACCACTAGGCCACCAGCGCTCAATTTGCTTATTTCGGTACATATACGAGTAGTACGATAATCAGTATAATCACTACAATACGACTATTTCTCAACATTGATAAAATCTGATCAATTTCACTAATTTTTTCGCCCTAAATTATAGGTAGTTGCAATCACCGAACGTTCTTGAAACCTATTGTGAATGCTCGTTGAGAAATATTCGAACCTAGCTATTTGAAATCTGTTTGCCGGAGTCAAATTCCAATCGGTTGACGAACACAAGCCTGCTGCAGTGTGATAGCCTCCACCTACAAATAGTTGTTATGGTTCTCAGAGTTACTATACACTGCGGTGTTTCTTAACTCGACAGAACCATGTGAATATGGAGAGTAAGTATACTCATTGCAATGCCAATGGAAGTTTGGACACAATTTATTGAGTACACAATAATTTAGCGTCTTGGTTGCGGCATTTGTTTTAACAGCATTCGAAATATGTGTTGATTTTTCTTACGATGGTTAAGTATCATTCACATCATAATTAAACAAAGTAAAAATCTTTTTTTGTATTCGGTGTTTTGGATGACGAAATATTGGACGGACGGGGCAATACAATGATGCCAACATGAAAATTGGCTGTTTCCATCTCTATCGCTAATACGAGATCTCAAAAAAGAGGAAAATATACGAAGGAACGAACGTGGTTCGCTGTAGGCCTTCTGTTTATGTGATTAGAAAATATAGTAGTTATTTTCACTGCTGTGCATCAGCCAATCGACAAAATAACATCATTAATCATAAATTAATAGCACGTTTTAATAAACTGTCCCATGTGAAATATTTGGGCATTTTAGGCGAGGCAACTGGCAAATGGCAACTACATTTTTGTTAATATTTTACCAACACTTCAGCAAAAATAAATGCATCTTAACCTTTTGTTACCATGCATTTGACACACTGCATTTTTACGCAAATAAATCACAATGAGTAAATACACAATTTATCTCTCACATGGGGGTTTTCAAAAAAATGTGCACTCAATTAGTGAAAGTTGTTAAGAAAAGTTAAATCACTGTCAGTTCCGTGACGACAATTAAGCATTAAATATCGAAAAAAGCTTGGTTTTGATGTTCGATTTATAAACTTCAATCGATATTCCAACATAAGAGAAGGCAAAAAGTCGATCTTCATAAAGATTTAATGCTTAATTGTCGTCACGAAACTGACAGTGATTTAACTTTTTTATACATCTTTCGCTAATTGGGTGTACCAAATTTTGAAAACTCCCACATACAGTTAGCCGCAGTCCGCAGCTAACTGGCCTAGTACCACGAACATCCAAGTTCGTAATTTCGAGCATCGTTCTCATTTACTCGAATAGGCGTCATGAGTATCAGAGACAACCGTTGGAAAGTTACGAATATCGATTATCGCGGTAGCGCCGCTGACGTCAGGGACCGCGTGCTTCTTGTAATGGCTTTGCCTCGCAGAAACCTGCGTTTATAGAATAACATAGGAAGGAAAAAAATGAACAGAAACGTGATCCATTCCATATATTATTTTCGTTTCGATAACGTTTTCTATAAACGATTGTCATTTTAGCTACTGCTACTGATCTGTTTTCTCGTTGTTTTAGCGTCAGATGGTTGGGTTTCATCACCTGTCACCATTGCTGACACGTTCTAACAAATTGAAATGTGAAAGTGACGGATACTGCAATAGGCGACAAAATGGCTGCCAAACTATCCAATCGGGACGACGGGGCTGTAATATTGTACAGTCGACATCAAAGATATGTAAACACTTTTGCACCTCATTACAAAGGATTAAGGTGAAAAATGTAAACATACCTTTGACCTCGACTGTACCTACTCGCAGATCTGCCTCTACCACAATAGGAGTCTACAGAAAATACTAAGCTAGATAGAGGTGACTAATAGATGATGATAAATAATAAGGAGGTATGTTAATTTATACTAAGAATATGCCAACAGCTTTTAGTTAGAGCTATTTAGAACTGCGATGGTTTAAAATATGTATACAACGAAGCTATACTTGAGGAAGCAAAGTTTAAGATCTTAGAAGTACAAGTTACTGTAGACTTTATTCAAGGTTAGGTATGATATTTTTGTAAGCCAATGTGGTAACACTTCTCCTGAACCATCGTGTTAAACCTGAGCAATAAACAGTAAAAAACGGTTCGTTACTCTCGTTATCAGATAAAACTAACGGTGTCGAAACGCAGTTTTGCCTCATGGTACCTACTCGAAAAATAAAACCAACGAATAGCTCATGGTTCATTTCACGCGTCGCGGTTACGCAAATGCAAACTCCAACTAAACTAAATTACTCAGTGAACGTGACTTTTGGATATGTCTTTGTAATTGTTTGGGCTGTTAGCAAAAGTTGCAAAGCGCATGGGCTGCCTTGTAGCTGTTGCTTGAGGTTTCTTATCATGCATGCATATATATGGATCTCGCAGTCAAGTTATGCTGGATACTGTCTTAGTTCTGAGCTAACCTAAAGAAATTTGCTTTGTGAGTAGAGTGACCGCATAGTAATTGCATGTTTGTGCGCAGTGAACCTTTGAATTCGTGACTCGTTCGGGACAATAGCTTGGAACAGTTGTTTAAAAGGACTAGAGTAGATGCGGCCGTTATTGCCATTGGAAATTATTCAATTGTTTATTTTATTCATTCGTAATCGATTCTAAATTCAAACTGGTTTATCTCTTATGCGTGATGAGACATTACAAAAACCGGTTGTGTTTTGTCTTTGACATTGACCGGAAATATTCACTGCATAATTTATTATTAATTATAATTATGGAAATTTGTAATTAATTTTAATATACTGGTAGTTAAAATGACTGCTACATAATGAAAGGCATATAAAATCGTCTTTGGTTTTATAAAACTCAGCTTCGCTTCGACATATAACGATGACATCAAACCAGTATTATTATGCCTATTTATGTAGGTACACTTACATACACTGCTTTATCTATACAAATTATATGCTCTCAATAAAATTTTCTTTTCGACAATCGTCATTTTTCGTAGTACGTCGTCGGCTTCTATCAGATACTAAAATATAGCCAAAACGTATATCCGAAATTAAGCCATTTCTTTCCATTCGGACGCTGCAATGGGGAAAATGCATTTTGTTTTTCAAAGTTTGGCCATGATGTTATTAATATAAGTAGTTCTAGAATGAAATATTCGAGCGATCATAAGTGGCATCAATGTGTCACAGTTTTGCAAGTAAAGCTTGAGTGTAATCAAGTAACATAAGCCAACACAGCCACTCGTCCATTCAACTTTCTTTATGCACTTCGGCCGCTTTCGTTTCGGGTTTATCATCGTATACAATATTTTCCGTTATTTAACCGACATAAGCTCGATTCGTTTATGGTGGCAATTCAATTAGCTGTAATTGCCTAAATACTGCGTGACATCGATCTATTCCACTATACCCTTTGATAAAAGATATTCGACGTAGCTTGAAAAAATAAACGAGTTAACATTGCGTAACTTTCCCTTTACAAATGTTTGTATCAAATCTTCCTCCACGGGACAGGCTCAGCCTAGTGTGGAGGTCAGTCATTTGTATCACTTGTTACTCTTTATGTGGAAATAAACGATTTGTATTTGTATTTGTATTTGTATTTGTAAATCGCAAAGCGAAAGTACAGTTATAAGCATAAGTATGTATACACGTCCAAATTCTAACCTTAACCCATTACAATAAGTTTTATACAAATTAAAACTCTATGCCCTTGACTGTATTTACAAAAAATAACTCCTTATCAATATTGCTATTATTTGGTTTAAGAAATATTCTCAGAAAGAAGTTACAGGTAAAAAATCATCTTATTATTTATCCAATATCTTCTGTGCATCTTGCATAGACTTGGACGATTAGTTTAAGTGTCTCGATAAGTAAGACATCATTAATATAATTAATATAATGTTATGACAGACAAAGCGACGGTCATAGTTATCCATTGGGGTAACGAGTTTACGACGAGCCTAGTACACAACCTAGCATCAGAAGTGATTGAAGTGATTGACTGCTCATTTCTGTCTCGAGATCGAGTAGAGCGGGTAGTATGATTTTTAACACGCGGTAGATGATTATATTGTGTATGATACCTCTACACTGATATAAGTCAATTAGTCGTCAAAACATAGATAAATTTCTTATGAGTTCTGTTTATCAATTGATGTCACAAGTTGGGCAGACCACTTCACCCTGCCAGCTCCAAGGCCGCTGTAGTGTGTGCTCGGCTGTAGTTAGCGCAATGGTATCGTTGCTACAGAGCTTGTTGGCGCGAAAGTGCGCAATGTTCTAGAAAGATCCGATCGGAGCTGGAAGTGGAAGTATAGGTAGTTAAGGCACAGATTCGTAGTAAAGAAACCACTAGTCACGATTTTACGCACAATGACGATATTTAATTAAGTTTTCTGTTTAAATAACTATGGGAAAGGTTGATAGTTGGCTTGAAAGGTCGAGAGATTGAAACTGTTTTGAAGTCAGGAGCAATTAAACAAAATCTATTTAGCTACTGGAAGTAAAAGCTCTACGTTTCCATAGATATACAAGTTTTGTATGTGTGATAACGCTCTTAGAAAGAATACTGACGTACAGACTCCTTGTAACATGTCTGTTTAGTCGCTTATTATAGAGAGAAGTTCGTAAAATTATTTAAAAATACCTGGTTACGTAAGTTATGTAATCCTATATACTTAGGTTATTAAATTGTGACCCCGTACACGTAAGTAAGACCAGTTGTTTCAGTCATTTATAAGCAACTTTGTAGTTCTTAATTACATGCTTAATATTTCTAGGGTGATTACAAATTGAAACATCAAAGTAACTGAAACGGATGACTTATCGACTTAAAAACCAACTGATCGATTACTGTTGGCTCAGTGAACCAAATATGAACATTGCCCTAATCTATCCACTTATATAGTTGTGTAGAACTGCATACGTGCTCATTGTTTACCGGCACTGCAGCCAAAATGGAACCGCCTTTTTTTTCTTATTACCAGAAAGTAAGTGCATTAAATATATTTCTCTACGGTGTTAACGATAGTAGACTTAATCATAAAGAACACTTAAATAATTCTTACGGAAATGATTGTGAGTTTTTGATATTATCCTTTTGCCTATATTACAAAGAGATTTAAAAAATAAATAAAGCGGATACATATATTAAAGGTCTTGGACATTGACCGGCTGGAAATAAGTAGGTTTTTTACTAACACATTCTTGCATATACACCTATACCAAATAAAAATATTTATACCTATTTAAAACCAAGTTAACTACTTGTGGTAATCATGTATTTTTTGTTGCAGGTCATAATGGATTTGGAATTTCGGAAATTGAAATACACAGTATGCAGTCGCTTATCAAAAGGTAAAAGAATAATTAGTGTTTTTTTATTTAAGCTTAAAATGTCTTTCATATGCTTTAATTTTGTAGCCCTAATGAGAAACTGTATGTTTCCTAAAGTTGTATGAGACTGTCCGTCATGACAGAAGTTAACTGTCCGTCTGTTCAAATAAGGAGTTTAAAAACAACGTTTGAAGTTTCTCAGTTGACATTTCACTCCACCACCATCCAAACTTTTAACCTTTTTGACCCTTTAAAAGATAAAAAGATAAAAGATCTTTATTTTTCAATTTAGGCACATTACATGCACTTATGAAAGTCAAAAAAAAAAATCTACACCGGTTCAAACCTTACACCTCCGACCCGTGAAGATACCGGCAAGAAACGACGTAACTTTAAAGGGGGAATCACAAAAATCCCTTCTTAATCGATCCATACGGTATATAAACTAGCTATTGTGACTAAATCAGCGACTGGATAAGCGGTTTGGGCTGGGCGTTGATCAGTCACAGTCAGTCCTTAGGTACACGTATATATAATATATAGATTTTCTTTAGCTTAAGTTAACCGTGCAATATAGAACATGAGGTTAAAAGGTGGGTCTGTTTTATGTTAAATCTAACAGAAGCATTACATATTCATTTTTTTCGGGATTTTTTAATAAATTTCACTTCCAAGGAGCCTTGTATCTCGTTGTTTGCACGGAAGCCATAAATATGTCTCTAAGATGGGCGTGGTTAAACGCAAATCGAGTAGGACCTTAATGTGACTGACGCCGACCGATAGATACGTTTGTTAGGTTAGGTCGTGTAGACCTTCAAATTAATTTTAAGTATGATTGGGTTTAGTGAAGATATATAAGTAACTAACCTAATCTAACCTTCCGATAGTCAATAGAAGTTGGGTTTTGATATATTGACGTATGTACTTAAGAAAAATGTTTATTGACTAAATCCTACACAGTACTTGTAATAAATACACTTCCGTAATAAAAAACAAGGACAAAATTTTGCTTGTTAATCGTAACTTATGAAGGTTACGAAGGTATCGTAGAATAGGTAGGTCGGTTACAATAGGTAAAATTCATAGTACCTCGATTAAAATTGTTTATGGAATATCACCAAAATGATGAAATAAATAAATAAATAAATATTTCGGGACATTCTTACACAAAACGACCCAGTCCCACGGTAAGCTCAATAAGGCTTGTGTGGCAGGTACTAGGCGACAATATATATAATAAATAGATATATATAAATACTTAAATACATAGAAAACACCCATGACTCAGGAACAAATATCTGTGCTCATCACACAAATAAATGCTCTGACTGGGAATCGAACCCAGGACCTTCGGCTTCATAGGCAGGGTCACTACCCACTAGGCCAGACCGGTCGTCAAAATGTTAAATTAATATGTCAAAGCTATAATATTAGTCACTTAATAGAGAAATGAACTCCAATTGACCTAAAAAAACTGCCCTTAAAGTTAGCGGAATTAAAAAAGCACGGTGTTCATAGTTTCGTACCGACTATATCTACTGATTCAAATTAGTCCTTAATCTACTGAAATAGTAGAAGCCACATCACATCATACATTATTTTGATATTTTCTTTGTGTTTGTAGAGCACGAGCTAAACAATTTAGTTCACACTAGTGATGTTAGATATTAACAGCATACCTACTTTCACATTTCTCCGTAAGTGACAAATGTCGGTCATTGCGAATGGTACCTATCTTGTTTTATTTATTACGAGTACACCTCTTCGTACGAATCTACTTACTATTTTATAGACAAAGATTATTTCTTACATCCGAGCTTGGAAAAATAGTTTACAAATAATTGATGAGGGCTCATTTAAAAAATTGTTAAGACACATTACATCCACGATTTTTTTACTACTAACTCCCCCTTGACACACTGTAACTGGCTTATAAGAAAATTAATGAAAAAAAACATGGATTGTTTTTCCATACAAGTTATTTACGAGATATCGACAACATCAAATTACAACCTTAACCAGCTTTGATAATGCAATGCACTAACTAACAAGGATCGAAATAAATATTATTCATTCATTCATTCATCCGTTCTTTTATACGTCATACAAGGGAGGAATGTGGATGATGTGGTAAATATCGCAAGTTTTTTTTGATACCTGCGTACGGGGAATATTCTAAAGTTGTTCCACGATCGTCACGTATTATTAAAAAAAAGAGGAAATGGATCTATGTTAAGGATCGAGATGTGAATACTTTACTACCGAATGTAATGCAACATTTTTCAACTTGCACCTAATTACTTTCTACATAGTTGACGAAATGCTATTTTTCTGCAGTTCAACTGCGCTGAAAGGCCACTACCCAACCAGCGGATGTGGTAAACATTACATAATGATTTTTTACCTCGATTGCTCTGAAAGCCCCAATCTTAAGCATTGGGAGGGTTTAAAAGCACGAGGTGGAAATACTAACTTTGCTCCAGTGGAAGGCTTGTGATGAGGATAATCATAGCGTCGCTAGCTCGTCCTTAATATTAACATTAGAGGGTAACCACTTTTTGCTTCATTGTAAAAAAAAAATAACTAGGTATTATAATGTGTTACGCAATCGTTTACCACTACTTCCCCTAAAAAAAACCTTTACAGTTTTGTTATTTTATGTAATTTTTATGTTGTTTTTGCTCAGAATCACTAGCTCTTTGTAATACATACAAATATTGTCCCAAAGTTTATTATCCTATTTTAATTGTCACCTTACATTTTGTATGACGGTAACACAAGAAGAAACAAGAATCTTTGGAATTTTCTAGGACAATTTTATTGTCTAGTAGAATGTCCATGTATAGCTAGTGATTCTGAGTAGAAAAATGATATTTAAAAAAATAAACATGTGGCATTTTTAAAATAAATAATCAATTCTGTGATGTAATTATTGTATGACCCATAAATTTTTGTATGACGTAAAATAAGGGAATCTCTTCACGGTTGATAACTCGAGTGAGACAGGTGCTCGGACGTTAATACAGCTTACACGTCATTCAATGATTTTATTACTGTTGTCGGATAACATTACTGATGAGCTTCATAAAATAATACACAAATCGTTAGCAGTAATTACTTAATAATCGATACTAAACGACGTACACAATCACTTGTGGATAAACGAGTGTAAATTTCTTAATGTAACAGTGACCTACCAACCTAGCGTATCTGATATCGATTAATATATCATTAATGAATTACACTATTTACAATCTACATATAAATACAAGATATGGGTAAACCGCCGGTGGAAAATCTTTGACCACTTCCGTGTCGGTTCCCGGAGATTGGAAGGTTTTCTTAATTCAAAACCAAAATAATATTTTTTCCATATACAGAAATGAATATACAAGTTGAGAGAGTAATTTTACCAAACAACCTGTAGAAAAGCAAACGCCTGCGCACTGTTGTCCTTACATTGTATTAATTATAATTGTAATGAAAGACGGACAGGTGGAATAATGAAACAAATACTATAATGACTACATACTCATACCTACTTAAATAGATATAAAAAGGAACAAACATTAAAACAACACAGAAATAACTGCCCAACAACGATTCGAAGCCGAGACCTTCAACTTTGTGTGTAGGGTTACTTACTACCAACGACATATACTAGAAAGAATTGGGTCTACTTATATTATATTTTTGCTTGTACGTAGGCACTGTAAACTTAAGCCTAAAAATACTTCCTTCTTTTTTAACTCAACTTGTTTGTATTAAACGTTGCTTAAATTTATATAAAGTACGCAAAAATCGTGTAACTAAATATATTGTTCTCAGTTTTAAAACAAGGCCAAAGCCTCAACAACAAGTTTGAAATATAAACAAATCACTATTTTTTGTGTAAAAATGATCGGGTATGACTACATAACCTTCGTCAATATAGTAGCATAACAACTGTAACAGTTATTAGAAAATACCCACATTCAATTGTCAACCCTATTTTGACTCCTTTACGGCCTGGAGGTTAAAAAGGGCTGACATATACTCGTATATGCAATACTTTTTTATGTACCTCAACTTCAAGTTTTAAGCATATATGTATAACATACCTAATAGATTGTGGCCGTAAAACTGGCAACGTTCTATTGTTTCAAACGTGCATACACGCGTCTATAGCGATTTCATGCTCCGTAACAAATGTTGTAAGTATACATATACTCATTTTATATAAAAACGGCTACCTTTTAAAAGCAAAATGGCAGTAAGGGAGACATGGTATTTGCGCCTTCCTAACACACCTTGACTTCCTTACGATTATCAGAGACACATCAACTGTAAAGACAGGTATACGCCGTATAAAATTGATAAGAAAGGTATTTATTTGTGACATTCAATACAAATGACAAGTATTCAAATAAAAGTGCATCACAAAATGGACCCAACTCAGCATATTGCCGGGTTAGAAGCTGGCGCTGATTTTCCGTTGAGCCCATTCGGCGATACCATGACAGATTTAAATAACGGAAAATAAATAAATACAGAAACAACATTCAAATAGCGAACAAAAATACAAAAAGTCTATAAAAAATATAAAAGAAGAAACCACAGAAACAGACACGCGATTAAGGCAAACCCTGAAAGCGACCATAAATGTCAGCGGTAGCTTTGCCTGTCGCAGCTAACGCGAACCTTTGGGACACTAAACTGACAGCACTCGAAGCAATAACTGAGTCACTATATTAAAAAATAACAAATGTCATGCATGGTGGCCCCATCGTAAACCCAAACCCAAATCTGGTAAATAAATAAACCAATTATGACTCATAAAAAAATTAGAACTAGCAAATAAATAAATTAAAAAGAATTACATATACCGGGAGTGGCCTGTATTACAAGCAATAACTTTAGGGATCGCTTCTATAGCTCAAACGTAGCAACATTTGTTATTTTTCTCTTCAAGGAAGCAAGGAAAGAGGTACTCGTACACACAGCAACACTCTTAACTGCACATCGGTGGACTTTATGCCCTATATAATAAGGTCCACCAATGTATAGCTAGGAGTGTTGTTGACTGTACTTTGGCACAGTTTTATTATTTTAGAATAGTTCCACCAGGAAAAAATGAATAAATATAACTTATATATACTTAGCTACTTTCACGTGTTACGATGACGACATGACTAACACAGGAATTCTAGTTCCAAACTAAAAAGTTTATGCAGAGATTGACAACCTTTATGATTTAGTTGTCTCTATGGCCGGCTAGACAGGTCCCACAAGAAGTGTCGCATACGTTCCGGTAAAGGAAAATGGGAAAGGTGGTTTTCGACACTACATTGCGGACAAAGTCAAAGTTAATTAGTAGATATTACGAGCGTTACTGTTTGTGAAACATCCTTCATATCTGTCGGATGATGCCGAAATATTATACGTTCATACAATGTAAGTAACAATCTAAAACGGTACCCATAAAAGTAATTATTAACGCTTCGGCACCCATAATCGTAATAGGCGAACTTTTTGTAAGCAATTTGTGTTTCACAATTTTATTACTCATTGCCTAGAAAAAAATTGGTTTACGTTTTGTAGGTACCAAAACTACGAAGTATTTTAAGGTGGTTTGATTAATAAGGGTCATAGGTGACATGTGTAAAAAGAATTAATTAAGAAACACGTACAGTCACCGACTTTAATTGTTGAGCCACTTACGGTTCAAGCTATTTTCTTTTGTTTAATACTTACTCTATGAAATGCCCAATGTAAAGTGAACCCTAAATGGCTCAACAATTAAAGTCCCTGACCGTATAAGCAGCTTGCACCAAGCGCTATGAAACTTGATTTGAATGTGGAATTAAATGTTACGATTTACGCCTACAATTAATAAAACCGACCCTTATTGCTTCTAAACTGTAAATCGATTGCCAACCTCTTTAGAAAACTGTTACTTTCTAACAAATAGCAATTTCAATAAGACGGAAAAAGATAAATCATTATCAGCGGTATTATTCATGTGACAAGTGTTTATGAATCACGTCATCCCGTTACCGGATCTCCTTTCAAATTAATTGTGAATAGATAAGGAAAATTTCACTGAGAACACGATGTTCATCTACAAATTCCCCTACTAAACGTAGTATCGACATTTACGCCCGTTGTGGTTAACGAAGCGGATGCCAAAATGCGATTTTAAGTGAGTAACCACAATGCTTGCGATAAAGAGAGACAATCCCAGAAACCCATCTTATTGTCCTCCAAATCATGATCTGGCACACCAGAGGCCCTCCCTTTTTTGAGGTATCAACCACTACGCCTATCTAAGCTTCCCGGACCTAGGCATTATACTTAAACTGCGACCTGAGACACCGGAGAACGGGTAGTGATTCTGCCGTGAAATGCCAGTTGAGAATAGCACCACCCTATATTACGCGGGCGTCGTCGAAGGCGACGAAGGGCAAAACCCGACGGATGGGCAGCAGCGTCCGTCGAAAGTTCGATATCGAACGATACTGCAGCCGTCAACCTGTATGCCTATGACAACATCCCCGAGATGATACAATTCAATATTCATATTTAGGGAAGCCTATGTCCAGCAAATAACGTATTACGGGTGAATTTTTTAAGCCTAAGTGAAATACTGGCTGATTAGTGTTTCGCGTCCATGCAGCCATAGGTATAGCATAGCCAAGGTAACGATCGTTTATAGAAAATGTTAAATAATAGGTATTTAATATTGTGTTCTTAGGTATTAATAAAACAACTAAAACTGATTACATCGCGTATACTATTTAATTTAAACTTCATCCCGTGATATAATCCGTTTTAGTTGTTTTATTAATACCTAATGAATAAAAATATAAAAGTATATTGAAATGACAGATCTTAACGAAAAATCACCTGATCGCTGCCATATATTACCTACCTATATTTTCGTGTCGATTGTGTTATCATTTTGGCTTCAAAAATACAAATGGTACTATTTTAGAAGCATGAATGATAAAAAATTGTAACCGTATAATCGTCAAAACATCTTCGTGTTTGAGAGAGTTTAAAATGGCGGCCCTCTGATCTGTAATTAATGGCGAAATAGGAATAGTTAAGTAAATGAACATAATTTTGATAGACTTCTTACGTAACTGCGGGATTTAAGTGCAGTATCTGTGACTGATTTGTTATGGGTATACACTTTATATCACTCGTACAGCTTGCAGCTGAGACGAATTTAAATGAGACTCACATAGGATGTAAGGAGTGCCAAAGCACTAGACGAATATACGAGTACGAACGTTTAATACAACTCTGCTTTGCCAGTTATAAGTACCCACACAACTGGTAAATTTAAGCATATTATATGTCATTTCAATCACACAATTGCGATTAGTACACGCGAAAGTCATCACTCATCGACTAATCATTTCATTTAGTATTCGCTCGCACTTGCATTTGTTGTTCAGTCGCCATCAGATATATCGGAGCTGTGGAGGTGGTCACAAATATCTTAACAACACCTCTATTGTCAAGGCGATAAAGTGCATGTGTGCATATTTTTGACCACGTCCACAGCCCCGATAAATCTGATGGTGACTGAACAACAAATGAAAGTGCGAGCGAATACTAAATGAAATGATTAGTCGATGAGTGATGACTCTCGCGTGTACTAATCGCAATTGTGTGATTGAAATGACATACAATATGCTTAAATTTTATTATTATCATATCATAACTAAAACAAAACTGTGACATAAACAAAGTTGGAATTGGCTTAATATTGCGGTGCTGATTTTTTGTACTAATAAGAAACAATGAGTTATATAAGATCAAATATGATCTAGAATATAGTTAATTAATGAATTAAAGGTTAGAACAAATGTTAATCTCTATAGTTTCAACACATGTCTTTTGTGCAGATGTCGACACGGAAGCCTGTTGTTATTCTCGTTTGTTTAATCTAATCATGGTTCTATGTGCTTTATGATCTCATTTTGCTTTTAATGATTCCACCACGTGTTCGTTTTTATGAACATTCATACATAACTACATAAATAATTATGTAATATGTATATCTTATTACTGCGCTTAATGTACAATAGTCATCTGTTATATGTGAAGACATGCACTTGTTTTAATGGAGAACTAACAATTTAATGCATTATATAACGTTTTCCGATAAATAAATGTACACGATACTAAATCACAGGACATTGCGTCCTCATTCCCTTATCTTATTTTAACAAAAACAAATACCCACTTAATTATATAATTATAACTAAAATATGTGGTGGCCGTGGATTGTTCTGACATTTTCAGTGAAACTATAAATATCTATTTCCGAGATATTTAAAAAACTTCGGGTTCTGGTTTTTTATTTTGCGAGCAAAAACGAAATCATGAGTTAATATGGTTTCACAAAAGCTCATTAAGTTTTTACTTAACGTTTTAATTTCCTAGCTAACGAATTTATTTATTAAAAATCTGCATACTAAAAAAGGATCATTTTGAATGGAAATTTATGACATTGGCAACGTTGTTTAAAAAAAATCTAATGAATATTATAGTAGGGCCGACATGGCCTTGTTCGAAAGTCTGCTGTCGCCTGACTCTCCTCACCTTTATTATTACTTGCTAGTACTAGTACTACATCAGACAAAATAGAAACATCTAAAAATTATGTTTTTGTGCAGACTGTTAGAAGTACAAATGGCCCATTTTATAAAATAACTAATAAATCTTGAGACACATTTTTTTCTCCTATCAGACTCGAAAGAACTTATGATTGTGTAGAAACCACACAAAAAAATCCAAATAAAAAAAAGATAATTAACTTGAAATAAAATGGCCCAAATTAGCCATTTTGCTACACTAACGATAACCAGGTATACAGAAATATACCCTAACAGAATTTCATACATACAATATAAGTGAGAAGCTTAAGGTAATAAAGAACAAGATAAAGAGGATCTACAATACTCGTTCTGTCTGACAGTGACCCACTTACACTTGTAAGTCAAAGGCACTAGTTGAACTTGCTATTTCAATCCTAAGGCTGAACCGATATCTGCATATTATGCGTTATTGGTTACGTCACACAGTAAAAGGGCTAAGTTAAGGCTTCAATTGAAAAAAAACAGTACTTCGAATGTTCAAACTACTCGAGAAAATATAAAATATTTTAAAAAATCGAAATAGTATAGTATACAATCGTGTTATAATAGAGAGCTTTTCAGTCGAGTACAAGCTTCGTGGCCTAAGTAAGGTAGGAGATTGAAACGCTTGATTATAACACGATTGTAAACAATACTTTTTCTACGAGTTAATTAAAGTAACAAAATTTAATATTACATTCTAGTAATTATTCCAAAAACAAAACTCAATAAGTAGCGTTGTTGTATCAGCACAGAATTTACTGGAAATCTACTGGAAACCAAGTGTCATTACAAAACTGTCTCTGATTGGCCGATAACGTGCAAGATAAAAAAAATGTATGTTCAGATACCAAAAAATTTGCCAGGTCTCGCAAATTAGTATACAAATTGTATGAAGTTCTATTTTTGAAATTATTACAGTTGTCTGGAACGTATAGTTATGAATATTATAGTAGAGTTGGATGTACAATACAATTAAAATCAGTTAAGACTTCGGTTTTCTCGGGTATCATCGTTTAATTCCGGAGTCGGAAATGACACGATATACATTGCCGCGATTACTTTTAGGTAGCATTTAATTTGAAGTATCATAAACGCAATGTTAAGCACCTGTCAAGATGACATTATTAACCGGTAGACCTAGGAAATTTGTTATGCAGAAGCGACATGAATTTGAACATTCATTATTTAATGAAGCTATACTTGTATACAGTATATAAATATATATATATACATACATGAGTCAATATTTTACTGTTTGGTGTAAGTAGGTACGATATTATGTCGCATTAATCATTGATAATAAAATAATCATAAAATTAAAATTAAAAATAACCGGCTTCAACCGTTTTTTATTGATATTTCGTAAACGGCTTGGCCGATTTTGGTAATATTTCATTTTCATATAGTAAAACAACAAAGCTAAGTTCAACATTTAAAAAAATGTTTTTGTTTGAAATGTCTACTTTTCGTAATTTTTCCTTGATCTGGGTGCTTCGTGCCAAATTTCAAGTTTCTGAATTCACGGGAAGTACCCCGTAGATTTAGCGAGTGTTGAAAAGTTTAAAATTTGCACCATTAACGACTGTATCTCTTATTTGACACTAAGAAGGCAGACTGTCAAACTAGTACTTGCTAGCATCTTTGCAAAGGTTGTGTTAGTTTTGAGCTACAAAGGAGGTTTCGTTGCTCATATCGTTCTTGTACCTACTGTATTCAATAAGACAACGAGTAATATATATAATTAAAGGTCAAATCTGTAAATTGATAACTCTATGTGATAGACGAGGGATTCACGACAATTACCGAGGTTGGCCGAAGTCTTAACTGATTTTAATTGTATTGTAGTTTGGACAATCTGATATGGAAAAGTATGAACTTATTGTTTTGTTACGTAATTGACAGATTAAAGTCGGCGAGTATTCATTTTTGAGATCAACGCCTAAAGAGCGCTTGGTGATCTAGCGGTTAGAGCGTGCGACGAGTAATCCAGAGGTCGCAGGTTCCAACCCCGGCTCGTACCAATGAGTTTATCGGAACTTATGTAGGAAAAAATATCATTTGATATTTTCCAGTCGCTTTTCGGTGAAGGAAGACATTGTGAGGAAACCGAACTAATCCCAATAAAGCCTAGTTTACCCTCTGGGTTGGAAGGTCAAATGGCAGTCGCTTTAAACTAGTGCCTACGCCAAATCCTGGGATTAGTTGCCAAGCGGACCCCAGGCTCCCATGAGCCGTGGCAAAATGCCGGGACAACGCGAGAAAGGTGAACGCCCATTCTATTATAGCATATCACACAGCTAAATGGTGCGAGTAAATGTTTGTAGGTACATAAATCAGAAATTCCGTTTTCATAGTTAGACAATTTAACGTTTTGAGTTGAGAAGTTACAGTGGGAGTAAGTAAGTAGGCAGTGAGAACTAGTAATAGTGAGTAAGTTACTACCTATAAGTTTTTTGTTGTTTTACTTTATCGCATGCTAGGATTTGTTTTTTATTTTCGAAGTCCAGGTTTTACAATAAACTAGTTAGGACTAATTAAAACTGACTCAAATAACAAGAAAGGATTAAATATGATTTAATGAAGTGTTTAACGGTACACGTTACCTAAAAGTCCGAAAATTTAATAACTTAAGTATAACGTGATGTCGATAAAATTAAACCAAGCTCCAGGAACTATACTGTGTAAAATGCAATAACATACCTAATTTAGACCTATGAAGCAGGTAGTCGAATGCTAATTGAATACTGCAATTTAATTAATAATTATTTTGTTGGCAGCTTATAGCATTTAAGATGGTAAAAACTTGTTACGATATCACATGAAGTTTATTTATTTAAACTGTATCGCACAATACCCGCGCGAATTGGTAACCGATACTGACAGACCAAATTTCAATCTGAATTCAAACTCATTATTTACTCGTTTTGGACCCGGATATGTCCTTAAACTACGTCCAACAATAAGAGGTAGGGCACAGCGATGACCATCACGCTTGAATCTGGGGCAGCCCAACTGGGGAAGTACCTCCTCCTTACCACAGCCATAATAGCATAATAGCAGTGCTACCTTTCAGGTATGTAGTGTTGTGTTCCTGATGGTGAGCAAGGTTCCCCGAGCTCCAACCCCCCTTAAAGGCCGGCAACGCGCTTTGTGACTCCCCTGGTGTTGCGGGTGCCCATGGGCGAGGGTAATTGCTTACCACCAGGCAATCCGTCTGCTCGTTTGCCGCCCATGTCGTAAAAAAAATGAAAGCGACACTCTCCTCCAATAAAAAACAAGTACGATATCATCAAAGGCATGATGCGGACATAAAGTAGTAAACTTAATTGGCTGTTGAATTAAACTTTGTATCTTCAAAATCAGCGGCAGTCATTTAGCATTTAATATTGTCAGTGGACAATCCGAACATAACCAGCTACTGGAGAACGAGGAAAATTTTGAGTATAATACACGATGAGTTATGCTGCGGAAGGTGATACTGAGTACTGAATAAGTGAATAACAATGATAACATCTAGAGGATACCAAAGACCAAGGCTCAAAGTAAAATTAATCTAGCAAACGAAATTGTATAGTCAACCAATTGATTTCTAGGCCACATCGAACCTTGTCACAGTGACGTTAATAAGAGATCTATCGCATTTCTTATTATTTCATATAGATTTTTACTGTGACAAGGAACGAAGTGGCCTATAAATCAAATTGGTTGACTGTACTCATAGTAATGAGGTAAAAATAAGTAAATAGAGAAAATGTTTTTGAAATAAGATTTAGATATGTCACAATTTATATATCTTGATATGTATTGATACTTTGGAAAAATATAATCCCACTAACGGTTTAAGAATGTTTAGTTCTCAAAATGTATAACCGAAAGTCTTGTAACAAGATTTTTACTAAATACTGTAAGTTCAAGATCTGCATCTTTAATCAAGAGTGTCCAAACTTTTGACACACAGACATGAGTATTTTTCTCAGTAAATAACTAATTGATACAAGAAATTAGTTCTCGACCAAAAATGTAAATGTATTTATAGCTTTTAAACCATTTATTTCTTCGATGAGGTTTTTTTTCATCTTGATACTACTAAAATTTCTCGAATTACGTATCTTTTATTATATTATGTACGGTTTTCAATTCAATTCAATTATATATTTTTTGTTCAAGTAGGTAGAAACAAGCACTTTCGCATAGTTAAATACAAGTATAATTTTAATTTAATAATTAAGGGGGCGCCGAGCTTTTCGCACTACTCGATTCAGTCTAATCATGGCGGCTCAGGTAAGGATAGGCGAACCGCTCGCGAATTTAGGAATATTCGTTCATATTTAAAAAAAATGATATTTTTACAAAAGTAAGGCATATACCTTATAGAAAAAAAGTGATTTTGTTATTATTAAAAAACTTATGATCTTCTGTTGCATATTTGCAACGTATTAAGTGAAGCCTATCTTTTTTAGAGGTCATTCTGGATGTATTTTTTATAACACAAAATTCAAGTAATCGTGTTTCTAAATCGTATGACTGATTTGGTTAATCCTTAAATATGTGACTTATGACGCACAAAGACTAAGATCTAGGATTAACTATAAACACAAAAAAGGTATCTAACAAACGAAATTCTTATGCCATTTCTTCGGCGCA
This sequence comes from Grapholita molesta, assembly GCA_022674325.2. NCBI lineage: Eukaryota > Metazoa > Arthropoda > Insecta > Lepidoptera > Tortricidae > Grapholita > Grapholita molesta. Next base: position 6,569,949 of record CP053132.2, read on the forward strand.
GCCTTAATAAATTAATTAATTCAGAGCAATTAATTGGAAAAATATTAAATAATATCATAAGCCCGCGTCCAAAAAACATAATCAAATAAAAGTTGTCCCACCTTGTTCTGTGTAGCTTATAAGCTACAATATATATTAATTAGAATTACTATCAGTCTCTCATATTACTAAAGAATTTACCAGTTGCAAATGATCGGTACATAGGAGTAGTACAGGCGCAGCGCTTTATGCATTCTGTGACAAATGCATTTGTGCTGCGGTTTGCACATCGCTGCATTATGCAGGTTTAACTGTTCCAGCATATAAATGAAGTATAGTTCAGGTTGATTTTTAGAATTTCAATTAGGGCTCGTCATTGTACTTGCCGGGGATATATTAAGAGAATAATATTTGTATCTAACCTTTATTAATATAACGATTTCGTAATGAAACCGCAGACATAAACTATAGTTAAATGAAGTAATAAAATTAATAACTCATATTAAGTATGCCTAGTTTCCTTAGTCATAGGTACCCACGCGAGTCGTAAGCCTGTTAGGTGTTATATTAATGCTCTTGGTTGCGAAAATACCTGGTATGTAGATAATTGAACAATTAATAGGTATTAAATACGCGTAATACCACTCAGTTATGCTAACAAATCATTGAGTTTGATAGAAGGGACAGTTGTTGTACCTACTTATTTATACAGTAGTACTATAATTAATATCGGCCAAACTAATGACCTTTAGTTAGCCCTTAACCGCATATTTTCAAAACCTACCTTTTTTGTTTATTATCTGATACAGTCAGCATCAGAAGTGACTAAGCGTTTTTGGTGTTCAAAATGAGGTCAACACATCTCTATTGTCAAGAGAATAAGAGTGCGTGTAGGTCATTTTGAACACTTCAAACGCTTAGCGACTTTTGCTGCTGACTGTACAGTAGGCGTACTGCGAACATCGAAGTTAGAAAAATATCGAGCATATTTCTCTTTACTCCAATTAAAGCATCATGAAAGTGATAGAGACAATTGTTCGAAATTTACGAATATCGATATTCGCGGTAGCGGTTCTGTTTTGTGGGGTTAAAATCAAACCATTCATAACACAGTAGTTTCATTAATATTGCATACAAAGTGCAATACATAAATACATTTCACGGTTAACGATAATATTATGTGTTTACTTTCGGGCCTATCTATGGAATTTGATAGAGATGCTACTAAGTAAGCTTTGATAATAAATCTTACAGCATGGTTGTAAAGTCTAATCGATTTACAAGTATCTAAAGATGATGCTTACACAAAAGCTACATTGTTACTACGATGAATGGTATCACAGACTACTGGATAGACTAGCCATTTATTATGTGCGATATGCGATGCAGTAGTATCTGTTAGTAGGCCATGTTCATGATCAAGACAACTGAGTCAAGTGCAGCAGCGGTCATACTCGTATAACGGGCCCGAGCTTCTCGAGTTGTCATATAACTGTGTGGGATTGTATCAAGTGTATAACTGCGTACTCGGTAAAAGTACCGTAAGGCGGTTGTTAAGATTGTGCGTGATGCGTATAATGGATTGGTGAATTCGAAATACTTAGTGTCACGCTGTAGAAAATTCATAATTACGATGTTAGAAGTGGCTGCTAGAAGATCGGGCTTTGAAAAATAATTGTATAGGTATTTGCTTAACTGCCTGCCGAAAATTACAAGAAAAGCCTGGGTAGAATGTCGAAAGCGGAACTCAATGTAAATAACATTAATTCACGATTGAGCCATGTATTGTAATTTTTTTACAAATCACTCGTTCACCATTATTCTGTGGAGTCTTCCAATTCACATGATTTATATATATTGCCATAAGAATGCCTGCACTTGCACAAGCATATAAATCTTGCGGAGCGTATCGACAGTAATATTCATTATAAAATTCATAATTGGTACTATAATGTTTGCTGGTAAAAGCTACTTAAGTCATAAACATAACTCATGCATTATACGTCGGCAGGTAAGTTCATTATCTGAAAGTAATTTTCCACGCTCGGAATATGCTGAGAAGTGTTCGTTTTATTACCAGGTGGTATGTCACCTTTGTCCAGCTGCGGACGGCTTGCAGCTCAAGGTGATAATAGGTGTCAAAATCATCATTACTTGAAGCTGTACGTGTTAAGGAGAGGTCTCTCATTGTTCATTTTAAAGTACCTCAGCTACTTGATCTCAGAGAATAGTTCTCGTGGATGTCTTAAGAGGCGACAAAGGGAAAAAATCGACGGATGGGCAGTAGTCTGTCGAAACCCTATCAACAGATTTGGCGGTCGCCAAGCCGCCTGCCGGGTCGGTTGGCGATAGATGATAGAAGTCATATTTAAGGGAGGCCTATGTCCAGCAGTGGACGACTTGTGGAGTTGTGGCTGAAATGTTGATGAGTTGCAATTGTTTTAAAGTGTCCCGCAATTTATCCGCAGTCCACAAAGTTCATACAATATTTCCTCTATCTCCAACGAGACCCACGATACCCATGTTATGGAGTTTAGGGATTAACAGATTAAAACACCACGCTGAGCGATTCTAGTAAAAAAATATAATATCTAAAGGTTCCTCATGGATCTATCTGCCAATTAAAATGAACCAAGGCCATCAGCGAGGGCATTGAGAGATCGCACTGAGTCAAATATTCGCCCGTAATTTAACCGATGGGAATACGTATTGCTACTGACTCATGGTATTGTACTCGTATTAATGCCGTATGAAGGAGTGCCTACTTTTTATCGACATTTTCGTGTTTTAAGCCCCTTTCCTCCATCCGGGTTGACTGAACTATCCACTATAGGTTAATTTCTCTCCTTGAAACTTGCACCATCATTTCCCTTGTGTAAATGCTGTGGCAATTATACCTATTTCGTACAATGCTCTTTCTGGCAGTTTAATTGCGGGGTCTGATGATGAGTTGAAAATAATTGCGCACGCAAATTGTACGTTTGTATTTGGAGCGCAGTTTTTTTTTAACTGAATGCAGTTAGATCTTGCAATCATGTCAGTACACTAACGAGTAGTAACAGACGGTATATGTTAAAGGATTCTGGACTATTTTTGAGTTCGGTCTTAGGCTCTGCTTACGCTGACGTTTTGGCTCGCCGATTTCCCGGCGGTTCCGACAAAATTGAACGCGGATGTGTGACCGGAGCCTTATATGCTTCTAAATGTACTTACTTATAAGTTGTTAGGAATTAATAGAATTGTGTAAATTATGACATTGTTATTTGAGATGATCATTGTTTGAATGATTGCATATTTTTATGTATTTTATTTTACATGTGATATTCAGAATATTATTAGTAAAATGAATATGAATAAGGAATGAAATTTCGCAGAAATAGGGAATTTGAACCAATGTTCAAATTTTAATTTTTCGCTCAATGGCGATATATATATCGCTATTATATATATCGCAGCGAATTTAATTGTATGAAAAAAAATCTATTATTGCTTATTATTAAAAAGCAGTTGAATGTTATCATAATCATCAAGGTTATCGCTTCCACTTTTTTTCAATCCGTAAGACTAAAATAATTTTGAACAAGTAGAAAAAATAATTATGTTAAATATAAAATTAGATCTAAAATCTCCGAAGTTTCTTTCATTCTACACAAACACGTTAACAAAATTGGTTTTATTTTAACCCTTTATTGCAAGAGGTAAAAATATAGTTGTGGATGTAAGTTAAACCTAAAAGTTTAAAGCATATAAAACACCGATATGAATTGTTTTCGAAATTTAACATCAATATGCAAAATGTGGAGCATCCTAGTCGATTTCCTAATCCTGCAGTCCGCAGGATGTATGAGTATGCCACGCTATTAATCAGTCACACTTGTACCATTTGTTGCAATGCATTCCATACAAACAATGATCACTCGAGCGAGTCGTAACTAGATCCGAATTTAATAATTACTTTATTGCGGTAAAAACTAGAGCATCGATAACATTCGGAACTGAGGCGCTACCGCCAAAAACGATATAAATTTCGGGCATCTTTCTCGTTTATTAAATTAAATTTTGACGTCATGAGAGTGACAGAGTCTCTGTATTTGTAAAGGGGCTATACTAGGGTCGCATCTGTCCGGAGGACATTTTGAAAGTTAATAAATAGCCTTGCCTTATTTAATATCAGCATTAACCTCTGGTGATATAACCATAACTGAAGTTTTTTTTTGGTTTATTTAGTCTGTATGACACAGTAACTATTTAGTAATCTGTAATAACACATTAGTATTTTTTATGACTGATCATTAGTGATGGTGATGACTGGTCAATGATGAATGAGTAATTAGCGAGTAAACATATTGTGTGTCAAGTAGACATTTTGACGTCAATGTATGCATTGTTTATGGGATAAAGTTAGGACTTCGCTGACACCAAAAAGAAACCAAGTGCGCAACATTTGATATATACGAAAATAAGTGATCGCACTGATCGCTCTAAGAAAAATAATTAATGGTTCCTTAAGAAAATTATTCTTTGCTTGAGAATTTATAATTATCATGTGCACAACACGTAAACATAAAAAGTGTCAAATATGTGTAAACCTACACACGAGGTGTCAACTTAAAATGTGTAATTATGTTAAAGTTTTTGAGGATAAAATACTTAAATAACGGCAGTTGGTAGTTTCGTCAACATCCTTTTAATCACAACCACAACATTGTAAAGTACTTAACGATTTTTATATAAGTAGATAAGTAGGTATTGTACAACGAAGTGCGAGGTTAGAGAGGACCTTCAATTTTGCTTCGAGTATTGTGGCTTTGCAATAACTAAGTAATTTGAATGGAACTAGATAACAGAGAGATAAGCAAGGGCGGGATAATACATATTACTCAGCAAGATGTATTATCGAAAATGTAGCTTAAATGCTCACGCATTAAATATCACTATTTTTATATAGTTGCAATGCAAATGATCATAAATATCTTTTGGCACTTGTTTCTGCTTCAGGCTAACAGGATCAAAACTAAATTTACTCGCTCCAGAAGGAACGTATTAATTTCTACTTAATTCACTGTAAATCCGTTTACTAATTTCGCTGTCTTTCAGTAAAATGTATATGAAAAAACCAGATTAATATCTCTGAAATTTACTCTCTTTACTAAACTGAAAATGATTTTTGTTACAGAAAAACGGCGGGATGTGGTCAAAGGGGTACACGGCAAGTTCCGTTCCGGACACCTGGTCGCCATTATGGGACCCTCGGGTGCCGGGAAGAGCTCTCTCCTCAACGCCATTTCTGGATACCGGTAAAGCAGTTGTGTAACGTTTAGATCTAAATGAGAAAATGTGGGTTAACTGTCCCATAGAGTTTCCAGATGTTGTTAAGTAGCAATTAAACAACCGTTTTGTGAAGATTAAGCAATATTTAAAAGATTAAATCTGGTAAAACTACTGAGTAGATTTAAACATCACATAAAAGTCTGTTATAAGTCAACAGGTTAAAAAACGTGGTCAACCCTTCTTTCACTTTTTTCATATTTGAGCGTCGTGTGTTAAACAGTAGTCACGTTGGTACTGACTTGTATGTATATAATACTTAGCTAATGGGACTTACTTATAACAATACTTCCGCAAAGATTCCCCAATTTCGTAATCCTAGAGGATTCGGAAATAATTTTGTAAGATCTTTTTATTTAGTTAAGTGACTTAGGACGCTTGGCTTGCAATGTTGTACTGTATGAAATTGGCCTAAATATTAGATGCACTGGAGAATTGTACCCACAAAGATACTTACTTACCTTATTTTCTTTATACAGATCAGTTGGGGTAACAGGTGAACTCCTAGTCAACGGACAAATTCGAAATGAGCATAATTTCCAACGTTCCTCGTGCTACATCACACAAGAAGATCTACTACAGGTACAGTGCCAATACCAGTTAGTCTATACTACCTATCTACACTAATATTATAAAGGGTGAAAGTTTGTGAGTGTGTATGTTTGTTATTTCTTCAGGTCTAAACGGCTGGAGCGATTTTAATAAAATTCGATGTGGCGTTAGCTGACACCCTGGATTAACACATTAGGCTAAGTTTTTTCCCTAATAAACCGCGGGTAACACCGCGGGGCACAGCCAGAGAGGAAGTTAAAACATTTGTCAGTGATGCTAAACTCTTACATTAAAACATTGGGTCAAACATAAATCATTGCAAGTATGTTTATTCTAACGGCTATCGAGGCGTGACGAGTAAAGTAGTCATAATAATAATTCCTATTTTGAAAATCTATTAACAGCAACAATAGGTTCAATCTCTGTACGCCAATCTCATTTATAGCCTGATCCCGACGTAATACGTAACAGAACAGCTTCCGGTCAATGCTGTTTGTATGCTTAGTTTACCCAATTCTGGCGTAATTCATAATCGCTTATCAAACCCAACGTTTTATAAGCATTTGGCTCATTCTGTCTTTTTGAAAATTCTGTTTGTTAGAAAGGGACAATATTTTATGTGATGTTTAAAATGAGATTCATGATTAAACGGATCTGTCTTTACAGCCTTTGCTAACAGTACGTGAGGCCATGGACGTGGCAGCGAAACTGAAACTACCTAGAGGAGCGCAAGCGCATGCTACGGAGATACTACAAGAGTTAGGTCTGCTAGAGCATCAGGATACGAAGACTGATTTACTGTCGGGAGGTCAGAAGAAGAGGTAGGCATTCAGTTTGTTAAAGAGTTTAGTTTAGTTAGTCAACGAGACAAGGGAAGAACTTTTGAAGGAGAAAAGAAAACATAGGGAAACGGATCACACGTCTTTTAAGCATTATGTGACAGAGCAAGATAGCGAGATAGAATTAATATGTGATGTAGATACGATAACGGATACGAGTAGGTGCATATGCACGTTTTATGTTCATAAATAATAACACGATAACTACGATAAGGTAACTTAACGTTACACAATATTTGAAGCGAAAATTGTCATGTGATATGTGTTTTGTTTATGAGCTCGCTGAGAAAACATAATAAAACTATAATTTGAATAATTTTAATAATTATGGTCATGATAGTGCACGACATGCCTTGCGCAACAGTTTTGTTCATAGAACGTACGCTATTATTATAAATATTAATTTTTTTATTGTTTTTACTGCAATTACTCCAAAGGTCACGCAACCATGGCTAATAACTGGCTGGCCATTGTCATTGAAGGCAAATACTAGCAAACTGTTTTAATTAAAAACTTTATGTTTAACGAGACCACTTAAGTAGATCAATCATTTTTCTCCCACTTATACTTTTTGTTGTGGCTTACTTAGACTCATGCGCTGTGAAATTTTGAAACATTCAGAGAGAAGCAGAGACGAATAATACTTTCATTTACGTATTTGAATTATTTGAAACGTCGTAATTCCGCGGAATTTGAAAGGACTATAATGGCTATGTTTACGAAATTGAATCTAGTGAATGCGACGAGCTCTCTAAGAGTCCTTGAGCCGATGCAGTTGCACATTTCATATTAGCATTTCTTTGCCAATCACTCACCTGCAGGCTTTTGGCAAGGTACTAGGTAGGTTTGCCTAATTTTCTAATTTAAAAAAAGTATTGATAAAAGAGTGCTAAAATTCAGACCATCACCACTGTAAAGTACGCATTTACACATTTTCCATTTAACTAAAAGTGCATAGTTGGTGGTTAAAGTTTATAAGATATAACAAAATTACTGGTGATGTCTTTAAAAAGCTTAATTTAATAAATATATATTACAGGACATTCTTACAAAAATTGATTTAACCCCACGGTAAGCTCATGAAGGGTATTGTGTTGTGGGTATTCAGCCAACGATATATATAATATACAAATACATATATAAAACACCCATGACTCAGTAACAAATATCTGTGCTCATAACACAAATAAATGTCCTTACTGGGATTTGAACGGAGGACCATCGGCTTCATAGACAATTTCAGTATTCGGATTACGAAAAAATATTTTTCGTCTTTTCATTGCGCAGTTTAAACAGAATACCAATTATGAGTTTTGAACAAAAATATTTGTTGGAATAATGGAAGGAATTGGAAAGAAAACATACATACTTACTTATATATACAAATATAGAACTTAAAGTATATTCCATATGCAAGTGTCTAATATAGTATTCAAAACTTTCTCCGCTCCATATTTAGCCTGTTAATAGGTTAAAAATAAAAATTAACTTTATAGTGGAGCTTTACAACATATGACCATATATGTTTCAAACGCCATTTTTGTTTGCCTGATTTATGTATTTAGAAGATAAAATGTATAATAATACCAACTCGCAAACATATTCATAATAAAATAAAAAATTGTAATGCCCAGCGTAACACGTTTACTCGTATCCCTGGTTACTACCAGGCTTAGTATATTGGTTTAGAGAATGGCATTATGCTAAAATAGGTTAAAACAAAAATATACGTGGCGCAGTCGCAAATACCTAAAGAAAGATACTTAAAAACAATAGTGAATGATACGAGTAATATCATTGTATCATGAAAAACAAAGCATGTCATAATGTGCGCAAGCATATTTACAATAATTATGTTTTATATTAAAATAAATTCTAAAATACGTATGGTATATCATTCTTAATATAACCAAGTCCAAATCAAAAATGTACAAATTAAGGGTAAATACTCCTATCATCAGACATTGACGTTGCTTTTGCATTGTATTTATAATGGAAGTATAATTTTCATTTTTGTATACCGTCATTGGGGCATGACCATAAATATGGTATAATATAGAACTGTAGGTTAGGTTAATACATAATATTTTAATAAATTTTGTTTATCTGCTTGACTCATTCAAATTAGCATTAATATTTTGCTAAAATCAAAACATTAACAGTAGATTTTGCAATTGTTAACTACCACGTTCAAAAATGCTATCAAAATATTAAGGTACGAATATATTATTCCATTACATTTTACTTAGGTACATAGCTGAATTTATATTCAGAACAATACAAGGTTGGCTATGATCCAAAATCAGTGACAAGACAAACATTAAATATTTCTAAAATTATACCCCAAACTTGAGTTGCTGCATATAACACACACTTAATTTATGCACGACTTTAAAAGTGTAGGTACTTAATATATTTTTGCCATTCAAATCACAAAGACATTAATGTATGTCAGTTAATAAATTTAGCCAATTTAATAACGTATAGTTTCATACCATTACACACACACACAGCACGAGTATAAAGAACCCGTTTTATTGAGCTTTTAAAAAACCGCATTCTTTTTTTCTCCTAAAAGCAAAAGGTATTGGTACATTCACTATTAAAATGTCTAGGTTGCACCTTTGTTGACATTTGCTTCCGGAGAAATTTAAGAATTGCTTGCGAATTATTACGTTATATGTACCTGTATGGTTGGCGTAAAAAACATGTTTACTCCTTTGTGCCTTCCTCCATTGTAATAAGGCGAAATATGTATATATATATTTGACGCCGAGTACATGTGTAAATCAGAAAGCTTAACGGCTGTTGACCCATTGGCCGATGTTGGCGAAGGTTGGTGCCAACTGCTCTTACTGTTTCAGGGGCATTGTCCCTAAACATTTGTAAGCGTTACAAACGTTTGTGCAAATGCATGGAAGTAACTATCGCGTAGTTGGAATGCATCAACCTAGTTGTTATAAATACTTTAACTCCAATAAACTTACTTTAGCTATTTAGTACTTAATTAGCAGAAACAGTATGTAGCTAATCTCAGAGCACCAAAATACAATATGGAATATATGTACACGTATAACTCAGCGTTCCACACATGGGCTTTCAACTTTTCAACAAATCCGGTCCGACATACACGTGCGTGAACTTATAATATAAAAGTGGGATCATGCATTTTCGTAAGTGGTCTCACTTTTATATATACCTAATATATTATATGTACTTAAGAAAACATGCGGGCGGCAGGCAGATGGTGAGAATCCCATTAAAATTAAGATATTATTCAAGGTTATTATTATTAACTAAAATGATACTCGTGTCTCAATAAAAAAATGCTGTATTGATATCATATAAGTACATAGTTACCTACATTATTCGATACAATGTTTCTTCTCCTCAAAGGTAGTTATTAAGTAGTGATTTACAGAAATAATCACGGTGCCTAATTATAGTGTTACGAGTGCATTCTCATGGCAACAGAGACGCAAAGGGTGCATCGGATTATAAAAGCTAGCTCGTGATTTGTACTAATAGGTACTTTGTTTCCAAAACAAATACGTATTTTACTAAAATATACTTGATAGTTTTCCGAAACCGTTAGTGGGAAAACATACTTAATTGTGGGATAAACGATTGAAAACGAACTATTTATTTGCAATAAATATCTTATTAATCGATTCAAAATGTGAATAATAATTTTCACCTCAGCAGCTCGAACATGTCTACTTTCCTCACTCCAGGGAGTGAGGAAAGTTGCTACTTTCGTCACTCCAGGGAGTGAGACAAAGTAGCTTTTTAATTGACGACCGGTCTGGCCTAGTAGGTAATGACCCTGCCTAAGAAGCCGGTGGTCCCGGGTTGGAATCCCAGTCAGGCCATTTATTTGTGCGATGAGCACAGATATTTGTTCCTAAGTCATGGGTGTTTTCTATGTATTTAAGTATTTATATGTATCATGTTCGGACCCTCACAAATTAATCAAATATTATAATTTTGAAATGTACATATATTTTAAAATGAAAAATATTTAAACAAAATATTAAGTAATGAAGCCAGTGCAGTTGCAGATAAAACACTTAAATGAATGTGGTTAACTTGATGTTAATTTTTTTACAAGATTTGATTTAACTTGATGTATGTATTTGTATATTTATCCGGATGGAATCTTGCAACTCAATTTTGAAGCAGATATCTTTAACCGATTGAGCTGAAATTTAGCACACTTATATAAGTTCGGTTACAATGCAATATTATGGTACCACTGATCTGATCTGATGCTGGAGCCAGAAGGTAGCAGAAGCAACTCCTAAAAGACACAAGATAAACCAGTGGTGTTTTAGGCTCATTAGAATCCTTTCGAAGAGTAGATGACGATTGTGAAAAAAAGTACAGTCGGCAATAAAAGCTTGTACTTTAAATGACATTTTTGGCAATTATTTAACCTTTAATATGTTCTCACTACTGAGGTGAAAAGTTGTATGTGTCACACTAGAGTAAAGTTATTTTACATCTCGTGTTTTTGAGTGCCTCGCTACGCTCAAGATTCTAGCACTAGAATCTTTCGCTTACTCGGGACTCAAAATAAACACTCGCAAGAAAAAACAACTTTCCTCTCTTGTTGCACAAATAACTATTGTTCAACTGTAGACTATGGAAGTACTTACATCTTTTTTTATTCATAGCAGAATAAAAAAAGATGTAAGTATCATTTGAATATTTAGTAATTTAATCAACTGCCTTTTTTTCGGAAATCTCATCTTGAAATAAATGCCTATTAATTACTATGACGGTAGTCACATTAATGACAAATATGGAATTCTATCGTACCAGTACCAGTTTTATTTCAAGTCTGCCTTAAACCTATAGTCGACTGTTAAGTAGTGACTGGCTTTACTTAGGATAAAGTGATACTTTACCTTACTTTGATATCCTTGATTATGGAAGTATGCATAGCGATTGTAATTGCTTAGTTACTTTAATAACGTGATTTCAGTGTCTATACTTTGATGTGCTTAGCTTACTCCTTATGGGTATTGTGTTTAATAACATTCTTCTAGATTCCTAAAAATAATAGATAGGTAGGTTTTTGTAAACAGTAAATAATTACGATTCCATTTGGTTTAATTAATTGAGCTGTATTCATACTTGTTTGAACAAGCCTTTTTACTTTAACAAAAGATCGTGGCAACTTTTTTATGTATACGAGTACGTATGCTGTTACAACTTCTTCCTTTTATTATATTTTTTATTGAATTCTTGTTTGGTACACACAGCAAAACTCTTAGCTGTATATTGGGGACCTTATGCCTTATATAATAAGGTCCAGCAATGTACTGTTAGTACTGGCAATTACAGAGAGAATGAGACCACTTTTGAAGGACCCTCTTAACATTTTAACTCGGTTTAGTGTCTGGATATTTATTTTATTGCGAATCAATAATCAGAAAGAGATGCTTTTAATAATAAATAAAGTGATGGATAATAAATAAACCGAGTGAAGCAAAATAAACTTGCTTGATGGAAAGACACATTACACGCGTATAGGTACATCAATACAAATGACACTCACAATAACATTGATGGACATTGAGTAGGCACCACAGTTTTGAAACAAGAATAAAATTACACAATTCTTGATTTTGTGGATCATCGGTGTCCAGGTTTCCCTAACCTTTGTAATAAAGTTTTCTTTCGCAGGCTATCGATCGCCCTCGAGCTGGTGAACAACCCTCCAGTATTCTTCCTGGATGAGCCGACCAGCGGTCTCGACACAGTCACAACAGTGCAGTGTGTCAAACTGCTGAAACAACTGGCGCGGCAGGGTCGCACGGTGGTGTGTACCATCCATCAGCCTGCTGCGTCGCTCTTGGAGCTGTTCGATCAGGTACGACACAGGTTATCGATAATAATATCATCTTTTTCTATCTCCTTCCCTCTTTACTTCATTTGGTATAGAAAATATTATAATATTTATTTACTTATTTTGATATTATACAGCTTAAACAAACGTTTCTCATCCCATTTTCAGCACATCATCGTCATCATCTAATCTTATCTTGCTTACTGCACTGATTTCTTCAGAGTAACTAATGGTTCCAACAAATTATTCACGTAATTTATTTCGCCGTAATAAAGTAATGACAACTGAACCAGAACACTAGTATTATTTACCATCAAACCGTATCTATTGCTTACCAATTCTAATTGGACATGAACATAAAGGGCCCTTTAAAAAAAATCCTTTTTGCATTGCGAATTTAAAAGCAAATCTTAAATCATAACCGATTTTCTTAAGAAGTTGAAACGTTCCATGATGCATTTTTTCATCATCATCATTTGAGCCGTAAATCGTCTAGTACTGGACATACGAGTATGCCTCCCTTGTATCATATTCTAAGGTAGTTTCCACAGTCACCACACTTGACAGGCGGGTTTGCTACCGCAGTTGCTGTATATTGGGTTTCGACTGACGCTGCTGCCCATCCGTCGCTTTTTTCCCCTTGGCCAATAAATGAATAGAAGGATTTACAAATGTTAAATGTCATTATAATAAATAATAAGCTAGCAATTGTTATCAAAAGGTAGCTGTCATACCATGCCTCTGTTCACACAGAGGCGTATCTACTAAATATTACTATCGTACTAAATATTTGAGGAGTATACTGCTTTTGGCGACCGCAGTAGCTGTAGATTGGGTTTCGACGGACGCTGCTGCCCGTCCGTAGGATTTTTCCCCCAGTCGCCTCTTACGACACCCGCGGGAGGAGATGGGGTGGTGCTATTCTAGTCAGCCGGCATCACACCGCGGCCAAGCTTGGCGACTATGGGGATAGTTGGCCCAAAATGATACAAGTCATATTTGTGGGAGGCCTATGTCCAGCAGTGGACTGCATACTGCGGAAATGTATACTTGTTTTAGGTACCTACCTTCGTGTAATATCTATTACGATAATCTTGGTGTGCTTAGTGACACAATGGGAAAAAAATATATTAGAGAGATTGAGAGAGAGAAACGTTAAAGGGTCCAGTTTCGTCCATCTATCATTGTGAGTCACCCGAGCATCGTATTATAATCACATATCAGTATGCACTAATGTATACCTACTAGTAGTGCCTCTGTTAGTAGTAGGTAATCAGTTGTAATTATAGCGTTGATATATGTTATTATGAGCACACTTGCATGTAAGTATAATAATCGTACGGTGTAATTATGAATATGAATAATCGTTCATATACAATAGTCAACAAGTAGGTAATAGATATCAAAAACAATATCGTAAAACGGGGTAAGTGAGGACAAAACTGACATTCAAACCTCGATCACATTTTATTTTTACAGTTTATGTAAACTTAATTTTACTAATAATTGTTACAATCATCAGTATTGTAGTTTATATAATTTTAGGTAGTTACAATAAATAACTTTAATGTTATACCTATACATAGATGGGATTTTATACAAAGGTTATTTTGGGAAATTGTTGGATGGTCACTTTTGTTACGAATATTACTATAACTCCGTTTGTAATAAGAATATGTTATCTGGGTAGCAGTAGCCTATAAAAACCTCATCCCTATGTCATCCCTACTCACACCATTGTACGGTTTTTAGTGATAGGACATTTATTAGTGTCTATAATTGCAATATGGCGGCAATTTAGGAAATAAATTGATAAATACATTTTAGAGAATAACCTTGATTGGCTTGGTAGATAGAAAAAAAATGAAACCTCCAAACTTTGATGCATGACTCGACTATGAAAAAAACAAACACTCGCATTTTCCCGAGACTTTTCCTAAAAATGTATGGCAATTTACACTGCCATGATCATAATTTACAAGCACATACCATTTTCCAAGGCCACATAGGGTCATAGACATTTTAATAGTGCAAAGTTTTTTCAAATGATTTTAATGCAAAAACAAAAACTCCCAGCCTTCAAACAAGCGGAGTACGATAGCGTGTGACACGCTTATCATTGTTAGCGCCTGTTTTGAATAAGAGATTGGAATTAGAAACAATATGCCGAGAAACAATGGTCTGGTCGTGTGTTCTTATAGCTTAGAGTGTACCTGCGCCGAGCTAAAGTCTCAGATACCAACTGTACCTACCTGGATCTTGGACCGACTTGAACCTTGAAATGTCATTCCACTTGAAATGTCTTGTGGTATTTATGTAACTATTACGATTGAGGAATTATATTTATTTATTTTAATTTATCCCTTGCCGTATTGAAAGCTATTAAATGAGGGTTCTAGAGCTGTAAAGGCTGTAAGATGACCCCAGGTACGGACGACGTCAAAGATATGTATACACTTTTTCACCTTATTACAAGGGATTGAGGTGAAAAAGTGTATACATCTTTGACGTCGAATGTACAGTCAGCAGCAGAAGTGGCTAAGCGTTTGAGGTGTTCAAAATGAGGTCAACACATCGCGTAAGAGAGATAAGAGCGCGTGTACGTCATTTTGAACACTTCAAACGTATAGCCACTTTTGCTGCTGACTGTACCTACCTAAGCAATACTAATAGTACCCACCCACCGTGCACTACAGTACCACGCAGTTGACGCAGTCGTTAAGTTGTTACTTATCTCCTATTGTTTAGGTCGAAAGTGTCACTAATGGCACTATGACACGAAGCGAATAATTATGTACGGCGGTTTTGCATAATAGGTGTCTTGACTCGTGTAAACCTAAATAGGTCAGGTATGGTATAGATATTCGTCAATGTAATCGTGTTTTGAGCACCGTAAAGCTACGTTTTCATTTAGTGTTCTGAGCGAACATACAAATTGTTCGGTCGTTGTATGCAAAATGTTCGTTCAGAACACTAAATGAAAACGCAGCTTAGTATTCAATATACTCTATAGCTGTATCTGTCGTTTGGTAAGAAATCAATTTCTTTCACAGGTGTACGTGTTAGCTGATGGTCGCTGTATCTACCAGGGTGACACAGCCGCCATGGTCCCTCATCTGCAGAGCGTGGGGCTGCCGTGTCCACGGCACCACAACCCAGCTGATTTTAGTAAGATTTAGTTTATTGACAGCACGCTGGCGTTCAACGAGCGTACAATATGAAGAGTACTCTTATAGTAATTAACCTATAGATGTCAAATTTTGTTATAATAATTAGTACAATAGTAGTACTAATTATTACAATAAAAGTCAAATTTTATTATAATAATTAGCACATTAGTAGTACTAATTATTACAATAAAATTTGAATTTTATACAATTCGAACAGAGTTGAATTTCATTTGTTTCCTTTGATTCTGACACAAAAGAGATTTTACTATATTATCTACACTATAAAGAACAAATTCGAGTAGGATTATTTATTTTGTATATGGTGGGCCTTAGGAGGATATTACTAAGTAATTAAGTTTTAAAATAAATCTGTCAAGAGCTATAAGCCTGAAGCTTCGTAATCATTAAAGTTACCTATACAGTTGTTTTCCATACGCCCATAAGACCCATTTTTAGTGACATTAACATACAGCTAGGCTCAGAACAATTCTCCATAAAATAGTTTATAACCTCGCTAACGAGGCGGGTCACTAGGAATTCCTTTTGAAGGTTTGTGTTTGTTGCATAGAGAACAATTCTCGCTTAGGTACATATCCAAAAAAGCAATGACTATGTATTGTGTTAGCATCCATTAACACTTTAACTATACGAAAGAATGCTCAGGGTTTTTAATTAAAAGTAAGAATGAAGACGACCTTTAAAAACATCAATACCTACCGACAAGTCATTAATTTTAAGAAAAAAATGCAGAGAAAAATGCAAGAAGCTTAATTCTAACGTAATAATGGCAATCACATCACCGACCTGTAATTTACAAAACTAGACTGTAGTCATTGAACTATAAAGTAACTAAGACAATGACAACTTTGCGTGACACGACATTATAATCCAGCAATCAAACAAATTACGACCGACTTTCGGCATTTCTAAGTGGTAATAGTAGTTTATGTATCTGTGCATAATAAAGGGCATTACAACAAGAGTGTGGGTTTATGAAACGAGCCGAAGGCGAGTTTCATAATAATATCACACGATTGTTGTAATGCCTAATTATGTATAGTTACATACACTACTTTATCTACACACATATCATTAAGTGTTTTAAGATGGGTTCAGAAACCGTAGGGAAATGACTTATTACTAGGGTTACTTGTAAACATTAAAAAGTCAACGAACAAAACAAATGACAGCTTGGAACGGCGGCGTTGCGTATTTCGTATCTCAGTCAATTTTTTTTTAAACCATAGACAAGCGAATGAACTCCCTATTCTACTGTCACTCGAGTTCAAATGTCGTTCGATTTATATTAAAAAAACATAACGAATTGACGTTTCGTATCAATGGCTGTTTTAATATCTACAGATACTAGATTAGACACCCCACTTGAATTTGACAGCTGTTCCAAATTTAAATTCATAACCTACTGATTTCAGTAGGTAATGTTAACATTACCTACTGAAATCTTTCTGATGGTTGGTAATGCTGGTCATTGCCTACGGTTTCTGGACGCATTTTAGAGCACTTATGACATGTACGTAGATAAAATATGTATTAGTCACTAGCTTCTGTCGGCAGCTTATCTGTACCCTTACCATGAGTTGTGCCTTTAAAGTATTCGATAACGAGTATCGAGTTTACTATCTGTGCATCTCGCTTGTAGAGATTTTGCACTAAAATAGCACAAGCGAGATGCACAGATAGTAAACTCGATTCTCGTTATCGAAAACATCAATGTCACAATTCATGGTAAGGGTACTGCGTAAGGTCCCACGGAAACGCATTACCGATAATAAGTATCCTATAACTCAATTTAAATATTTGTCTATCTGTCGCCAAGTTTCATGTAAATCCGTCCAGCCGTTATTGCATGATTGAGTAACAAACATCCAAACACCTTCACAACTTTCACATTTATATTAATAGAATGGCTAATGAAGCCAAAAGTCTATAAACAAAAATATAAACAGTAGCGCGAAGGCCAAGGTTGTTGAAAACCTGTATACAACCTAAGTGGAGGTCACAAGATATATTTTTTGTGTTATTTTGAGTTGATTGACAGTAGATAAACCGTTAGACCACGTTTATGCTAATACGTAGTTAGTAATGCGGAAGTTCGAATATTGGACTGTTTGTTTTTTACTTACCGTACCTATTATTGGGAGCTGTCCAAATTAAACTGTTGACATGTATCAAAAACAACTTTGAATTGTCAGTAATTTAAGAAAAAAACGCAACCGTGTTTTCTTTGTTAAAGGAGATTTTTTTGTGTTATTTATCCTTTTCTTGACTTCGTGTTTGACGGAAATACTATGACTATGAAGTTTATGTTATGTTTTTATTTATTAAGTTTTATAGTCTGACAAAGATTTTATTAAAGAATCTCATCTGGTTATACATTTAGGTACCTCGGCAGTTGAGATAATGGGTTGATGTTGAGAGTTCCCGGTTTCCTGGCAAGGGCATTTATTTGTGTTGGGTTTCGTTGGCATTTATTATATGTATACAATAATGGCGTCTTACTGTACAACTTGCGATTTGTGTAAGATTGCCCCAAAATATTTAGTTATTTACTTATCATGGCAATTTTTTTTACAGTAATTGAAGTGACAGAAAACCCGGAGAACATCACATTACTAAGTGAAGAGATATTGAACGGGCAACTGTACAAGTCATCTAAGCTGGAGCAGACTGAGCCAGTCAACAACATGGAACTCAAGATATGCTACCAGACTGAAGAGTCCCAGGAGACCGAAATTATGCTGAGCAACGAGAAATGCCTATATAAAGTACCACAGTATAACGGCAGTACCTCGAGCAGCTCTTTAACTAGTCAAGTAAGTAAATTGATAAATTAATAATCACGCTAGCGCCGCGCCGTCCCATCTCCAACGAACTAATACAGAAGCGGGCACCGCGGCGGAAAGCGCCGAATTTTTTAAACGTAACATATAAAAGCCTAGGCAGAGAGTACCATTTTGTACCGTTTCGTGTCAAAGTAGTGACGATATGAATAAAATATTTACCTAAATGTATATTTCTTGTAAACAGGTTTCACAGATAAATTCGTCAATGGACTGGATGAAAGTGCAAGACCAGTCAGACTCGTGCGGGTACCCGACTACGTTCTTTCAACAATTCTACACTCTGCTTTGCCGAATGATGACACAGATATTCAGGAATCGACAAGGTCAGCTATCCTTATATGCTTTGTTTCACTTTAGCCATTCTACTCATGAATTGTTTTTGGAATTTGCTATAAACATCAGTTCTCTCTTTCCCTAAAATAGCGTCCATACATAGTGTCCTTATCCCGCGGACTTGGCTGTCTTTTTATAGTCATAGGTATGTTTTGTAGAGAGAAAAAGAGGTTGCCTAAGAAAATTTAGGCCAACAAGTGCGCGATGTTAATTTTGAATTCTATTGGTAAGTCAATTATGTCTAAAACGATTGTTTTACTTTCTACTCTATAGGCAAAGAACACAAATTAATGCAGTTAAAATCTACACACATATTTGTTAAAACATAATTTTACAAACACGAGTAGTGAATTGTAATCCCACTCAGTATATTTTTTATGTTATCGGAAAACGCTTATAATTAATAATAACCCCTTAATTAGTTAAAGATACATTATAGCAGATAATAAATCAACACTCGTTAATAATCATAATGAATGTTACACACAATGCCAGACCTGGTGCAATGATATAAATGCAAGTACCGTCCGATGATAAAATATCTGGCGGAAACCTTAACTCTAATAAAATAAGGTCCAGAGTTGTTCAATAAATTATGTTAAAGTTAAGCCCTTTTTACCCCTGGCACTCATTGCTATATTTGCATTAATTTGAATAGTTAAACAATTGATAAGGTGCCCTATTTTATGATTCACATTCGCAATTATGTGCTTACAACAATTATTAAATTACAACCTAATTTAACCCTTAGTATTAATTAATTAAGTTCAATTTTCGTTGATGGCCAATGTAATGAAATAAACGAATATTTTAATCATTGTCAAGAGATAATGATAGCCATGTTTAAACGAACCAAGTTCAAAGGATGCATGAGCTTCAGATCCGGCTATCAAAACTTCGTAATATAGGTATTTTACTTTAATACGATCGACGACGTACTCTAATGACAGATGATAAGGATTTGTAGTGGTCTTAGTTAAAGGAATACTGACAGGCCGATTGTAGTAGGTATTATTTCTATTACTCGTAACATATATAACATTAATTTAGCATAATGTTTTTTTTTTCTGTAGCTGAGGTCTTATCGAGATTGTTCCTCAACAAAACATTATCTATCGATCTCACCCATTATTACCGTACCGGCAGTACCTACGTACGGTATCGCGAGCAAACTCCTCAATAAGCCTCTGCGGCGCGATCGCAAAAACGATCTTTGTAAATATCGGACAATTGTCTCTGTCACTCATGTCATGATGTCTTAATTTGAGAAAAAGAGAAAGATGCTCGAAATATGCGAACTTCGATGTTCGCGGTGCCGGGCCTGACATCATCACCTGAATGTGACTTGTTTCTGTTGCTTGGACCGTGTGTATGGTACGTGCTGTGAATGCTTTAGGTTTTTGTGAGTTGATAAAGCTCCTTAATATAAAATAAGTTGTTTTTTCTTCCTTACTGCTTATTTGATTATGCACCTAATACCTATATATATTATTGCTTTTTTTTATCGTTTCTCAGCGCATTGGTATAAACTGTTATGCTGAGTTACATTGTAGATCTAAATAAATAAATAAATTATCGTTTTAACACAAAAGTTTCCGTTTGGTTTCTTTTTGTTATAAAAAGAAGAATAGAACAGTCGAACATTTGACTTTATGTATGTTTATTTACTATTTTTTACAATAGGTACTTTTTAAGTTGTCTCATTGGCATCAAGGCAGGATCTAATAATGAAATCACTTGAAAATTGAAGGCAACCCTTAAATAGTATAGGCAGCAAACAGCATGCGAAGCATAAACATTGACTCAAACATGTTTATTCCAGGTCTGTGGATCCAGTTAATCCACCACGTGATGTGCGGCATCCTGATCGGGCTGTGCTTCCTCAACATGGCCAACGATGGCACGCAGATGTTCAACCACCTCAAGATGTGCGTCGGGCTCGTCATATTCTTCGCTTACACGCAGATCATGGTGCCAGTGTTAGTATGTGAGTGTCAAAACTTTCTGTATTTTTATGTGTGCACACCTCTAGACCACAAACGTTCCCTACGTTGAGTTGTGGTTTAGCGGTAATAGATTGAGAGCCGACCACGAAAAATAGCCACACACATGAAAAATGTAACAGAATATTTTTTTATGTATATTTTTTTGTTTTTAATAAATTTAATAACCACTTTACTGAATTGCCAATCTGGCCTCTACCAAAGTAATAACAATAAAGCAATTATAATACAATAACAATAAGTAGTTACGTAAAATAAATCTAACTAGAACAGGGCCAACTCTCCGTGAAGATTTATATGTTTACAATACACTATACCTATATTTATTAGACTAATGATAAATAATACGAAAACCGGCCTAGAGCATGTCGGGCCATGCTCAATGTAGGGTTCAACCGATTAAGATCAAAATAAATTTCCTCGGAAGTCTTTATTGGACTGTACTTTCTTGATTTTTTCATATTTTTTGGAGTAGGGGTACAAAAATTAGAGGGGGGACACATTTATTTAACTTCTACAGCCGTTATTTCTGAAAAGTAAAAAAAAAGTAATGCGAACCAGTATTAAGTATTTTTCGAATACCTATCTAACAATTCCTCACAATGTAGAATTAAACCGAAAAACAAATCACGATTACGGGAGCTATAGAATACGCTGTCATAAAAGTTGCGCTGCTGACATATATGGTTTATATTTATTTTGTTCTTCACTAGTCGATACGTTTGGCGTGTACACGTCAAATTTTGACGCGAGACGAAAAGCGTTCAAAAGGTTAAGCGAAAGAACAAGGTGAAATAATTAGGTTTTCATCATAATATTACAACTTTACATATATGTAGGTACATCTATGAAATATAACCTGACGTGTCCTATTGCATCCCTCCGCGCACATTTGCATGTTGGTTGCATGTATAGTTTCTGCATTTAGTCATTAAGTAATGCTAGTATAATTGTTAGTATCATTTGTAAATTAGGTTTGTCCAATATGGCTGTGTTTTCCGAAGCACATTGCGGCTTAATTTATTCACAAGGACAATTAACGGACTATATCTTGCTTAATGTGTTCTTATATTTTGGTAATATTCATAATTAATTAATATAGGTGAAGTCTTGTTTTTATTGTAACTCAAACGATCTGAAAACATATTTTTAAGAATTATACTTAACTTAACGGCCTTGTCTCATGAATTTAAAATACGAGTACCTATATTATTTTGTAAAATAACAAGGTTTTATTTTGCTGTCGAGCGACATCTGTTAACTTACACTGATACTAAGCGTTAGGAGCTTGCAAAGATTGTTACTGCCCATGATAAAAGATGGCGCTGTTTCCAAAATTATTAACGTTCAATCTTCTTTTTTCAGATCCTCAAGAAGTGAAACTTGTAAAAAAAGAGCATTTTAATCGATGGTACAGCCTGACGCCGTACTACGCAGCTTTGACAGTGTCCAAGTTACCAGTACAAATCACACTCAACTGTATATTCTCCACCATCGTATACTTCATGGTGGGAGTTCCTTTCCTTGTGACGAGATTCATTGCGTTCTGCCTGATTGGAAACGTGGTGTCCTTGGTTGCGGAGGGTATGGGCATGGCTATTGGTTCAGTGTTTAATGTTAGAGTAAGTATCCACTTTGTTTTTTTTATTTTTATTTTATGTCATTGTTGATTATTTAGTCTTAAATGTCATCACTAATTGTATTTTAAATATTCTAACGCCAAAACTAAAAACAAATGATTGATTTAGATCTAAAATGGCTTGAAATCATTCGCTGTCGTTAGTGACATAGCCTACGGAGCTGGGGGTCCTGGGTTCGAATCCTGGCGAGGATTTATATTTGTGAGTTTGTCGTGAATATTTGATTCTGAGTTAGGGACGTTATCCGTTAATATAAGTACCTGCTATTTATCTAGTATATCTTTTATGAAAAAAAGTTAAATTAGAGCAGACTTGTTTTCTATCGCAGATTTTTAAACTCAATAATTGGGCTAATGATTAAGCAACAAAAAAAGAACAAAATCTTAGTTGTTGCAGTTTTCAAGACATGAGGTCCATACTTTACTCTGAACTCATACCTTACATGGAGCGTCATAATGTTTATTCTTTTTTACAGAACGGCTGCGCCATAGGACCAACAGCCATCGCCCCGTTCCTCGGCCTCGCCATCTACGGCTTCGACTTCGCACACCGCATCCCCCTCCTCATGAATCTCCTGATGAAGACTTCTTTCATCCGCTGTGGCGTCGTCGCCATGGTCCTAACTATCTTCGGCTTTGGAAGAACCCCTCTAGACTGCAAAGATGTCTATTGCCACTTCTCTAAACCCGATGTCTTGTTGAAATATTTAGATATCGAAAGGAGCTCTGTTTGGATCGAAATTATGACCATGGTCGGAATTATGTTTGTCTTCCGATCACTCTGCTATATCGGTCTTAGGTGGCGATTTGCCACCTGAATTATAATTTAGCTTAAGTACTGTGATATCTTCTTGAAGTCTTTGGGTTATGCCAGTACAAAGATTTTGATAGTATGTGATCATAAGGTATATAGTTAAGTTTAAATTATGTTTGATACCGTTAGTTTTTAATTTAAGCTTTAACGATGCTTACATGAATATTGACAGTAGGTAATTACTATAGAAAAAAAAGGCTAATAGAAGAATATAATAAACCAAAGATACTTATCATAGTATCTATACCATACATGAAATAAGATTTCAGTCTCGAATTAACTAGAGTGTAGATACCTAAATGTTGCCTAATTATTGATTACTAAACAGAAAATGTTTTTATTTGACTATGGGATGTCTGTAAATTAGTGGAAATGGTCTGAGAGTGTTACCATTTATGAATCATGACTACTATACTTACGGATCTAAGTATAAAAATAAACCCTATTATAAATTATAAATTAAGTATTTGGTTTTCGTATTTATCAACATAACTGGGTACCAATTTGTATCGGAATGTAAATGTCTTCAAATGGTTTTCAATACATTTTAAATGCAAAATTGTGGAAAATTTAAACATGAATGGAAGACTAAATTAGATTCCAGACCACGTTTCCGCGAACTTTTATCCCCAGTAAAAGCCAACAATATTTGTTTTAAACTAATGCGCCGGTTCATCAAGGTGTTACTTTTACCATAAAGGTTCATTATCGATTCTGTTGCCAGTTCCATTCTGTATTTTATAATATATGGGCTAATGAAAGATATACGAATATATGTTTAAAAAAAATAGCGCCAATAGTTAAGTAAGAAATCACCAAAACTCATACAGCCTAATTTGTAACAGACTGTTAGATACTAAATAGATAGGCATAAGATTTTTGTACTATTCCCCTTTATTAATAATAAAATGTTGAAAAATACAGTTATAATACAGTTGTTTTTCTACATTTCTGAACAAATCCTGCGTCAAAAACGGGAAGCCTTTTCCGGATCTTAATAGCTAATTTAGATATCCCAATACATCGGTATAGATATTTATTTTAATGGCAATAAGGACGTGTCACGATATATTTGCCCACGTTGAGTGCTACTAACTATATAATGCTGACTAATACCCGGTGCCATCCATGTTGTTAAACTTTAACATTTAACAGAAAACAGACTTCATATAGGGAAAGACGCATTATATAGGATAACTATCGAACTACTAGTCTAGTAGTTCAATCATAAATTAAGTATAAGAAGATGTGTCAACGCCATACATGATTATGAAACCGCCCGAATTCCCCTGAGCACCAGGGGGCGTTAATTAACTGTGTATGCTGAGCACTAGATGGCGCTAATATCAATAAGTTTTTTGCGGAAAATCGGACTCACTGACGACATCTATACGTAAACAGGAGACGTTGAAAATAATTTGTTTTCTCAGTCAATAGATGTCACTTTGCAAACCACAGATAAAATAATATAGTAATTTCTGATATAATTTGATTATACATGATTATACTAAAAGATTTTTCGTACTTGACCTGGACCTGGGAAACATTTCTTCCTACTGGGATTAACGTTACGATGGAGATGCCGGAAGGAAGAAAGAAATGTATTTTAGATTTTAGGCACGCAATACGCAAATTTACTTTAAAGTCCCAGTGCGAGTCGGACGCATATGAAGGGTTCCGTAAAATCACGTTTGTTGTATTGGAGGCCCCCATATATAAAGGTATATATTGTTCTGTTTTTAGTATTTGTTGTTATAGCTGCAACAGAAATACATCATCTGTGAAAATTTCAGCTTTCTAGCTATCACGGTTTCTGAGATACAACCCGCTGACAGACAGTTAGTCGAAGTCTAAGTAAATTTTAGTCCTATTTTTACCCATTGGATACAGAATAAAAAATATGTTGAGGTAATGAAATTATGGTAATATCATATAGAAAATAAAAGGTAAGGACGGCACAGACATCAATAAAACGTGAATTATATAGTTCGATTTCATTTATTTTGTAGTAGTCGAATGTTTTCCTGGTTTTGTATTAAATTCATTTTGTGAGATTT
This sequence comes from Grapholita molesta, assembly GCA_022674325.2. Classification (NCBI taxonomy): domain Eukaryota; kingdom Metazoa; phylum Arthropoda; class Insecta; order Lepidoptera; family Tortricidae; genus Grapholita; species Grapholita molesta. Next base: position 6,595,381 of record CP053132.2, read on the forward strand.
ACAAAATAATTTATATTGGTAACAATACATTTTTCTAAGACATAATTTAATAAATAAAGTAAATGTGTCTACTCGGTTTTCAAAATACACAGTAAATTATGTAAAATATTTTTAATTATATTCAATTTATGCTTAATTATGTCAAAATGTTGTTCATAATTTGTAAGACATACGTCAATTACTTGACAAAAGGTTTCACTCGGGCAATTCAGTAATGTATTTGCGGAATATCCATAGGGCTTCTCTATAAATAAAAATTGTTTTTTATCATTTAGGTTGGCTTTTTTTTTGTCATCGTTTTCAAGCAAATGCACTTGTATTTATCGTGGCATTTCTTTGCCAACCAACCTGCAAAGTAGGCTACAAAACATTGTTCTAGGGATGCTATTCCGGATGCGCTTCTCGATATATGGTCGGCAAGAGCAGTGTCAGAGAGGAACTCCGAGTAGGCTCAGCAAGCTGTGATGATGTGCATGGTTGTGGTATCGTGGGCTGTGGTGACGTAGGCTGTAGTGACGTGAGCTGCAGTGACGTGGGCTGTGGTGATATGGGCTGTGGTGACGGCGGCTGCGATGATGCGGTCTGTTGTTGTGAAGCTTGAAACTCGCGCTGAGGAACCTTGCCGTGTCTTCCTACGTCATCCGGTATTTCGCAAGTTTTTATGTGTACATTCTTATTCTTTATAATCATTCTAGTAGCATGCAGCTGTCTCCTTTGATGCACTTTTTCTCTGAGCACATATCACCATGCTTTATTTTTTGGGGATTTGTTATATTCCTGATCAAATTGGGATGAGACTGATGAACTCTCCACTTCTTGAAAGTCCAAAACCGGACACACCCTTTTTCCATAAACTTAAGGCGTCAAAACCTTCAATTTCTTTGCATATGACTTGGGTGTCACTGCAGTTTATGTCCCTGAAATCATGAGATAAAATTATTTTTGTACAATACTATTGGTTTTTTTTTAAATGAAATGCCTGTATATAGAACAAATTTTCAAAAATATAGGGGATACAGACTGTTAGCAGGCTTTGGAAAGAAATAAACATTTATTTTTATTTTTTGTATCAATATCAATAACTTAATAAAATAGAAAAATCCTAAATGTTAAAGATAATAAACATTTCCAAATATACTGGGTTCACTTGACACTCCACCCAGTTTGACTTGTCCTTACTGTGTTTACTTAATTGAACAACAATTAACTCTTTCAAACGACAGTGATGAAAAGTATGAATTTAGATATTGTACATATTTCTATATAAACTTATTCCAAATAGTTATTGTCAGGGTCACTTTTAGGAATGGGACGGTAAGGAAACATATTTAAAAAAAGTTTTCTTATAGAAAATTGCATTATCAATTTAGGCATATATTCTTAAGGTCTAGAACCGGTATAATTTATTTATAATATACTTGACATTTATAAGTGCCCTTGTGCCCTACATAATTATTAAGTTATTTTGATTTTTAATTATTTTTTATCTTTGAGTCATTTTATCTTGTTTACAGGAAAATAGCCTATATAAATAGCAATAAATACCTTGCATTGGGCCCTCTACAGGTACAGAACTAATAATGTCAATTGATCCATCTTCAGAGTGGTAGTTTCTGGGAATAGCTGTACCGGTCAACCTTGCCTATGGATCATTTTGATTCTTGTAGAATTGTTCAAAATGCACTTCACAAAGATGTTGCCTCTTTAATTGATCAGGTGTCAAAGTTGTGCAACTGATGTTACCTGAAATTATAAAGTCAATTTATATTTCACTGTTATAAAATCTATACTCATATGATACTTTACAGAGATAGAAGTAATATTTGATAGTATGCAGTTTTATAAGTGTATAATTTGGTTTCCAACTATACTAAAATCACAAGGTTATTGTATATGTAGTGACCCTCTAATTAAAGACTGGCTACAAATTAAATTATTTTAGGTTTTCAATAAACGATTTTTACATGAAGACCGGGTCGTACAGTTGGCTCATGCCAGCCAGTAATGTGTAATATATCGTGTACCTAAACTAAAACGATACCGATAACTTACTAAAACGATAAAATAAACCGAACCCTACTGACTAAATAGCGAAATGATTCGAAACAATGGTAAAAAGTGAAGCTAAATGACGGACGACATTGAAGGTAGAGGTTTTACAGTTCTTTTCTTCGTCTAACCTACAAAATATATTAAACTTTGTTGTTAAAACAAACTTACCTGAATTATGAATCCAGATCCGCAGAAGATTTTCATCACTAGCAGGAAAACGGAACAATGAGCGAGTCCTATTTGTATTGGGATAATTTATGAATTGGCATCGAGATGGTGCCATTTCGATAGGCAATTTTCAAAGCCCGGGAGCAGTCCAAGTCGTCGTAGATCGTAGGTACACAGACAAACAAAATCCGTTTCGAAAGCAAATCCTCCTTTAATGCAGGCGAGAGTCAAAAACAATAGTAAATAACGGGAACACTAAAAATTCAAAACACAACAGACAGGAATTCAAGCGCCAACGACATACGACATTCAACCCATTCAAATCGCAGTCGCAGAGATGGGTTTATGACGACTATAGATATATACCTATAGTATATGTTTCAGTGTTGCTAGTAGAGTCTTTCTCTTTCCCCATATGTATTACTGACGTTTTAACATTGCCTACTTAATGTGTCTATTTTTATTACGCTTTGGTAATTAAAAAATATCATAGCGCATATTAGGCATTATCGTATTTAGTATTGATATCATAAACTTATGCTAAATCCACTTTTTAATATTTTCAGTTGTATAATGGTTATGATTTTTACCTATAAGTGTGGAGTATATTTTTACAGCAGCATTCCTACCATTTAATCTGAATAATGTCGTTTCTTTGCACGCAATACTTTTCTAATGTAAAATGTCAAAATACTAGTGAGAAATTGCGTAAATAATGAAATAATGTGAATCTTGGTTCACTCTTATTGCTGTAAAATTAGAAAAAAATCAGTAAGTTTTGGAATAAAAGAATATATATACTTGCTAGTGTTTACTAAGATTAGTTTTATTTTATATTATGAACATATCGAAATGGAACGTTTTGAAAGAAGAAATGTTTGCAAATTGCAAAATAGAAATCAGCCCGCTCGCGAGGCGACGTTGCCAAATCGATGACGTCTTCATTCGATCTGGCAACGTCGCCGCGTAGCAGGAGCGCTAGCGCAAAACGATTCGTTTTCGATCGATTGTCTCTGTCCCTCTCATGAAGCCTTCATTGGAGAAAAATAGATAGATGCACCGAAGTTCATGGTATCCCCAGCCCTTTAAGACGCGGGGCGCTACCGCGAAACACGATAGGTTTTCGTAAATTTCGGACGATTGTCTCTGTCACTCTTATGATGCCTTAATTGGAAAAGAGAAAGATGTTCGAAATATACGAATTTCGATGTTCGTGGTACCGGGCTAGTTTCTATCGATATGCAACCCTACGTGCATCATACCGCATCAAAGAGCATGACAGATGGTCGCCGACAAGCCACTCACGCCGCGTGGCCTCGGGACGGACCATGTCGACGGTTGTTACCAACAAAATTTCGTGTAAGCCCAAGCCACAGCCCAAGGACAGACCAATGTCAGACGATTAGAACCCGGTACCACGAACATCGAAGTTCGTATATTTCAAGCATCTTTCTCTTTTACTCCAATGAAGGCGTTATGAAAGTGACGGGGACAAACGTCCGAAATTTACGAATATCGTTGTTCGCGGTAGCGCTGCTACCGGGAACATAGAAAATCGTAAAATTTAAAATCAGCGTCATCTATGAACAGCTTGCCCGTAGGTAAAAACTTTTTGCACTTACTAGCTAAATTGGATAAAGGTCAAGTAGTTTCTCCAAATGCCACTAGATGGCGCGTAAACAGTGATACCAAAAATAAAAATAAATCGATTAAGGGATAAATCTGGTTGATTTCCATAAAATAAGTTAAATTAGAAATTTACAGGTGCTATATAATGATAACACTTTTGATTTCGATTAAAATAAAATATAAATAATCGTCAGCGGTGCTCTAAGCGACATCTATTACAATTTCTCAACACTATTCGAGCGTACTATGGCGTGGAGTCTCTTTGTTATATTTCCTCTATGGTTCAATTAAAAAATGGCTTTCAAAAAAAGAATCATAGAAACAAGTTCACGTAAAAAAGTTCAAAGGTACAGTCAGTGGCATATAATTGGTAGCATTCATGGTACTCATAAAGTTCGGTACACCCATGCAGTATGGAGTGCGCGCTCTTTACTTGTCTATACTCTCTGGTTGTACCGAACTATTTGATTACTGTAGAGTCTGCAATAAAGGGGGGGATAGAGACTGATTCCCCCGTCCCCCCAGTGCTGATACCCAGGCAATAAGCCGGGCTGGTCGGGGAGCCTGATGGTCGAATGTAAGATCCCATGGCGCCCCCATACAACGAACGGGTGTTTGTCCGGAGTGGGGTTTAGTGGGTAGTCCTCTTCCCTCCCCTCTCGCTAGGAGAGGGGGGCTGACAAGAGGGAGTACCACATACCCCCCTATTATACATATTTATTAATTATTATACATGGGACGATGCGTAAATGCATTCCCCACTCCGTAAACAAAAAAGGCGGGTTGGCGATGTATGTTCCACCGCTGTATGGGACGCTACTGCCCGTCATCTGATGGTTTGTGGTCGCAATTTAGATTATTGATTAATTACCGCAAATTCAGCCTAATAAACTACCTCGAAGAGCATATAATGGATATATATTATATACTCGTTTACCTAAGTATGAAGGATAAAAATAACTCACAAGTATAATTTTTCTTGAATACCGAATTCGGTATCGACCATCTTCGCATTCCGAAGGATGCATAAAAACTTGTTACTGGTTTCCAATATAGTATCAACTTCATATCTAAATGAAAAACAATATCACTTAACAAACATTTTATTCTAATATAACTAATTTAATAGGTACATACACTGTATTTATATCTCACGAATAGCGGTCAAAATGCACATGATCTCTGGCCGTAGTAGCAGCTTTACTTGACTACTGCATACTACTAGCAACTTGAAATATCGGTAAACTTTAATAATGGTCAATTCACAATTACACGTAGTCAAGTATGGCCTCGATTGGATGAAACAAAACACATACGCAGTATTTACAACAATCCCTCCATCTCTTTCATGAACTGCATGTAAGCGTCGTCCTTGCTCGGCGCCTGCTTGGGCACGCTCTCGGGCCTCTGGACTGCGGGTTTGAGTCTCGTGGTGGCTTTCTTGTCCTCTCGTTTAACCCGGAGGGCGGAGGGCACGAAGCGGGTCACATCGGCTGACAGGTTGCGGATTTGAGGCTTGGCAGTGATTGTGGCTCCTGGAAAAAAAAATTATAACATCAAGGAAACTCGTTTTAAAAAAATTGCCAAGGCACGACCATTATGCTAAATTTCAACTTTCAACTCTACGTAACTCAAAACATAATTGTTTTTCTACAAAAAGTGCAATATTCACAACAAACATAGACTAATTGATTGATTCATGCTTTTTTACAACTCGGTTAGATCCATAGATATTTTAAACTGTTTAATTATGCTTAAAATGGAAATAATATATCAATCATATTGTTTGCCATTCTTGCATAAATCGTTTGATTTGAGACATACATTTGTTATAGTCTCTTATAAATATCATAACGGCCGGAAATAACTTCATAGTACATCTAGAGGCCGGGAAGTGAGGTCTTGCCGGCCGAGTCAATGTAGACGGCAGGGCACAGTGAGGCCGGATTGTTAAGAGGCAATACAATAATTAAAAAAAAAAGTCCAAGAAAGAAGTATTTTTTTTTAGAAAAAAGTAAACAATGATTATTTTTTTAATAGGCATTAGTACCACATTTTTTATGGCCAATCTCCATGATGCTGAGTCACAAATTTATGTGGAATGGCAATAAAAAAAGACCTGGCCGGCCTTAGGCCAGCAATCTTAACCTTGACGACCTCTCGTGTCTCTGGCCTAGTCAAACCTGCAACCATATACTTCGAAGCAGAATAAGGAACATCTGTCGACATTGTAGCGCATGTTTGAGAAAATTCTAATTACGTAACACGAAATCCATAAAAAAGACAGGTACCTTGGGGGCCATCCTTCTTGTGTATCTGCGGCGCGGCCATGAGCACGGACACGGGCGGCGCCTGCTTGGGTGGCGGCGGCACCAGCGGCCGCAGCAGGCGCGGCGGGGCGCCCGGCGGCGGCCCGGGCGGCCGCAGGAGGCGCGGCAGGCCGGCCGGCGGTCCGGGCGGTCCCGGCGGTCCGGGCGGAGGCCCAGGAGGCCCAGGCGGCGGCCCCGGCGGCCCGCGCACCGGCAGCCGCAGCGGCGGCGGCCCGAGAGGCACCCGCAGCGGCGGGGGACGCATGCCTGGAAAAATAAGGTTGATCAATAATAATTCGCAAGTCGACGAGTTATTACTACACAGGCCGGAAAGTAAGGGGTTGCCGGCTGAGTATATTTAGAGTGAAGTACGAGGCCGACAACTCCTTTTTACGCCCAAGTATATACGAGTATATAAATGCTTTTCTCAAACATGCAAAGTAAGAAAAAAGTTTTAGTTTTTGAAAAAAACTAAAAGTAAACTTGCCACATAAAACTGCAAAATGTTGCATACTTAAATTGGTTATTGTTTTTAATAGGCAGTATGTCATAGAATCAAATCAACAAGCAAACGTGACCAATTATTAATGGCTAATCGCCATGGCGCCGTGGCACAAATTTATATGGAAAGACAATTTAAAAAGAAGACCTTACCGGCCTTAGGTTTTTAACATTTTAACACACAGACTTCACTCAAGTTTATTGAACCACTGGGCAGCATGTATCGGAAAGACTAGGTTTCCATTATCAAGCGGTAAGAGTAAGTCTTACATGTACCGGGTGGTATGAGCGGAGGTGGCATCTGCCTCATCTCGACACCCGGGGGCTCCAATATGAACTCGGGAGGCATGCCGGCGTGAACCGGTGGCAGTGAGCTTTCGTTATCGCTATCGGAATCGCTGTCGCGGTGGCCACCGGTACGCTTCAGTGCTGTCAACCTATGAAAATAAAACTAAGTTAAGAGGACATTAGAGTGATTTTTCCCTAAAATCTCTCACTCACGACTTTTGCCCCGTGGAACCCTATCAGTAGATTTTTTTAACACATAGCTGTGTCGCACTGTTCTGGACACAATGAACACTCAATGATAGATGTAACAATTTTCTTTATATTAAAGTCAATATTAGCAGACTGACTGTAATAAATAGCAAACAAATATATTGTTTATGTCATTACCATGGTTCAATCTATTTATTACTTTATAACGGTCGAATGCATTTTGCCATTCATAACACGATCGTTACGTAATTTTTTTTAATTTCGGGGACGTGAAAGTTCACGTAATTCGTGCATTATATTATTTGTTAACACGAATAAAATTCGTAACATAGATATAGTGCACCAAGGTTAATGCTTTTATTGCCTCGAACGTGAGTTTCAACGCCGGATCTAGTATTAAAGAATAAGGTACCTGGCATTTAAGTCCGCTGCTCTGTCTCTTTCTCTCTTTCTGTGCACCTACAAAAAAACGTAAAATTAGTTAAACACACTTTAGTAAATCACGGTACATTTTATTAAGCCGTCTGTCATGTGGCAGCAGCTTATTACATGAACTTCAGAACAATTTACTTACATTATTGACGTACTTATGTCTTTTGTATTCATTATCTACTTTTTTTTCGTATCCGGTAATGAAGGCAGCATTCGTATTATTCCTATTACTGATTTGCTAGTTGTTTCACCAAGCATGCATATTATAGTGAGAATTTACATAACTGGCTTAAATAATTAATAGCCACTTTGTCATCACATTTTAAAACGCACCATGTTCCTTGGAAAAGTTGGAAATAATAATATATCAACACCCCTACACTTGACATGTACTACTTTTAGGTGGAAAAATTTGCGACCAACATGTGTGTTCAGGTAGCTCAGCTCAATTGGTGAGTATGTATTCCGGCATCAGGTCTCGCCCGAAGCAGTGGATTTTTAAATTTTTCCTTTAAGTTTCTAAGCATTAGTATTTTAGTTGCCATAATTGCCACCTTTGGCAGGGGGTTAACGACCGCAATCTATCGAAGCAATCTCAGCGTCTACACGGACGCATATCGTTGGTTTTTTCCTTTCGTCGCATCTTACAACATCCGCGAAAGTAAATGGGGTGGTGCTTTTCTCATCCGATGGAGCCGGCTGCAGGCAAACAGCGCACGGTCGGTCGCTTTGGCGATCTAGCAGTTTACGTCGTTCGGCTGAAATGTTGATGACGATTAAGTATGACAAAACTACTTACCTCCTCCATTTCCTTCATGAAGTCGTCTATATTCTGCCCCGACAGCGCCAGCATTCTCTGCTGCAGCGACGTAGGCTTGGGTGTAGCTTTGTTCGCCGGCTCGGGGTCCTCATCCATGTGTTCCATGTCGGGTTCCATGTGCTCCATGTTGTCGTCGCCATCGAAGTCCTCTTGCGCGTGGGGGAGGCTGGGTGGCATGGGGATATATTTCTGTGGATATAATGGGTTAGTCATGGTCATAATCAATACATCATAATTATAGTTGAAACAGTCAAGTAGTAAGATGCATGGCAATATGTACTGCAATAAAAGATCTATTCCGGTATATTTGGGTACTTGCGTTGTTATTTGACGCTGACTGTGGATCTACATAATTAAATATTGTTTTCATTTCTCGTAGGCATACTCGACTTGCGATAATAATTAAATCGACAATAGAGAATACAAGATTTTAAAGACAATTAAAAGTAGAGATATACAAGCAAATCTCTTCTAGAACAATTTATCGAAACTTTGAAATAGATTTGAGATATATATTCAATGTAAAGTTATTACAGAAAATGTGAACATGCACTCTATCGCCTTGACAATAGGAGCGTTGGTCAGATATTTCTGACCACCTTTGCCGCTCCGATATATTTGATGGCGACTGGACACAATATATTTAACATGAAATCTTTTGTTTTCATAATCTTACCACTTCAGATGGGCCTTCATCAGGCAAGTCCGAGAAAATAATACTACAACCTAACCACAGGGTTGTGAAATTGTTGCACTCACGTGCTTTTGGTAGCTGTAGTTACAGCTGTCACCCTTATTTCATTATAATAATAGAGGTCACTGAGAATTTTCAATCATGTGAGTGGTTAGTGTTAACAGCAGATTCTTTCCTTACTTTCCCACATTTGCAGTTGCATCCAACCATATAAGTCATCTTACCTCTCCAGGTGGGCCCTCATCAGGCAAGTCCGAGAACCGCAGACTCTTTCTCTCCTTGGCGGCCTGGTCGGATCTCTCGGCCTCCAACAGCAGCAGCGCGAAGTCCGGTGGCGGCCCGGGCGGCACGCCGGGGGCTTCGGCACCCGCTGGCCTTTCCTGCGATTGTAGCCTTTATTAGAGAGGAGTATGATTCAATTTTGAAACTACGGACATTTGATGATATTATTTTAAGTACTGTTCATTAAAAATTACAATTACCCATTTGACCTGAATCCATACTATCCATATCCAGACCCATTCCATAATAATATTATAAATGCGAAAGTAACTCTGTCTGTCTGTCTGTTACCTCTTAACGCTTAAACCGCTGAATCAATTGGGAACGAATTTGGTATGGAGTAGTTTGAGATACGAGAAAGGACATAGGAGCATTTTTATCCCGCAACCACACTGTACAAACGGGCATGGCTGGCCGATGAAGTCGCGGGGAAAAGCTATTCATTTATAAAAACAAATCAAGTCAATTACTTGTTGTTATATAATTGTTGTTTTAATGATATAAACACATTAAAATTTCTCTAAAAAGCGATTTGTATCGCGCTCTTACGCAGATATCGTAAATTGTGTCAGGTAAGCTTTTATTTGATGATGAAACCTAATACATAAATTTCACCTATGTACAAAGGTACAGTCTATATCTAAAATACAAACACACTTCTTTGTGAATTCTTATTTACTTAATACACAATGTACTATTAGAAGTCTGGTTTTGAAAGTAAGATAAATTTCTACTGCATAAACATAAAATTCATGTGTGTAAGTTCAGAAACAGCTTTAGGGTGATTATTCGAGTGTTTGAACCGCTCTTATTATTATGTCCAGATTTCTGTAGAAATGATCACACAGTTTGGTGTTATTTTCGGTTTACTGGTAGACAGCTGGGCTGGCTAATGGACAACCAAAACCTACTTAATATAATGCAGACACTCCTACAGAAATCTGGACAGAGTAATAAGAATTCAAAACGCCCGAATAATCACCCTTTAATACTCACTTTGTAGACGGAGTCTTTTTTGAGAATGGGTTTGACTGGCGCGCTTGGTGGTGCTATATCCATCGGCATCGGTATTTGGGAAGCCATGTTGCCATAGACATAATTTTCGGGCATCTGCAAAAGAAAAAAAACATTTTTTTGGTTTTGATTTGAGAATAGGACTCCTTTAGCTTTAGCCTATGACAACGCTTGAGCCTGTGTCATAACAGGTCATGGACCATTTAACAAGCATCTATTCAACTTAGGTGTTACAGACAGTCCCCTATGCTGAGGATGCTTGGAGACAGAAGAGACGGCCGCTCACATGGTGCTGGAGTGCAGCGAAGTGGCTACACACAGGGCAAAATATCTCGGTACCCCGAGTAATCTCCACGAGGTACTATGAGACGTTAAAGGTCTGGTTGGATTCCTCGAGGAGTTGGGCTGGCTGAGCTAACCGGCCTCCTATCACGCAAAATAGGCATTGTCGAGTTGCGGAAACCCGCCCGTATTATAATACAATACAATACAATAGCTTTAGCGTAGTAAAGTATTGGCAAGAAAGATAATTAATGATTATCAAAGCCTATTTTTTTAGAACTATATTAAAATTTGATATCTAACAAATTAACTAGTTGGTGAATAAGAATTTTTTATATGGCTTTTATATTATGACAAATGATAATAGACCAGTGGTATTGGAAAAAACATCTACCTCATTACAATGGAGTAAGGTGAAAAAGTGTAAACATGTCTTTGCAAGCAACTCTAGTAATTAGTATATTAAATTTAGTTGGGAATTCACATTCAACCAGCTCTACTGCAGACTGCTCTTGGTAGACCTGCTGTAGACCATACTACTTTGGTATTAATCTATCACCCTCATGCAGAATAGGTGCAAAATATGACTTCAAGTTGCGGAAAGCTAGCCTATTATAACCTATTAGTAACACCATAACTTAATTGTCTAGCTCAGTGCTTCTTATACTGTAAACACCACTGTTAAATGTTGGTGGTCCCTCATGACTTGTAAGATCCAAGTTACTGGTTTAGTTTCAAACAATCAGTTCTTACTTGTAATGTAGGCAGAGGGATGTCATCCACTTGCACAGATTGAGCCAATTTCACAGACTCATAATATGAAATTAGATGAGCTCTTCTTTTTTCATACTCCATTTCCTGTCGCTTCAACTCTACCCATTTTTCCGGATCATCCTTGTCCTGTAAATGATTAACATAATAACATATTACTTATTATCAACATTAACTCAAGGCTATAGAACATCTCTTATTAACATGCTGGCGGACAGTAGGTGACATGGTTTTTTATACAAACATGCGAATGCTATTTAGCATCTGTGTCTGCAGATATAACCATAGATTATGAACTTGAAATTTATTAATAATTAAAATAATACTTACATACATCTTGAGTACTCTATCAAATGTTTCTCTCAACTTTTTTCTCTTTTCCTTCAGTACTTTCTCATTTAACGGTGATGGTTGCAAAACATTATATTCTGCAAGACAAAAATGTGAAATATATTTAATGCTGAAGGAATTAAAAACTATTTTATCATTACTTTTTTTTTTTTCTATAACCTGAGACTAAATTATGATAAGAATAATAAGATTACAAGCACTTACAGAGGTGATGCTTACCCATTTCATCAATTTTCTGTAATTCTTCTAATATCTGAGTAGGATCTTTCATTTTCAACACTGCTGCTCTAACCATTTGTCTTTGCCGCTTGTTCTTCTTTAACTCTTTCTTCCTTGCCTCTTTCCCTATAATTTAAATGATAGAGGTATTTAACTAAGTAATAAGCCATAGTCTAAATACTGGTGCTCCGAGTCTCTCAGGTCTTCTAAAAGACCCTGCAAACACATGAGACTCAGACTCAGGAGACCATAGATGCCGATTAGTGGAACGAAGAAACTGCCTTCCTCCATCCAGAAATCAACCATACTATTCAGCAAAGAAATGCTGTCAGCATCTTTGACACCGTGAAATAGGGGCCAAACTTCTGGATTTATTATAATTTTAGATTACATTATACTTGTTTAATTATTTAATATCTTAATGTTTATAATAAAATTAAAAATAGGGCCATAGATTCTATAAATTATTAATAAATTATTATAGTAACCACTCACTTGCTTGATCAGTTGGATTCATGTATTTACCACTTTTCGTGGTATTTATCGATCGGCGCCCCATTATTACAAATTATATTAGACACTTTATTCAAAATATCCTCCACTTAATATCCTTTTCACTAATTATGCTATTTTTTCTAATCTAAATAGACCAAATAAGCCGCCTCGCAAGCATTAGCGCATTTTGACATTTCACCGTGTTTGTCAATCCACAGATTAAATATAGACCACAGACTACTTAGAAGATACTACGTATATATAGACATTCATCCTCTTGCTTCTATGTTATCTATGGTTACGCGCATTTGAGGCTCATGATTAAACGCTTCTGCAAGATAGATAAAACTAAAACATTATGCTACCGCCACACATTCGCGCGAGTAGCAAGGCGAAACGCGAGCACCCATGTGTACGCGGACGTCTCGCTATTGCTCTCGTCGCCCTCTCGTTGTCCCTCGCATCGCGTTTTTGTATAGGTAAAGTATCGACGAATAGCGAGGCGAGTGACGAGCCAGCATGTCTAAACCAGTCTAAACGCGGAGTAACATAAATATAAATGTATAATTAAAAAAAAAGTGTAATAAGACTAATAAACAGCAATAAAATCAAAATACGCCCCTGATATCGTGACCACCATTAGCACTGTCAAATGACGTAATCAATGACGTCACGAGGTTTCTGTAAGTGAGCCGTGAGCGTGCTGAAAGTGCTCAAAAAGCGAATCGGCGGCTCTACAACGATATTCGTAAATTTCGGACGATTGTCTCTGCCACTCTCATGAGACCTTAATTGGAGTAAAAGAGAAAAATGCCCGAAATATACGAACTTCGATGTTCGCGGTACCGCTCTGATCATGGTCCACCCATCCAGCTAAAAGCCTGTCAGTGAACAAATAAAATTTAAGATTTGTAGATTTCCAGACAATTGGATTAATAATTTTTTACTAAGCCGCCAAACGTACCTACTTAACTAGTCTGTGGTAGCAGGTGATATGCGGAAGCAAGTCAAATTCTAGGTGCAAAGTAGGGAAAGTTAATAATAAATATATTTATGTATTTGAAAGTGTTAATCCCACGGCACATCAGTGTCATACATAATGAATAAACAATCGCTACATATTTGTCGGAATCACGTCACACCTTCCACTCTTCTTCACCCTTCTTGTTTTGTTCCATCTGAGTCCCACCGTTCGCAGCTCAGTTTCGTCATTGCCGCCACCATATATGTACCCATATACCTACCTACCTACCTATGCACATGACGCTTAGAACAACAACTTACATAATTTGCCGGTTTCCAGCCGAAAGCTTCTGCGGCGTCATTTTGGATTTCCACAGTAGCTAAAATGGTTCGCTGGCGAAGCACCTTTTCCACATCATTTATTTATTAGCAGGCTTTTTTCTACAGTAGGATTCCAGATCGTTCCTCATGTCATGACGTCGCGCAGGAGACATCACACACAGAAGCTGAGATAGGGACACTGGGACAACTCCCGCTGATATTTCCTCCTGATCAAAACAAAGTGATCATAAATATCAAACGACTTTGTTATCCAGTATTGTAATAGTTACGGTGGATTTTGGTATTTATTTTGCAATCTTCAATGTATGGTAGGTACATCGTTATTGATTAATTTGACTTCTGAGTGTAAGTTTTTAACGCAACTTTACGTCACGAACGCGTTTGCGTTTCTCAATAACATTATCACTTACGATATGACATATATCTATCGTTATTCTTCTAAATCAAATGTCTAGGGCTGCAGGCGCCCATAGGTTATGTACCCAATGTAGCGGCATTGTGCATCAGCTGAGCAGTATGGTTGTTTGCCATTAGTGTTTTTTTTAGTTATTATTAGTTTACCTACCTTTTGGCAGCGCTCGTGCACGTCAGTTTATCCCGTGACGACGAGCACTGCCAAAGGGCTTGAACGTCAGCGCCGAGACGTAATGAAAACTCGTAGTTTCCATGTATAAAATTAAAATAGTATGCTTGTGCCCTGAGCGCCTGTGACATACGGACATCATCATCATCATCATCACGTCAGCCTAAAGACGTCCACTGCTGGACATACATAGGCCTCCCCCAAAACGACCCAAGAAGACCGATCTTGCGCCTTCCACATCCAGCGGTATCCCGCGACTCTAACTAGGTCGTCGGTCCACCTTGGCCTACCTGCGCTGCGTCTTCCAGTTCGTGGTCGCCACTCCAGAACCTTTCCGCCCCAACGGCCATCGGTTCTGCGCGCAATGTGCCCAGCCCACTGCCACTTAAGTTTGGCGATCCGGAGGGCTATATCGGTAACCTTGGTTCTACTGCGGATGAAATCATTCCTGATGCGATCACGCAGGGACACTCCGAACATAGCCCTCTCCATTGCTCTTTGGGTGACTTTGAGCCTTTTTATGAGGCCCATAGTAAGCGGCCACGTTTCAGCACCATATGGACATACGGATATTATAAATAAAAAAATAAATAAATATTTCGGGACATTCTGACACAAATCGACCTAGTCCTACAGTAAGATCAGTAAGGCTTGTGTTGTAGGTACTAAACGACGATATTTAAAATAGATAGATAGATATAAATACTTACATAGAAAACACCCATGACTCAGGAACAAATATCTGTGCTCATCACACAAATAAATGCCCTGACTGGGAATCGAACCCAGGACCATCGGCTTCATAGGCAGGGTCACTTCCCACTAGGCCAGACCGGTCGTCAAAATTATGAAAGTACTATCTGTGCCCCGCGGTGTTACCCGCGGTTTATTAAGGAAAGAACATGCCAATGTGTTAATCCAGCATGTCAGCTAACTCCATACCAAATTTTATTAAAATCGCTCCAGCCGTTCAGACGCGAAGAAGTAACAAACATACACACTCACAAACTTTCGCTTTTATAATATTAGTGTAGATAAAGATTAGAATTTCCCATTTTATCTTCATGAGATAAATAGAGCCTCTAAAACCAACCGTGACATAAGTAGGAAAAGAACAAGACATTATAAAAACTGAGAACTAATAGATGATGCTGATCAATGTGACATTCGGTACCTATGAGATTATCAATGCCTATATATTACCTAATATTGGGCAACTAGAATTATAAGTACAACCTATGAAGTTATCTGACTAATATTATAAACAAAAGTATATTATGTAATTTATACCCCCGATCGCGATCGGAATATAATACAATATTAGGTCAAATAAGTATATATGTCAAATGTTATGTCACAACTAGACTATTACTTACAATAGCAAAATAGTCCATAATGATATGTCCATTATCATTAATTTGGTACCTATTTAATAAATTAGCAAAAAATTTCTAATCGATTCTTCCACCTATGTAATTACCTAAAGTTACTAGGTAGGTAACTAACTCCTTTTCTGTCATAACATGTATAATAAAACAGCCATGACGAACAATTTAATATAGGTAAATAGGTACCTACCTACGTATGTACGTGGCGAGTTCAATGACCTCCATCCATATACGGTTTCTATCGCCAATTCTCAGTAGGTAATTTAAATTATCACCAAACTAATTTAGACAAACACTTACATAATAACAACGTGAACATTTAGTTAAGTGGGTATTTTATTTTACACGAAAATATACCGACCTACTTTCAACCATATAGGTACGTACTTAACCTACTTAAAAAATAGAGTCTGTAGAGTTTATACCTAGCTTCACACTTCATTGCCGTGCCGTGCCTATTCATTTTTTTAATAATACTAATTGATACTGGTTGAGTCATAGTCATATTTAAAAAATAGGATGTGAAATAGCGGAATGAGACTCAGATAAGTACGTCATTCGTATCTGAAAAATTCCCCACCCAGCCCAGACATTGCAAAAGCTAGACAAACGAAACTCGACCACTCCGCCTAAGCACAAAATAAGTATAGTACGACATAGCCTAGATGCAATTACCTACATGCAGCGCGTAAACTACAACTACGTTCATACATAACTATACCTCTATGTATTTACGCGAGACGTCTCTTTTTGACTTGTATCACGTACTACGCCATACACACACACCAAGAAGATTTACGAGATCCAACTACTCACTGGTTTCATTCATGTACCGAAACTAGACCTCTCTTTCTATCTCATTCAAGCGTACCGGCGGAGAGTAAAGTGTGAGTGAAACGGCGAATCCTTCGATGACACGAAATGGCGTTTGTTGAACCGAACGTTGCTTTGCGTCGTCGGCCGTCGGTCGAAGCTAAGTCTCGCTCCCTCGCGCATTGGCAGAGAACGCGTTAGACTTTCGAACGCAGTACGTACGCGAGCGTGTATGTCTCAATTATTGATGCAAAAGTTCCACGATGGTTGACCATAACGAGAGATTGTTACAGGACTTGCAAACAAAAAGTGGGAACAATGTTTGTGCCGATTGTAGAGCCGACGGTATGTGAAACCAGTGATTATTTTAATAGTGATAATGTTTTCGTTGTGAAGCGTGGTATTTCCATGGGGTGAATAGGCGGGGGGCGTAAGTGCGTCCATGCTTTGGAGTTCAGTGACCTCGGAGTAAAATGCTTTCAATGAAAATCAACATAGGATCACAACACGTTTTTGAGCAGAAGAAGTAAAATAATCCTTTGCCAAATTTGGGTAACGTAATAGCGGTAAGGAAGGATATCTACGCGAGTGTAGTCGGTTCCGCTTACCTATATTATGGTGCACGCTAATTGAAAATTGATTTTGTGTGACTATGCGAACCGCCTCTACGTCTCTATTTGTGATTATTTTATACTTTTTAAATTGAAGACTGACCCAAATGTGAGGTGAACATGCAATGTTAAATGCTCAAATTCGCAAACTGAAGTCCATAGTATGCTAATAGACAAATACGTAAGCACTACGAATTACAGACGTATATTGTGATATCAAAGCTAATTTTAGTAGAAAGCTGACGATCGTTTTATTAGTGTTTAGTGAATTACACAACTGTTATGATTAAGATGACCAAAACATAGCGTGGTGTTATTTACGATGTAGCAGAGGCCACTCCTGCATGTGTGCGTTGGCGTTTCGCGTCTGTTTTGCTTGTGTGCGTGAGCAACACGGATGTGTGTAGGGTAGGCCCAGCAATGCAGCTTCAGCAATAAGCTATCAGCTGGCCCGGTACCGCGAACATCGAAGTTCGTATATTTCGGGCATCTATCTCTTTTACTCCAATTAAGGCGTCATGAGAGTGACAGAGACAATCGTCCGAAATTTACGAATATCGTGTTTCGCGGTAGCGCCGCTGGTCAGTCGCTGCTAAACAGCTTGCTAAAGTAAGCAAGGTACAAGGTACCTTACGCACGACTAAGTCAGTCAGTGTAGCAAATAAGCTCTCTTGTCGATGACTCACCATTTGTTTGGGTGTGACTAGGCCTCCATGACTATAAAAAATTCAATTGCTTTCATGATTGTCGGATGTTGACGTATGTGGGCAGTTTAACGGAAACGGTTAGGGTTTAAGTAGGTTTTCGACATAACAATGTAATGTTTATAAGTAATGTTTTGTTTGGCTTTTCTTAGCAAACGGTGTATGGAAGTAAAATGCGCAACTGAACACTTGTTGGCCTTGTTGCGCAATAGTCGCAATACTATTGTTGGTCGACATAAAATATAAGCATTGATTCATTTATGAGGTTTAGTAATTAGCTCCGGATTATGAAAAAAGAGGATATTTTTCATAAGACACATGCCTACCTAAGAGATACTGCTCAATATTATCCCTAGCTATTTATTCTAAATTCGAGACTTCCAACTAACTTAAGACTTAGGTGCCTGGTCTAGATCATTATGCCGAAACTGAGCATTTTATAAAGTTTGTAACTTGTACCTACCTGTAACGTATAATGGCATGCCTTCCTTTATCTTATCATTTAATTGGGTTTAAGGACCTTTAAATTTACATGCCACATTAAAACATTATTTTGGTATAAAATAATTAGCTACATGACTGGCAAATTGTTGTTTAGCGCAAAAATACCTACCTATAGTCGTAGTAGAAATAACAGTAGGTACCTATAATTATGTATTACCTATGTAGTGTGTCAGTAGGGACTAGAAAAAAAAGAGAGTAGGTACCTACCTCTGTAGATTTTCCGTCCATGCTCTAAGAGAGAAACTACCTGGCTTATAGAAGTCCAACAATGTTAAGGGCCATCCTAAACTCTTCCAATTCGGTCCCAACAGCAACAACAAAGAATGGACAGTGGCCCGCAACCGCAAACATCGAATTCCGAAAATTGGATACGTATTATCTGCCTCTGTCGCTCTTATGCTTATTCGAGCGATAAAGACACAGATAAAAGAACAAACGAAGTTTTTTTCGAATGGCCTGCTGTTCCAACTACCTATTTTATTGAAACTAGAGCTTTTAATACCAGTTGTAGGTAAGGTCAATGTGGGTAAGACCGGCATACTATATTTTTAAGGGAAGTCCGTCATATGACACTAATTACCTATGAGATAATGTAGGAAATTGGTTGGTACAGACGGTCTTTCCAGGTAGACGGTCTTACCCACATTGAACCTTACTAGGTAATTTAATTCAGTAGGTAGATACCTATAGTTAGGTTAATTCTAACTTGGCTAAGAAACCATCCAACTTTGGTCTCGGCGGGAGTTCATTATTTATAAACTGCCCGCGCGATGTACTTTTTTAGGGTTTTGTATGCAAAATGCGCGAAATGGTTCACCCTACACAGGTATTTGTCATAATCCCTAGGTATATATAGGTATTTTTACTGTAAATATATCTTACCTGTTCCACAGATTTGAATTGGTCCTATAGCGAAAAGCTTTAAAACAGATGAACTGACATGAGCATAAAATATCTATAAAATAAAATTAGATACTTTTTTTGTATCTGTAGTTGGGCCATATTAATCTTATTAGCGGACCTACAACTACCTATTTACTACCTATAATCGGTATAGCTTACTTATGACCCTACTTTTGACACATGGCATTTGATGTTTGTAGTGATGAGAAGAAAGGAAACACAATAAGCGCAATTGTATAAAAAAAGTAAAATTAACTCAAACTATTCAGAGGCTCTAGTGTAAGTAAATTTTGACGTAAAAAAACGTTTCGAACGCGTAAGTGATAATGTTATTTTATAAGTATGGGAAAAACTAACGCGCTGTTTTTTCCTTTTTATACTTAATAATAACTGCGCATGTTTTACGTTACATGGGTGCTGCCCTGTATCAAAAGTTGGTAGGTTTTAAGGATAATTCGACTCTACCTATTTAAAACTATGCATCTGCTTTTAGCCGTCATAAATTGATTTTAATGTTAAATTTAACCCTTCTTTGTTACCTACCTTCTAGCGGCTGCGCTGGACGCGGATTCCGAACCGGCTTTACTAACTTTCCCAGTTTTCCTTGGACAAATTAACAAAAGGCAAAGTCATGTCATGTTGGCTCCCTTCTCTAATCTTACCTATTTCCTTAAGTGGTTACCCTTGAAAGGTGAATAGAGGTCGATAACTAAAACTGGGAAACGGATATTCCTTGTTTGAATACCACAAATCGCGGCAAAAACTGCTAAAAATATCTAATAGAAAGAAGAAAATAAATCGATCAAATTGTTGTTATGAACAACATTTTGTTAAGATTTTCTGCAATCAGATAGATTCATATTTTGTGGTTTTCATGCAGCCACCAAAGAGTTAAATGGCTAGAGGAACCCTTGTACATTTACTCTTAACAGTTCATAATTAATCATCTTTAATAAGTAAAGATACGTTTATCGTGTTTACTCCTGTACCAACTTCGTTTCTTATGATTTGTGCTTATCACGCACGTCAGCTGATAACGAAATACCATGCGTATAAACAAATGTTTTCGCTACGCTACTACAACTCAAAGTACCTTTTTCGTTCTTCCATCGTTTACGTAAACATTCGACTCGGCAAAACCAGTATAACAAGGGAATGTCACATCAATGATTGATATTTAGAAGGGTGCTGGTTAGATTTATTTGCTGCAAAGGTAGAGACTATATATCTACATTAAATGGCCGAAAACTGTATCTCTTTAAACTAAAACATTTTTTAACGTAGTTTTTTTTTAATGTTGGGTCGGTGAATCTTCATATTTAGAAGATAAAACGAGTATCTTGATACCTGCTCCATATGAATAAAGGGCGTCGGCAGGATCAGGAAAAGTCAGGGACGTTTTGAAAAGATCATGTAAAAGATCCGCCATTGACAGGTGATTAGCGAGTGAGATACCTAAATGATTATATGATGATGATATGATTTAAACTGCAGTTGCAAGA
Source organism: Grapholita molesta (assembly GCA_022674325.2). Lineage (NCBI taxonomy): Eukaryota > Metazoa > Arthropoda > Insecta > Lepidoptera > Tortricidae > Grapholita > Grapholita molesta. Next base: position 6,616,211 of record CP053132.2, read on the forward strand.
GCCCTTTGGCACTTCATTGTAAAATTCAAAATTATGCCCCCTCCCCTTGGCTCCCGTAATCGCTATATTAAAGTAATATATAAAAAAAATATGTTGTAAAGTTGGGATATTTGATATTTCGTCTTAGTTTGAAGAGGTCACCTTGATCACGTGATGTGCCACCTCTTATATATTTCGTCAGGTATATGCGCTTGTCAATCGCCGCGATACCTTCTACTCTAGCAGCTCCAATGTAATCGTGCGATCTCTGATCGGTTGATGATGTTATGTGTATCTTGTGATCAGTTATGAAACTGGGTCGCCGTAGTCGAACGCTCTTTAGCGATCAGAATTCAGGACCTAGTCAATAACAGGTGGGTTATCTACTGATAACCATCAATCAAATGTAACACAATAAAGTAAACGATTTCAACTTTAGCCTGTTGTTGTGTGACTGTCAGAAATGTAATATCGATTAAAAGCGATAAATTCATAGAGTAAATAGGTTATTGTGCTACTCAAACGGGGTTAACTATCTAAACTTAATAAAATGTTACTACAGACTTATATTCCGTTAGAGAACCAATGAAAAAAAAGTATTACGTAGGTATGCATATGAGCTTGTAGAATTTTTTTGATACTAGGTATGTATTTATACCTGAAATCATGTTTTGAATCACAGAAACTAATGGCAAATGATGGGTTTTCTTAATTAACACAAGTTTTAAATACACTACTGCTTACTGTATGAACAGGATTGGCAATATTTACTGGAGTAATATTAAAGAGTTATATATAAACCTGTAAGTTATAGACAGGTAGGTACTACTAATATCTTGCGCAGTGCGCACTACATGGGGTGTCGTAGCCTACAAGTGATAGAGATGCAGCAAAGACGTAATGCTTATAACGGCTTCCTTTTCCAGACCCAGACTGGGCTTCATACAACCTGGGTATATTTATCTGCATGCGGTGCGCCTCCATCCACCGAGGCATGGGCGCCCACATCAGCAAAGTCAAACACCTCAAACTGGACCGCTGGGAAGACTCACAAGTACAGAGGATGAGAGATATTGGGAATATTGCAGCGAGGAACAAGTACGAGGAGCGAGTCCCACCGTGTTACAGGAGGCCCACGAAGAACGACCCACAGTTAGTATGCATTAGTGATTTGAACTTGTATTCACAGGTTTCTTCAGGAGAACATCCCACTGAATGAGAGGCGCTGGCGAAATTCTCTGCAGCGCTGATAGAGTGCTGTATTCTTTTTCATAGTGACAATAATCCGTAGGTGGTTCTGCACTAGACCTAACCAGGACTTGCACGTTAATTTACAATAGGGTTTCCATATGGGATGGTTATTTACGAGTACATCGAGTAACTAAGTTTTCCTCATATTATTTAAACCACACGATATAATGTAGCATATATTACGATCAGAAACGATACCACAATTAGGTACGTACTTTATATTTTTGCAATAAACATAGCCGAGAAATACGCGAACTATGTTGTAATAATTGTTTACAAGTTTACATCTGATGCATTTTTTAAATTGGATCCAGTCAGAGCGTATTCAAACATATATCGTGTCATGTGTAGGAACTTCGGGCATTTCCTGGCTAGTAAGCCGGTGGCATTTCCTGCTAAATGCTCTTAAAGTCTTGACCGAATGACGTGGCGTCTGGTCTGTTTTCGTGTGGTACTGACGCACCGAACTTCACAGTCTGTACATAAGTTGCATTCGTTTTCATCAGTCTAAAAAAGTTTAAAAAGGAATGAAGAAATGCCGATAGTGCAATATAAAAATAATAAATAATAATAATGGTTTATTTTGTTGTTGAGTCATTAATTATTAATTCCCTTTACTTATAGTAACTTCAATTTAATTTGAAATACAAGCTGCCTAAATGAAAAGTCAGTATTCTTAGATTCGGCAGACACATCTGAGCCCAGAGTGTGTTTTTAACGTAATATTACTTTACCATCGCGTTAGTGTTTCCCATATAAATAACATTATCACTTACGCGTTCGCAACGTTTTTTTACGTCAAAAGTAACTTACACTAGAGCCTCTGTACTCTTACCATGAGTTGTGACATTGAGGTTTTCGATAACGAGTATCGAGTTTACTATCTGTGCATCTCGCTTGTACTATTTTAGTGCGAACGAGATGCACAGATAGTAAACTCGATACTCGTTATCGAAAACCTCAATGTCACAACTCATGGTAAAGGTACTGTGACTCTTATCACAGAATAAACTTGACTCGGCGTTTATCCCTGAGTATAACGATTCAAGGGAAGAGAATTAGTAATGCTATTATGTCATAGCATTGCCATTTTACGAACATTTACCTACACGGAACACTGCTCATCTTTATCTAAATCTAGCTTAATCCTTAGTAAGTCAATATTTGTCTTTTTCAGAGTTCTAATCGAGCAATGGATCCGCGCAAAATACGAACGCGAGGAGTTTTGCCACCCTGAACGGCAGAGCTACCTCTCCGGTTCCATGGAAGGGTTTCTTATGAAGCGAGGCAAGGAGGACAACCGCTATCAGCTCAGAAAGTTCGTTCTCAACGAGAGCGAGGACACCCTAAAGTGAGTTGAATATTGTGAAGCTACGACATTGAAATGTCTGTGCATCTCACTCGAGAGTGACATGAAATTAGATAATATCATGTAGTCATTAAAAGAGATGCACATATATTTTGTCTGTTTTGTAGATCTTGCTGGCTTTAATTTATGCAGTTGGCTATGGAATAAATATTTTATTTTGGAAGATATTCCCGCTTTACCTTTTCCTACCCTGTTAGTCAAAAACTACGGTTAAGTAGAAATAAATAGAAACTTACAAATATTTGTTCTTTAGTCACTTGTGCTTATGCTTACTCTGGAATTATATTCATGAAGAGATTGAGGCTTTTTCACACAATTACAAAGTATCGATTCTAGTTCTCCTTATCAAAAGAATGGTTAGGGAGCAACTTTTATTGATGCTTTACAAACTAATCTCTTTTTCAGTAGGATGTAAACCAGTCTCTATACCAGCTTTAGTATATGTATATTTATGCTCGCTTTCTTGATACTACCTATTGTACCTACCTACTGTTTGTGTTAGTTTGTTACCAAATAATAAGGTTATAGATACTTGCATGATTCTTTAACAAGTTCTTCATCACAATAATTTCCATTTTAAAACGTTTTTTCACTCATCCTCATGCATCATCCCATGCCATCATGATTCATTAATAATCCATATTCTATTTTTGTCCACCGTATGTATGTACCAACGGGAAGATTGTTATTCTCCATAAATAAATCCAGTCTAAAATCCCCAACATGAACAACTGTTTGACATAAATAGATTTTTCTTAATAAAAAGTGAATTAATTTGTTAAACTGAAAGTCATTATGTACTTTAGGTATATTTAATTAAACATCGAGATAATAAAACTGACGAAGCCTTGAGTGTATATAATAAATGTCATAATAAGCCAGAATCAACATTGAATGTTGGAAAATATTTCATGATTATTATACGATACAATTGTATACGAATGCTATAAAAATTAAAAAAAATAAAGTACTTGATGAAATCGCAATTGAATTTAAAACTGACTTCAAACGTGTTTGCCTGATCCTTAGATTGATAAGCGAGATTAAAATAGAAAAGATAAACCCATTGTGCACCTAGGTCAACAGGTGCGTGACGTAGGTCGCTGTACGAAACCCATAGGAAAAACACCACACCTCTGTTACCAACGTAAAGCAAAGCTACGTAAAACTGTTTAAATATTGACTGACTACGTAACTTTGAACTCATTGCCGACTTGACAACCAAAATAACGGCGTCACATTTTAGCACACGCGTCCTAAACAGACGGCCAACAATGAAATTGCAAAATCTTGTGAAATTGTGACGATGGATTTAATATTTGTGTAGTCAATAAAAAAATGAGTATTTTATTTAATATTGATAACGCCGTTTCTCGGTTTTAACACATCAGATTATAAGTTAAAATTAATTAGGTACGAAATTATAAGGTAGGTTACCTACTACTTATTGCAGAATCTTGCAAAGGGTCAATTGCCGAAACCATAACGAAAATTACTAGTTACATTATTAATTATTATATACTAGTTAGTTATTCTTATTAATTTTAGTAACGAAAATTATAAAATTATGTTTGTCAACCTTCCGGCAATTAGGGCAGTAATAATTTCGTGACTAGCAGACCAGTTGATAATCAGCAAGACAGCTGTTAAACTATTGAGCCGTAGTCATTCCAGCCAACGCGGAATACCTAATTTGTATCCATTAGCTATTTATTTGAATTGTGATGTAACTAGAAAAACCTGGATGTTACCACAATACCGGCGCTAACCGACTCTTTCGCACAAACAGGAAAATTGTAATTTGTATTCTCCTCTCGTATATTATAATGTTAGTGTAGTTAAGTTTGCGTAATTTTGATCGTGATGACGAACGAATATGAGCGACAATTTGAGAATGTGAGCATGAAAATGTAGGTGTAATCAGCTGAGCACTAAGTAAATGTAGTTTGATTGGTGTGCATTGACAACATTTCGAAACTTAAGGGGACTTTTTTATTTGTGGTTAAATGTCTCTTTTTTATTCTGTTTTAACGTTTTAGATTTTTATAGTACATTACATTTATACAGAAATACCTACTACTAGAAGGGAGCAATGTCTTATATCCCATATCCTTTAATTTTAGTTGCATCATCAATAATTTAGTAAACCATACCTACTTTCCTCTAATCTTATGGCGAATAGCAATATTGAATAGCACATGTTAGGAAAATATTTATATCTAAAAGCTGTCAATGTTTATATTTAGTAGATGATAATGATAAGACAAACTAGTTATATTTTTTGATACTTCATGAACTTAAATAGGGTTACCTACCCACTACCCATAAGCGAGTCCGACTCAAATCGACTTAGTAACACAGAAGACTTGTGTCATAAACTCTACACGACAATATATGTGATATGTATGTATATTGCGTATTCGTATTACCCAGGAACAGATATTTGTAAAATATTAAAAAAAAAATATATTTTAATATTCTTTTATACAAGACTGATCAGCGTTTGACCTCAGTCATACGCGATGGTAAGTGTCGACGACGTGGCCGAGGATAGTAGCAAGCTGCGCTGGTTCAGCCTATTCACTCACAAATAAATGCTTTTGTAATAATTCGGACTCAGGACCTCCTTCTTCGTAATCAGGGTCACTACCGTTTACAACTAGTTCAATTCAATTCGTATAAAAACTACTATGTTTATTAATGTTTCGTATTACAAACTTTTTTTTTTCCAAAACAGACTGCAGGTACCCCGTAGTGTAAATGCATTTTGAAATGTTGTCAATAGTATGTAGGTTCCGCCACTCATGCCCTGGTTGTTTAGGTATCACCGCCCGTCAGACGGCTGTAGCCGATCCGCGAGTTGTCTTGATCAGTATTTCTCTCGGCTTCGCTATCGGATCAAAAACTTTGGTCACTCGAGGTAAGGATGGCGTGCTATTTAAAAATATAAACGGAAAAAAATCTATCTATTTGTTCTAATATCTTCATATTAATATGTATGTTATTGCTTATCATGTTGAGGTAAATCATCATACTTTCGTAGTCATAAATCATTATCATCGTGCATCATCATATCATCTTGTTATAGGTATATTGTGCTTTGTGTAAACTAGTTTAAGTTTGTGTAAACTATGTGTTTTAATGTAATATCAGGTTGTGTGTTGAATAACAAGTATATCTACACTTTGTCAGTGGTCGAAATTTAAATTTCAACCTTCTAAAGTTTCTCCTAAAAATTAATAGTATACTCCGTCCGGTATGGTCATAATGTACCAGGTACAACTGTAAAAAGATTAAGCGACTTTGTCGGTTTAAATCCTTTTTATTGTATTTTTTTTTCGTAAATGGATCTTGTTTAAATTGTATTTGTAAAATATGGCAGTGTATAGACAATAGCATAAGCCTTTAGTGTTGTTTCAATTGTTTTTGCAGGTAGTCTTATGACCATGGCATACGGAGAAAGTAATTGTTTAATAGTTACAATGGATTTGACTGTCACGATTGGGAAATTTTTCGTGATAAATCTATTATAACCTAGAGCTCTTGAGCCTATTAAGCCTGCTTACAAATGTCTACACTGCTTGATTACTAGGTACTTTTATTGCTCCGTCTATAGACATTTTGTGAAAAAGTGTGCGATTTTTATAGCAACATTTTATTTGCCTTTGTTATTTCTCTTGAACGGCCTCTAGCTTATAATAATAAATAGTCGGTAGTGACTATGCCTACAAAGCTGGAATTCCCGGGTTCGAATCCTGGGAAGGTAATTCATTTGTGTGATTATCACAAATATTTGTTTCTGGTACGAATGATACAGGAACATTGTCCATATATGAAAATATTTATCTGAATCTCTATCCTCAACGCTGTATTGAGCTCACTCTTGGAATAGGTCGGTTTATGTAATATTATTCCATATAAATAGTCGATTTGTATTAATAGAATCAGGGGTTTACCGATTTATATAGTTAAAAAAGTGTTTGCTGTTTGAATGCTTTTAAATCCGGTGCATATACTTTGTAACCTTATAAATTCAAGGATTGCCACAAAAATAACTTCTAAATTAAGAAAGAATGCGGACACTTTTAATATCTAAATGGAGTTTTCCTGGTTAACAGGATTTCATGGGAGGTTTTCATGGTTTTGTTTGGATTATAGGTATATAATCCAAACAAAACTTGTATATTGTTAAGAAGTATTTAACAGTACGTACACTTTTTCCGGGAAACTTATTTATTTCGCAAAGACAGGAGTGTCAAGACATTTTAGCCGTGGTCCGATTCGCGTTTTGAGCATGCTCACGGTCCGATTCATGCTTTCTGAACTTACAGAAATCTCGTGACACGTCATTGATGACGTCATTTGATAGCGCTTACGGTGCTCACGCTATCAGGCATCATCTGTGAACGTAAACGTGAAGTTGACGTCTGTCAATATTCCTGCAGATCGTATGAGCGGAATGTCATGTTGATAGTTCGAATGGCGCTCACGCTCATGCCAGTCTGAATCAAAACGCCATCTCGTGACCTTGAGCGCTTTAATTGATTCGGACTAGATGTGAACACTACAAACTCTGTGAACTGTGTGAGCGTGATTCGGACCACGGCTAGTTTTCGTTAACAGGCCCGGTACGACGAACATCGAAGTTCGTATATTTCGAGCACCTTTCTCTTTTACTCCAATTAAGGCGTTATGAGAGTGACAGACAATCGTCCGAAATGTACGAATATCGTATTTCGCGGTAGTGCCGCAGATTATATGTCAGCGAGCTGCGTTCCAAATTAATTAATGATAATATCTTCAACAAGCATATTTTATTATCCTTCATAATTATCACGATATCCTTCATATCCTTCAGATACCACGTAAAAGAAAACAAAGAACCAAAGGGAATCCTAAAGCTGTCCGAGTTGAACGTCGCGTTTGCTCCTTCGAAAATCGGCCAGTTGAACTCGATGCAGCTCACATACATGAAGGACGGCTCCACGAGACATATATATGTCTACCATGACGACCCAGAAGTCATCAACTGTTGGTAAGTACACACAGACTAGGTAACTTTGGAAAAAATCCGAGGAAAAGAAACAATAAATACATACTTGTTATCTATTATACCATATTATACCATACATCATAGGGTTGCAGGTCTAATATCTTGGCGTAGAGACGCTAGGTTCATGGGGTCCCAGCGCGCGCAAACTTTTTACAAAAATCCCAAAACGTCTGGTTGATGTAACGGCTTCCTCGCACAACGTATCAACGTTGCGATACAACGAGGAAATGCCGCCAGCATCCTTGGTACAATGTCTCAAGGGCCTTATTTAGATAATATTGTCTTCGGTTGCCGCGATAATTACTCATGAAATAAAACAACTAAAACGGATTAAATCGCGTATACCAATTCGGGTGTCCACCCGATGACCACGAACGCTGCTAAAGGGTTCGAAACGTCGGGATGAAGTTTAAATTGGTATACGCGATTTAATCCGTTTTAGTTGTTTTATTTCATGGCCTTATTTAGACTTAATGCAATGACTAGTTAAGTATACTCGTAGTTTTATTGTTTTAATGAATGTAATTATTGTATATAATATGTATCTACTACTTAAACTAAGTGCTAAAATTAGGTATATCGCACAGGCTGCGGTGAGTAGGATGTCTGGCATTCCTTAGGAAGGAAAACAACGTCATGTTATCGTTTCGTTTTCCTGTGTACTTACTAGGTAAATATTTTTTTATTATTATGTATTATAAAATGTACCTATAAATACCTAAGTATATTCTGCAGTGCTTATTATTTTGACATTTGCCCTTTGCCGTTGCTTTGTTCGTATGGAAGTCCAAGAGGAAGTCGAGAAAAGTAATATGGTCGGGTTTTTATCACCTGTCACTGTCAACATAGCTGTCAGACGCTGTCACCTTTTAACAAGTTTAGGTGAAACAGTTAACTGGGATTGACAGTTGAACCTCAAAATGGCGAAGTCGTCTTGAAAATATATTTTTTTGGTTTTTTGTTCAAACCTAGAGGTATATAAATATAAAGGCTATAGTCGGACTTTCATACATTTGCAACCCTTTGATTGTAGAGAATGGATTATTTGTGATAAGCACCCCTAATGGCGTCTATTTGCCCGAGTTCCATTCCAGCTTCTTATGTTTAACAGTTTCTGACTTATGTCACTTTTACGGTTTTCAAAATAATGATTTTCTCATAAACTATCCACACATTTTTTTTTTAATTATTAGTCCATATTCTATTAACTAAGACCCATCTTTACAGAAAATATTAATAAATCGGTGCGTGCTTTGTCACTTAGGACCTGGATCTAGGGTACTACCCTGACTCACCCCAGACAATGTGCAGTAATCACTAGACTCGAAGCCATTCAACCTAACGTACTGATAGCGACCAGACAAATAGGGTGAAGGCGCCAGTAATGGTCAAGTAACCAATCATGAACGTGTCAAACATGAAACGTGCTTATTTCAAAGGAGTCAAGTGTTGTGTAAATTGTTGTAATTTGTTGGTAAATATTCAATTTATAACGTTATGGTTTTTGAATTAAGAACTAATTGCCCATAATTGGTGTCTGTCATCTTAAAGTGTCCAACATTGGTGCCATCACTCTAGCTTGAAAAAGTTTCTAAGAGATTAGGTGTAAAGCCTGCTAGCGCTAATTTTCGAGGAAAATCATCAGGCACCTATAGACCCCGTAACCAACAAATGCAATAAGATACAGTTTCTTTGTACATTGTTTGAGTTTCGAATTTTATCGATATAAGTAGTTACGCGGTATTGCACTATCCCCGATGAAATGTCATAGTAGACTATGTCAAATGCCTTATGTTTGCATTACTTCGATAATATTATGAAAAAAAAAACAGCTTTATTAAACACTTGGATTATGCGCCAAAAGCGATGTAATCAGAGCCGTGTTACAAGAAAGTATGTTGAAAAATATAATCTCTACCAAGTTACAGACATGCATAACACTAGGGACAATTTGAAAAGGCAGGAAACAGATGAAGTGTCCTTTTGATAGCTTAGTGTAACTTAAGCAGGGCAGGTAATAAGATTCCGGGACTTATTTTAAATCTTTAAAGAACACAGGTCCGTCGACGTTTCTGGACTTGGATATATAAAGAAACATTCCTAGAAACAAACTCTGGCTAATAATAAGTGGCAAGTGGTGGCAGAGTAGTGTTTTTAACCGAATTAAAATGAAGAAAATGAATAAAAATGTTAAGTGATATTCACCCTCCCAAAAAAACTTCTTTAAAGATAATGTTCGCGTAATATTCTGATGAACTACATCCTTAATTAATATATGGTGGTTGTGGCAGAGCCTCTCAGTAATTTAAAATATTGACAATAAGTTAGTGTTTGTTTTAAGTATATTCCTGACCATAATACCTACCTTTTGTCAGTCAAAACTATTTTCGGAAACAATAGAGTAACCCCCGACAAATATTACATGACGACGATATTATTTACTAATCTTGCATACCTAGTTACATTCCTTACTCCGATAAGCTGTCACAGCTGCCGGAGTTGAAGGAAAACAAACCGACCAAACTATAAATAGTTATTGTTTGTCCCTCGAAACTATCGAGGGAATAGGATGTTTCACTTGCCAACACGGAAAAAATAATGCGGTTTATTGACATACGAAGTATGCAACTCGGGCGCATCTTAGGCGAACAAAGTTGAAGCATTACACTATAGTTATTTGTTATACAAGGGAGCAAAGTTAGTGTTTACTGGCGTCCTTGCAAACAAAATACCCACCCCCGTCTCGCACTTTGACTTTCCCTCCGGAACCAGATCGGTCTTATCAGGTCTTGACGGTGAACTTGGAAGACGTAGCCCAAGCACTGGGGACGTTCCATAGTGGGTCAGCTGCGGGCTTAGACGGAATTCGGCCAGCTCATTTAAAGGAGTTGACCTCGAGTTCTGCTGGTGACAACGGGCAGCGGCTGCTCGAGTCCCTTGTCAAACTGTGTAATTTTTTACTTAGTGGACAATTAAATGCTGAAGTTTGCCCGTATCTTTACGGAGCGTCCCTGTGTGCGCTGATGAAAAAGGAGGGTGGAATACGGCCAATCGCAGTGGGCAGCACTTTTCGCCGTTTAGTAGCCAAGCTAGGCTGTCGTGCGGTTAAGGATCGAATGGCTGGGTATCTTCAGCCGCATCAGTTAGGTTTTGGTACGCAGAGAGGCTGTGAGGCTGCGATTCACGCCGCGCGTACCTTTGTGACGGAGACCGGAAACGCAGACTGTGTCATCGTCAAGTTGGACCTGAAAAATGCTTTCAATACTGTGGAGAGGGACGTTCTGCTGGGCGAGGTTGTTAAGCATATCCCTAACTTATATCCATATTTGTATCAGGTGTATCATTCTCCGTCTAACCTCGTGTATGATGATTCCCAAATTGTTTCGCAGGTGGGTGCGCAGCAGGGTGATCCGCTCGGGCCGCTTATTTTCAGTCTTGCCATTCATGAGGCGGTGTCGTCTCTAGGTTCCCCCCTTAATATTTGGTATTTGGATGACGGCACCTTAGGGGGGAGGCCGGAAGTAGTACAACAGGACTTGGCTCTTCTTATCCCCCGCCTCAGGGATATGGGACTGGAAGTGAATGCGGAGAAGTGCGAGATTTTCTGCTGTGGACCTACCTCTTCTTCTTCTTTATCCTCTTTCAGGGCTTTACTTCCTGGTCTCAAAGAGCTTTCGGAGAAAACGTTTACCCTATTGGGGTCTCCTATTTTCCAAGAGGGTATTTCTAGCGCGATTGAGATCAGAAAGCGTCTTCTTTTGCTTGCCCAAGAACGTCTTAAGCATATTAATGCCCATGTCGCCCTGACCTTGTTGCGTATGTGTTTCGCGGTTCCCAAAATTACATACCTCTTGAGAACTGCTCCCACGTGGTTGTGTCCGGGTGACATGGCCTCTTTTGACGTTGTGTTGAAGGATACCACAGAGATTATCCTTAATGTGTCCTTGTCGGATCAGCAATGGATCCAGGCGTCTCTGCCGATACGTCACGGTGGCCTCGGGTTGCGGTGTGCGGGTGAAGTGGGCTTGCCAGCTTTCCTGGCTTCCGCTTATGGGGTTGGTGGCCTTGTGTCTAAAATTTTAAATTTTCATGGGGATAGGGCTACCATTCCATTTGCGGGAGATGCACAGGCAAGGTGGGGGGCCCGTTACCCATCTGCATCGCTGCCTGAAGTTCCACAGGTGCAGCGTTCGTGGGATGATGTGGGGGCCAGGGATACTCTTTCTCGGCTTGTGGAGGGGGCCAAGGGGGTGGATTTGGCCAGGCTGAAGTCGGTGTCGAGAGTCGAAGCGGGAGCGTGGTTGCAGGCTTTGCCTGCTCCTCATTTGGGAACACTTCTGGACAACGACTCATTGCGGGTGGCGGTAGCTCTCCGCCTGGGCTGTGATGTTTGTGTACCTCATAAATGCATCTGCGGCGCCATGGTGGAGGCTAATGGCCACCACGCATTAAGTTGTTGTCGTTGTTCGGGAAGATTTCCGCGCCACCACGCTCTCAACGACATCGTACGGAGGGCCTTAATATCCGCCAACATCCCCTGTCTGCTGGAACCTCCGGGCCTCTGTCGCGCCGATGGCAAAAGGCCGGACGGCTTAACGTTGGTGCCGTGGCAGCGGGGAAAGTGTCTGCTATGGGACGCCACGTGCGTCAGTACGTTCGCCGCCTCGCACCTCGGTCGAACAGTGCGAGTAGCTGGGGCCGCTGCGGATTTTGCGGCAGTCAAAAAGCGCGAAAAATATTTGGCTCTGGGCAGTAATTACTTTTTTGTACCCCTTGCTTTCGAGACTACTGGGTGCTGGGGGTCAGAGGCTATTGCCTTCATTAGGGAAGTGGGACGTCGAATTAGAGAGAGGGGGTCTGACGCCCGCGCGGGTTCGTATCTGGTGCAAAGGTTGTCCGTCGCTATTCAGCGTGGTAACGCGGCTAGTGTAATGGGTACCTTTGCATCAGGGACGACTCGAGAGGGACTTTTTGACTAGGCTTAAGTTAGTCTTAAGTTAGCCGGTAAAATGTATTTTTGACATGAATAAAGATGTTTTATTAAAAAAAAAAAAAAAAAGTTTACCTTCTCGTGCTAATATTGCGACCCGAGCTATCGAAAGATTCCAAAATTGATCCACGATCATAGCGAGTGGTTCAAAGAGTGGAATTTTGAGCATTGGGAGAGGGTCTCAAGGCACGAGAGGGGAACACACTTTGCTACCGAGTGCAACACATAGACTACCGCGAGTCAAAAACTTAAGTACTCTAAAAGTTTAAAAATGTAATCGAAATTATTGATATCCATCATTTATCATTCAAAAACATTAAATAAAACAACATCCAACCAGCTAAGGTCAAAAAAACATTTGATTAGTAGTAAATAATTTGTATGAAATTACTTTGCACTTTTGTGAATAAAACGGAACATTGCTATCTGTTTTTAAAGAATAAAATAGTTCTTTCCGAGCTAGTGACGTGAAAATATCTTTTCCCCTCACTAACTAACTCGGACTACTACTGGTAACTCGCACACGCACCGAGTTGAAAATCGAATTAGAACATTCGAAAATCGTACTGGCCACCACAAGCTAACCAAGCTAAAGGGACCTTTTGTAAAAATGTTGAATGTATCTAAACGCAAAGAAAAAGTGAATGCGATTTCAAAACGTTTTTTTGCATGTTTCACTTTCCTCGCTGTAGTGAGGGGAAAAGTTTTGTGTTACACACGGATGCAATTGTAATTTAATTCTCGTGTATTGAAACACTCGCTACGCTCAGGATTCTATTTTAAAACCACTCGCTTTGCTCGTGGTTAAACTATAGAATCCATTCGCTTGCTCGAGTTTCAATCCCACACTCGCAGTTAAAATACAATTTTGCACCCTTGTATAACAAATAACTATTATTATTGCTTTATTCTCTTTATTCATTTTAAATATTAGACTGGGTTTTTTTTTTTGTAGGATATAAAAATACATCTGAAACATACTTTATTTATTATTACTTATACTGTACAGAGCTGGCACTGCTGGCAGTTACAGACTTTACTAATCTACTCCTTATATTACATAGGTAAACGTCCTTTTGCTCAACATTGTAGGCAGTACCCAATTACACCTCTGTCTCCTTAACAATTGCACACACAGATTTAATTACAATTAACTCTAGATGCTACTCGTCTATAAACATTCCACCCGTCTTTCAGGTACATGGCAATTCGCTGCGCAAAACTCCACCTTCTTCAAGTCGCGTTCCCCTCAACACCACAGTCTGACCTAATCCTTCGCCTGCCCAAGGACTTCGCCAGAGAAGGCTGGCTCTGGAAGACCGGGCCCAGGTCTTCAGACGCCCACAGAAGACGCTGGTTTACACTGGATCAGAGGAAGCTTATGTACCATGACGAGCCTCTGGACGCTTATCCTAAAGGGGAAATATTTATTGGTACGTTTATTTGTCTTTTGTTTTTTTATGCTGCTTAAAACGAAGAGCGTTAAAATGTGCTACCGATTATTGCTATGCGGAATCATAATGTAATTGTAATTCGATCAATCAACTTTGATCTTGTTGTTATTGTGTCCCGTTACCCAAGGGTTAATAGCAAATTTCGTTTTTTACTTTTATTTTATAATGATGTGTTTATATTTGCTATTTCTATTTTCTATTAAATTAATTGTTTTATTGCGTTCTACTAATATGCCGAGTAGATAAATGGCCTTTATCGGCAAGATGCTAATAATTAGCACAAAAGTGTATCTATGCTTTGTAAATTTTAATGAAATTAAAGTAAAATTGCCTGGCCTTATTAGCTAATGAGAGTGAACGAGTGATACTGAAAAGTTATTTCAAAGATGACCACCATAACCAGTGAAGAGCATATCACTAATCCCCAATGGTACTCCAGTGTATTTATATCTAACCTGTGGGTCCGTTATTGTCAAAATTGGCTTTATGCCTGCTGACAACGAAGTCCTACGGAAGCCCTACGAAGTGCTACGAAGAATCGTAGGATTTACGGTGGACAGGAAGGTTGGGAGAATATCTCAATGTTAGACTAACCCAACCCAATCGAATGCCTTCAACTATGTCTAAAGAAGTACGCCATGTAATGTCTCGCATATGAAAAGCCAGGCGCAAGAACTTAATAAAATAAAATAAAAATAAAAGCCTTTTATAGCACGTTCTGGGTTAAGGAAATTTTACAGTAAATATATTATGTGCCTTAAAAATATTACATACTGATATTTCAATAAATTTGCTAATCAAAGAATTGAGCGTAATCAAGTTATTTCTACCTTCTCTTCTTTTCAGGGCACGAATCCAACGGCTACTGTATCAAAGTATCAAACACTGGAAACGGCTGCAGAGAAGCGCGCTTCTCCTTCCATTTGGTGACGCCGGAGCGGACTTACTGCCTCGCGGCGATCTCGCACGAGGACCGCGCCGGCTGGCTCGTGGTGTTGCAGCAAGCGATTAAGCGACCCCTATCGCCTCAAGATTCCACCAGTAAGTATTTAACCCGTCTCGTAAACCTTTGTTTGGTATATGTATTTGGTCTCTTGTACATATAAGCAGAGCTCGGACAAGTCATCGCAGAAACAGATATGGACATAGAATAAGACTCTATAGAGTCGAGACTTAAAATTATTATTATCTAAAGTGGATATTATCGTAAATCCATTGACCTTTTTACTCGCATATCTTTCATGAATTTGTCAAAGTGGCATGCTTGAAACAGTTTTGTGCTGACAATTTGTGACAGTTATGACGAAGCCTTTTGCGGAAGTTATGACGAGGCCTTTTGCGGATTCCATCGTTAGTTTGTATGAGACGAGGCCTGCGCTGTGGATAGCGGTTTGTATAACAATCTAATGAAATATATAATGTAATTAATTGATTTGATACAATTATTTGCTTAATTATGGTTATGTCAAAATATTTTAAATATGGTGCAAATAAATACAATACAACCATCAGCATTGAAAATAATGTTACCGCACACACGTATGGAGAATTTTGGGTTGCAGTAATGTCATTGAAAAATCAAATTAAATAATATTGTACATAATGCGATTCTATAAATCTTGTTCTATTGCCCTGTTGCGATTGTTTTGCGATGACTTATCCGAGCACGCATATAAGCGAGAAAGGGACTTAGCACAATTAATCAACGGCATTTGAGATTTGGATTATGAATAATGCCATGACAGTTTGTCATTTTCTAACAGAATTTGATCTTTAGTGTAAATGTGAGCATAGAAGCACTGGACCCGATATTCAATGACCTTTCTAAATCAGGGTTTAAGGGTTCCTCCCTGAAACGAAGCGCGGTAATAATGTCTCCACGTAAACACATATGTATTTAAACCACCTTACAATTTCTCAATTATTGAAATCAGTTGGCAATTCATCCGTTTTTTTTAAACTACTTTATAAGACAATCCTTATGATTATTATTTATATGTTAACTTTGTTATTTAGATACTTCTCTACTAAACTTGAGATTTTACAGTTTGGATTAATTTTATTTTAGCATATGTTAAATTTGTGTGGATTGCGAGACATACCTACTTGGGTGGAACCTTAGACTAAATATATACAGATACACAGTCAGGCGAAAAAAATGGCTACATTCAAACTCTAGTAATTTCGAAAAAGGATGGAGTTGGTGACTTAGTCTTTCACCGACCGGCGTCAAATAACAATGTCGTCGTGCTCAGTTAAGACATGTAATAATAGCACAAAAAAACACAAGAAGGACAGTGGGATAAGTTTTTTTACGTAAGTAATTCAAATGTATTGACAAATTATGTATTAACTCGATGCAATTTCGTGTTTTAGAATGAATTTAATTAATTGCAAAAATAAAGGATTTTCATGGAACAAAAAGGTACGGAGTCGCTAATATTTTATTTACATGCGTTTTCTTATACATGTACCTATTGATGAAAAAGGAGATAGGGAGTGTACAGTAGCCATCAGATATATCGCAACAAACGAGATGTTCAAAAATATCTGAACATACACTCTAACGCCTTGACTTTTGAGAACGTTTTCTGATATCTTTGAGTAACTCGTACGTTGCGATATATCTGACTGTACATTTTTAAATTACATCTAGCAAATTTGAAATGGCAGATTTAATCACTTCGTCTCGTATGTACTTTAATAGCGTTATATTTTAATTCAAGATTCCCACGGGATCCCAAGCGACGATCGGAATGGGGATATCATAGCACGAGATAGGGGTGATGAATTTTTCAGACCTAACGACTGGCGTCCCGTGTGTTCGGCCCATTTCCCAGCGCCAGACATATATTTGACCAATACAGGCTTTTGGGTACGAAACCCTAAAAAATACTATATTTATAACGAAAACCTAGGTATACTGCCAATTTGGCAAACAAGTGAATTTGTTTATTATAGATGTTTTAAGTCAAATATTGTAATATAAAATGTAAAAAGTGTAAATAAACTTATTTTGTTATTAGACATTTTTTATTACTCAACGTGCCTAATATTATTTATGCGACTCCATGCATCCGATATTCTGATGACTTGGAGTTTGACATTTATTATTTTTCTAATGACGTTTCAGTAGTTGCCAGTATCGCGGTGATCCGACGAAAACGGTTTATATGTCACTTATTTGAAAACTAGAATGTCATTTGAGGCCATTTTTTCCGACTCCTTTGTTCGGGACTGTGCGTCTATAGGTATATATTTAGTCTAAGGGTGGAACATATTACTGTTTTACTGACATCATTAAGTTGAGATTTATAGTCCATGGATTTTCTAAGGTTTCCTTTATTTGTTTCAGTTGAGGCGACCCTCGTCCGGAAACGCACGACTTCTAATTCCACAATGAGCATATTCTCAGGAAGGTAGTTGCATTCTCCACTCTTCTGCTGTCGTCATAAGAGGGCCCAATGCCTCACATTTCCAATTTCTAGGATTATTTCGTAAAGTTCCGTTCGTTTGGAATATGTTTAAATCTTTTCTGAATTCTTAAATGAATATTTTAGTGTAGGTGTAGCCTACATATGTTTAATAACGAAATATTTATTTGATTTTATAGAATTACATTACATTTTATAATTATTATTATGTTGTATTAGATTGACTTTGCCAAATTATACATTTGAAACGAGCTTTTATTTTAAAACCTTTAATAAAATCGTGTACACAAATAAATTATGATCAACTACGTAGTCGAGGTATATTTCTGGTATATGATACTTGGTACTATAGATGAACATTGAATATCGTATATTTTACGATAGCTAGTGTGTCAAGTGTTAGGTATCTTGTGACAACGCAAAAATCACAAACAATGCAATATATGTAGGTATACATGGCGCATTATAGCGCCACCTCGCTAGGTTGTCTACGTATGTGACTCCCACGATGTATTATTTCACTCGGTGACGTGAGTCTATTATAATTTGTTTATATGATGTAGTTAAATACAAATATAACTATCGGTATTTTGTATTTGTTATTGTGTTTTAAGATCATGTGTTTACTTAAGTTTAGAACGTTTGCTCTTCGTATTTAATACAATGATGACTGAATGTTAAATTATTATCATTTCATTGTTTAACTCTTACATTAAGGCATACGAACACTTAGAGGTGTTTGCGTACACTTAGATAATACTGGCTATGCGCACAATCCATACCTAAAGCTTTGTCAAAATAACAATACTAAATTAATAATCATGCAATACTTTAAATTATAATGTTTGTTCGGGTTTAAATATATCATATTAAACGGATAAACTAAAGATAATACTTATATAAATAACTGTGCTCTCTTCTTCATGGTTAAAAGACATTCTACAGGGAATTTGTATAATGAATAACTTTAAATATACGTAGTTATGTAGTAATGAGAATAACACACGTATAATTATTAAATTGGATGGTATCCTTGCACTCGGGTAACATTGTAGCCTTAAAAATATGGACGTAAATATATTAAATATATATTGGCAGTAAACATTTTAGTTGTGTTTGAATTGTTTGATATCGGCTAAGATTTATTTGTGATATTTCTCATCATAACTAAGAGTAATAACGAAAAATCATCGTATTCGTAAGGATTAGGCAGGTGTATCGGCGTGACTTGTATCTTGTGTCTGACGACTTATATCAAAATCATCATGTTAATTTGTTAACATTTATTTTAAAACAAAGCTTTAATTTCATGATTATAATGAGTAATTTATTTATTGACAGTTTTAGTCGAAGTTGTAAAATAATATTTTATAGAGAAAAAGAACTGACACATAAATCACATAATCGACTTAACTGTATAAAATAACGATGTATTTAAAACTCCATTCTAGAATATATGAAAATGTAATACAGATTCGCCTTAGTGTTAGTCAAAGAGAAATAGGTGCGACTGTTGCATTAGCTTCATTGTAAGATTAACTCAAGTTTCAACTGTTCACGAGAGTGCTATAAAGGATCAAAAAATACAAACATATTCGTATTGATTTTGTACGAATAGTGAGTTGAGTCAATTCGTCTATGATTTTAATTCAATTGTTTGCTTTATTTATGTAACTAGCTCAATTTTGGGTTCTATTAAAACAAAAGTATGAATTAGTAATCATTGTTTAGGTAACTTTTTCGCCGCGTAAGATTTACCGAGTACCTATACTGCAAAACAGAGCAATAAAATGTGTTTTAATAAATAAAATAACAAGCAATGCTTGAAAAATGTATAGCTTATTATCATACATTAGCTCGTCTATATAATTTGTTATAATAGTGCTAGGTAGTGTGCATTATAAAGCTTGTTTGGCTTGTATATCTCAAATCAAAATGATTGTTGGTCAGCCATTAGAAAATTATACTGAACTGGTTGAAAATAGATACCTAATCGTTTTCGTGTAGTTTAGCAATACTCTTTTGTTGTGTCAAAAGTTCGTAGTACTAAGCATTCTGATAAGTTATTTATATAATCATCACATTGTAATGAGAATATTAAAAAGCTAGGAGACTACCAAAAATAAGGTAGGTTTAATATTTTTTATTATAAACGGTATACTATGTAATAATGATGCAGGACGAATAGTTTGAGTAAATTGCAAATATAGTGTGCATGAATATGATTCATCTAGGGGTAGTTCGACTTATGTAATAAGAGCTTTGGGCTTAATACAAAATGTAGGAACCTGAAAGCTCTTTTAACTGGTCGAGTTGAGTGATGGTGTGTTGCGTAATTGCATTTTAATTAGGAAAATTCTAGACTAGCACTTACCCGGATATTACCGATGGTAAGAAAGCTAACGGTTTGTTTACATGGTCATTTAGCTAACGCATGACGTGTAGTACCAGAGGTCACCTCGTTCGTATTCGTAGATATAACATCGAGGGTTGCGTGGTCAAACCCGATAAATCGATATAATATTTCATTGTAACAATCTTACGTACCTAATCCACGTATAGTTCTAAATTATTCCATTTACTCGACTTATCGGGTTTGACCACCAATCCCTCGATATGTTTCAAGTTATTTAAATCTGTTTTGGACATTCTTAGTAAAATTCGAGTTACAATTACTCGATCACTTTAGCGTACTTTCATTTACTATTTCGAACTTAAATACAATTTAGACGATTTTATGTGTTAACTACATACACTTTTTATGTGTCTCTAGTTTCCGACCGACCTTTTTTCATTCGGTATCTCCTCAAGCCATGTGAACAGCGGCGCTACCGCGAACAACGCTATTCGTAAATTTCGGACGATTGTCTCTGCCACTCTCATGACACCTTAATTAGAGTAAAAGAGAAAGATCCCCGAAATATACGAACTTCGATGTTGGCGGTACCGCTCCAGACACCAGCATCACAGTAACCGTTATACCAATTAGTTAAGAAGTAAGCTGATGTCCAAAACGTTCATTTTGTAGATGAACTAAGTAATTTTATTACTTTTAACTGCAATAATTTTTACGTGTTTATGTAGCTACAGTTAAGGCGTAGCTTAACAATTTATTATCAGACTAGCCATTAGTTTTAGTAAAATAGTGAAATTGTAAAATTAAAGCATTTAGAAAATTAGTTTAATCACAACGGCAAATAATATTTCCTATGTCATATACAATTTTTAGTGGCAAATGTATAATGTAATAACGTGGACATGAACCAAACAGGTTTTTTTTTAATTGCTGTCAATTTGTAAAACAGGTTGTCAATCTCTATACGAAGTCGCACTTTTAAGGAAACTAACATAATTCCAGAGGCGCTACCGCGAAAAACGATATTCGTAAATTTCGCCCGATTGTCTCTATCATTCTCATAACGCCTTAATTGGAGTAAAAGGGAAAGATGCTCCAAATATACGAACTTCGACGTTCGCGGTATCAGGCCTGTTTGGCTAGAGAATTTCTCTCAGATAGCATATAGATGTAACTTTCCTATTCTAGTTCCTTTCCGATTACCCCAAAACAATACACCATTTTTGGAAATTATAACCAGTGATCGGTTATTTGGATGAGACACAGTTTTTTTCTCAACTGGTTGTCATGTGAGATAAAAAAATCCCTTGCAGACAATTTAAATTGTTTTATTTTTGAACCATTTGTTCGGTATGTCGTATCTATATTAACTTTTCTACTTGATATCAATGATATCCCACGAGGGAGAATCCAAATAACCGATCACTGATTATAACCCTTGTGTACTTCGTCATTTACTTTTCTTATACTTATTACAATTATCACCGCCACTAAGTATAGAGATTATAGTCTGTTACAATTTACTAATATTTGGCGAGAAATCATCAGCCGTATTTCATTGCCACGACTAGTTATATAAGTTGAACGACCACATATGTGTTACAAATTGAAGTCGCCGTAAACGTAAAGAGATTTTTTTCCGCTTGAGACAAATATGGCATATAAAATACATACATGTCTTGGCCTGAAAAAATCACGATACTTAAATGCGGTGTCTAGACACTATAACATCTTGTCTATTATCAATTGCTTTAGTTTTAAGTTTAGAATTATGTATTTAAAAGAAATTTTACCAAAACATTGCCTCGCTTAAGTTTTACCTACATTACATTTTACGGTTTGTTGTAAATAATTTAAACGATATCTTTTGTGCTCTGGCATAATAATACATTACTACTATATAAAGTATTTACAAATAAACTTTTCACTGGCTAATATCGCATTTTATTTTAAATCTAATAATTTTAACAAGAAAAAAATATCTAATGGGTTTTGTATATTTTTTTTTAATATTTGGTAAAATTACGGCAAATAATCCTTTTACGTCAAACTGGGCGGTAAGAGAGATTTACCGCCCTAGGGCGCGACGTAAAAATCTCACTTAACACCCAGATGAAGACGTAAAACTATGTATGCACCACGGACGGTAATAAATAAGGCCTCAGATCGCTTGTTTAGTCCCTCACCTCCGGTTCGGGCCACAAATACCCGCGATCTGAGCCATTCTATGTTTTACCGCCCTAGGTTCGTAATATCCTATTACCGAGTTATTTCACTTATTATTAAAAAAAAAACTCCGAACAACAGTCAACACACGTGTATTTGAGAAAAGAACGAATGACGTCACGCTTTCCGCCTTCGTACAAACTAACGCGCGACTGTTCTTTGTCATTTTATGTCATATCAATTTATTTATTTTGACGAAGTAAATATAATTTCGTTTCTTTACCGCCGTAATACCGATTACAAGATTCTCGGCGATCTATTTTTGCGGATGTCAAACACTTAATTCGTGTTTGTTTTGTCAGGTTCGCCGCGTTAAAGTATTGTGTTACCATTCACACTCACGCGGTCGGCTTTCTAATATTGTATTTCCTTCCCCTGTCACCCTGTGAATCTCTGCTCTCTAAATGTTGACAGTTTTTGCCTAAGTGTTTTTTAGTTAATTCGATTATACAATCCAATAACCCTCAAGCATTAAAACATTTTTTAATGATGATGTACAGTTATTTATGTACATTAACTTTTGTACAGCTACTATGTACGTTCATAATTATTTTTACAATTACCTCTGTAGAGTTAGATTTGGTAGGGTTAAATAACGTACAATTTTCTTCAAAATTAAAATTAATTATTTATGGGAAAAAACTCTAGAAAGAGAGATTTTTGATTTCCACTTTTTTAAGGTAACTGGTAGAAATGGTTTTTCAAGTAACTTAAATAAAGATTAGAAAGACAATATAAGTAGTTCCAATAGTTTATCATCTATCCACCATAATTATGATATACCTATATTGAAAGTTTTGAAAAAATATAAATTAACAACTCAACCAACCAACCAAAATAGAATGAAGTAAATAAGCCAGATCTCATGAAATTTACTTTAGCAATGACGGTAATAATAATAATTATATACCGTTTTATTAGGCAGGCGTCCGGTTTTTTATCCAATAGCTCAGTACCTAGTCCATCCTTTCCACCCAATAGCCTAGTGTACATTCTAGATTCCATTATAAATAAAAAATAAAATAAATATTTCGGGACAATCTTACACAAATCGGCCTAGTCCTACGGTAAGCTCAGTAAGGCTTGTGTTGTAGGTACTAGACGACGATATATATAATAGATAGATACATATAAATACTTAAATACATAGAAAACACCCATGACTCAGGAACAAATATCTGTGCTCATCACACAAATAAATGCCCCGACTGGGAATCGAACCCAGGACCATCGGCTTCATAGGCAGGGTCACTAACCACTAGGCCAGACCGGTCGTTAAAACTCAATAGTCATTTACACCATGGCGGATGCATGTGCGTCCCGTGATACGGACAGGGGACATCCGCTTGGTGTACCCCTGGCATTTCATTAAATTGTCTCTGCGCGTTGGCTCGATCCGGCTCCGCGTACCCCTCCCAAATGTCCGGAACACCATTGTTCCGTGTACGGAAAAGACAGACAAAAGAATAGGTAATTATACTCTTAATTAAGTAATTATACGCCGCTAGTAAACCTCCCGCTTATCCCGTGAGTAGTCTAAGTATATAAGTATCTGGGCATGAGACGGCTTATGGTAGAATCCTATTTTAGCCATAGATCATAGGGCCGCGGCATTTGTAACGCAAAAGTCGGATAAGTTGTACCTAACGCAAAAGACGAATAGGTACTTGCCTCAATCTCGTAATATTAGCGCTCATTAGGATGGAGATGTCATGATGACTGACGGTCCACAACATTTTCATCACCTTAACCCATGTCAATTGTGGTATATCATAGTGTATGCCACAGTTATATCCATACCTCGAACAAATCATGCGGATGACGTAAAAATGACGTAGCTAATTTTGCACACAGGATGATGTCTGTATTGCAACATCCGTATGACATATTGCACGAATTAACAGATTAACTGCATATAATTTCAAGAGGTCTATACAGAATTATCTGAATGATAGGATGATGTACTTGGTGAATAAAATAAATGCTACGAGATTTGTTTACGTAAGTACAATAATTGATAATAAAAGTCAATATGTTATTAAAAAATATTTATTGACATGACATCATGTACAAAACTATTGCTCCAACAAGTCTATAATTGTTATTATTCTTTTACGTCTTTTGAAAAAAATGTAAAGAAAAATCTAAATAATTACGAAGTCACTTTATTGTTCAACTGAATGACAATGTCAGTCAAAGATGTTATGTACCTACTCGGCTCATGTCAAGTGGTGATATCGTTTTATTAAAGAGATTGATAATTGATAAGTAGTAAATGTTTATGAAAATACTTTTTGAAATCATCCTATGAGTGGTTTGACGTCATCCGCATGATTTGTTCGAGGTATGGACTTATATCATAACAATATCACAACGAGTGTGGACATTTGCCTTTGATTTCTGACACAAAATGATTGTATAAACATATAATTAATTATTCGTCGTAAATAACTAAAATATGATATTGTTGAAGTGTAAATGAATAGGTACGCCTTAAACGTGCCTTTGTCATTTTGAATTCTCTAACTTTGAAATTCGAGCTAATACTTAGTGTTACTGATTTTATTTTAATCATTTTGTAGGACAGGGACACGACGGTGAAAGGGTTACCAATGTTATCATTTCAACCTATTAAACTACTATGGGCTAACGCTTATTCTGATGAGTGACAGTTTTTCCCCCATTAGCCCATTACTGTTTTTTTTTTTGTTAGTCATACCTTGCTAAGTAAATAGCCAGTCTATCGCAGGGATTCCTAAATTATTTTCTGTTGGTTTTCATTGTCCGGATTCCTCTTCACTTTTACATGGAGAGAACCTCTTTCCGGCGCCAACTTCCTTCTTTTACATTATGGCTTCCTTCAAGTATATTATACATTTGCTGAACATTTATTTGCTAGATTACTTTTAGCAGAAATCGCAATGCGTCTTGACTGAAGAAAATACCACCAGAATCCTGAGTACAGTCAGCAGCAAAAGTTGTTAAGCGGGTGAGGTGTTCAAAATGAGTTTGACACGACATTATTGTGAAACGAAGCGAGAGCGTATCAAGATGATAGCAACATCTGTTGTTGACTGTATGCCTCAAGGGCATTTTATAGATTTACTGTAGTAAATACATATGTAAATTTTTAAACATTGTATATTATTTGGAAATAAAGTACCTATATTGGATTGTGGCTCTTAAGATTAATAATAAGCTATATCATTACTTATAATTCCAAGATAACTTCGCCGTCTTGAGCTCAACTGGAAGTCTACTCTTATTTTATCTTGGCCAAAAGAAAAATCAAAACAAAAGTAGAAAATACCATAATTTATTAAATTTAGTCGTACATAAATAATCTTTTTAATAGATGTAAAAATGCCAATTACTTTCGTTAATGACTTCACGAGTTATTAACCAAGTTATCGGAATAACTTCTCATTTCGTAATAATTATTCTTATATCCATAATTGCAGTACTGGCCTGGGTTGCATGATTCGTTAGGAACGTCCTCGTACATCTTGTCGTCATAATCTTCAGAGTATTCCTGCCCGTAGTTGTCGCAATTCATGTTTTGCACGTTGTCTGTGGAGTGATTGTTTCTGTTAGTTTCGGGTTGTGTGGTGACACTCCATCGTTGCGATATGGAGCAGCTGAGTGAGCCGCCGTGCTGAAAGGCGAAAGGCCAGGCCTGAAATTAAATTGAAAAAAATATAAAATTTTAAAAATATATTGCTAAACCTCACCCATAATTTAACTTCAAGTTACAATGCCAAATAACTTGGCGCCAAACGCTCTTCAGTCATATACCTCCCGGAAACCGAACTAACAATAAGGGCTTAGTTTACCCTCTGGGTTGGAAGGTCAGATATTTGGCAGTCGCTTTTGTAAAACTAGTGTCTACGCCAAATCCTGGGATTAGTTGCCAAGTGGACAAGTATATATATGCACATATTTTAAGAATGTCCTATATCCTTTCTTGTAGCTTAAACTCTCTCCAATTGGATTGGGGATGAAATATTACCATATTTCATCCCAATTGGTTCAGAATGTTTAAGCGTGAAGAGGTAACAGACAGACAGAGTTACTTTCTCATTTATAATATTAATATATGGAACGTCCAGGCACAATCATCCATACTAAACTTTTATCCAGAGGTACTGTATAGTACAGTATAGTATGGATGAAAGTGCCTGGAAGTTCGTCAGTACCTACCTAAATATGCAACAAGTTTTAACCTGGTTTTAACTAAACAAACAAAGAGACACCCCTAAGACCCCAAAAATGTTAAACGAGGACCCCCCAAATCGTTAAGAAACAAAGCAAGTGTGAATTCGTTTATTGCACTTGACCGCACTTTTTATGCACAAACACTCCACATATGTTCACATGAGTGCAAAAAATTTAAACACCGTCATAATTTGTCAGACTAACAGTCAGGAATCAGCCACTGTCTTACAGTGTATCAGAATTTGAAGCTGACATTGGCGTCTAATACACAGTTAGTAGGTGCCCTGCCTCCTAGACCAATCGAATCTAGCCAATCAATCGGCTAAATCGCATGTAGAAGAAATATTCAATTCAATACAAGTATGTGTAAATAAAAAAAATGTCCTGTATATTCATGTTAACATACGATAACTAGTTTACGATGGTAAATATACACCATAATTAAACAAGTAAGACAAAAGGGTAAGCGAAACAATAAAAGTGGAGCGTCCGCGTCCGAAGATAAATTTTATTTATACCAGAAACAGCTGCAAACTTTTGGTAAGCGCACGTAAAACGTTTGTTGTTGTAATCTTTTTGTTTCTATCTTCGTCATTCCTGATCCTGAAGTGTTTATGTCGGGCGGAAGGACTTTTTTAACTTAAAAAATTGTGTATATTTTCTTTAGAGATTAGTTACTATGAGTTGGGAACACACAAGACGATTGCGTAAGTTTTGCTAAAATATTATGTGAAATGTCACACTAAACAGCCCTATAGATATACATTTGGGAACTGCAGATTGGCCAACGGGGGGTGTGCATTTCACATCCTAATTATTGGAAGTCTGAAAATGTTTCTCATACAATTTTACATCATAATGATATTAATAATCACTCTTCATTTTTTTAATACTAATAATCGTAACTACTAATAATTCGAAAAATGTATGAGGTCAGAAATTATGAAGTGATTATTATGAGTTCAGATATGTAGTACAAAAAAAATAGGAATTAAAATCGTATTATGTGAGTCAATATAGACCAACGAACTAGTAATACTATAGAAGTCTGACTCGAGCTCAAAAATGACCCCACGGCTAGTGTGCCGCGAACGATCGACTGAGCCACGGCGGAGTTTGACAGCTTTAGTAGTACAGAAGCTTTCTATGACATAAGATGTCAGCTAATATAAAATTGTTAAATTAAAAAACCCTATAAAATGCCTTTTTATGCGGTAAAATGGTACCTAAACAACTCCACAAAAATACAAAAAAATCGAGGGGATCCATTGGATTGTGTAAGTTTAACCCTGAAGATGATAAACAAGTTTTTAAAGTAACATATTGATGTATAGACTAATACGCTGAACCAAATGTCGTAACTCTATACTAGTTGTATAATGACTTACGCCTTTAGGATACTGAGTGACAAAATGGGGAAAACATTATGCAAAATTTCTACTATTAAGTAAACTATTAATTTTATTTCCAAGTAACAAGCAAGTCCTATTATTTGTTTTTATTTAAAAAGCAAATACCTAAGCTATAAATGTAGGAACTGCTGGTAAACTGTTCATCATAATCTTTCTGTTTTTTTTTAGCCGCGGAAAGGATTTATTATGTATTTATTATAAATTATGATTTTCACTTTTAATTTCCTGCCCAATCATTGAAATGTCGTTAGACATTCGGGATGCCTTAAGGTTGAAAATTGTATTTCTGTAATAGGATTAAAATACTTATTATCTGTCTGTGCATATTCCTACAGATAACCTGTTTGTAAAAAGTTATCATTTTGTTTTCTAATTTTGAAAGCGTGTCAGCTTCTTAGTGAGTTCTTTACGACTCTGTCTACTGCGAATGTCGATGAGCGAAATTTTGTTATTTGCGTCACTGTCATTTGAATTTTGCAAGAACGAAAAATATGAATTAAAACTCGGTAGTCGCCTATTGTTCGAAAAGTGCCTTGACGTCCCAAAGTTCAGTACTCCACGTCGATGTTGTTCGATGTTGTTAATCTGTTGCCTAATAAACAAAACAATGCGTGTTAGCAATATATCAAAGTAACGTCTTATTCTAGCTTGCTCTTATGGTGACAGTTTGTTATACGATATTGAACCTTAGTTGGGTTGGAAATTAAACTCTTTGACTCTACCCACACTATTACGATTATTCCAAAATACATATGTACTACTCATTAATATTATGTTTCAACGTTTGAGTATAACGATAAACGGGACTTAGTCGCGCAAAAACTTACGGAAATTCACCCCCGATATTCCAGAGCGGCATTATCCCATAGTACCCACTGGAGAAAGACTGAGGCAATGCCGTAACGCAAAATCGTGCGAGTGTTCTCCAATACGTCATTACTATACATTCTTATAAAGTATGGAAAACGTAATCTATTTAATGTTTTGGCGTTAAAATATATTTTCTTTCTTTCTTAATATTAATAGCAAAATCGTGTCAGAATAATACTTATATAAATTGGTTCCGTCTCGGTTAGTATCATCCCTGCAAGTTTGACAACGCCATAATATTGTAACGCCGCGCATGAGGTTTGACGCTTAAAACTTTTATTAACCAATCACAACTTTTTTTTAATAGCGCGAAATTGTCTATTGGATAAACTCCAAGCTGCTCTGACATATTTATGAAGAGGGGATAGCTGTCAGTGTCAGCGAGCCTGGGGTCAATTTTGGAAGGCATTTTTGTATGGAGAGCTGTGTCTATATATATTCAGTCACCGATATAGACTATACACCCGGCCCACGGCTATTGTTAATATGTCGCTGTTAGAAGTACCTTCATTTTCAGACCAATTTCGGTATGGTATCCGTTTCGGAGGAATTTTCTCTTAAAGTTAAATGAATATCCTTCAGGGTTTCTTCAAAAAAGAATCACACAAAGAACTGTTAACTTTTTATTAACGCCCGTAAAATGTGTGTTTTGTTTTATCTTTGTTATATTATGTCTCTGTCCTTTAGGAATCACTCAAGGGTCAGTTGAGTGACTCCTAAAGGATTTCTATAATAAGTATTTATATGAAAAAGTTAGATATCTTCCCAATAATCTATAAGCACTGGGAAGCGGGAACACTCCAACAATAGAGTAGGTACAAGTATTTTGCGTAAATGCGTAAGATTTTCAGCGGATGTCCAAATAAGATGAGTTCAACTACGTCATAAGTACAGTCGTCATTCTCAGTCATTAAATAAATCATTTTTCTGTACATAAAATTACACAAGTTCAATCTATACTGCCCTCTCATATTCCATCAGAATCTTTGCTCTACATCTCGACTCCCATCATCAGATAAAATAAGTAACGCTACCGTATTTTATCGTACTAAAGGTTAAAGAAAGTATAAATCAAAGTTTTTTTTTTAATTTCCTTATCATATGTACCGGGGAAACCACTTGTAATATAAACGTCAGCCTGCGGTCCCGCCCATATGTCGCGTGCGATAATTGTCGACGATTTATCCCCTGTCACACTTGTCATCTGCTAATTCGTCGGCCACGCCACTGCACCGCAATGAATCAATGTATAAGGTGACAAGCCAAATGTATGGACATACGGTGTGGGCAAAAGCATTTATTTAAATAGGTTCGCACAAAATGATTAGCAAGACAAATATTACCTTTTCAGTTTTATCAGCCCTTCAATAGTTTATATAGAATTCCTCGTTATCAATGAGGGTCTAAAAGGTAAGAGTAATTTCATATTAAGACGTTTTAAAATAATTATTTATGTTATTTTTAGGTAGAGATTTTGAAGAAAAAAATAATTTTAATGCTTTGCATTGCATCAACATTCCTCGGAATTTGGAAATGTTATCAATTTTCCACTCTCCGAAACTATGCTTGCTAGTCATATCCAAAAATACTGTTTACTCTAAGGTTATAAGCATCCTCTTCTCTAATCGTTGCAGCATGAACATTTTCAAAAGTTCAAAAACGAACCCAAATAAAACCTCACTAAATTAATGATCTTTAAATGAAAATAAGTATTTTGCAACTGTATAAGACAAGTTACAATGCTGCAACTACATAATTTTAAGTGTTACGAGGGCTGCTTTTTAAGTTGTGTCGTTTGAAATAAGTATAGACAATCTAATAGATTATTACCATTTCATACAGTTTTCCATGCGTTCGAACCAGTTTTAAAACATTTTTTCCATTCCGAAGAGTGGGTAGTCAAAATGGCCGATATGTAAGCGTCAACAGCTGCTCGGGTGTGCTGAAACGTTGAACCGGGACACTGCTTAATTTTTGGGAACGTGTAAAAGTCGTCAGGGCTGTAAGGCAAGTGATCTGATGTTTCGATATTTTGGCCGCTCAAAAACGTCTTTGAATTGCGGGCGGTGTGTGAGCTTGCATAAATTGTCATGGTGCAGTAGCTCGGTTGAATCGCTGCAAAGTTTGGCGACATTATCTAACACAGGCTATTTTTTGGTCGTCGCTAAGCGAATACGTTGTCCAACGAGAGGTCAACTTTTTTACGCCGCGTTTTTCGCTCATGATTTTTTTGGATCCTTAAATGCTCACGGATGCCTCTATATCACCGTATGTCACATGACGATCTTCGACGATTAGCTGCACGGCGGCGGCGTCGACATTCTCTTGAGTCATCGCGGTTTTTGGTTGACCTTCACGTGGATTATCACTGAGGTCCACGTTGAAATTCTAAATACTAGCGTTGTATTGTCCTAAGACATGGTGCTACACAACTTAATACATAAGAGATCTCCTTAAAGCACTAAAGTCGCGTCAGTCCCCTTTGAAAGTTGCAGAAAATTATCGCACGCATATTTTCCTTTGAAATTTCCCTTTTACAACCTACTGTCACCCTTGAACAGACGCTACAATAAAACTATTCGACTCATCAAAAAATATTCTTTTATTTTCGAATTCTAAATTAAAAAAAACTGAAACTTCTTTTTTTTAATAATTGCGGGAGGTTTGCAAACGCCACAACTTAAAGGGCAACCCTCGTATTTTTGGTGAGTAAGTATGATCACAGTGGAAATATTTAGGTATAGTAAATATTTAGGTAAAAAATATTTTCGTAAATATCGCACAACATGGAGATCATAAGTGTATTTTTACCTACCACTAAATATATTTTTTTCTAACTGTGTATTTGCAAAAGCCCTTCACGACAATAAGGGCTGATGTATCTGTACAAAATTTATATGATATTTTCACTTAAATATGAATACATAATAAGAGCTTATGAAATATATTCCTGTTCGATCGAAATAAATGCAAGTCCATATGTAAGTTGTCGTTGGTCGTGTCGCTTGCTAAACGCCGGGCTGTCGTCGGGGATTAGGCGACACGTTCCACGAAGGTGTCGCGAACTGATCGATGCGCGGATTAACGGTTCAAACGCCAGATTTACAGTGTTTACTTTTTAGTTTTTGGAACGCAGGTTATTCCAATTTACAAGCTGTAGGATAGGTAGATACAATTGACAGACTACTTAGGGTATTTTAAGAACGAATCCAATTAACATTACCAGCTTCATAAGATCAGGACTGTCAGATGTATCATGACTACTATATTCATTCCTCATTACTTTATTCATAAAAAAACATTAAATTTTAATCATAGAGTTATATAAATAAAATAACATTTACAAGCCTTAAATTTCCAATGTATCTGACTGGCTGACTTATGTAAAAAGCTGTGATAGCACATCAATAAATTAGAATAAGTACTTACCGGTCAGAAGCTTTAACTTGATAGGAATAAAATAGTACATTTCGAAACTAGTGCAAAAAAAATTTTTTTCGACGAGGGTGAAAGTTGGAGCCCGAGTGAAACGAGGGTAACAATCACCCGAGTCTTAAAGAAGTTTTTACACGTGTATTGAACCCAATTTTTCATAACAAGTGCCTTAAAAAGTGAAAGTGCACTTTTTACGCACTAGTTAGGAAAATTAAGTTTTAGTTCTGGTTTAATTTATGGGAACCGAATTGACTTCTTTTGCTTCTGTGTGACGCGGAGTGGTTAGTCTAGTGGTGGTGGGTGGTGGCATATTTAGCATATTTAGACTACATAAAACAAAAATCGTTTTTCCTCTGTGAGAGCACTTTATAATTTTATCGCATTGTCACTATAGTGTCATATGCAGGAGCTGTTAATGCTGATAACAAATGTAAGAAAATAGTTATTTGTTATACAAGGGTGCAAAATTGTATTTTAACTGCGAGTGTGGGATTGAAACTCGAGCAAGCGAATGGATTCTATAGTTTAACCACGAGCAAAGCGAGTGGTTTTAAAATAGAATCCTGAGCGTAGCGAGTGTTTCAATACACGAGAATTAAATTACAATTGCACCCGTGTGTAACACAAAAAATTTACCTTTAACTACAGCGAGGAAAGTGAAACATGCACAAAAACGTTTTGAAATCGCCTTGACTTTTTCTTTGCGTTTAGATACATTCAACATTTTTACAAAAGGTGCCTTTAGCTTGGTTAGCTTGTGGTGGCCAGTACGATTTTCGAATGTTCTAATTCGATTTTCAACTCGGTGCGTTAGAAAGGCTCGCCCGCGCCCGCCGCCGCCGCCGCCGCCTCGGGGGCAAGTGAGCTGTACTGCGCGAATTCAGACTTTAAAACCATAGCAATAAGAGCTATGAGAAGTCAACACTTTAATCACTAGTGGATAAAATGCGTTTTTACCCTCTCGTATTAAAGGATAAACAAGCGCTTTACGAGCTAGTGAGGGGAGAACAAATATTTAACGTCCTTAACTTTTACTGTTCACAGAAAAAACGTAATCCTCTGTATGACGGCACGTATTAAGTTATTACCTATATAATTACAGCGCAGTGCGAGGAAGGCGCAGCGCGCATGGCCTGCTAATATCTCGACCGACAAATTTCAAATTTTACATAGTGATGACTATTTAATATACTTATTAAACTTCCTACTATTTTTTTTTAAATACGGGGCTCATAACCTATACTTATAGAACATTATATACACCCATGTATCGAATCAATCAATAATTTATAAATAACTAAATAAGAAATCGAGCAATGAACATTCACAAAGACCGAGGATAAATATGTAAGACAATAAGAATTAAGAACTGGAAACTAAGAAATGGGAACTGGGTTTTTACTCTAACATACTTCAGCCGGCCTGCATGGATTACAATATAGACATGGAGTATGTCAGGTCGACCCTTCAACCTTTCAACATAATAACTCAGTCTTCTTCGACAATTTTGTGTCTGCTAATCTAAGGTAAAGGTATATCCTTATTATTAATTTATTATACTCACTAGACTGATTGGACGGGGTGTGTGCGCAGAACGAGGTTCGTGCAACAAGGCGCGGAGGTGTGCTATGTAGGACGCAGCAAGCCGTAATGTGTCCAATTTTGACAGTTTTGTGTCAGCTGGGACCCATGGGAGAGTGGTTTTTAGCCTGTGAATATGAAATATAGTTTATTTTATTAGATACAGGCTAATTACGAAACGGGGACTAAGGCCAATTGCAATTGGCAATATAAATAGGTCTATTAGGGTTGTGGGCATGCCCATCGTGCCCACAACAATGGATCCGCCCTTGTAGGTACTTATAGAATTACAGTCGAGTGCAAGAATATGTACCTATAGATTTAATCCGAGCATAAGCATGTCCTTTATTTCGATATAAGAGTATTGGATATATTTTTGTATACGTTGTGTACCCCCATAATTATGACTGTACAGTTGCAATAACTCGCAGAAATGTTAAAGTGGCAAGTTGTAAAGGAAGTACAAATCAATTTATGTAAAAATATTAGAAAGACTTATCATACACAGAATTAGTTCAAGTGTTCTATAGCTATCATAGTATCTTCTTAAATGTTTTAAGAAGGAATACTTACCGGCAAAATGCTTTGGATAGCACCCTCATTCTGGCCCGCTCGCGCGCGTTGGCGGCGTTTCTGTGCTGTGGCTCTTGTCGACCTGCGGACAACACCGGGGTAACTCACCAATATACAACAGGGATAAAGAGTCAGGATATATAACAATCGAACAAAAATCTCACATAAACACATGTAGGTACACAAGCCGAAGAAAAAAACCATTTATTTAAGAATAGATTAAAACACCTACATATACAAAAAGCCAATTATAAAATTGACGAATTCATAAACGAAAATTCTATAGCTTGCCTGACTTCTGATATTCTTCGTCGTTCCATCGTCATTAATGTTATATGATATATTATATTGTAATGTTATATACTTAATGGGCTCAGCGGAAGATCAGCGCTGGCTCCTAAGCTGGCAATATGCTGAGTTGAGTCCATTTTGTGATGCACACCAGGTGTATTTTTTTTCTTTCTTTGTCTGTCATTGTTTTTGTATATGTGTTGTCACAAATAAATATTTTTTTATCTTTTTTTTATCTTTTATATAATGTATAATAACCTACAAATAGTAGGTAGCTTGTGATAAATTATTAGTTTACTAATGATAATTTTATAAGTGTGTTTGTAACTAACAATCTATGGATATTCATTTTATTTTTATGTATTTATTAATGTTAACTACCTTAACTACCTACTAAGAAAATAATATTGGGTGAAGCTGGTACCTAAAGGTATCGAACACCTTATAATACCAGCAATGAACCAATTTCAAATTTTCTTCTATTCGCTATTTTCGTGGAGTAGCGCTAACAGTACCTACCAGCCAGCGCAGCGGCGGGTCGCTCATAAAAGCCGAAGTCCGTCGGCTTAACTATAACTTTCCCGCAGTTCAACAGTTTTCCTTAAGCTCAATGTGATTCTTATGAAGAAAAGGCGAAACTATATTGGTTCCGTCTTGCCTAAGCAACCACCAACCCTTCACATGCCAAATAAGTATAAAAACATCTATTTGTGACAAACCGCTGAATCAATTAGAATAACATTTGTTATGGACATAGTTCGAGACTCTCATACTTTTAGCGTCAGCACTTTTAATTAAATTTCTTAATTCCATTATTTAACTACCCTCACCTGAGCCCGATTGAGAATCATCAAAGGAGAAATCATCATCATCCTCCCACCCCTTTTCCGGAGATTTGCTTACTCGCTTCCTTGGCATTTCACACTATTGCACATCACCACAAACACATTTTTGAAATCAGAACATTTTTTTTTATTAACGGTCTTGGCGGCTTCGTCGACGGTTATCATATGCGATGCGCCGGCGCAAGGCGGGCGGATTCTGGGCGGTGCTACGCTCGCCCCACCCGCGCGATCGACTAAGGAGGAACCTACCTACTGAAATCATAATACATGGAATCCAGAGTCTTTGTTGTATAAATAATCAGTTCGGCTTTTGTTTAGGGGTTGGGCTTTGGATTGAAATATTTTCTTGTAATGTAAATTAAGTAAATGTAGGCTCTTATATACCTAATACGGCTAAAGTCAGGATGGAAACTTCGGTATTATAATTATGTTTATTGTTGAAATTAATTATTTATCATGCTCTACAACTATGCATTTAAAAAAAAGTCTATTAGCAGCTCCATTTCATTTGATTTGTGCTGGGAATTAATAGGGAACTTAAATTTGACTATTGAACGTCAGCATGCTGTATAGGTACCTACATATAGAGTTATTTCACATTGTAGGTACCTACAATATTTTGTCTACGGAATACGGCGTCTGATTGGCTGAACACCTGAGTCAGTCAGTTGTATAATATATATTCTTTACTTTAACATGCATGGAACGTAGGTAAATAGCAGTGGCGGCGCGTTTATACAAACCGATTCCCACCAGCATGACTAACTTTACTGCAGTTCAGCGGTTTTCCTTGGGCTCAAGAAGAAAAGGCTAAGACATATCGGCTCCGACTTGCCTCAGAAAAGAATTGTCGCGTCGCCACTGGTAAGTACTATAGGTCTCTGCTTTGACTAAGATTGAGTGCCCAGGGTTTTTACTCTAAAACATATTTGGTGCAATGAAGCTTAAATAAATAGTAATTACATATTGTCGGAAGATCAAATAGCGGCGTCGAATGAGATAAAAGATTGACAGCTCGGGCACTTCCGTGACATGTAATACTTTACCCAGTCTGCCCTCTCCGTCTACACGTGTGCACCCTCGGGCGCCCTTAAATTTGAACCGAAATGTTTCTGTTCTCTCGTAAGATTATTTTCCGAGAGTTTCATTCGATGTATTAAACATTTGTATAACGTATTTTTATGGGTTTGTCCTTCACCAATAGAGAAATTAAGTAGGTACCTACTTGTCCATAGGTGTACACAGTGGTGACGCCGCGCGCCCACCACATTTAGGGTCAATTGTGTCCACACAATAAATTCCAGAATGTTGAATTACTGGTTCGAGATTCTAGTTTCTAGTAGGTACCTATGCCATCGAAGATTAACCTCTTGGGCCACCCTGAAAAAATAATCATAAAACTAGATACGCCAATGTGCTTGCCTAAGTTATGTGTTACTAAAAGTATAATGTTTTCGTCATCACGAGGATTAAAAAAAAAAATGTAGATTCGAAAAATATATTATGTAGACTACGAAAATTGATGTCGATTTTATTACTTGTAGATAGTCAAAATAGCAATAGATTGAGATGAAGGCAATAGATTAAGGCAAAATATTGTTGTTATGAAAAAAAACCCGGACCCGGACCCGGACCCGGGTATGTCCATAAACTACGTCCAACAATGAGAAGTAGGGCACAGCGATGACCATCACGTTTGAATCTGGAGCAGCCGAACTGGGGAAGTACCTCCTCCTTACAGAAGACCACAGCCATAATAGCACTGCTACCTTTCAGGTCTGTAGTGTTGTGTTCCTGA
This sequence comes from Grapholita molesta, assembly GCA_022674325.2. Taxonomy (NCBI): domain Eukaryota; kingdom Metazoa; phylum Arthropoda; class Insecta; order Lepidoptera; family Tortricidae; genus Grapholita; species Grapholita molesta. The sequence continues at coordinate 6,653,343 of CP053132.2, forward strand.
TGGTGAGTAAGGTTCCCAGAGCTCCAACCCCCTTAAAGGCCGGCAACGCGCTTGTGACTCCCCTGGTGTTGCCCATGGGCGACGGTAATTGCTTACCACCAGGCAATCCGTCTGCTCGATTGCCGCCTATATCATAAAAAAAAAAATACCTATGGCGCGGCGTCGCGTCGTTGTTTTGTGGTAATCGCATACAAATCCAATACAATCCATCCAATTAAGTTTAAATGAATAGATATTATGGACCCGGGTGTTGTCCCTAAACTGGAGACCAGAAACCACCGGAGGACGGAGTGCAGTCTGCCTTAGAGCCGTGAAACATATTGAGATCGCCAATTGGCCCAGTTGATTATGGCACTATACCCTTGCTACATATCGCGGTCTATGGGGGAGACCCATGTCCCGCAGTGGACGTCCGTGGCTAAAATAGAAGCTAGTATTATGCACCACTTGGGTGTTAACATTATTCCTTGATTGTCAAATATCTGTCTATAATAAAATATACTTACAAAGAGCCTTTTCATGTGTTATTGAATTTCTTCGTCAACCCTAATTGCGAAGGTGATCAAACTCGAGCCTGGCTGCGGGAGTTAGGATATCCGTGAATAGGATAGGCTTAGGGTTATCTCTACATTACAGCCTAAGTAATTACTTACTTTCCATTACAGCCTAATCACATACTTTCCATAGTGTTCACAATTACAATTTTACCTTAGCTTGGTAATTTAGCGAGTGTGATTTACTATTAAATATAGGTACTTTACTGTAAACTGCTCCTGACTAAGAGCTGTGTTTGTGTGTAGATTATAACAGCCCTAGCTTTTAGCTAAGGTCAATGTGGGTAAGACCGGCATACTATATTTTTAAGGGAAGTCCGTCATATGCCACTAAATACCTATGAGATAATGTAGGAAATTAGTCGGTAGACGGTCTTTTCAGATAGACGGTCTTATCCACATTGACCTTACTTACTTACATATGTAATTGAATTACCTAGGTTCTATACTCGCCCCTTGCCCCTCGCATGTCCATGAATCACGGGGTTAAGATATTTTACGTAAAGCCTGAAAGTTTGCACCTGCAACAAATATTTACATCCGTTATCCTTTAACGACCTCTTAGTCTAGTCAGTTATGACCCTCTTACGAATATGTCCCGGGTTTGAATCCTGGCAAGGTCATTTATTTGTCAATGTCTATATAAAGTTGTGTTTATATAAACGAACCCGGGTATGTCCTTAAACTACGTCCAACAATGAGAGGTAGGGCACAGCGTTGACCATCACGCTTGAATCTGGGGCAGCCGTACCGAAGAAGAAGTACCTCCTCCTTACAGAAGACCACAGCCATAATAGCACTGCCACCTTTCAGGTATGTAATGTTGTGTTCCTGATGGTGAGTAAGGTTCCCAGAGCTCCAACCCCCCTTAAAGGCCGGCAACGCGCTTGTGACTCCCCTGGTGTTGCGAGTGCCCATGGGCGACGGTAATTGCTTAACACCAGGCAATCCGTCTGCTCGTTTGCCGCCTATGTCATAAAAAAAAAATATTACTCGCTTTTCGGTACTATGTGGCGCAGCGCCATCTATGGACACATGTTGTGTTAATTTGATAGCGAAACACGGAATACTAAAACGTAATACTAGCACTGAGACGCTAGCTATATATGAGAGATATCGCTCTGCGGGGTTTTGTATAGACATTGTCACTCCATGACTTGAATGTTCCTTAATCACGAAATACGTATTTGTTCCCGGGTTACGGGACAGGCACAGGCATTATCTATGTATTTAAATAGATTTACGAATTTGTCTATTACCTTTAGAGGTAACCTCGACTAGTACCTACCTATCTATATCACAAGCCTTATTGAGCATTGCGTACTCATACTGTACTCATATTGACTCTATTTGATTTTATTCAACTATCCACGAATAAACAGGTCTGAAGGTTTTCAGGTGTCTCTAGGTTGCGGTGACAGTTTATCATAGAGTGAATACCTAGGCTGTTATGTTACCGAACCAGCGTGCTACACTCTCGACCTTGTCGACACTTACCATCAGGTGCGACTGAGGTCAAACGCTAGTCAGTCTTGTATAAAAAAAATGGGACATAGGTTTGTTTGATATCACCGTGGAATTAAAACAACCAAACAAATGTACCGAGTGGAGTGCGCGTGGCAACCCTAACAGTCCAGGTGGCTGATGTCAAACAGTAAGTTTACCGACCGCTTTAAGCGCCATCGAGTATTTGTGACTTGCTCTACCTAACTGTTTTCTCAACAAATGTTAGTCATTATCCTACTAGCAAGAGAAATTATTTATCAATTCATTTTCACGAAAATATAAACTGTCACATTTATATTTAGATTTGAGTAAACAAGTAGTATTGAAATCTACAAATACCTGCAGCACACAGACTAAAATAGAAATAGAATCTTAAATATATCTAAAACAAGCCACCATGTGATCATATCAAATGGTCAAATACTGGTGTCGAGGGCCGACGCATCGATATTTAGACTTTTTTTTCAATGCCGCCACCGCTGCACTAGCCTTGGACAAGATTCTTGGACTTCTTGATAGATAGGACGGCGCCAGTATAGGTATAACTAAACCAGTTAACGTCCCAAATCAGTATTTCCTCGTCCTAAGGTTCCAGGGGATTTAAACTTCATCCCGACGTTTCGAACCCTTTAGCAGCATTCGTGCTATATGTACGCGATATAATCCGTTTCAGTTGTTTTTTTTTTTGACATGTGATATCAATATCAATATTATTCATTCAACTCCAGAGGTGTCACAAGTACGTTGCCAACCTTTAAGATCTCTATACGCTCTTTTCTTGAAGGTTTGGATGTCATGCGGTCCGGAAATACTGCACAATCAATTTATTCCAAAGTTTTGCTGTGCGAGGCAGGAAGTTTCTAGAAAAAACGCACAGTTGAGGACTGCCAACCATCCAAGTGGTGATGATGAAAGTGTTATCGTGTAGAGCGCTGGCAGAAGGAAGCAGCAGGAACAATTGTTCGAGGAATTCCTCGGAGCACTCTCCGTAGGAGATACGGTAGAAAATGCAGAGTGAGGTCACATCTCTACGCATGGAGTCAAGCCGGTCCGAGATATCCTGGCTGCCAGCAATTCTAGTCGCCCATTTTATTTAATTTGGCAAAATTTTTAATGTGTCAACAACATAAATGGAATAAGTAGATGAAGATATGTCATCTATTGACAGAGTGCAAAGCGGGTGGAGGGGGTAGCCTAAACGATCACAGCGCTCGCTACGGCTAAAATTGTCATTTTTGTCGCTGACTTGAGCTGTCAAATCCATATTGCAGTAAACATTTTCTAATCGTTTTAATAATGTTACTGACTACGATTGTCCAAAATTGTGTAATATAGTGAAATAACACAAGATTTCATTAATATTTTTCACAATATTTACTTACTTCTTGTTCGACAGCGGTGACAATAATGTCCATAATGGCCGCCTGTCACGTGGCGCTGTTGTCGCGCTCGGTCCCAATTCTATATACTTCATATATATACTTAAGAAAAAGTTGAGAAAAAGTGACCGTCCTCCGGACGTCAGCCGCCAAAGGGGATGCGGGTTTAATTCAATCTAGTTGGAGGACCTAGTCAGTTTTTATTAAGTATATGTATTGTCATCTACTTAATTTTTTCATATATATAAACTACTGTTACTACTTAAAATGAAAATATAATTTGACTTTTAGAGAGACCGTGAGCGTGCAAAAAGTGCTCATAACGCGAATCGGACCACGGCACTGCTGTCAGTTCTGTCTGACTTGTCACATTGACGTTGACAATTGAATTGACATTGCGTAGCGTATTTACCAGTTTTTATCGATTAAAAGTTATTGTTTTTTCTTTGCCTTCAATGCCTTCTTGAGAGATCAAAAAAACAAAAATTAAAGTATATGGAAAATATAGTTACTGCATGTAGAATCAGATAACAAAGAGGCCTATAGTTGCGTAGGTGTGCAGTGCGCGGCAGCCATGTGTGAATAACTATTAAACCGTTAGGAATTTAGGATGCTGCCGGGCATCGGAGTCTTCGGGACTGGCTCCGTCGCCAAGGTGCTAGTGCCATTTCTGAGAGAAAAAGGATTTGTTGTTGAGGCAATATGGGGAGTGACGTTGCAAGAGGCCGAGGCTGTCGCCAAAGAACTCAAAATACCGTTCTTCACCAATAAAATCGACGACGTGCTTTTAAAGAAAAATGTAAACTTGGTGTTCATTGTTTGTGCTCCGAATTTACACGCTCAAATTTCTGTGAAGGCCTTGGGTATCGGCAAGCATGTAGTATGTGACAAACCAGCTGGACTTTGTCAAGCCGAGGCCCTTAAAATGGTGCGTGCCGCGCAGTACTATCCCAGTCTGATATCAATTATCAACCATTCACTGCGATTCTTGCCCGCATTCAGCCACATGAGAAAATGTATTCAAGAGGGTTATCTAGGAAGTCCCGATGATCTAACTCTGATGGATGTGAGAGTACAAATGGGCTCATTACTAGGAGACACATACAACTGGTTGTGTGATGATACCATGGGAGGAGGCACACTCACTTTAGTTGGCAGTCATGTTATAGACTTAGTTACATTTTTAACTGGACAGAGAGTTGTCAAAGTACATGGAGTATTGAGAACATTTGTTGAGGAAACAACCAAAGTCAATGGTATCAGAAAAATAACAGCACCTGATTTTTGTACATTCCAACTCCAAATGGATAAAGGTTTGTTGGTGACAGCCACCCTCAACAACCACTTGCCAGGGCCTTGTTTCAATCAAGAAATATACATTTGTAGTAAAAAGGGCTACTTGGTTGTGAGAGGAGGTGACCTACATGGTAGATTGCACAAACCTGCCTCAATGAAAATAGAAGAGGAATGCAAAAGAGGCCATGACAAGGAAGAGGTGATTTATGTTGATGTTGAAGATTTAAGTTGTGCCTCAAGTGTCATCCCTAAGCCATACATAAAGGGTTTGTGTAAAATGATTAGTGCTTTAAAGGAAGCCTTCTTGCCAGTAAAGGAACAAATGGATTGGATTAAAGAACCTGTAAGAGCTGCTGCAACATTTGAGGATGGGCAGAGGGTGCAGGCTGCAATGGAGGCCTTGCGGCAATCATGTGAAGATGGTTGTTGGACATCAGTACAATTGCTGACAGAGCCCCCGGATCCAAACCCGGCCCTGTCAGCTGCAGTTCGCCGAACTGCTATATCATTACAATAGATATGCATTTAGATCAAGTTTTGATATGCCATTATAATGTACCTTTATTACATCATAAGCATATTATTTTGTTAATGTGTGTTAGAATTATATTGCGTAAAATTATCTATTTTTTTGCTGTAAAATCATATATCACATAGTACTCTTAGTATACTGATCAGTTGTTTAGTATATGATTTTGCAGTTATGGACAAGTTTTACAATGGAAATTCTTAATGACAATGATTGGTAACTGTATGGTGGATAGACATTTTTAAAATATAATATTAACATTGTAGTATCAAAGTTTTATAAAGTATAGATAAATTAAGGACAGCTCAGAATTGTATATGTTGTCTTCTTTCTGCTACCTTTGTGCATAAAGAGGTAAAGTTTGGTTGCATACCCTACATAAGTGGGATAGGATCTAGGTTTTCTAGTAGCCATCATATTAACAAACTCAATAATACAACTGCATTAATACACCTGTATCATTAACCACATTGCTATCATTATTTGGCAAATTATGAAAATGCACAACAATGCAGCACTGGTGGAACATGGCAGCTCAATATATTTGTCTATAAGTTATAAAGAACATAATTCAGAATAAGCTCCAGTATGACTAGACTAGATATAAGTTTGACTGGCTTCCAATGCAATTCAACACTGATATTTGTTTTACTATTTGAAACATTTACATATGTAATAAATAAGATGTAACAAATTCAAATACCTACCATATATAATCAAATTTTAAAATGCAATTCTGAGCCTAATTCATTTATAAATTGTTATAATCAAGTAGTAATCTCAAGAAACTTGTGTTCTGACCCCAACAACTAGGTACCTACTTGCCTACTGTCCAGTAAAACCCAAATTACAACTACAATTTTTAGCTAGTTGCGATTGGATATCAGTCGGCCGTCAGTCACTCTGTCTGCATTCTGCTAAGCATCCTATTAACTCTATCATTCTGGATGCTAATAACTGTCTTAAAAAATAATCATTATTTAAACAGATGTATTAACTGTGATAACTGAAATAAATTTTGAAACTAATTTATGTTGTTTTCTTATCATATCTTATTGTGAACAATAAAGCTTAGACTTTGATACTGGTTAGTGGATATGAGTGGGCTGGAGAGGTTTATGTAAAGCAAGTGAGAGCCAATATGGTTTTCCTTTTTGTATTGAACTGAAAAATAAAACTGCTAATTGTAGAGAATATAGTCAAGCCAAAGCATATTCTATTTTTTTAATTATTTATTCATGGTAAGAAAATAATTATTCATGTAATTCATTTTACAACTGATAAATGTATGAGGGCCAAGTAATTTTGGGGTCTATGAGCAAGTGTTATTTGAATCCTGTAAATTAGTCTCAAGCACTCAAGACCAATTTTCAGAATTATGGTACAAACTACACTAATTCTGAGGCAACTGTTAAATACTTTTTGCGTTTTTTAGGATAATTTATACACAAAGATAGAGATATTTCATGTACTAAGTATCCATACTTGATGTATAAGCATACATCCAGATTAAGGCAGGTGAAATAATAGGCCAATGATTTTAGTAACAGTATTATAATAAGAAATGCAACGGAGACAACATTATGTCCATGTTTCATCAGCAACCAACATATTACACAATCACATCTTGTTCATACACTACGATTTCTAAAATTTAAGACTAACCATTTCGAACCGCATAAAGTTAAAACTATACACTAAAATTTAGTTGTCGATTTTCGCCAGTATGTCAGACTCTCTGAAGAGATGGTACTCCTTGTCTTCGGAATCTAAGGAGACTTTGGTGCCGCCATATTCAGGGAGGAGCACTTTGTCGCCCACTTTCACCAGAAGGGGGATGAAATCTCCATTGTCCTTCCTTGCGCCAGGTCCCACAGCGATGACTTCTCCATGGAGAACTTTGCTCTGTGCTTTTTCTGGTAGCACGATACCCCCCGCAGTCTTTGTAACAGCTTCAGCGCGTTTAATCAAAACACGGTCCAAGAGAGGAATCAATTTTCTCGCCGCAGATGCCATTTTAAGATTTTTGCCTCGTTTGACAGAGATTAAAACAAGTGAAGTGTAGAGCGATTTTAGGTTATCTGCTTCCAATCTAGAAAATTCGCATTGAGAGCCGGGCGGCGAACGAAACGAACTTTGACGGGCGGAAGGAAGACGAGCCGGTCTGTGTAAAGGGTTGCCATTAAATTTTATAAAATTTTGGAAAAAACAATAGATTAACATACAGAAAATTATCACCGTAATATTCTTATATTTAACTCACGCTTTATAATATTGTACTTAATTAAAAAATAATATTAGATATATAAACTTAGACGTAGCGTCCATCTGTTGTCGAGTAGTCAAACTAATTGATACTCGGAAACAGTTCTGAAAACTGACAATAGATGTAGTTCTATAACTATATTATATGACTATTAGGCGCCTAGATGACGCTGTAAGTAATATACTACAATACACTTTCATCTGATTTACTTAGATGGCGCTGTCACTTCGGTTTTTTAAAAGTATAATTTTTTGCCAAACTGTAGGTATTTCATACAGTCAAGTAAGTTGCTAAGCAGGCAGGTGTTTAGAATGATCTTGACACGCTTTTGTTCTCTTAACAATGAAATCGTCGTCAAGTTTATTTTGCAGAAAGTATAGTCTCAAACAGTGTCGCCGTGTCACCAGAACTTAAATTTTATTACTTTTATTATTATTTCGCATTTGGAGAACCAACACCTAACAATTCCTGATAATACAGTAACAGAAAAACAATATTTCCACCTCAACAGGTCGGAAAGAACTGTTTCATTCTTTAAAACAGATAACATAGGCAATTGCAGTTTATTAATAAGAGTGTAAGGATGTGTTACGATTATATTTGGCCACAGTGACTACATCTACTCGTAGGTATATATGATGCTATAGGTACACACCCATATTTTAAACTTGACTGTAATTTACGCTGCCGATTATGCAACCTAATCTCAATATCAATCCAATCCATAAGCAGTTCTCTATTAAATAGCCGCCCACAAATCAGACGCAATTTTAATTTGTCACACATGAAATTCAAATGACGGGCGGGCTAGAGGCTATAACCATCGTTTTGGTCATCCAACAGTCATGTCCGCGTCAAATACGCAAGTGACGGCGCCGTGACCGCCGGTGGAATGCACGCCGGCGCCGGCCAGTCTCAGGCACACCTGCGCGCGGGCACACAATCACAGCTACACTACAAGCACAATAACCTCATGTACATACACGAATATGTGTATGTGTGCACGCGCATCGCAATTTATGACCGCCTCCGCGTTTATGCGGCCACATGAAAGCACAGAGGACCTATTGTTTACAGCAAAGGTTTTAAGGCCAGTTATTGTTATGGGTTTGACAGTTGAATGTTTAATTGCTTAAACAGCGGCGCTACCGCGAAACACGATATTCGTAAATTTCGGACGATTGTCTCTGTCACTCTCATGACGCCCTAATGGGAGTAAAAGAGATAGATGCCCGAAATATACGAACTTCGATGTTCGCGGTACCGGGCCAGTATAGGAAGTCAAGTGTCAGAATAAGTATCTTTAGGTAGGTAACCTACAGTACCTAGTAATTTTTCAATGTAATGCAGGTATATATTAAATTATGTATGAAGGATTAAGGAGTATGGTTTAATATGGTTAACTCATTAAATTGAGACTATTCCAAAATAGGTGCTACTATATATCTTGAAAATAACGTCAGCCATCATATCATATAATTGTATCAGTACACATGTTCAGAACGCATCCGTAGTGACGTCACGTATGGACGTTCGTTTCCGAAATTTGAAGATCGCCGATGACTCGGGGGAATAACCGCCCGGGCCGCCGACAGCCACAGCAACGGCAATGATTCAAAATCCATTGAGCGACCAACACCTTATTTTGTACAATTACTTGTATTATCAAGAAATACAATTTTATTATATTTTTAATAACAAGTCTTCATTGAAGATCCACTTAGGCATCCCTACGTTATATAGAAAAGGAGCCTAGGCATCTTCAACATTGGTCCTTCACCCCTCAAAGAAGAGCGTCGAGTTCGTCTTTGTTACCAGCGCCTGCGAGAAACGCGTCCGCAACGCAGCTTTATCCTGTTTCCCGGAGGAAGCAACTCCGCGAGCCGTCTACAGCATCCCAAAAAAAAAAAAAAAACTGAGCGACTCAAGCACGGAAGAAGCGGCGAGTTCATACAACAACGGGTGTCGTCAGAAACGGCTTCAGCAACTTCCATCCGTCGGGTTGTTAGCGTCTGAAAAGTACTACGAGATCCCGCATATCCCGATTATAAGCATCGTCGTGCGCAGCGTCATCCAACTGCTTCAAGATCCCGCCAGGATCACGCAACGGCATAGCAACGAGACCAGGTCGAATTAAGGTTCAACACAAGTAAGGTCGTTTCAATATCCCTTGATACCTAATAGAATTCTTCCTTTTTTATTCGTGGTTAATTACCACACAGTTTCAATAATCGAATTGGTGTAGCTCATAAATTCAAAAGAAATTTGAATTTTCAGTTTGAATCCTAACGGTCAAAATTAAATTAAAACCCAACTTCGTTTGTCTAAAAATTTGCAATTACAAAATCATAAGTATAAATTATAAATATCACCAAGCGCACAGTAGCCGGGCGACTTCACTTGTCGAGGTCAAGGTAACGGTGCAGCTGCAATTAGTATATTATTTGTCACCGAGCGCATCGCATGTTTTCCTTATCGATAATAAGTACCTATTGTGCCGTGAATATTTAGTGTAAACAATTCGCATCCTATTTATTGGTGTTTACGGTAATTATCTGTTTAATTCGTTTAAGTTAACGTATTTAAGACTACTGTTTAGTCCGTTTAGTGCAAAAAATGGCATTACCGCAGTTAATTAAGCAGCGTGGAACGTATAAATGTAAATTAACAAATTTTAAGACGTTTCTTACGCCATATTTGTCTATCGCAAAGTTAAGTGACGTACAAGCAGGTGAAATTGAGTGCCGTCTGAATAAGATTGAGGAAATGTATACCGGGTTCGATGAATTACAGGAGCAGATTGAGGTTACCGCGGAGGTTCCCAGTGAGCAATATGCTGAGCGTCAAGAATTTGAAAATCACTACTTCGCCATTTTGGCGATCGCTCGGGACACGCTGCACAAGCGTGGCAAGGTGGATGCTGAGTGTAAGGTTATGTCTGAGGCAGGTTCCAGTTCCTGTCAGCATAAGAATAATCTGGTAAGGCTTCCAAAGATTGATCTACCTCACTTTAGCGGCAACTATCAATATTTTTGGAATTTAGAGATACGTTTTTGTCGTTAATTCACACGAACGATTCCATAGACGACATTAACAAGTTCCATTACCTGCGCTCTTCCCTACAGGGAAGTGCGGCTTTAATAATTAAAAGCCTTGATTTTAAAGCCGAGAATTATAAAACTGCTTGGGAGTTATTGTTAGCTAGGTACGACAATAACAGGTTATTAGTTAATAATCACGTGAAAGCTCTGTTCAGTGTCGAACAAATTCATAAAGAATCTCACAGAGCCTTGCGTCATCTTTTAGATATTACAAATAAAAACCTTAGGGCTCTTAACACTTTAGGTCAACCAACCTCGGAGTGGGACACGCTTATTATTTACATGATGTCGTCAAGATTAGATGCGGTGACAAGCCGCGAATGGGAAGAATTTAGGAATACGTTGGACAATCCCCCGACGTTGGAACAATTTACCACGTTTATTTCAAATAGGGCTGATTTATTAGAAACTCTCGAAGACTCTAAATCAAGTTCATTTAAGGCTAACCGTAATTCAGATAAACAAAAGAATTTTCTTGTTCTCAATCAGGCTAGTAATACAAATAAATCTAAATACAGTTGTCCTATGTGTGCTCAAAAACATTTTTTGTTTTCATGCGATTCATTTCGCAAATTGTCCGTTGACCTTCGTCAAAAGAAAGTCAACGAGTTAGGCATATGCCAGCTGTGCTTAAGGCCAGGTCATCAATTGTCCAAATGTCGTTTGACTACTTGTAAATATTGTACCGAGCGTCATAATACGCTGCTTCATAATGAGTTAAATAAGGATGCAGTAGAGATAACTGCTGTAACCACACTTAAAAGTGCACCTACTCAAACATCTGCATTGCTTTCCACAGCTTTGGTGAAAGTCCGAGATACAAAGGGTGCGCTGCACGTCGTCAGGGTCATGCTGGACAACTGCAGCTCGATCAACATCGTCACCGAGAAGCTGCGCAATAAGCTTCAGCTTCCGCTTTTTTCCACGAGCTCCACTATGACAGGTATTAACAATTCCTTATTAGCAAAAAGTAATCAGTCTTGCGACCTAACCATCCAATCAATGGCTGGGGACTATGAGATGGACCTTAGATGTCGTGTGCTTCCTGAAATAATAGACTTTTTACCTACATCATACATAGACACAAAAAACTTGCAAATACCGTCACATATTCAGTTATGTGATCCCACTTTTAATATTCCGTCAGCAATAGACATGTTACTAGGTGCGGAAATATTCTGGGAAGTCCTGGGCACCACTAAAATTGATTTAGGCAAACGTCAACCTAAAATCTATAACTCAAAATTAGGCTGGTTAATTTCCGGTTCAGCCCTTGGCAACCAAAATCATCATATTGTCTGTCATGCTTCAGAAATACTTGACAGTGACATTGATAAACAACTCACGCGCTTCTGGGAGCTCGATAGTGTCTCGCCGGTTCACAACGCCACTCCTGACGAACGTAAATGCGAAGAACAGTTTGAGAAAACCACTACGCGTAACGACGAAGGGCGTTTTGTCGTCAGCATGCCATTTAAGGAATCACCAAAGGTTCTAGGCGACTCTTACAAAATGGCTAAGTGTCGTTTCTTGTCATTAGAAAAAAAATTAAAACATGATTATGAATTTAGGCAGAACTACAACGCGTTCATGAATGAATATCTTGACTTAGGTCACATGTCTCTTTCCACTCGTAAGTCGACAGATGTGGAAGTGGAGTGTTTCTTGCCACATCATGGGGTGGTTCGGGAAAGTAGTCTGACAACTAAATTAAGGGTAGTTTTCGACGCTTCCGCCCCTACTAAATCAGGGGTGTCTTTAAACGAAATTCAGAGAGTTGGTCCAACTATCCAGGATGACCTAATTTCAATTTTATTGCGATATAGGCAACATAAATATGTTATTTCCGGTGACATCGAAAGATGTACCGCCAGATGCTAATTGCACCTGAACAAAGATGCCTTCAGCAAATTTTATGGCGTTTCAAGCCAACCGATCGGATTGAGTGTTACACCCTCAATACAATTACTTATGGCACAGCTTCGGCTCCGTATCTAGCTTGCCGCTGTTTAAAACAATTAGGTTTAGAGTCATCAGAGCCAAGCATACAACAATCAATTATACATGACTTTTATGTCGATGACTACTTGAGTGGCAGTTCGAGCATTGATAAGGCCATACAGTTAGGGAAAGGCGTAATTGATACATTAAAATCAGCTCAATTAAATTTACGAAAATTACGATCAAATAATGTAGAAGTATTACAAGCTATAGAAAATCACATACAGTCAAATAATAAATTACAAAACAGTACAGATAAAAATATTCAAAATTTGAGCACCTCAGCTTCAGCCAAAACGTTAGGTTTAAATTGGCAATGTGACACGGATACCCTTTTCTTCAATATTAATTTAAAAAGTTGTAATAACGTAACGAAGCGGCACATACTTTCGTCAATCGCGCAAGTATTTGATCCAATCGGTTTAGTGGGGCCCTGTATCTTAGAAGCTAAAATATTACTGCAGAAACTGTGGCAGGAAAAATGCTCGTGGGACCAGGAAATACCTCCTATGCTAAAAGAACAATGGGGTAAATTTGAAAACACTTTACCATTTCTTAATGAAATTAGAATCCCTCGGTGGGTTTTAGGAGACTCTGATATGCCAGAGATTGATTTAAATATTTTCACAGATGCATCGGAATCTGCGTATGGTGCTTGTGCTTATGTGAGAATGAAGGATAGCACAGGAACAGTTATGGTCCGTCTTTTAGCCTCAAGAATAAAATTGCGCCAATTAAGGCCACAACGACACCTCGTTTAGAATTGTCAGGGGCGGTACTGGGCGTAAGATTGTTTACTAAAATACTGAGCTCACTCACAATTAAATTTAACAAATGCACGTTTTGGTGCGATTCGATGATAGTGTTGGGGTGGTTGGCGTCTAACCCCGCCAATCTCAAACCCTTTGTACGCAACCGAGTGAGCGAGGTACAGGATGTTACTGCCGGTCATACGTGGAACTACGTGCCCTCAAAAGAGAACCCCGCTGATCTAGCGTCTCGAGGTCTAAATGCTAGGCTACTTGCCTCCTCTATTCTTTGGTGGAACGGTCCCGAGTTCCTAAAACAGGATTCAACTTCCTGGCCTAGATCGCCATCCAAGGTCTCTGAAAATTTGCCTGAAATGGCAACTTGCCTAATGACAAACATTCATGAATCTCCATTCTCTCTTCTCCTGGATCGAGTCTCGAAATTCACCAAATTAGTTCGAGTCGTAGCGTATGTTTTGAGATTCGTCAATAATTGTTCAAAAAATAAAAATAAAGTAACGGGTTTCCTACAAAGTTCAGAATTAACTGTAGCACGAAAAACAATTATATACATGTCTCAAAAAGAAATGTTTGAAGAAGAATATGCAGTATTAAAATCAGGAAAATCTCTTCCAGCTAAAAATAGATTGCTTTCTCTTACTCCGTACATTGATACGGATCAGCTGTTAAGAGTAGGTGGGAGACTTGACAACACCTATTACAGTGATGACGTCAAGCATCCAATTATACTATTTAGTAAGCATCGTCTCACACAATTACTATTTACATATTTTCATTTGCAATTTTTACACGCAGGTCCACAATTATTGCTCAATAGCGTCAAGCAACTTTACTGGCCTCTAGGTGGCAGAAACTTGGCGCGAAAAACAGTGAATAGTTGTACCACATGTTGCAGGTTCAAAGGTCAAACAGTGCAACCCATTATGGGTAAATTACCTGCAACACGTGCTCAATTAGAACATCCGTTCTTGAATACAGGGACTGATTATGCAGGTCCAATATTGATAGCTGATCGTAAAGGTAGGGGCTGTAGATTAATCAAAGCCTGGATATGTATATTTGTATGTTTTGCGGTAAAAGCCGTACATCTGGAACTTGTGACAGACCTCACCAAAGACGCATTCATGGCCAGTTTAAACCGGTTTATTGCTCGCCGGGGTAAACCAAAAAACATTTACTGTGATAATGCTACTTACTACACTGGTACATGTAATGAACTATACAAAGTACTTAAAAAAACAAATTTGGCCTCTGATCTCGCTCAAGTTGAGATTAACTTTGTTTTCTCACCCCCTTATTCACCGCATTTTGGCTCCCTATGGGAAAGATGCGTGCGCTCAGTAAAGCATCATCTGCGGCGTATTTTAAACTTAACACATTTAACCTTTGAAGGTATGAGTTCATGTCTTTCGGATATTGAAGCTGTACTTAACTCCCGTCCTATAACCCCAATGTCCAGCGATCCATCCGATTTAACCGCCCTCACACCTGCCCACTTCCTCATTGGACGACCGCTTATGTTTGTCCCTAATTCGCAGAACCCTGTGGCTGAGGAGAAGATCAACACACTGCAGCGGTACCGACGAGTGGAGCAGCTGAGACTTCATTTTTGGAACAGATTTAAATTAGAATATGTATCGCAATTACAGCAAAAGACCAAATGGTCTTCATCACATGACAAACTGGAGGAAGGAGCCCTTGTTATTGTTAAAGAAAAGGGGGTTGCCCCCTTAATGTGGCTACTTGGTCGAATTGTGAAACTTTATATGGGAAAAGATGGAGTAGACAGAGTAGCGGACATAAAAACGAAACGGGGAATAATAAAAAGGGCATTTAATAATATTTGTCCCCTGCCCGTATCTATGTAACGTGTACATCAAGATATACACAATTTCTTATATCCTGCTCTGAATTATAGGTCTTGAAATACTTCAACGCGGGGAGCATGTTCAGAACGCATCCGTAGTGACGTCACGTATGGACGTTCGTTTCCGAAATTTGAAGATCGCCGATGACTCGGGGGAATAACCGCCCGGGCCGCCGACAGCCACAGCAACGGCAATGATTCAAAATCCATTGAGCGACCAACACCTTATTTTGTACAATTACTTGTATTATCAAGAAATACAATTTTATTATATTTTTAATAACAAGTCTTCATTGAAGATCCACTTAGGCATCCCTACGTTATATAGAAAAGGAGCCTAGGCATCTTCAACACACATTAGATCTAACGTCAAAATTGAACCATTAAGGCAATCACAAAACGATTAGGTACACACATACCTATATTTTTTTATTATAAAAACACATGCACACAGCAGGTACTCCGTTTTTTGCCTTCAATTTGCGATCCAGGATCGTTTTATAATTATTAATAGTAACGTAGATACTTATTAGATAAATGAATTATTGGCAGTTCGGGAAAATCATTAAAACGCACTTCTCCAATAACATCACAAATATCCTATAAGTATGTTTATATATTATGTTATGATAACTCAATCAAAAAGTAATAATTGGTTGAAACCCGAACGAAGATTAGAGAATCGACAAAGTGAAATGAATAGATTCGTAAAAAGAGTTTGTATAGAGTGGAAAAATGCAAAAAGACCAAATTGTGTACAGGTTCACACGGGCTGCCGATGCGAATTTTGCAAACAGCTCACGTGTTTGGTGTAGGGTGTCCATGAATAGGTTAATTGAAAGAATTTTGGAACGTTTTCGTGTAGGTAAAGTCTGTGAAAAAAAATAGGAAAAAAAACATTTATGTTTTGATTTAAAGACAGGTTTGCTGCCCTTTATCTAACAGGCTTAAGAACCTTTAGAGTATTCAGACACAATTAATTCTAAATTAGAATTATAAATTGAAATAAGTGTAAGATGAAATATACATACTTAATTAAGCAAAAGTAACCAGGCTCAATGGTGTACGAGTCACCATCATTCAGCTTACGCGGCTGAAAATTACCTATAATTAGTTTTCCAATGTAACAACACGAGGGCATGACTACTTAGTAGATAGATAAGTAGTAGAGCAGTAAAATCCAGCTATTTTTTACTGTTACGTACACGTGCCGTGCGTATGTGTATGTCTCACGGGGAAAGTAAAATTATAAATAGGAGTGTTATGAGTTTTCTAAAAATTGTTGAAAAAGTAAACATTTTTTCTGTAAAATATCGATAAGCAAACTTGATAAAAATATTACGAGATATTTAAAAACTGTCCATTAAATTATCATATAGGATGCCAGTGCGAATACCATTTACGATTACTTTACTAGAATCCAAAGGTAATCTTGGCATTTTGAATACATAGCCTGGTTACTGTACAGTAAAAAGTTGCGATAATAGCCGTACGCGGATGTTCAAAGCGGACAAAATAACACAACAAACACAGCCTGGCTGTATAGCCTTATGTACACAGTTCAAGGTTGCGTTGCTGCCGAGAAAATGCCGTAAGTTCCGTATGTGTTATGAGATAAGGGTGATTATTGCGGTGATTGTGCGTCAGGTAGCTGCGTAGGCGCTTGGTGGTGCGTCTGGAAGAGATCGTGGTCGGTTCTCACGCATGCGCACAGGTGCGCATCCGGCTATCTCAGCGCAGGATTTGAATCAGTTTAGTGTGAAGCGTTCTAATTATAAAAGCGAAACAAAGCCTTCAATTAGGCAGCCTGTACCTACAATATTTGCGGATTCGTACAGCTAGTAGACATTGTGCAGATTTATAAGGATTAAATGGGGCCGATTCGAATATTTGGATGGAATATCTATCACACGAGCTTTTTATACCTTTCTTGAACACCATATATACAGCCTTGGCCTAAAGTATTGAGCACACCCTTTTTTTAATCTGAGTCTAAAAACTATCTCTTTCTAAACTGCATTTAAACAATTTTCTGATATTTCAAACTTTAACATAAGTACACAACAAGAGAACATCAGTTTATAATACTAAAAAGCACGTTTTAAATAAGAGAACAAACATTCGTGAGTTCACTTCATTGTTGATCCGAATTTTTTGGTGAATTTTCTAATCAATCACAGCGACACTCATGCTCGTAACTTGCCTACTAGCGCAAGTGTAGCCGAAAAATCCACCCTAGCGAGTGTACCTTTTTCACATGATTTTATAAGGTAACAAACGGAATTAATGTAACGAAAAATGTATGAACATTTTGGGATAGGTTTTAATTCCCCTATTAGGATGGAAAGAGTTTCTGATTCTGAACTCTTCCGCATAAACTAAACCTTATTTAAAAGATTGGGTTTATAAGGATAATTATGATATCCCATTATGATGCTACTAATACTTTAAGACGCTGGTGGTAACTAAAAACAACTAAGTCCGTCTTCATACTATAAAATAATTTTCGTGTTCATACTATAAAATAATTGAAATCAACGCCATCTAGTGATTGTACTAGAAATTACTTTCCTCACGGTCCAGCCAGACAATTTTTCATACAACTCCAGCAACGGCAGCAATCATATGCGGCCTTTCTCGTCGACTCACTCCACTCGAGGTTATTCATTTGTTATCTATCAGTTTTATTAACGGCCGCCATGACAAGTCCTGTTGTTGATATCGAAGAAGGCAAATTACGGGGGTACGAAAAGAAAACAAACAACAAAGTTTACTATGGATTCAAGGGAATTCCGTACGCCAAGCCACCTATCGGAGATTTACGGTTTAGGGTAAGTGTGTTATAAAAACTTGTTATAAGGTGATTAATTGATTATCTACTCAGTTTGTCTGACACTTCAGACGCAGACCTATAAACCTATTACTTATTGTTTAACGTATTGTTTATAATATTATGTAACCTATAAATAAAATAATTTCGACGTGTGGGTCGGTACACTCGGTACCCAGATGTGCACTTGTGCATTCTAGTTTTATTATTTATATATTAAGTGCATACTTACTACATGCTTATATCTAAGTAAAATTATTGGAACTAGTTTTTATCAGGAAATCTCCTGGTTACTTCAGATCACAGCTTCAGATTAATGATGAAAACAAAATCTTTTAATACTTTACATATATATACAGTTTTCCCCCCTGTCGGGCTTGAGAAAGATAAACATAAAACTTGAAATTATTTTGTAAGTTCTAGTAATTTATATTTTCCAGGAATTATTTTCCTTATCTAGTTTACGAAGAAATATCATCATCTTCCTCGCGTTCATTTTGCCACGGCTCATGGGAACCTGGGGTCCGCTTGGCAACAATCCCAGGATTTGGCGTAGGCACTAGTTTTACGACAACGACTGCCATCTGATCTTCCAACCCAGAGGGTAAACTAGGCCTTATTGGGATTAGTCCGGTTTCCTTCACAGAAAAGCTACTAGTTATTATCAAATGATATTTCGTACATACGTTCCGAAAAATTTGTACGAGCCGGGGTTTGAACTAGTGACCTCCGGATTGCAAGTTTCACGCTCTTATGGCTAGGCTACCATCGCAGCGCTGTTATGAAGAAATAATACACTAATAATTTATCGTTTCATTCTAGGTTCCGGAACCTCCGACGAAGTGGGAGGAAGTACGGGATGCGACAAAAGACTGTAACATGTGCATTCAGTTCGACAAGACTTCGAGAACTGTTGTCGGCAGCGAGGACTGTTTGTTTTTGAATGTTTTTACCCCCTCACTGCCTGAGGAGGGGGGCGCTAGAGCGCTGCCTGTCATGGTATTCATACACGGGGGCGGCTTTATGTTCGGCTCCGGCACTGATCCCACGGATCTCGGCCCCGACTGGCTGGTTGAGCAGGACGTGGTTGTGGTGAGCCTTAACTACCGCCTTGGCATTCTCGGGTTCCTGAATCTCGACCGTCCCGAGGCTCCGGGCAACATGGGACTCAGGGACCAAGTTCAAGCTCTAAAATGGGTGCAGAAAAATATAAGCAAATTTGGCGGAGACCACAATAATGTCACTGTGTTTGGAGTAAGTGCTGGTGGGTCGTCGATAGAATACCTCTTATTGTCACCGATGGGTAAAGGCCTCTTCCATAAGGCCATTATTCAATCTGGATCTACACTGCTAAATTGGGCCATAAATAAAGATATGAGAGTAATAATTAATAATTTACCACAAATGAAAGATAATATTTTGGACGATGATCAATTGATGCAGTCACTGAAGAGTTTGTCAGCCAAAGATTTAATTTTAGCATCAATGGCAGCTTTGGAATCAACTAAATGGAAAGGCGGACTTTATTTTGGATTCGTACCATCTGTAGAAAAACCTAGTGGATGGGAGCCGTTTTTAGATAAATCTCCATTGGAGTTGCTCTCTCGCGGCGAGTTCACACGCGTCCCAGTCATGACAGGCTTCTGTACTCGAGAAGACATTATTCTGCGGCCCATTAATCCACATTTGCTGGAAAATTTAAAGCAGAATAATGTATTTCTGGATCATGTGCCTTTTGAAATTGATAACGAATTGAAGGCTGAAGTTGAAAATAAACTTAAGAAAATCTATTTAGAAGCCGAGAGCCGATATGGAGAAGATGACGAATACGCAATAGATTTTTTCTCGGATGTTGACTTTATCGCGGGCATTTATGTGTCTGCTAATTTGATATCAAAAAATAACCCGTCTGTGTACCTTTATGAGTTCTCTTATAGTGGAAAACTTAATTACGTGAAAACGAAATTTGGTATTACATCTCCAGGAGCTAGTCATGGTGACGACTCTGGGTACATTCAACCTTCTGCAAAGGTACCCACAGCAAATATTTCTGAAACCGACAAACTTGTTCGAGACAGAATGGTGGCGCTGTTTACTAATTTCGCAAAATATGGGTAAGAGTATTTTCAAAACTACATAAATTCATCATTTCTGAGTTTAGTAGCTAAAAAAGTAAAATTGAAACGTGCTAAACAGCCTTTAAGTTTAGTAGGTAGTGACTGCCGACGAACCTGTAGGTTCTGGGTTCGAATCCTGTTAGGAAAGTGAAGTTTTTGCGTGTTTATCACGAATATTTGTTTCTAGAATGCCAACATTATCAAATCAATGTTAAGTATTTAATGTATAAGTATCTATTAAACATGCCTGTCTAGTACAGTGGACTAGATCGAATTGTGTAAGATAAACTATTGATTTTGATTTTGATTTAGATTTTGATTTTGATTTTGATCGTCCCATTAGTTACTCTGACAATGCTCGTAGTAAACATGTTTTATGTATTTTGCAGAGAACCAACTCCTGCTTTAGACAGTACCATCACGACGAAGTGGGAGCCGCTGGGGCCGGCAGGCAACAGTTTGCTGATAGACGACCGGCTCACGGTGCGGCCCTTCCCTTACGCCGCGCGGGTAGCGGTCATCGAACAACTTATCAATGGTCAATACGCATCCTAATGCAACTGCTAATGTTTTTTTTTACCTATTATTACATAATGAAACTGCTAAGCGCCTTTTACTTTATATGATTTATGCTAAAACGTCATCACAGCTATCACAACGATATATGATATGTTTATTTGTGATTTTGAGTTTTTGTTACTTGGACGGATTGGCAGCAGCGTCCGTTGAAACCGAATATCGAATCAGTTTCAACGAAACGACTACTGCGGCCGCCTACCCGCCTGCCAAGCGTGGTGACTATGGCAACTCCCCCAATATGCACAAGTCATACTTGGGAGGTCTATGTCAAGCAATGGACGTCTTACGGCAGAAATGATGATGATGGAGCATGCAACTGTTAACTGTACTGAAATATTAGGAACTCAAAAACAAATGAATATGGCAAGGGTAGTCTTGCTCTAGGGAGCATCAGCTACTGAAAATGGCCAACTAGAAAACCCCAAAATTCATCATCAGCTTTAGGATTTACAAATGCGTTTGCAAAGACGTGGTTTGCCTTTCTCGGTAACGTCTTGTACAGTCGACGTCAAAGATATGTATACACTTTTTCACCTTAATCCTTTGTATTAAGGTGAAAAAGTACAGGCGGTACGCTAGTTATACTGATATTTATGTTCGCATCTTTCCAGTGGACATCGTGGAAGTTAAGGGTCTTATTGCATAATATTTGGATACGTTATATATCAGGATATACTTACTGCGGATGTCTATGCAATAAAAACTAAACTATAGTTAATTATATGGCACTCCTAATACTGTACACAGGAAGCTGATTTTCGTTTCAATCGGTCCTGCATCTGTACACATTTTCAATATTACTGTTAAGAATACGACTAGCGTATAGAATACTATTTCCCCTTAAGGATCGGTTTTACTAGAGTACATACATACATATAGTCGGTTCGGAGCAGCGCGCTGCGTGGACAGAGGCTGTAGATACCTTTACCATGAGTTGTGACATTGAGGTTTTCGATAACGAGTATCGAGTTTACTATCTGTGCATCTCGTTCGCAATAAAATAGTACAAGCGAGATGCACAGATACTAAACTCAATACTCGTTATCGAAAACCTCAATGTCACAACTCATGGTAAGGGTACTGGACGACAATGGCGATCGTGAACATTCTCGCCGGATCGGAATGTGCTAATAAAATTACGAGCCACGCACGACGACCGCGTGGGTGGCGGGCATTAAGCATGATTAGAAGATTAAAATATAACGTAATACTAAGGCGGCTGTAAAATTTTGTCGATAGTGTGCGATCGATAACATCTAACATTCAAGCCCTTAAATATCACCGGGATCTCCGATTACCCAGAAGATAACCACTAATTATAATATAATCAAATCGTATTTCATACGTACCGCTATCAATATACATCAAGCTGATAAACGCCAGTCAAGTACTCAATAAACAGGTAAATATATGCGAAACTGAAAATTAAAAAATAAATTTAAAAAGCTCTAAGCCCAGGAGCGGAATCGCGAACATCAAAGTTTGTATATTTCGGCCATCTTTCTCTTTTACTCCAATTAAGGTGTCATGAGAGTCACAGAGAAAATCGTCCGAAAACGAATATCGTTGTTCGCGGTAGCGCCGCAGGTTCACAGTAATGTTAGCATTCAACGGCGGATCCAGGGGGGGGTCATGGGGGTCATGACCCCCCCCTGGGCTGGTTCCAGGACTTAGGTGGACCGTGGACCACTAATTGAACATAATGATTTTATTCATATTTTTTGTCACCATACAGATTTTACGTAACCTTCAATATTTAATTAATTTAATTTAATATAATAACTTTGTATGATGGCAAACGTTTGGGAACGAACGCATCGAAAATTTGAATTTTACCGCGCCACGGCCCGCCACGTTTCATCCGAGGTCACATGTGTGCCACCGTGTGACACTTGCGCTCGCTTGTCCACTACGTATACTAGACCTAACCTCAATTGGAATCGGAAAGACTCCCTTAATTGGCATAATCTAATTGTCCTAACATAAATCCGCATAACAGACTAAAATGCGCATAACGTTTGATTAGCCTAACGATGAAATTGCATAATATATAATCTGCATAATAATAAATCTGCATAATTTACATTGTCATAACATTATCTAGCGTAACTTTAATTTACATAAAATCAATTTACATAACATAATATTTCATTTTTTAATAAGTTAATTAGCGAATAACGCCTGTCTAATATAAGAAGCTTTTGGTTAGGTTAGGTAAGAACTGCGACCACAACGAGCTAGAGTCAAATTATACCTAATTCACTTAGTTATATAGATACGAGGGCGGTTTGATAACTCGGTGACTTTAAGTAAAACAAAAATCATTTTAACATATAAACTTTTTAATTACGATTCTGAACTCCTTGGTAGCTGACAGTTTTTTTTTTTAAAAAGGTGGGACAATAAAAAAGTTATTGAGGCATATGTCAAATACGGTCGGAAAATTGTTGGAAAATGGAGAAAAGCGAATTTCGTGTGTTAATTAAACATTACTTTTTACGTGGAAAAACTATTAAAGAGACTGAAAACTGTTTAAAAAAATATTATGGGGAATCTGCTCCTTCTCATGGAATGGTACATAAGTGGTTTACAGAATTTCGTTCTGGGCGTACCACTACCAATGACGCAGAACGAGAGAGGTAGGGCACAGCGAAGTACCATCACGCTCGAGTCTGGAGAAGCCCAACTGGGGAAGTACCTCCTCCTTACAGAAGACCACAGCCATAATAGCACTGCTACCTTTCAGGTATGTAGTGTTGTGTTCCTGATGGTGAGTAAGGTTCCCAGAGCTCCAACCCCCCTTAAAGGTCGGTAACGCGCTTGTGACTCCCCTGGTGTTGCGGGTGCCCATGGGCGACGGTAATTGCTTACCATCAGGCAATCCGTCTGCTCGTTTGCCACCATATGACATAAAAAAAAAAAAAAAAAAAAAGAACGCTCTGGTAGGCCAATTGAAGTCACCACTGATGATGTCGTGAATAAAGTTCACGATATTGTTTTGGATGACCGTCGAGTTAAGATTCGTGAGATAGCTGAGACTGTACACATTTCATCTGAACGAGTTTTTCATATCTTGCATAATATTTTGAATATGAAAAAGCTTTCCGCAAGATGGGTGCCGCGTTTGCTGACAGCCGATCAAAAACGACTTCGTGAAACAACTTCCGAGCAATGCTTAGCCAAATTCAAGCGTAATCCCAATGAATATTTACGTCGTTTTGTGACGGTAGATGAAACGTGGATCCACCATTATACGCCAGAGACGAAAAATCAGTCAAAACAGTGGATTTCTGCTAACGAACGGGCCCCAAAGAAAGCGAAAACCGTTAATTCGGCAGGAAAGGTAATGGCCACTGTTTTTTGGGACAGCCAAGGGGTTATTTATATAGATTATTTGGAGAAAGGTAAAACAATAAATGGCCCTTATTATGCTACATTGTTGGAAAAATTCAACGCAAAAGTAGTGAAAAAACGGCCACATCTGGCAAAGAAGAAAATCCTTTTTCACCACGACAATGCCCCTGCACACTCGTCGGCAGTCGCAACAGCCAAATTAGTAGAATTGCGTTATGAAATACTGCCCCACCCACCTTATTCTCCAGATTTAGCCCCATGTGATTTTTTTTATTCCCAAACATGAAGAAATGGCTCGGTGGGAGAAGATTTTCATCAAATGAGGAAGTCATAGCTGAAACTGAAGCATATTTTTCAGGGTTTGATAAAAAAAAAAATTTGGAGGGGTTGAAAAAGCTGGAACATCGTTGGATGAAGTGTATGGAGTTGAAAGGAGATTATGTAGAGAAATAAAATTATAAAAGGTCAAAAAGATTTTTTTTTTCTGCAAAAAGTCACTGACTTATCAAACCACCCTCGTAGTATCGACTTTAGAGAGTAGGCGTCTCTGAGAATTTATTTGGAATTTATCATGAGTATGAAAATTAACGTTAGGATGATTAAATTTATGCTTTGTTATTCTTATGAATATTAATATTATGCGCATTAACATTATGCGTATTAATTTTATAGAAATTAAGATTATGCGGATTTATAATTATGCGGATAATTGGTATGCGACATTCAAATAGGAGTATTTAATTTATGCTTTCTAATATAGACCCGTATCTTGTCTGTTTCTATTTTGTTTGTTGGAAACCCTTGTCGTCCCACCTCTTCACTTTTGCTGAATTTTGCGTCATACCCCTCGACATACCTCTCTAGCTGTTATGTATGACAAATCATTCACCACGGTTATGGAATTCCGTGCGTGATAGTGCTTCTCTGGATGTCTTTAAGAGAAGACGACAATATGTACAGTCAGCGTCATATAGTTGGTAGCATTCAAAGTAGTCAAAAAGTTCGGTACACCATAGAATTTGTATGGTGTACCGAACTTTTCGACTACTTTGAATGCTACCAACTATATGACGCTGACTGTACGTGTATATATGTACAAGTAATTATGTGTTAAGTTTTTCAAGTGTACAATAAATAATAAATATTTTTAAGTACCTACAGTACTTACGTACATTAATAAAATACCTACTTTTTACGTATATCTATTGTTATCAAAATTAAATTATAAGTTCTTGACTTGAGGCCTTGAGCACGACTATGTGACCCCCTCCTGGCGCCAAAGCTGGATCCGCCCTTGTTAGCATTAATAGTATAGCGTACGTCGTAAGTATGAATCAATGCACCACACACCACAAGTACCTATCTATAATCCCGTAGGCTGTACTCGTATTTTACATTGAAAAGTTTTTTTTACGTTTTCCATTGTTTAACGTGCATGTCTCGTTCTGTAAAGCAATGTGAGAATGGTAAATTATATACTTTTAATGGTACTGTATGTGCATTGACTCATAGGCAGCTATTGTTGCTGACAAAACCAGTGATTTTATCAGGAATGTTATCATAAATATGTGGTACGAAGGCTTTGAATGTATAGTAAGTTCGGGCGTGTAGGCTCGAGCGGAGAAACCTCTCGCGCCGCGGCGGCGCCAGCGGGGCGCGGTGTGAAATACTCAGGTGCATCCGAACTTGCCCGCGCCGGGTACAGCGTGCTCCCATCTAGAAAAATAAGCGAACAATCATTTGCTCACATAATTTAAATAAAATTTGACACAGCCGTGGTCATCCTCAGCTTGTTCCTTGTAATTCTAAGAGTAACTTCAATATAAAACTGTAAATTAAAAAAAAATGCACACAACATTTAAGGATACTAGGTAGGTACTTTACCTCTACTAAAGGTAAGGCTTAGTTACTACAAGTAGTAAAAAGTGCCTGCCTATTGTTGGTTATTTACTTTATTTAGCTGGAGCTAGAGAAAAAAATCCACCCAAATAACGGGCCAACACAAAGTCAGAGTTCAAATCGTGCTTGCATGGTACAGTCGCCATCACACATATCGGAGCTGTGGAGGTGGTCACAAATATCGGAACAACGCCTCGATTATCAAGGCGATTATTTAGATGCATGAAGGAGATAGGCAATAACAATCATAATTCGACTATTCTTAAATAAATTAAAAGTACTACCTATGTATATTATGTTTTCAATCATTATGAAAAATGTTTTCAATCAATACATATACTTAGAATTATTACACTGAGCGATTTGATTTGACATATCAGACTTAAAACACCTGGTATCGAAGTGTTTGTAAGTAATTCTTCAAAGAAGTATTTTCTTACTATAAAACGTTTTAAAGTAAAATTCAAAAATCAAAACACGCTGTGTATTAAACAGACTTAAGATCCTTTCACGGCTGCGCGTGAGTCGTGATTTGATTCCCACAGAACAAACCATACTGTCATCCTTCTTTAACGCATGTCTTGCAAGAATAGCTGTCCTTGTTTCCTATAAAGCCTTTCGGTTTTGTTGATGCCCAGACGACACAATAAATTATCTCTTAGTTCAATTAGCTTGAAAAATGTTCTTAATGTTTCTTGTGTACCTACACAATAACTCATATTGTTGTGTTGTATAAAGGTATACCGGTAAAAAGTTCTATGCGATCGGCATGTTTATAAGTATTATTGTTACCCTCTATTATTAATGTTTAAGTTTATACTGCTACCACAGCTGCTTAGAAAATAGCAAACTCTTTTATAAAATATACGACGACTGATCTGACCTATAATTATATATATAGATTATAGTGGGTACTGGCACTGCTAATTAAACCGGTGGTCTTGGGTACAAATCCCAGAAAGGACATTTGTTAGTGTGATAAGCACAGGTATTTCGTCATAAGTCTTAGGTGTTTTATGTGTATTTGAGTATTTTCTATATTTATCATCTTTCTTAAATTAGGTTTTTTACAATATTTTTATAAAAGTAAAATATAAAAATACATCTAAAACGTATCAAAACAATAAAAACATTATAAAAAACCTAAGCTAGAGTGCCACCGGCAACGGAGCAGGGCCCGGGCTGCCGGTGGTTAGGGCTGCAGAGAGAGGAACCGTCGGACTATGCGCGCCGTGTCCAGGATTAGCGCCTTCTGAATCTGACCCTTGATCCAACCACAACCACATAGCGAGAGTCTCTCAAGATGTTGTTGAGTATTTTCTATATTATAATATCTATCGTTGACTGAGGCTGATTCAGTTTGTGTAAGGATATCCTGAAATATTTATTATTATTTATTAATTTAATGTTTGCCACGCTTATTGTATACGCCACAAAATGATTGCAACTTGAAAAGAACGGCGATTAAGGGTGCCAGTTTACACTTTACAGTAAATGTTTACGTTCATTATAGGTCAGATCAATTCAAAGTTGAGGTTACAGTGTACAGGACAATAACATTTACATTTTTGAGACAAAAAAATAACTGATAATAATAACATTTGAAGAAATATGAGACTGTTTATATGAAACTGGTGTTAAACAATATTTAAATTAAAAACAAATATTGTTTTTTGCAATGTAGCTATAGCAGGGTTATCTAAGATATGCTATCGGTGCCTACTGAGTACTACTGATATCAAAATCACAGCGCAAAATATTATCAAACCGCGTTTAGAAAGGGATTCGAGAGTACCGTGACTACAACAGTACTTATAAATGATTAAATATAGTCATGAGTCAATCTTTGACATCTTCACAAGTGCAGATACCTATTGATAATAGGATCAAAAGATTTACAGAGTATGCTTTGCATATTCTCATTCACACTCTATTCTCGGAAAGTATAATATCTGACAAACCTGTCACTTATTCACATCCATTGCAAAGTTTAAAAACATATGTGTGTATAAAATAAATCGCGGTAAAGTATTAAACGCAAATTATCTGCAATGTACCTACTAACATATTTCACTAAAGAAAATTATAAAAGGAAGGCTCTTCTTAAAACTTTGATAGCCATTGTATATCCATTTATTTTGTCATACAGACAACTGTGATGATGATGGTGATATGGCGAATAAAATTTATGTTTTTTCTAAAAGTAATTATTTTCAGTATTGAGATAAAATAATTTGATATTTTTTCCATGCTACTGACAATGTCATATTATGTATTAATTCAATAATGATGTATGAGTTCAATCCGGGTTCAATCCCTTTCTAAAGGTGGTTTGATAATACATTGTTGCGCTTTATGCTAAGATAGTTAGTTCCTATTTTTCTTGCTTTTCCATAAAACGTTATGCATGCCTTCAAAAAAATTAAAGAACGTGATGACAATGTTGACATTACCTAAAGTTCATCAATATTTAGTAGCCCTTGCCACACAATATTAATATTCAATATTAACTCTTACTGGGTGATATTTATTCACGAGACAAATGAAAGGCTTCCGAAATAATAAAATAGACTTTATTTTTTATTTATTTATTTAAGGTTTGCCAACAGGTGTAATACATATTAATACTTATTGCTAACCATGACAATAAAAAATTTGCTCGAGTATTCACTCAATAACAGGCAAACACAACATGCATGTTAAGAAGTACTTTCTTATACATGTACAAATTACAATTAATAAACATTATAAAACAAACCTGGGGTGATACGTAAAAAATAAATAAATATTACACAAATTAACTGAGCCCCACGGTAAGCTCGAGAAGGCTTGTGGTGTAAAATATACGAAGATATTTCTATTTTTTATAAAATGTAAAACCTAAAGCATTTAAGCTTTTATTGTTGTGTTTTTGGTATAATTTCAATTCACAACACTATGTAACTATAATGCTGACTATTACTTATACATATATAGTATAATTACACATGCATGCTTTATGACATTATGACAATTATGACCAGAAATTAAATCATTCCGTTTTTACATTATATTAAAATAAGGTTTTACATTGTATCGTATGTTTAAACAAATATTGGTTAAGTCAATCAGTCATCAGTGATACAGAGACCGGTTCACAAATAATGCTAAAGATTATAATGGATTAAATATACTACTTTATGATAAGCTTTGATCACTGGTTATGGCTAGGCATCGGATTTTTTTTAATCACAGGATAAGTCGAAAGAAAATTATGGATCGATGTTAACATTGAAACTTTAGTCATATTACTTATTATACCTACCTAGTTTACTATTAGTCTTTCGGTATTAATACTAATTAATTTAAATAACACCAAAAGATTGCATTATAAATAAAAGCGTCAAATGCCACGGTTATTACATTATGGACCAAATAATAATAATATAGACATTAAGGCACTCTGGTCCCACCGCGAGCTAGTAAGCTATGAGATATCAGCTATTTCAATGGACAAAAGATAATCGATCCCGTGTAAATAAAAGAGACATATATGCCATAGCCGGGCGATCGCAGTTCATCGCCGGGCGATGTGCTATAAATATATATCTCTCTCTTTTATTTACTCGAATACACTTTTAATGAAATATTGTCTTTACATTCCTTATAATAGACTCGGAAGTATGTTTTTTTTCGGCGCCGTAACTGAAGGGGACGGAAATATAATTTCATACAACTTTGCAGGTCTAGGCCTGCAAAATAACTTTTTTTTCGACAATTATCCATACAGAAGATGGCGTGTGTCCATAGCAAACAGCTGAGGTTAATTTTTAAAATGTTTAGTGTAAGTTTGGTTGGCTAAAATGTGGGCAGTAAGGGCTATTATACACGAGTTTAAATAAATAATCTAAATTGCTATGTTACGAAATGAATTCGATAGGTTATAATTCTTATGAATACTGTTTACAATTATTTAGAACCAGAAATCTAAAACAATATTTTTTAACGATACAAACTAATTTAGTCACCATTATAATTTCTTTTTAGTTTCAGTTTGTTTGTAATATCCTTAAAAGCTACTACTCGAACGATGCACTACATGTGTGTCATAAATAATTAAAAACAAAACTTTTGATGGGAAAATATAAATCTTAATACATTTTGATCTCATTGTTAGTTGTGATTTTGGAAATGCCATTTTTTGAAGCATTTCTTTTATTTCATTGTATGTTTGAGAAAAGCACTATACATGCATACCTCGTCGTGAAAACGGATTCCCGGCCTCTTATCACTATCCGACCTCGCTAGTACCCACTTGGCCGGAAATCCTCATATTCCCGGCCTCTGATGTAATGTACTATAGGATGGTACATTGTTATTAAGGCGACACAGTAACTTATACTGTAATTTAGTTATACATTAGCTGTTTGTAACCAGAAATATGATTAATTGATTATATACTAATAGTAGGTAGGCAACGAATTACCTACATATAATACTGAAGCGGCTTATCCGCTTAACACCAGCGCTATTCGTGACTTACCATGAATACTGTAAACAGTTCAAATAATGCAGAATCAATTAATATTTAACACCCCTAAAACATCTTTCAGAAACACATATTTAAATTATTCTTTCACTTTTTATAAACTTATTTAACATTATGACGTCATCCATACCGAACTTGACTTTTTTACACTAAGTATATTTACATTATTTAATTTCATGGGTAGGTTATCGGTACGTAACTTCAAGGCATTTGAATCTTTGAATGTACTGTCAGGGAAGCGTGCACGGCACCAAAATCTGTTATCTGCCATTGGTGCGGTCGCTAGCAATTTCGTCACCTTATTGCGCAACTTACTTACCACTATCAAAAATAGATAAACAGGCAATCGAAAACTGCAAGGCATTGTATCAAATTTAAATTAATATTGCAATTGGTCTTTATAAAATGATATATATCATTATCATTAATTATCCCCACTGATGTTAATAGATCGGAGCATCTATTAAAAATAGTTAATAATTATCCATTAATCGGGCCTTTACCTGTGTAAAAACTAGTTAGTTTTTACAGCACAATTATACTCGTGACTTTAAAGTGCCATTTGTCCATCGTATTAGATCATTTGATCGATGGGTACCCAATTATCAAATTGCTGACATTTGGCTCCATCGCGTACTGGCCTTTACTAAATAATGTAATGCTTTGTGCACAATTGTACCCATATTTGTTAACAATGGGCCGCTTCGTTTTGACATCTGGTGGGTCTTCAACTAGCAGCACCGTGCACAGAATCAAAAGACCCACAGCGATTTTTTGACATGTATGCCTTGTATGCTTTAACTGTATAACCATAGGGTCGGGATTTAAATGTAAAATATGGAATCATATTGTAACCCTCTTTATTTAACATTGCACTTTAGTGGCATCAGTCAAAGCCTAGATTGCTGTAGCACCCACACAGTGCAACAAGGAGTTGGGATTGCAGGATGTTAAATATCTCCGAATTGCCACTTGTATCATAATCGCGCGGCTGTCGAGGGGTGGCAGTTATTTGCACTTTTTGTGTGTTTTGCCAGTTGGTGCAAACATAATGTAATTTGTTGACATGTAGATCGGCACAATTGAGATATAATAAAACACGTGACACAAGAGTAGAGCCGGAAAGAACACGGACGGGTGAGAAGCTAAACCGCTGTTGTGAGCATACTTTTATAGAACAACTGAACTCTGTTTGTCTTTCTAGCTAACAAATTCAAACAGGTTCCACTATTTTTAGAGAACTAAACGAATGACAACTCACGAAACATAATAAAGCGTACTCACGACCTCACGGCTCGTTATCTATTTACGTAACTTCCTCACGACATGAAAAATTATACTTCTTTTAATAATTTTGTAATACTGATATACATTCCCAATAGATATGATTATTATATGTTAAGAAGGTACTGTACATGTACATGTTATTATCAGAGGCAAGTTGGTTGTATCTAATACGAGTACGTTTTGGGTCCGGATACATATCTGTGATTTAATTGATTTTGAATTTGATATGGTTTGGCACGGCACTTTGACGTCAGTACTCCTTGCGGCTCTCTTATTGCGCACGCTACCGCGGAACTCGTCTCGTCGCCTTTGCACTCGCCACTAGTGCCCGCGCGAGTTAGCGCGGCATTTAAACATCCATCGCCAACACTCACCACTAGTACTTCTCCAACATTAATTCTATACAGTTCCTGCTGTAAGAAAGATCGACAATGGCACCAAATCCCAGTGTTGAAACTAACGAAATTAAAGCTTCAGCTTTGGAGCTAATTGGTAATACTCCGCTTGTCGCTCTTGATCGATTGCATCCTGGTCCCGGAAGAATTTTGGCAAAATGTGAATATATGAACCCGGGAGGATCTATCAAGGACCGATCCTCGTTGTACATGGTAAAAGCGGCTCTGAAGAATGGTGAACTAAAGCCCGGCTTTCCAATTATAGAAGTGACGTCTGGCAACCAAGGCTGCGGTCTCGCCGTAGTTGCCGCTGTATTGGATCACCCTTTGACAATATATATGTCTGAGGGTAACAGCGAACAGAGAGCGGTCCAAATGGAAGCATGCGGTGCAAAATGTACACGAGTACCACAAGTCGAGGGTGTCTATGGCAAAGTCACTTATGCTGACGTCCAGGCAGCCGAAGAAGAATGTTTGAAAACCGTAGCAATAACCGGTGATTTCCTTGTAAATCAGTTCTACAATGAAGCGAACGTACAGGCTCATTACGAAATGACAGGACCTGAAATTTGGAGACAAACCGGAGGTCATATTGATGCGTTTATAGCCACGGCTGGAACGGGCGGTACTTTTACGGGGACCTCGAAATATTTAAAGGAAAAGAATCCCGAAGTGAAGACCTACATTATTGAGCCTGAAGGCGCGGAAGCCATTGCCGGCAAGCCAGTCACGAAGGCGTGCCACAAGCTGCAAGGATCCGGCTACGGCGTGGTGCCAGCGCTTTTCAAGCATGATTTCATGGACGGAACGCTCAGCGTTTCGGACGAAGAGGCAGTGAAGTACAAGCGGCTGCTGGGAACAAAGGAGGGACTGTACGTAGGGTACACGAGCGGCGCCAACGTCGCCGCCGCCGTCAAGCTGCTCGAATCCGGCTTGCTGCCCAAAGACGCGTGGGTGGTCACCATGCTCAACGACACCGGGCTGAAATACTCGCCCACGCCGGACGAAATTTGAAGAGACGATAGTGTAGAATCGCTAGTTAAAAGATTCAATTATTACCGTTAAAATAATCTGGTACATACAGTGAATATATCCCTGATATACTATTGTAAAAATGATTATCGGATCGAGTGCATCTAAATGTAGTTTTGAATTTGTAATATTGGTAACGTGTTATTTAATTTTGACAGTAAGTAAGCATATGTAGATACTCAGTTATATTTATAAGGAGGGCATTTACTTACGATATATTAAATTAACGATATTAGTTTGATAGGTTTTGTATTGTATTTTTAGAAACTTTGATTTTGTTGCGCAAAGTCAGTGATTGTTACGTGTATTTTATAAATAACAGTAGAGTTTTAGCAGAAAAGCATGGGCGAGACAAGGTAAAAAAGTGTGATAGTCTTATGGATCTTAAGATGAGGCAAATAAAGTCCTATTATCATTAAGTCCTTGTTTATGTCTAACCATTTCAAAGAATGATTAATGCGTATCGTCATTTGGAAACGCGTTTGGCAATTTGTCACATTGCATATGTTTTATATTTGTGAATGAAAATACTCGTATCTATTATAGTTCGAATGACACGCCTCTAAGTGACACTGTGACCCTGATGTCGATGTCAAACTAGATTAAGACAAAATTTTACGCAAATAATGTTAATATGATGTCAACGACATTTTGCTTCCCAGAGACTGTGTGACTATTTTAATTATGGTACCTACGGGCGACATATTAGCACCTTACATGTTACATGTTTGACAAAGTAACTACGACAAAAAGGTCATAAATAAGTGATAAGTTGATAACTAACCTAGAATTATATATGACTGATATTAAATACGAATGTGCACGAAAATAAATACTTTATAAATTAAATTGTTTTGTCATTCTTTCCCTAGATGTTAATTTGCTTTAAAATCAGGCTGCAAAATAAGTAGCGGATTAAAACAGCGCAAAAAGCTGTATTTTGCTATATTTTATATTAAACTACTTATAGCAACGGATGGTCTGTAGGATTATGAAAGATACCTTTGTTGCCAAGATACCCCTAGTCTAATCATCATCATCATTATCATCTCAGCCATAAGACGTCCACTGCTGAACATAGACCTCCCCCTTGGACCTCCACATATACCGGTTGGAAGCGACCTGCATCCAGCGTCTTCCATTGACCTTAATGAGGTCGTCTGTCCATCTTGTGGGTGAACGTCCTACGCTGCGCTTGCTAGTCCGTGGTCTCCACTCCTAGTCTAATACTCTTATTCAATAACAGTATTGATTAAAAAAATAAACACAACACAAAATAAACAGTATCAAATGACTGCCTACTGCCTACTCCATATAAAATTCCATTTACATATAAAAAAGAATGTCAGGAACTATGCCTTATGTTTTTAAGTATATTCAATATTTTTTTAGCAGTCGATTCCTAGCAACCAAAAGCCTGTTATCCTATTTCGTAAATAAATGACGTGCAGCTGCATACCAAGAAGATCCAGCCAGATTTCGCAAATAAACAATTTCAAATAATTAGAGGGAACTGTTGATAATTAGGCAATTTTGAGTTTTTATTGCAGTCCTTGCCTAGAGCGGCTGGATCTAAAAAACTTGCAAACGTTCAACTCGACGCCATTTACTAAAACTGCCTAACAGCATTCGCTCGTAAACTGTGGAGAGCCGCCCACCTAACAAGCGGAGATTTTTTAATAATTGCCACCAGCTGCAGCGGCAGGATAGATCAGATGTTTTTGCTGATTCTGCATGGACATCTCCTTAATAGGCTGTTGTGAAATCAACGGCGCTAAATTATAGCGCGAATAGCCGGCTGCAGACTAATGGCCAAGGTCTCGGCCGACCTTTTGGCTAAACTTATTATTTAACGTGTCTAAGGATGGTTATCTTTTTAAAAAGTGAATCTGAAAACATTTTGTAGCAGCTGCATAGCATATAAAGTCTTAACAATCTAACGATTAAATGCTTAAGAAATACATATATGTCTTATGAAATTCTGCATTAACGTAAAAGGTAGGTATGTGTGTAGGTCATTCAAAAGGTAAATACTTTTTAACTAACACATCATTATTCTATTGAATTAAATGTGCAAATATATTTTGTAGTCTGATGGCAGTTACGTGACATCGAGTTAATGATAATGTCTGTTTTATTAGTATTACGATGTTAAACAGTCTTAGATAACTCATCATACATAGCACGGAGCACCTATAGTTCTAATATGTTGACTAATCTAATGACATGGGAAAATATTTGTTCCGTCTTGATTGGTGTACCCCTCATAAGTAGGCAAACAGTTTGGGCATTACTGGGCATTTTCCTCCGGTTTATTTGTGCAGATCGGGCCGCGTGTTTGTCCTCGTGCCCGATCGTCATAGCAAAGGTTTAGCGAGCAACAAATAACATTAATAATTATGTAACGTAAATATTTTTATATATGTGATTATATGCTGATATTCTGAGACAACCGAGATTTCATTAAATTTTTCTCATCTTATTACATATTGTTACAATTACATTACAGGATTTTGAAAACCCTATAGGCGATTTTATTGTTGAAAAGTTCGTAAAACCACTGATATCAAATACCTTTGTAATTTTAATCGGGGTGTTGGTTTTAGAATCTCACATCCACATAGAATCCAGTCACGTGGTAACAATTATAACGATTTAAATATGTCGATATCATTAGTGTTGTGTGTCCATCGCGAGTGACATACCTAGTTTACAAAATGTTCATGTATCAGTCGCCGAAAACAATATTTTACTCCCTTCCGGATTATTTAAATGAATAACAAAAGAACAGCAAAAATCATATAAGTGAAGTAACGTCCCAATGTTCGACACACTAAATTGAGTCAGCTAACGAAACTAAATAGACAAATTCGTCTTCTATCTATTAGAACTGGGTAATCCTTAATCAATAATATCAATACCGTCGGTGGCTGCATTAGTGCGGTCCGCTTACGTGAGATAGTGCGCATCCAGGGAATTGGTATAATCTGAGTCAATATTGACAGTGGCAGTGTGGGAACGCCGCGGTGTGCACAGGTGGCGACTCTTCAAACACCTACAGGAAGTATGTTTTCATCATTCTTTAATGATGAAACTAACAGGTTGACTGCACGGATTGCGTGAATAGTATATACCTATGTACTGTAGGTTACATGTATCTATACGACACCTAAACATAGCCACTTATACGTACTTTATAATAACGGAACGGCACGTGTAAAGTGCCTTCAATATGGTCGAGAACATTAGCTTCTGAAGGTGGTATCAATGGCGCTTACGATCATGGTCCTTTTTTGTAAGGAATTTGGCACATTCCATAGACAATATTGACTGTTGAGCTCTTAAGTTATTTAATTAGTTATTAGTAATTCATTAGGAGACGTAGCCGCATGAAAAATATTTCAATATACATTGTTTATGATTAACAAACCCACGCACGATCAGCTACAACAAACAAATTAAAAAACCAGCCAAGTACATGTCAGACCACGCATTATAAAGGGTTCCATAACTGGGTCGGGTAGGATTCGATAATGTTCGAAACAATTTTCATTTATACAGTTAAGCAGTTGTTACGTCGTTAAATTAATCCAATGTAATTTAATTTCTGTTTAGTTTAAGAATTCTTTAAAAGTTTAATTTTACTTTACTATTTATTTATTAATAAGATTCTGATTATTACATAGAACACAATATCAATATCAGACACTGGCATGACTGAGGTCAAACGCTGGTCAGTCTGGTATACAAAAAAACACTGAAAATATACACAATAGCACTCACAAAAATTATAAAACTATATATAAATTATAATTAAATTATGGACCCCAAGTCCCCCTCTTTACCCATGGTATCCAAAAGGCTGGCAGCGTTTCCTCTTTGTATGACCAGGCCTAATAACCTCTGGTCGAAATAACTGCCAGCTGATTACCCGAGGCATTGATTGGGCGCTTTGAAATTCATTAAAGAGCGCCTTCGCACTAGGTCCCTGTAGTCCTAGGACTGTACAGCGTACAGCGAGACCTAGGGTCTCTACTCCAAACGCCGGGAATATGTAGCTCTCACTGAGAATTCAATATTTGCGCTGTGTGGCCTGTTCCGCAGTTGTAGCCACAGCTCCCACCTCGGAGGAGGTCGTCTGGAAATAGGACGGTGCTAGCGTAATTTTATATTTTGATTAATTACATTGTTTTGACATTGCATTAAGTTTATAACTGAAAAATAAATTCAATGAGTGTTTTTTTTCTTTAATAAAACTCTTTTTTATTTATGTATTTATGATTATTCAAATTGTTATACAAGGTTATAGATTTTTTTTTATTGGTGCGTAGATTTATTTATTTGAATATCAAAAGATAAGTTTTTTTAATAAAAGAGTTACTCAATATCTAAAAACAAGTTGTTTAACAGACTTTGAAAACTGTATTCCACGAACATACTTCATCCCGTCTACTGAATGGAAATTTTTGATTTGAAGGGATTGGTGAAATTTATTTTTTTAATCATTTATTTCTTCTTGAACCTCTTCATACCTACTACATACTCGTATCTACAAACTTAAATCAGCGAATAAATGTAAAAATGTCCAAAGTTTCTTGACACTGACAGGAAACATACACTTAACGCGTATTTTCGGATACTACACGTTCAAACCCTGGCTCGTACCAATGAGTTTGTCGGAACTTATGTACGAAATATCATTTGATATTTATCCGTCGCTTTTCGGTGAAGGAAAACATCGCGAAGAAACCGACCTGATCTCAATAAGGCCTAATAGTGTACACTCTGGGTTGGAAGGTCAGGTGGCAGTCGCTTTCGTAAAACTAGTGTCTACACCGAATCCTGGGATTAGTTGCCAAGTCCAGGCTCCCATGAGCCGTGTCAAAAATGCCGGGACAATGCGAGGAAGATGATGATTCGTACACGTAAAAATATATGCTAACAATATTGTAACTTTCAATAAGAAACTTTTTAGGACTTGCATTCAAACCCGATGGCGGACCAATGAAACACATGACACGCAATTAGGGCGCTAATTAAGTAACTAGGTGGCACGTCGTAGACATTTTTCCTTTTTTTCCCATAAATGACAGGTTTTCCAATAAAGGTTCGCCATCCCTGGCTAATTGCATAGCTCGATGCTTACATTTGATTTATGTACGACGGTACAAGTCGCGTATTTAACTACGTATCCAAGGCGGTTCTATCGTTTCTCGGCGCTGTTTACGAGGGGCATTTGTCTGGCGGTTGTGAGGCCGCTAATAAATTTCTCCGGCCCAGGGCGAGTGGGCGTGGAGAAAATTGTCATTTTCCTGCGCAGGTGTTGTGCGGATTTTCTATACTAGCGTAATGAGCGCGCACCTGCCGCCGCCACCGCGGTGATTGCGGCCGCTGCAGTTTTTGCAACGTAATGACATCCTGCGCTGCCCGGGCTGTAATAGAACGCGATTCATGTTTAGAAATTGAAAAAACTAATTAAACTGGGTAAGTAAAGATCGTATATGGCTATGTAGTCAATAAAATTACGTGACTCGTACATATGAAGGCATCTAATTGACAGCAATAATTGATCATTACATTGTAATATTCGTTGCAAGAGCTAATGTTAATAAAATTTCAGTTTGTAAAGACGATTGTTTAATATAAAACTTAAACAATTTAAACTACATCAATAGATACAATAGTATATAACAAAGTCGCCGTCAGTGGCCGACTAGGTACCTATCATCATCACCATCACCATTTCAGCTGTAGATCATCCACTGCTGGATAGGAGAGGACTGCCTCCCCCAAATATGACTTGTATCATCTTGGGGGGTAGTTGCCATAGTCGCCATGCTTAGCAGGCGGGTAAGCGACTGCAGTAGCTGTATATTGGGTTTCGACGGACCCTGCTGCCCAACCGTCGGTACACCTACGCTTAAATCTTTTAATATATAATATCTATATTTTATCAATAGACATAATGATACAAGAGGAAGATTTACGGTTTTTGTATGTATTAAATATAATAGTATATGTTACCTATGCAAATCAGAGGTACATCAATAGTAAATATTAGAAAAACTAAATTAAGACAAAATAGTACTATAATGCAATTATATTATTACATATTTCATTAGATTGTTATACAACCGCTATCCACAGCGCAGGCTTCGTCAGGTGGCAACATTAAAATCAGCAACAGGCCTCGTCTCATACAAACTAACGATGGAATCCGCAAAAGGCTTCGTCATAACTTTAAAATGTTTATACTTTATTTATTAGTTAATCGTACCTGGCGCAAATGTCCCCATAATACTGGCAGCGTTACCGCGTTGAATAGCCAACGAGATCTGTTGCACCAGGTACGATCTGGACCGAGGATCACCTCCTCTGTCTCTTAACCGCCGACCTACTTGCCCAATGAATGAATAATGACATTACACTAATGATATGACAAAAACCTGGTTAAGGAAAGACCTACTTGCTGGAAAAATAAGTTTCTTAATTTTAATTTGTATATGTACATGTTTTGTGATTAGTCCTGAAAGACGACTAATTTTCACTAAATTAACTATAATCATAAATACTCACAAATACCGACCTTGATGTTTGTTTATCTATTATTTATCTATAAAATATAAAAGTTTATCAGCCTAATCAGTTAAGCACCAGAGTTGTGCGTAATAATCTCATTATCTGTGTCGTGATTTAAATCCAATAGGATTCCAATTAGATATGTGGTGTGACGAACTCACATGAACTGGCAGCTGGTGGGCGATCCCGGCGTAATGAATGAGGTAATGCAAGAAGCAATAGTCTTGATTCTAAAGTGTCGGTAAGTCGGTATAGTCGGTATTTAATCAAATCTCGCGGCGCGCATTGGCCGCGGCCGGCAGGTGCTCGCAGTTCCTATTAGAATCGTGTTAGAGCCCGTAATTATTGGATGCTGGCACCTGCCGCATGCATGCTTATTTATTAAACTATCTAATGTTTACGGAAATCGCGTCTTCGTGATGCCTCATTTAAATACACCCCTAGCTTGCTTGCGAGCTAGGATCAATAAACTTTACAGGAAATGCTGACTTGCATACTCCTAGTTTATCACCCACGTTTAATGGAATTATAATAAGAGGATTGATGTTACAAACGTGTATGGAAATAGGATGTTGATACTGATATCAATTGTAACTATTATAATGATAAGATACATCAGTGGCGGCAAATCATTTTATATTAGGCATTGCGTAGTCAATATGGCTTTTCCTTTTTTTATGAGGCTCTTGGTTCATGGTTTTTCATTATAACTGTTGAACCGTGAGAAAGTTAGTTAGGCCGGGAAGCATCTTGCAAGTGCGTGCAGTCGCTGATACCTGAACCTATACATTGACATAGGTATATTACAAGGGATTGATTCAAAAGATCTTAATATCTCTGAAAATATTAATAAGTTGTCACACATTGTAATTGCTAAACTATCTGGCCTATTACATATGGCATATGACAAAAATTTAATATAAAACGCTAACATTAGCGTTTTATATTCAATTTTTGACATAAGTTCTATATTTGTTCTCTACTCAACTTCATAGATATTGTCCTAACGAGTCGGTATAAGCATGTGCTTATACCGACTCGTTAGGGCATGTGTCATATAGGTATATATATGTCATTTTTTTTTCAACTATACATCTTAATACGTAGGTATCAATAAGTTAATATTAACTAACCAGCCGGTCTTGATAAGGCATTTGAATTGCGTGTTTTCATCAGTTAATAATTAAACAATTTTATTAAGAAATTAAATATGTTCAATATCTCTCTATAAAATTGCTTGTCCGTAAATAATGGGCAAGTACTGCCTAAGCCATGTTATGTTAATTATAACTACGATAAATTAATTTACTGTATATTTAAAATACTTAAGTACTATATTATTAAACAGTACTCATACTCACCATTAAGATTCATTAAAATAATACCACAAGTTGTATTATCCTTTATTTACGACCCGGCATACCTTTCAAATACAAGGAAGCGACATTAAAACAAGTTTAGAAAAGAACATAAATAAGAGGCATGTAGCTGGGAGGCTCTAACGCAGCTCTAACGGCCGCCACCTGCCGCGGCACTTTTTAATCTTGTTACTTACCATGCCTTATACGTACGTCTAGAATTACACTATTACACTACACTGGCGGAGTGATGAACATACAGAACTGGCCGGAATTAAACATGAGCCACATAGAGCGCCGTCGCTACGAAAAACTAGTGCGAGAAACCTACATATATATCGTTGAGACAAACATAAATCTTATATTAGTTAAAGCAACATAACTAATACATAGTACCAACTACTACTACTAAGTAAGTAGATTACGATAGTTTCCACTAATAACTAGTCCATATGTAAGTATGTCCTTTGGTTTTATACGTGACTGCCTATAGGTACTATTAAACTTTAGAAGTCTTTGTTTTAAAGCTTTAATTCTATCAAACTGACTTAGTAAGCACTGCAATTTTAATGAGCTGCTAAATGATATGTCACTTGGTTTCTAACCATTTTGGCCATTGATACTCTCAGTGATTAAATATATGCTAAGTAATTCCTGGGTCTATGGTCGGTCATAGTCCTGCGGTTAATAGAAGTGATTTGAGCCTTCTAACGCCGCGGGCGCAGTGCATCGTCCTGTCACCTGCCTGCATTCCCGCCGAGATTGCAGACACCTGTGCGCATGCGACGGTCTTCATGTTTGCTTGTCACGCTTGGTACTGAGTTGAGCGTTCACTGTACAAATTGTAGCAAGTTTTATGAAAAATGTAGACCTTTACATGGGAGTTTTCAGATAAAAGTGTACCCAAATAGTGATCGGAATTGGTATTGGTAGTGCCATACGACGGGATTTCGGTGCGTAAGCTTAGTATGGATATAGTTTTTAACCCTAGGATATGATATGAAAATTTTAAAAATATTTAGATTGTGTTCATGAATATTTTAATATACCTAATCGAAATGTGATTAACTCGTTTATAGGAACGTAATACGTCATAGTCCATGCTTTAGTAGGTTTTCATTAAGTTAGGATGGTTGAAAATTGGCCTACATTGGTTTGCTGTTTCCAAAGAAAGTAAAAAATTGTTCAATAAGTAACTAATAATTTAATTTTGTCCGTTTATCAACAATTTAAACCATGTTACAATGCAAAAAGGGCAAAAACGTTAGTTCAAACAGATTTCATGTTACATATCGTCATAAAACTGACATAATTTAATACAAGTCGCGCTAAATGAGTTTTATGAAAATTCCACATACAGCCTTGGTTAAAAGATTGCGCACACACTTTTTTCTTCTAACTCTAAAAATCGTCACTTTCTAAATGCAACTAAACAATTATCTGATATTTCACACCTCAGTATATGTACACATCAAGAGAACATAATTTACTTAATACTTAAAAATACGTATTAAATAAGATACAAAAAGCACCAAAAATACGTGTCTACAACGAAATGATTTATTGCAAATCTATCAATCACCAGTCAGCACAACGACCAATAGCTAATCAGTTAAAATTAATTGAATGTTTCACATTCACGAGCCCATGCTTTTTATATGAAAACTCGATATGGAGTATATTTGGGTACTCAATACTTCTGGACAAGGCTGTAACTTTTTAAGTGAGTTAATTCATTTACTTACCATTTGTACACCAAGAATACCAAGAGGTGTCGTATGCTGTCATTCTTACCAGCACCGGTGATACCTAAAAGCGCCATGGCGGACGCTCAAGTTTTCCTGCTTAGTACGAGAGCCCACGACCAAAAATTTTGTCTCATAGCAATACGGCCAAAACCGCATCAAATCGATAGATACGATTATCCTGAACTCGAAAATACCAATATCAGACATTTTCCGCGTAGCGTTTGATCTGACCGAATTTTCAAAATTGTCAAAGAATTTTACCGAACTGCATCATAGCAATATGTCTGATTTGCAGACTGTAGTTAAATGACAGTTCTGAGATACCGGAAACATATTTTTCAGACGTTAGTGGTGTAGCGCAAACCCGTAAAATCACTTAAAAAAATTAAAAATGAGACAAAAATAATGTCTCATAGCAATACGTCTGAAAATCTTTTTTATTAGTAAGTTTTTTGTTGCGAACAAAACAATTTTCAGACGGAAATGTGAACGCATTAAATTTTGAGACCGTTTTGAAAATGTTAACAAATTTTACCGATCGGTATCATAGCAATATGTCTGAAAATTGTTGGACATGATAAAATAAGTTGTCCACATGTGCAAAAAATTTATATCAGACAAATTAAGTGTAGCACCTTCTCTATCAGACAACTTTTCGATACTCAGATATCATTTAAAAATCGTATTGAGGCATCTTGACTTTTCTGTTACAAACCAATGAATACGTTGCGACCCTGAATTTATTAGATGATAATTAACAAAGAATTTACCCGAAACCGTAACATTGAAGTTGAAGGACTGAAATAATGTATAATAATAATATATAATC
The DNA here is from genome assembly GCA_022674325.2 of Grapholita molesta. Lineage (NCBI taxonomy): Eukaryota > Metazoa > Arthropoda > Insecta > Lepidoptera > Tortricidae > Grapholita > Grapholita molesta. The sequence continues at coordinate 6,697,147 of CP053132.2, forward strand.
TGTCATCTGTCAAAGTACATATAATAGACAAGGGAGATTCTTGAATATCTATGAAGGCTGTAAATTAAAAAAAAACATTTAACAGAGGCGTCGGCCAGGCGACTCCGAAACGTTATTTTCGTTTTTGGGAGTATATGCTACACTTAAAGTGTCTGAAAACAGGTTTTTGGTAATCATGGCAGCAATACGAAAAGTTGAAAAAAAAATTATCCGTATTGCTATGATACAGGTCGGCTAAATTTGTTGACATTTTCAAAAATGCGCTCAGGCTATATGCTACGCGCAAAATGTCTGAAAACAAACTTTTTCGTAATACAATTATAAAATCTATGTACATTTTCACTATCAGACGTATTGCTATAATACCGACTGTCTTTTTTTTTTGACACAGCAGAAATGGCCTCCCACGCAGTTGCTACACTTTCGACCGTTACTACACACCTAGTCGGGTTCAGAATCATACAATCTAACGATTTTATAGGGTTTTTGCCGTATTGCTATGAGACATGGTTTTGGTCGTGGGCTCTCGTACTAGCTGACAGGTAAAGTTTAAATTCGTTCTTTGTTAGTCGGTGCGATGAGAGCGTTCAACGGGTTAAGGTACTCGATTTTTTATCTGAGTGAGGACGATACGGAGAATTTAACTTCGTATATTTATTTAATCAACCTAAACGATTGGAAATTACATTTGAAAGGAAACGTGTCTACTGTGTCCCTCAGTTCCTCAATCACTATTCACTGTCTCTGTGATTATAAAAAATAATATTTGAAATTAATATGTACCTACTGCCAGATTATTTAAATGACACAGTTCAGGTAAGTAAGCATATCACAATATGTTTATTTTTGTGAAGTTAAATTTCTTTATTTATACATATATATTAGTATTTTTAGTTATATCCTGTAATAAATTGTTTGACATGTATTTTTTTGGGTCTACGCATAATTATGTACTTTAAGATTTGATGTTTGAAAAAATATTAGTCTCACCGCAGTTTCTTGTCGGTCTCTTCTCGGGTCAGAGGTCTGGTGGTTATATCATAACCGGTGGTAGATTTTTTTGTCGTACATAATTAAGTGCACTAATGTGCCTAAATTGAAAAATAAAGATCTTTTATCTTTTTTAATACTTCCGTAAAACTTCTCAACAACTGCAACATTATACGTCTAATAAATACCTACAATAATCTTTAATCATGCTTAGCTAGATAGTTTCGGCGGTGACCCAGAATTTTCGAAGCCAACCCCATGATCTTGGCATCATCATTTTATATATTTCGTATATTATTAGAAAAAAAAAGTATTTATGTACTATACATTTATGTACTTATACTTACACCAAGTTCCAAGGATAAGTCAAGATATTGCTTCGCCTTAATTTACTTGACTACGAATACCTTGTCGAAAACCTTCTCCTACAAGTCAGAATGTCCATCATACTCGGAATATTGTCTGTCTTATGCCTTCATCTGACCATTTTGACATTTTTATAGTTTTGCGTAAGTCTGAGGAAAGTGTGAAAATACCTGTAGACGTATGTTGGAAGTCGCTGCACGCCACATGCCACACACGCCGCCACGGCTCCGCCGACGATGTCATCGCTCGATTACATAACTCCCGACAACATAATCTATGACCTGTAAATGTGACAGAGATCTCTAATAAAACATCACACGACGGATTATCTTACACGTGACGATGGCTTTCCGATGGCTCTAAATCAAGACGATGTGTGAGGTGATGTATTTTGTGCTTGTTTACATGTTTGCATCATCTAATATTAAATATATTCTCATCGTAATGGTTTAGATTGGACTGCCGAGATTAGATTGCTATCATAATATTGTTTTGTTTCCTATAAAGAAAATCAATCACAGTCCACGAAGTTATTCAATAAAAATAACTTCCTATTTAGTTGAAGAAATTAGAGGAAAATATGCGGGTATTGAATAAGTTTACTGATTAGCATTGTTTATAAACTAGAATTATGAGTAGAGTGTACCTTAGTTCCTATAAGTCTAACTAACATTCCCACCGGTCAACAGTCTTCTTTAATTTCTTGAAGAAAAGGCAAAGTCATATAGGCTCAGTCTTAACCTAAGAAAAAAAAATCCTGCCGCCACTACTGTCGCCTACTTTATTAAAATTATGGAATACAATTTGACCTATTAATACATATAAATAGAAGATAATATTTAAAATGAAATAAGGATACTTATCTTAGCTATTAATTTCTATGTTTAGATAGAATATCTACATTTATCATGTACTTGAAAACATGGGATGAAACTCAATATTTTCTTCTTAGGCAACTTCGTAGTGACCTATACAGTCACTAGCAACTAAGGTTAAGGTAGCACATTCAGTAGATATTAGAGCATATGTCTCTCAACGGTCTGCTCTAAGCTGCGCCACGTCCAAATATTAAGACAAATTATAAATAGTAGGTAGGTATAAATACTGAAGAAACTTATATGTATTGATTTATACTATAAAAGAGGTAGGTATGTAGATGAGGGAGGTTAGAACATAAAATTAGACATACCTAGGTAAGTACATTATATTCTAAATCGCAAATATGCTAACATTGCGTACCCTAGAAAGTCGAAATAGAATATTGCACTAACAGTTTGTTCTGTGGCCTACAACGTTGTTAATCACATTTATCGTGAATTAGAATTGTACAGTATTGTACTTACCTTAGCGACCATTAAGAGTCATTAAAGAAAGTAGGTAAGTACGGAAAATTCAATAGATATTTATCAGGCAGTTGGGTGCGTGTTACCATTCAGTTCGCATTAGAATCAGTAGCGGCTAGCGGCGGGGCGCCGGATTAGTGCGAGTGAGCTATGACTATGGGACAACGCGCCGGCGCCGGAGCTTGCTTTGCATTATCAAAAGAGTTGTTAGACTACGTATTTCATATTTATGATCTCCAAAATCAGCTTCATTCATAGTGCCACTAGGCTACAGGCACCTGATTTAGCTACGCATTGGATTAAATCAATTAAATTTGATTATATACTTATTCATTATTATGTGGCGACCACGGTTAAGAAAGCCAGTATAGGACGTCCACGGATGGACGGATGGACTCGTACGAATCGCTGAGAGTCAGTGGCTGTGGCGGTCTATGGGGAAGGCTTATTACCAGCAGTAGACGTATGTGGCTGATAGATAGATAAATAACTATATAATCATAATTGATTGTATCCTGCTGCTCTTATGAAACAAACAAGCAAAAATATTTCAAAGATATCATTTGACCTATTGTACCATATGTACTTGACATAATTTTGTACGATTAGGTGTTTTAAATGTAGTTGTATAAAAAAATCCCAAGATCTGACAAAAATAGGTAGCATAAATTAACATATTTTTCAATCATATTTTAAATAAGTACTTGTTTGCTAACTCCACGCCAATCTCGGCGCCGTTGCGGGCTGCACGACCGCCTGGTTGTCGCGTGATTGCGCCTCCATTTAAATATCGTTGCGGTGTCAACAATTTTCTTGCAGAAATGTTACCCGCAACGCCGGTGAGACTGGCCTAGCGAGCGTTAACCACTTCTACCTAGTGTTTATGCTCATTATTATTTAACTAAAATACAATTTTTTCCGTTTTATTATGGACATCCATCAACATGGACATTTAATTTCATTTAAGGGCTTTACATAGGATATTTGGCTATATTGCATATCAGCATAAACGGATCACCTCCTAGTTCTAATCTAGCCCTATAAGTAAAGTAACATTATGTGTTAAAAAAGCGCTCCAGCCATAAGACTTTAACTATTGTTTACGGAAAGACGATTATTGTTTTATTCAGTCTATAAGCAGCTATAACCCAATATTATTTCAAAGGAAATTAAATATCATTATCATTAATATCACCTCTACTTGCAGTGAGGGTTTTTAGGTTTTTACTTTATTACCTACATCTTATTGTGAAACAAATCCAATTTTGTGTTATCGGACTTTTACGGTACTATGGTTGGTCGTATTAGTGTTAATATTGGTCGATGTAGTGATTTATTTCTAGCAACCTATTAGAATAGATCAGTCAAGACCACAGTGACCAAAATTGTTTATGCAATTTAATAATATATTTCTTATTGTGGGGTTGTTTCACACATACTTTTGTGTCTAAAGTGGTAGTCCCAAGTGGAATGAAGCCGGCAGGCCAGTGTGGAAATCACGTCACATCATTTATTACAGGATTAGTCGTCCGGTCGTGTCCGCGTCTTCATTACCCGCCCTATTAATAACTGGCTGAGACTGTTATCAACTAAGAACTTTTTTCTGGTTTATGTTTCGAAGAAGAGAACATACTTTTTAACAACCATTTGAAGCCCTTCTAAGATTTCTAAATGCAAGATGAACCGCTAACGTCGAAATTCGTCGTCAGTACCATAAGATGGAGATAGTGGCGGGGTAGTATAGAGGTATTATTTGTGTTAATATATATATATATATATGGGCCAGGATGTTCTAAAAGTAATTACTTTTAAAAGTTGAAATAGATAACATATACTTAAGAAAAAACGACGGGGACCTCCGGTGTTCGAGACGGGATTCGAACCCGCATCTCCAGCTATCGCGGCTGACGCCTTAACCAATGCCTAAAACCTAAAACCTAAAAACCCGTGCCTAAAACCGTTTAAAAAAAATAAACAAGATCACATATACTTCATTAATTTCGACGTGGTCCGCTGTGTACGGGTGGCCAAATTGGTTAAGGCGTCAGCCGCGATAGCTGGAGATGCGGGTTCGAATCCTGTCTCGAACACCGGAGGTCCCTGTCGTTTTTCTTAAGTATATGTTATCTATTTCAACTTTTAATTTATATAGTAGTATTACTACTTAAAAATCAAAGCAAATCAAAAATATTTCATAAAAAATAATTTGATTTGTTCTTAGTTTTAATACTTACTTTTATTATATTTCTCAACATATATACTTCTTCCACTGACCGCGCTTATTAGTATCTTAATTATAAAATGACGAGATTTGATGTACAAGAGAGCCGAATTTTATTTGTATTAAAATTCGATTTTACAAACATCACCTACTTTTATCGAAGGATTAATTTCTGCTTGGTCCGTCCCTATTCTGGTACGGGATTTATCGTACAAACTTTTCTAAGGTTAGTTTCGGTACAGACCTTTTTCTTTACTAACAGCTCGTAAACATGCTTGGCTGTCGACGAAGAAAGAGAACTGTCGTGTGGCATAAAATCAACGAGAGCATTAATATTGTGCTCGATTGTTGAAATTGTAAGCAGTATTTTAATATTGTATCATTGCTTTAGAATAGGGAATAGGATTTTTGTTTAATTTAAATGATTCATAAATTAGCAAAGTAAACTCAAATGTATTTATAAATAAATAGCAAACAAACTCTAAGTATGTAATAATTTGTCAAAAAATGCAGACTTTTCTAATCTTGCCTCTAAAATACTTGCCTCACGTTTTTGTATTCAGGCATAAACAAGCGTCTCCTAGCGGCACTTTACTGCTATTGAGGTCAATGTAATTAAAGTCTGTCTTTTTTTATTCCATTCCTAATTTGATGGTGATGAGAATTATTTTAATAGCCGTGACTGTCAGCGCATACACACCTGCGTGGCTTTGAAGTGCCACTACCATATATTAATGGGTATAACATATATGTATGTATGGATAGATTGGATAGGCATCAGTATGCAATGTTTCTATTATATGACTTCATGTTTTGTTATTGCAACTGCTTAAAAGTCAACTTTTTTAAACGATATATAAGTTTGTTGCGATCTAATTTCAAGTAAATTTTTAGTATCCCGCGCTCAAAAGTTCTCCTATTTACACCCCAAATTGTAGCGCCCTGTCCTACCTCATCACAGAAGTAACAATACAAAAGAATTAATTGAAAAGCGGTATTCTACCAAATACTTATCGCAGATATTTACTTTGTTATCATCTTAATTGGCATAAACGATAATTCAAAACCATTCTACCATACCAAATTCATATACTTAATTGAAAACAGATAACTATATCAAAAATTGTAATCGTAAGCAATGATAAGAAGTAATTAATCGGACTTAAATAAACCTCATAAATGTCAAATGTACCGCACAAACAAAAGACTAATTTGCATTCAGTGATTTAACATGACACAATTAGTACTTCTGGCGTACAACAGAGCTCATAACTTGTCTAGGCAGCTGCATGTTTTGGACAACGGGCCTACCTTGGGTTTTTACGCATCGACTGGTTTGGGCCGACACTGCTTTAGGAATTCGGCCTAGAGGCTTAGACCAAGCGCAAGTGGCTTACTGACATTCCATTCTAGTCTCACGAATATCGATGAAAGCGTGTCATATCAACAATAAGATGAAATATATGCATTATTTTTAAGGTCTCGTTTTGCATGCTTTATTTTGTTTTGTTACCTTAAAACTATTCCCACCACTAATTATGTGGTTAAGATTATATTATTTCAAACGCGATGAGATCCACAAGGTATTGTCGGGCATTTTGAATACAAGGCACATGTAAAGTGATTTAGCGAACACACTATCTAAATAATTTAATTTCGTATGAAACTAGATATGGCATCAGATCCGGATCGAGTCGGATTAGCTTGGATATAAACGATTGGATGAAATCTGTACTCAGTTGGATTGTTATTATATTGAGTTACATATTATAATGAATGAGGTCTATATATATTCAGACATAATATGGATAATATACAATATAATAAGAGGCATATGAGTGCATAATCACATTATATATATATAATATGTTAAGGATATATATGTTTAAAGATTTACGTTATGTATAGGTAGTTACGCTCTATTATTTTTGACAGTGTAACGATATTGTATAAGCTTTGTCATGATTAGGTATATAGCGGCGCTACCAAGTAAATCGATATTCGTAAATATCAAACTATTGTTTCTGTCACTCTCATAACGCCTTAATTGGAGTAAACGAGGAAGATGCTCGAACTTACGAATTATGATGTTCGCAGTACCAGGCTAAGTTTATCTACAGCGTGACGTTGAAATCTCGTTAGAAATGATAAGACTTGTTATCTGATACGTGTAACGAATATCCGGGCTCTGATTTACACACCAAACGCCATTCCATTGGAATAGGTACCTAAACTAGATTCTGGAAAAACAAAGAATAATAAATTATTTTTTACTATGCAGAAACGTCTGCTAGCGAATATCTTCGATATTTAAATCGAAAGAAAAATAGAAAAAAATTGACTCGCAGCGGGACTCGAACCCACAACCACTGGATCACTAGCCCAGTGCATTACCAATTGTGGTATACGAGTATATTACACTCGCTGCAAGTCATTTTTTTTCTATTTTTCTTTCGTAATAATAGTTATTTATTATACCTATACAAGGGAGGAAAATTTGTGTTTACCTTCTCGTGCTAACATTAAAGTGTCAAGCGACGAAGCACACTTTGCTGCCGAATGAAACACACAATTTTTCACCTCACTGATGCGAGGAAAAAAATAAATCTAAGTCATTCAAAGTTTCATCAAAATTATTTGTATACATGATTTATCATTCAAAACCATTAAATAAAAGAATATTCGCGTTAACCTCAAAAAACGCTCAATTAGTATTAAAAAAAATAAATATATGAAATTACTTTGCACTCTTGTAAATAAATTGCAACTTTGTACTCTGTTGGTACAGAATAAAACAGTTCTTTCCGAGCTGATGATGCCTTGACCAACTAGACCCCTCGGCCAATATATCATATATTTTAATTTATAAATTCTAGACAGTTAAGTCTGGGGTCTAACGTAACCTACCTGACTTTATTTACCTTCATCTACGTCCGTCAGAGTTGCTTAAAATATCGGTGCTGTATTTATTTATTATAGTTTCTAAATATTTAATCAAAAGATAATTTTTGTTATTAGGTATTAATATGTTACATTTATCTTTTGGTTAAGTGTATGTGTAAAAAATCAACAACTAACAATTATGAGTAGGCCCTAAACTTCAGTCGACGTCCTTCCATGGAGAGCAATGGAATTCGAGGGGACTTTGGTATGCGCCCGGCCAGCATTTCTCTGCGCATTACGCATGCCCTTCTAATCGCCAAATCGCCACAAACAACAACAGCCTTACAAGAGACACAACTAACCAGCTGACTGGCTATCATTAGGCAAGGCCGGACCCGACAGATTAAGCCTGTTCAACAAATTTTACTGTAATTGATAATACTATCTTGATTTATTGCTGCCATTATTGTAAAGTGAGCAAATATTGCTAAATAAATTTAAATGGGAATGCAATTTACTAATTTCACCTGGGGGCACGAAAATCTCGTAAAATCAGCGAGGTACGGCAGCTGTGCTACACCGTGTAACGACAGTAGCTCGCTCACAGTAGGTAGTTATAGTTACTGAACTATAAATTATATATTTAATACTAATTTACAGCTACTAAGTAATATACTCAAGGAATTGTTGTTAGGTACTAACCTAAAGTATCAAATGTAGATATAGATAGGTAAAGGTATTTAATAATAACCTTTTCCATTATAGATTGTAGGGTCTCACTGAAGAGCGTTGCAGTAAACTAACCTAACCTCATCTCATCTCATATATATATATATATATATATATTATAGATGGTTATTACATCAAGATCTGACGTGGTTATTGCGATATCATTTAGTGAAACGTCATTATTTATTAAATTAACGTTATAAATGTGAATAATTGGTCTTTGTATTTCTATGCCCATAAGCATAGCCTTGCTCTCTGGTGCGTTCAATCGTTCAATATAAATTTCAGAACGGAAAGGACAATTGTCATCATATCATCTATAGCATGATACGTCACATTCGGACTTACTTATCCCCTGAGTCCCTTAAAAAGGAAGGGGCATATTGCGATCGCCAAACCGCCTACCTTAAGCGTGGCGATAATGGCATTAAACCTCCATACTGTGGGAGGCCAATGTCCAGCAGTGGATATCCGCGGCCGTTATATTTACTATTATCACGCATCGAATTGGTCTCGGTTTCAGTGCCTTACAAAATATGTTCCGGTTGCCTGCTAAGAGTTTACTAATTATTTTGATATAGTATTTTTAAAATACCTAAAAAAATTAAATAACTACATAAAAATGCGATTCCAACGCACTGGCGTACAAACTTAAAGGCTTAGTATAATATTTCCTATATCTGCATATCCCCTCACGTGTTATATTATAAAGTACAGTAGCACATCCAAGCGCCTGTTAATAATAGAAGAGCAACATTGTCAGCGGCTATTTTGCATTCATTACTCATTACACTCGAGCGCAGAGACACTTTCACAAATAAAAGCAAACATAATTAAAGTAAACGTGATTTTAATTACGAAACAATTATCTCATCGCTCCTGGTAAAGAACCTTTCACTTGTTTTTTCATCAACGACACGGATTTCGCGACCTGGAGGTTATCAGCGCTATTATCTCTCATAATAAAAATATATGACCAAGCCTTGGTCAGCGCAAGCAAATTAATAAATGAATACCATATATACGAGAGCGGTAGCCGCGGCGACGACCAGGCGGCCGCACACCTGCGTCCGCGCATCTCGTGTGACACATGCGATATAAAACCTTAACACTAATCGACCAAGGTCGAATTCTGCGTGCTCCGACATGACACTCTCATTACGAATCACGGATGTAACAAACAAACTATTCAAAACTCAATACCTTTAACAGCGAAGCGAGATTTTTACGGTCAACGTGCTTGTATTGAGATTTCTGACCACGACACATTCCTTTTTGTACCGTGAGTTAGAAATGTTCGAAAAACTAAAAATATAAGAAAGATCGTGATTGTTCGATCGAAGAGTTTTTTTGCGGACTAGCGTTAATGAATATAAGACGACCGGTCTGGCCTAGTGGGTTGTGACACTTGTGACCCTGCCTATGAACCCGATGGTCCTGGGTTCCATTCCCAGTCGGGGCATTTATTTGTGTGATGAGCACAGATTCATGTTCCTGAGTCGTGGGTGTTTTCTATGTATTTAAGTATTTATATATATCTATCTATTATATATATCGTGGTCTAGTCCCTACAACACAAGCTTTACTGAGCTTACCGTAGGGCTAAGTCGATTTGTATAAGATTGTCCCAAAATATTCATTATTCATTCATATACACTGCTGCTTTATTACCATCTGCAAGAGCTTAATATCTAAAAAATATGATACGATTACGAAACTAAGGAAACTGCCATTAGTATAATGACTCATCAATAGATGGCGCTTTAACGTAAACGTTATTTCCAGATTTTCACCGTCTCAGTTTACACAGTTAAGTGTCACAAACATATACAAAAATCATCAATAACGTATCCTTGGAAACAGCAAGTGTAAACTAACAAAAAAGCCTTTACATATATTTTAGCTATAGAAAAATATAGTACAAAATTTGTGAAATCGTAAATCGCACTATTGATATTTTTTAAAGGCTTCGTATATATACAAAATCTGATGTAACACAGTGGGAGTTCCAACCAGTTCAGCTTTCGGGGTTACATGCAGAGCCTTTATGGTTCCGTCACCCTGTGGAAAGTCCCCGGAGACAGGGTGGAAAGCACCGCGCGGTGGGCGCGCAGGCCGGGCCGGCTGCGCAGGGGGGGTCACCCGCGCGTAGCTGCGCCCGTAGCGTTGCTCAGAGCGAAGCCAATGCTGAATTAAGATTTTCTTCTAACTAAATGGGGCTTACTCGGTACGGAACTCTTCTTTTATGCAGTTTATTGTGTAAGGTAAACGTGTGGGCGCCCGACAGATGTCACTTTCAATGTTAAGTCATTTTCAATAGAGGTGACAGAGGGATGTCATCTATTGGCATTCATGTGTAGAGCACTGGTACGTTTACCTTTTAGTTAGGTTTGTGTGTAGTTAAATTTAACTTTAATTTTTTTATCGGACGTATAGGCGTCATATCGTACTTATATCATCGACGCTAAATAATATTACCCGTAGTGTTGCAGAGAACGAAGCCAATGCTGAAAGCTAGAGGCTTACTTAGTACGGAACTCTTTTTATGCAGTGTACTTTTACTGGGATTGCACGTAGTTAAATATTACTTTAATATCATTATCGGAGTGGGGCGGATGGGCATCAGGGTATGTAGTATTATGGACGCTAAATAATAATACTATTACCTGTACCAAATATGATTTACTATGTACGGGCTCAAACTCTTGTTTTTTAAAGTACAGTTGCACTGGTATAGTTTTGAGAGTAGGTACCGGTCAAATAGTCTTTGATATCTCTACCAGAGATCGGACTATTGAGAAGTAAGGTGTTTTCGGTTGTTTGTTATATATAATACTATTCAATTGTCAAAATATAAAGTAGGGTCATAACCCGTACATGACATTTTTAATATTCCTAACTTACGAAAACAGTTTGATATTTCGGTTGGTTTACCTGTAATGATAATTGATAACACAATAGAATATGGATTTGCTGTTAGCTCTTCGGACCAAATGTCCATAATTGTAGTAGGTACTAATTGCGTTAAAGCTGTAAAAAAACAGAAATGCTAGCCAGAACCTGACATTTCAACTTTGCTTGCATTATTAAATAATGTCATCATCATAAATTCATCATGCATAATAAATTGCTATTTTGACCGCTTGAATAATGACATTATTTATGTATTAGTTTCTATATAATTATAGTTAATTTTTGTAAACCCGTATAGTTCTATTATATTCTTTTTTTATCTAAATACAGTAGGTACATAGATACGTTTATCTTCAAATACGACTTAGAAATACCACTATGTTAATTATAATAAATCTTATTAAGTATCTTTATTTTATTAAGGTTCTCGTAACGATTTAACTGAATATTGCTTCTACAATATACTTTTTAGGGAAAAACTGTCGCATAAACAGCAGCGTTCATAGAAACAGAATCTACAGCTACTGCGCCTGCTACTAACCTAGCTACTGTTGCCATAGTGGCAACTATGATACAAGTAGGCCTAACTATGTCCAGCACTGGACGAAATTATGAATGATGAATATAATTATTGGAAGTGAAATAATTTTTGTATCATAAGGACGGTTGACGGAAAGGCTTGACTTGCGGAAACGACGAAATGTTTGAAAATAAAATACTTATACAAGTAGAATTCAAGTCAAACTCACAAGTCACATTTGCGGCGCGCAACTTGGCCAAACTGTACCCTTACCATGAGTTGTGACACTTGTGACATTAAGGTTTTCGATAACGAGCATCGAGTTTACTATCTGTGCACCTCGCTTGTACTATTTTAGTGCGAACGAGATGCACAGACGTCAGACAGTAAACTCGATACTCGTTATCGAAAACCTCAAAGTCACAACTCATCGTAAGGGTACTGGTCGACGTGGAACTGTACACTATGTAGAGCAGCCCCAAGTTGGGCACTGCGGCTTGCCATGCCGTCTCAGAGCGGCATTCGAACAAACTTCATATGATTTGATAACTTGAGTGGATATTATTGGCAATATTAGTGCAGGTAAACAGCAACGAGAGCTGTGTCGAATCGAAAATAAATCAAGATAAGATTTTGGAAGTTAGGTTGGCGCTCCAGTCGCGCCGCCCGCTGGTGCCTGCCGGATTTGGAGCGACTGATTGACGTGAACTTTTTGAATGACACGTGTACCTGATATTCTTGCACGGCTGGTACATAAATGTTAATAAATTATGTTGTTTAAGTAATGCCAGAAGTAGAGCATATTGCTATAAAGAAATATTTTGAGACAAACGATTTTTATGGTATTTATACTTAATTGGTTACTTTAGTTGTATAGGTACTTATTATAAATAAATATAATAGTATACCATTATGTTCCTTATTTATCCGACCATCAGCTTAGGCCATCAGCTTAGACGAATCAAATCAAGAAATCGAAAATCTACCTACGTTAGTACCTAGGTACTTATTTAATATACATCTACATCTTAATATACGAGTATATTCATTTGATGTAACCTACATTTATCGCCATCAAGTAGGTACATACCTACAACACGAGGCTTGTCGAGCAGAACTAGGTCGAATTTAGTAAGAGTGTCCCAATACATTTATTTATTTTTAAGTAGAAACGTCGGCTAACGAAACCATTATTCTTGAAAAAGAAGGACAAATCAACGGGCCCTGGCGAGACTAGAACTCGTGACTCTGGGAAATCCTTTATTTTTAAGATTTATTTATTTTAACACGTTCACGGACCGTACGCCCACAGACGTGGCGTAGTCGTTTGTTTCCTTTGGTCCACACAGATGTGACAATACTGGAAAGTTAACAATTTTAGTATTGGGACTTTTACCATTTGAGAACATTCCCCATAGTAACTTTGGTAACTTACCAGTCCCATCTCTAGGCCCATGACACATGACGTTACGCAGATTTCGCCCTAACCTAAAATGTATTTGAACCGTCAGTTAAATGTAAGAGTCAAAACATGTTCCAACAAGTTACCAATAAACGTGAGAATCATCTAAAAAATCAAACAAGATGTCTGAGCCTACACCTGTGGGTGCGCCAGGGATCCAATGCATTCATTTGCCATTGAAATTGAATTGCACTGTCGGTGCAAGTCGCAACGAGTTATCTTCGCGGGGCCTTTTTATTTTTACTACATTGTGTTTCAATAACAGATGGATTGTCTTGAAGCTTAATTGCTATGTAAATTTATTATAGCAGCCTGCAACAATACTTTATGAAGTTAAAAATAAGTTTGATCTGATTATTTCGTGATCATGTCCATCGATTGCCAGTAGATCCGACTGAATAAAGAAAATACCAGTATGTTGAACATTTTATGATAGATGTGTATTATGGTTTACGCTAATTCATAAAATGCATTCGTGAGGGAGCTGATCACCTTAAGGGAGTTATCAGTACGATAATTAAGCATTAAATCTGTATGGAATCTTTTTTGCATTGTAATATTGCCTATAGTTTATGAAACGAGCATCATATCTAAGTATTTTAGGTCCTTGGGGGTCCTAGCGCTCTGAGTCTTTTCAAAGCTATTTCGAAGAGACTCAGAGATGCTACAGGGGACCGGAGAGCTGGTAGTTACCTCGCTCAACGCATCTGTCTCGCAGTTCAGCGGGGTAACGCAGCCAGCGTCTTCTCAGCGGCACCATGCCGAAGGGACCTTTTCTAGATTTAGTATAGTTAGTTAGTTTTTAGTCATATTTTTGTATTATTTTATTATTTGAGCTAATGTTTATATACTGTATTTTTTTATACTTACCACAAAAATAAATAATTAGTATTTTTAGTAATCTAATGGTTATCGTCACAAAACTGACATAATTTAATTATTATACAACTCACGCTAATTAATTGCACTATTTTCTGAAAAAAATCCTAAGCACACGCGTTCATTTTAATGATATAGTAATCAAATTGTTAGTCTAACCTCATCTAACAAAACCCTAAGAACTTATATCAAGCCAAGTTTAAAAAAATAGATTAGATCAACAACCATTCATTTACAATCAAATAAACCTCCAATCGGCATTGAATCTAAAGGTGGTGCTTAAAATAACTTACATGCGCAAATTGCCCAAATAAAAAGAAATTGATTCATTAAATCTGATAGAGGTAAATTGCGGCGCAGAGACGGCCGCTACCTCAGAAGTCCACATTCACAATTGGCCGCCACCGAATGGCAAAGGCAACCGAAATTACCATTTTTATGAATTAATCGTTTTAATGAGATGTTACTGAATAAATTGGAGGCTGCAATTTAGAGGCGTAACATTTTTTTTATAACTTACATGGGTTATGTAGTTATACTGTATGATATTTCTTATTGTGTTATAATGGATGCTAAGACGCTGGCAAATAAGCATACAGTCCATCTGATGGTAAGCGGTAACATTTTCTATAGACGTCTGTACGTCTGAACTCCAGAGGATTCACACGCACGTTGCCTACCCTTTAAATACATAATAACTAAATAAATATTACACAAATTGACTTAGTCCCACGGTAAACTCAAAAAGACTTGTGTTTAAGGTACATGCTCATACAATGATGTAAATAAATAATATACAAATACTTGAATACATATATAAAACACCCAACACAAACACCTGTGCTCATTAGACAAACAAATGGCCTTACTTGGATTTGAACCCAAGACTATCGGTTTCATAGGCAAGCCATCAGGGTCTCTACCCACTAGGGCAAGTCTGTCGGCTTTAAGAGCCTATTCACTCCTATTTTGTGGAACCCATACTGTAGCTCCTGTAAAAAGCATATATTATAACTATATAATGTTTATACGGGTTGGTTTTTGGATCGCGATCCTGAACCTGTTTTTCTAACGCCGTAACTGGTCAATAGTAGTATTTGATCAAAACATACAAATTAATCATTTTTTCAAGTAAATTTTACCTTCAACTAACCAAGTCATGGTCACCCTATACATTTTGACATACGCAGTAAGGGAAACGACATGACATTACATTGAGTAGAGTGACCCAATGTATGCAAAAAAGAAGTTTTCTACTCATGGTAAATAATAATGAATTATATGAGTGAAATGAAACTATGACTGAAAAATTATTATAATTATTGGTGATAAAAAAATTATGGTTAACATAATTAGCTTCACCTATGAATTATATGGCATGCCTTGCTTTCTTGTTCCATGATCTCGATATCATATAAATCCTTAGAGTAAGAAGTAGATACCTATTTTAAATTTATGCTCAACGTAATTTTTGTTTCGTTACATATAATAAAACACATTGTAAAAAGTAAACATGTCAGTAGAATACAAAGTTCACCTCAGGTCAACTTTAAAAAAAAAAACTATTAATATCAGTGAGCTATGATTTTAAATTTTCTTTTTTTTTTAAATTTAGATGTTGATGCTAAACAAGCACTTTCGAATAATCAGTTACAAATATGATCTTAACTAAAAAATCAAGGAATCTTTTAAAGTGTCATACTTTAAAAGATGTCCTGCCTCTGCTAAAATACGATTAGCCTATACAATGTTTATCAGTAGTAATATAATTCTATATAAGTATTTTTATTGAACTGCGTGGTTAATGAATTTAATTGCTTAATAATGTAGTTAATTGGCCAATGATTTTAAGGTATTGTATTAAAATGTTGTAACTATATCGGTCGCACTACTTTCTCGTCTGCGCGTGATCACAGTAGATCACCGAGCCGGGCGGCGCAGCGCACGCGGGCTTTCGGAAATTGCCCATCATTACCGTCGCCGGTTATGGTCACTGGACCCAGGGGCCGTCGGGTTGTTTCCAAATGGCCCTTGAGTAATTCTTTATATATATTGCTACTTTCACACTCTTCAAATTTTAAGTACATCAAAAGATGTTAGGTATTTATTTGGAATTAGTATATGAGAGCCAAATTATTGTAATTACCGTAAAATCCGCGAGTAAAATATATGACGTACTTAAACGTACGTTTTTTTGGCGCTTCTGAATAATTTCATATTCGCTGTGGTTTCAAACAGAAAATCTTTTCGTGTCATAAAAGTTATTGCCGTTATTTGCAGCACACTGACAAAATTTTATATTAGGTGTGCTATCTACTTTTAAGAACAAATCACATGTATCTTTCTTCTTTATATTTTACCTGGGGTACCAATATGTTGTGTTGTTAAAGCTGGAGGTCCGAACACGGAAGGCACCCGATGCCGGCGTCCAGTTACTCGCAAACCAATAATTTACTGTAACGCTCCGGTAATGTTCGCCTTGCTCTTGATTTTTTACTCCTTTCCACTTTTTAAGGGCATGCGCTGTAATGTAATTGAACGGCCGATATGAGTTTTCAACTGTTACCCAATTACTCTCGCAGTCAGGCTGTATCCGCGAACCTGCGGTCGAGCGGACCGTTTTTCCATCGTTAAGATTCCTTATCATTAAAGGTTTAGACTGCCAGAGGTTATTAAAAGCAACGTGCTTATTTCAGCTACGTGGCTCGAAATTCACAACAGCTTGCTTTATTTACAGCACAATTCCTGATGCAGTGTAGCCTATTCAAATCACAATTCAACACAAGTACCTACGAAAAACTTAAAAGTGGGTAATATTCTGACCCTCTGTAAAGTGAAGTAAACCTACTAATAAATGTAAGTATTGATTCTTTGAAAAGTAAAACATAATGTTGCCTTTACGTCTTTTATTATAACAGCAATAAGTAATTGATTTAGAGTACTAACAGTTTTGTATCAGGAAAGTAGTTTATGTTAGTCGATCGGCCACTGGATAGGTCTATAAAATAATTAACGGGCAGTCGGGTAATTTATAATGATTGTCAGGGCTAGTTCGACAAGAAGCAGGAAGCCGGTTAATAAGGAAGCACTTTGTGGCTTGTAATGTTTAGTTTAACCATTGTCGGTAGCGGTGTAGCATACTAAATAACTTGTAAGCTCTTGCATGTTTACAGATTACTGTCATGTATATACAGTACAAACTTATTGTAACGAGGTACCTAATTATCACAGAAGGTATTCATCCGTATGTGCTGTTTTGACATACCTAAATTAAATAATACTTTTCCTCAAAACGGGCGATTATTTGCGTTAACAAAATTGCTGTTTCGAAAGGTACCTAGGTAGACGTTTTACCTATTTTAGTACCTAAGTAGGTTAACTAGCTGTCTGTAGCATACCAAATGTCAACTACGCCTACTAACTTCATATTTAGACATTGCATTAGCAATTTTTTAAAACGGCAATAACGCCTTACATAACACAGAAGGTAATCTAAATAAAATTATAACAATCGGAAACTTTATAACACGAGCTGAAACCGTTGAAGGTGGAACTTTGAAATTTGTAACAACCGTTATATAAAGGCTATAGTCAGGTTTCCATTGTAAGTCGCGCGGTCCTTAAATCAATTTAGCTCGGGTTTTTTTTTCTGGGTACCTTACCATAAGGTGTATATGGAGTATTTACATTCTACTTGAGAAAAAAATGATTTATGTTTTTTATTTTTTTAAGGGATATAAATGTAGTAAAGTGATTTGTTTCCAATATTGATGTCATTTTCATTATTTAGATATTCATTGTGACATTTGAGACCCAAAACGAATACTAATCATAAATAAGACCAAAGAAAGATTAAACATTAAGTACATCATTATAAGTCTTCCTTTTTTAGGTACACAGTACAGCAACACTCTTAAGTGTACATCGGTGGACTTTATGCCTTATATAATAAGGTCTACCAATGTATACCTAGGAGTGTTGTTGACTGCACCTACTCTCAAGATTTTCTTTTGTAAATTATTTTGAGTAACTAATTTGATATCTGAAAACTCGTTCACGAATAAAGATTTGAGAGGTGGGTGTCTACTGTTCCGAGGCTATCAGCTTATGTGATGCAGAAGTTGTCCGTCTGTCCAGCAGAGCGGCGCGCGCGCAGCGACGGGTGCGCCCGAGCACCGCGCCGTCCGCGCCGGCTCCGGTTACCGCCAGACGCCGGTATCGACTTACCGTCGGTCCGAGTACACTGCACTTTTCTTTAACTTATGATGATGTGACTAGGATCAAATCACTAAACAATTACTAGGATCAACAACAAAACGAGGAAATTACAACTTGACTCGAAAACCCCACATCTGAAATGTTTTTTTTTAACTACTTCTACTTTTTTCTCCTAATAAGCATCGGTATTATTAATTTATTCTTGATTTCAAACTTAGAACAATATCTTATAATAATTACTGAGTTGGGCATGTTTTTCCTCGTAATGGAGCGCCTGTCGAACAATATACTTACTCTAAGCAAACGAAAGCTGTTTGACGAAAATTGTATACTTAATTACTTTTTTTTAATGATTTATTCACATTAAGACAATAAAACTGGTTAAGAAAAAAGGGATGCAGTGTAAAAGAATTCCCTTCGCACTATGCCGCATCCGCCGTGTATATAACTAATGTGTATCAAAATTGCGGCAGTAATTTACAAGACGTTATAAAGTTAACGAGCCCGAAGCGTCTTTGTACTCGCCATAATTTGCCGCCACAGTTTATTTATCAAAATTAATATAATTTTTAAAAGCAAAATATGTAGGTATACATGGTGTATTTTCGGTGATTCGGGTGGTCTCCTAGCCTAATTTAGTCGACAACGGGGTTGCCTATGAAGCTCGAGGAGTAGAAACTTTTGTTCCAAAGTTATGTATATTTGCGTTGGATATGTAGAACTCGCGCATTATTAACGTTAAGCTTACTTTAAGATTAGCTAAAGTGCATTTGCGTGACATGACAACATAATATTTATTTGTTAATTCGTAAGAATCTATCATTCAGATCTGTAAACTTCGGAGGTGGTCTTGCTTACAGAACGATCCTGGCTAATTGCATATCAATTAACCCAAAATCATGAGAGGAATCCCAGATGAAATCAGTTTAATGCAGCATCATGAAACGACCGGGCATCGTTAAACGTCGATGCATTCAATATAACGGTAAACAACACGATCGGTGCGCCGGCGCCGCGGCCTGCAAACCGGCGCACCTATGCGCTCCATTATTTTGGAATCGGAATAGATTACACGCACCACGGCCGTTTCCGGCAGACCATTCACAATCACTCACCCCCAACACAATCGGCGACATGGGACTGATTTTATGGTAATTCCTAATGCAATGGGGTTATATAATCACATGACAGTTTAATGCTGCAATCACAGACACTTGACTCCCTATTAGTGTTTTGCGTGTGAAAGTTTCATGCATTGTTTTATGAGAACAATTATACAATCACAGTCTTTATTTAACATATAGAAACGAGTTTGGCATCTAATTGCAAAAGGCTTATATTCTCATGCGAAGCTAACAGGCAGAACGATATCCCGTAGACATGGTATCCTAAAATAGAGCTGCACAGTCTATACGGTCAGGCACAACAGGTTATCTAAAACACGCATGCAGTTGCAGTAGGTAACGGCACTCTGTTTGGCGAGGAACTGGTTGGTGGAGGCGTGAGAATGGCAGCTCTCGGGATATTCTCATGGCCATCCTGACGTCACCACGCACCTGCAAGCCGTCGACAAAAGGACAATGTCGTTAAGTGGTTTTCCAATTGCGGTTTCAAGTTCATACGAGTTGCGTTGGCCTCAGGGCCCCGGTAATTGATTGCACAGTTGCGCAGTAAACATACGAATTGACGCTTATCTGGAGGTGCAATGCTTGTATTTATGGTTCAACTCGGTGAGTGACATTTTGCATCCGTGTAAAGAGAGCTTTATGAGTTTTATGACTCGTTTGGATTGGGGATTATGTTCTTACAGTATATTAAATATATACAATTTTTAACCTATATCGACAGACAGCTTAAGAAAGCTAAAGAATTGAAAGCTATGAATTGTCCGTTAGGTTATTAACTTGAATTGGCTTTATGCTACTTTTACATAGGCACTTGTAGGACTATGAGAGGTAGGGCACAGCGAAGTACCATCACGCTTGAGTCTGGAGAAGCCCGACTGGGGAAGTACCTCCTCCTTACAGAAGACCACAGCCATAACAGCACTGCTACCTTTCTGGTATGTATAGTGTTGTGTTCCTGATGGTGAATAAGGTTCCCAGAGCTCCAACCCACTTATAGGTCGGCAACGCGCTTGTGACTCCCTTGGTGTTGCGAGTGCCCATGGGCGACGGTAATTGCTTACCATCAGGCAATCCGTCTGCTCGTTTGCCACCTTTGTCATAAAAAAAAAAATGTTTTTCAGGATCGGATGAAAACTGTGGGAGTACGGAGAACATATTACATGTTAGCATGCGGTGTCGATGTTGCTCGGATCGATTCGTGTTTACAATAGAACGTGACTCTAATAAATCAACAGTCTAGGTGCAATTACTCTTTTTTGTTATTTTCAGGCTCAAAGATGTTGCTATACATAATATTAATATTTCTCTGATTGCCTATAAAACTTTAATTGCCATTGTTATTACAGTAGTAGACAACTTAATTATTATTAATAATATTCCTACATATCATAAATACCACGCTCCGAGACTTAAGTGTTTTTTTTCGATGTAGCTTTATACGTTTCCATGTCAACCAGAACCCGGTCTTTTATGGTTCGTTTCGTTATCAACGCTTAAATAAATAAAAGAGCCACAACTTCGCCGAAGCTATTATGAAGGATAACTGTACAATGTTTTTGTGGCTGAGTAAATAACAAAGTATGTGGCATTGACTCCAATATAATCTGATTAATCTCATGACGTGTAATTAAGTTTTAAGTGCGCTTCACGCATCGATAACGGCGCAAAAACTTGCCTCGAGTAGACGTGTCGTAAATAATGAGCGCGGACGACGCCGCGCCGCATTATGTCGCGCTCGGCGACATTGTCTTAACTTGTTGCTTGTACGCATGCCTAGCACACTCGACTAGTCGTGCTAACAACAAACAATGTAAGCTAATTGTTAAAAATGTCTAATTACTACTATCTTTGACACCACTCCAACAATCATTTTATACATATAAATGTATCATTATGGCGCTAAATTCATCGAGCAAGTGTTGCTACATTTTGAATAATGATTCCAGTAGCTGAGTTGCGAACATGCTAGCCGCAGCCTCCGCGGCGTGGGAACGGCGAACAGGTGGCAGGAGCTACTGGTCTCGTCAAACTGCTGCCAATCTGGGTATTAATCCGCCCGAATTTGGACTGTCGCTGGTAGCAATTGATATTCGGCTGGTAAGGAAGTAATTAATTGGAGAAATGTCGTTGGCAAAAACATTTTAAAGTATATTATGAAATAAGGAAATCATTAAAACTGGCAATAAATGAATATTTATTTAGATCCTTATACGTTTTGATTTGTTATGGTAAATTCAGTCGTTATAAAAAAGGATAGGTCATTTACTTAGCATTTATTTTAATACGTCTTCGAAGTGTTGTTAGGCAGCAGATGCATAAATTGCTATGCTTTGCACCTCATGAAAGTCGTCATAAATCTGCTGATTGTAGTCCAGTCTCGTCCGCACAGAAAAACTTCCATGTCCACTCTGACGCCTTGCAATCTCCGCGCCATTCAGCGCTATTAGTTACATCCTGAGCGGTCTAATAATAAATCGAGTAAAAAGGCTAGATGCATAAAAAACGCATTTATTGTGTAACAGGCGTGTGGGAACTGCGGACAGGTGCGAGGATGAAAATCAGCTTCTGTGCGAGTCTCGGCTATGCTCCCTGATTTATTAATGGAACTGACTACTGATCTGGTATCATCGGTCGAATCATTATGCTTAATCGTTATCTATTTTCCAATATACGTAAATTGGGTACCACAAGGAAATTTGCACCATTACTGCAATTAGCTCTACTAGAATTCCAGTTGGTCCAGTGATAATTACAGTTGAAAATGAGCATATAACAGACAAAATAAACAATTTCACTTTTATTAATTAAGGAAACAGGCGAAATGAAATCCTTTTTAAATTTTGTTTTTTATTCTTCTTTTTAATGTTTAATATTGAATTGTACTTATTTTACTCAGAATATAAAATATGTGTCACCGCATCCCTACATGATTCATAACGTCAATAATTACAATACATTCCTCTAAAAGTGCTTAAGTTACGGCCACAAAAGATACCGCGAGAAATGACTCATTATTCAAGTTGCTGATGAGTGGCGCCAGTTACGTGACGACTAGAGGTACTCATATGTGACATTATCTATGAAAAGGGACCTTATTGTCGATGGCGCTTACGCCGATGTCCAAGATGCCGCAATACAAACGCAACGCGATTCGACGTAAGCGCCATCGATAATAAGGTCCCTTTTGCTAGATAATGTCACATATATTAATACATTTCAGCCGTATGCAGTCCACTGCTGGACATAGGCCTCCCACAACTTGTATAATCGTGGTTGTATAGTTGCCATAGTCGCCTCGCTTGGCAGGCGGGTTGGCGACCGCAGTAGCTGTAGATTAGATTTCGACGGACGCTGCTGCTCGTCCGTAGGAGTTTTCCCTTTGTCGCCTCTTACGACACCAGCGGGAGGAGATGGGGTGCTATTCTAGTCAGCCGGCATCACACGGCAGCGGCATATTTATGTATAGGTATGTAATTTGTAGTTAGGTACGATAAAATTAGACTAATACATCGGCATAGGTCTTTATTTGTATAGCAAGATACCTTCATGATCCATTAAGAAAAGGCCATTTATATGTATAACCACAATATTTTTGTTTATTTAAATGCCATCAAACATCAAAAAATTAAAAGTAACCCAGTGAACCGTAACCATGGCAACAAATGTTAATAAAGCCATATTTACGTAAGACACACTTACTTAGGTACCTACTTACTCCTGACGTTTAATGCTAAGACGATTTGTTAATTCAATTCAATTCAATTCAAATTCTAAATAAAATATTACCAATATTGAGTTAATAATTCTATGTTCAGCGGCGCTACCGCAAAAAAACGATATTCGTAAATTTCGGCCTTTGTCTCTGTCACTCTCATGCCACCTTCATTATAAAAATATATGTAAAAGAAAATGCTGCTTGAAATATACGAATTTCGATGTTCGCGGTACCGGGCCAGCGGCGCATTATACGTGAATGCCGCCGTTCTCCAAGTCTTTTGCAATTTGAATCGCATTTGTGACGTCAATCTATTATGGCTGCATTTGCTTCCCAAACATTTGCTAGTTCGAGTAAACTAACTGTCAATAACACAATCAGCCTAGATGGAGGCGACTATTTTGGAATCAGGTTGCGACACCTCTGGAGGTCTCGTGCGATTGCTTACTCGTATGCTACCATAATAAAAAAATGTTAATATACAGAAAATTCATTTAATCGTGTAATCTAATCGTTTAAGCTTAAAAACAATTGAGTATAAATTAACGAGCATGTAATCATCAAATTCAAATTCATTAATTTTGTATGGACGGTTTCTATATTATGGCGTAGTAGTAAAACTTATATTTAGTTACCAAGTATAAATTTATTTTAAGTAGTTATCAGAAACGAAAATACTTGTGATCTCACGGTCATTCCTAGAATGAGTCCAAAGAGTCTAAGGTCGGGAAAAACCAGGTCTCTAGTTTCTGTGTTTTCTGTAGTACCGTTTTAGTATTGGTATATATAGGTATTTTAGAACAGTAAGTAGGGCTTCCTTATGCTGCTACATACAATTTGACAGCGAAAGCCACAGCACGATGACACGTCAGATAATAGTACATTTCGATACTAGTGAAAAAAAAAATTTTTTAGACGAGGGTGAAAGTTGGAGCCCGAGTGAAACGAGGGTGACAATCACCTGAGTCTTAAAGAAGTTTTTACACGTGTATCGAACAACATTTTTCATAACTAGTGCCTTAAAAAGTGAAATTTCCGCACGCGAAGTGCGCAAAGTGCTCTTTTACGCACTAGTTAGGAAAACGGTTTTTTTGTAATAGGTCAAAGCCTTTATTCCTTAGACGTGTATCTAACTGTAAAACCACTTAACACACAAGGAGCCATGCATTTACACATAAAAGGTAACCCATACCATTACCATACCGATCTACTGTTACGTTATCGGATCATTAAAAGCTTTTCCTTAAATTTGTTGTATCGTGTTATGTTGAAGTGTATATATATATAGGTACATTTACATATATAATATATATCTTTTTTTCATCGTTTTAGTCGTAAGACTCTCGTCCACTTGCTTGTACGTAGGCCTCACACAAATATGATTTGTGTCATCTTGTGGAGGAGTTGCCATGATTGCCACGCTTGGCAGGTGGGGTGGCGACCGCAGTTGCTGTTGATTCAATTTCAACGGACGGTGCTGTCCATCCGTCGGTATTTACAATCGTCGCCCCTTGCGACACCCGCGGGAGGAGATGGGCTATTCCTCAGCTGGTACCACACGGCTTGACATAATAATACATACTTATAACAAAGTCTTCTGTTGAAGTCCTTATTCAACCTGCATCCATTGGTGTGAAAGGGGGATAATTATGCACAAAAGTGTGACTAAAACGGTTTCCACAACATAAGGTGAAAAACCTATCTGAAGGACCATGTCTATGTAGTTCTGCAGGGAATAAATATGATACTTACGCCAAAATTTAAATGTATAGACATATTACTACTACACAGGCCATGTGCTTTTCACCTATACAGTTTTTTTACAGTTACAGTTTTTCAGCTATACCGCGCTATACTGAAATGCGCCGCCACGATTGGAAATCAATTGATGCACAACAAAATGATTCTCTTATAATGGTTCAAAGTGTATTACGTAGCATTATTGGAACAAACTTGTACCTAAACAATTTTCTCGCCGTGGGCGATCGTAATTTTCACGCTTCAGAGTTAAATTGTTTGTACAGAAAACACATTTGCCGTGTCAGATGTTTGATCGGACTGTTTAATGTGGAAAAACATTAAATACGCAGGTTACGTTTAACATCTACGTCTGGCGCTTTTGTTATGTTAGTAAGTGAATATAGGCGCGCCTCTAAACACAATTTTATTCTAAACATAAAACTATCGTAAAACTCAAAAATATTTCAGGCGGGTAATGCCAGGGTATGGCGACTGACTACACTCCCACAAAGGGTTGTACTGTAATAAATCGAGGGTAGTTTCTCACTTTCTTGGTCTCCGCCGCTGACGGGGCATCTTCCAGGTAAAAATTCATATCTGAGTGCTTGTGATCCGTTTGGCCAAAAGATGAGCCAGATTTGCCGCAAGCACGTACTGTTTCACAAATACTTACTTGGAGCCTGGCAGACGATCCACATCCGTATCCTATCCATCCAGGCTTTTGTTTCAGGTGAAAACCTTAGGTTTGTTGTACTTTCTAGATTTGACCTTGGTAAACTAATACCAAACTCGAACGCGGTTCTGGCTTTGTTTATGCGCACCTCGACATTCGCCTACGACGGTCCTCGTCCAGTTGGGTCTACCAAACTGCCCAGAATACCTGCATCAGGATTTGCCTGCTGCCCGATCTGGTTACCTTTAATAACCTAGGAAGCAGAACCGTCGATATTTTGGGGCATTTCTTCGATATCTGAGTTTTTTCTCTCTTCTGCTGGCTGTATGACTTTTCTTTTTATAAGCAGCACCTAATACTTATCATTAAGACCAGTTGAATTATTACCTTCGAAAATAAAGGATAATTGGAGTGGGGTTATAGTTACTAATTTAGTATTATAGTGATGGTCAATATAGTCTTAATTCTGAAGTTTCGATAAAGTGGCAATGACACGGACCGGCGACGACGTCAATCGTGCGCAGCGCGGTGGTAGCGCGGATATCCTCTGGGGATACCCGTGGGAATACGGCTTTACTAGTTTAAGCAAAACGCAGGGAAGGTTTCCAGAATGAACTTCAATCTAATAAAACACTTATTTTTGCTTTTTTCTACGCAACTAAACAAATGACGTACTTAAATCATATAAAAACAAACGTAGGTAGGTAATGATGCATTTTATTTGTTGACTCGTGTATCTTTTTTTTTTCTTTCCTTATTTAAGAGATAATTACAATGGATTGTAAAACTAAAATAACATAACATTAAATGTGGACGAAACAGTGCCGAAAAAACATTTGTTGCGACGGACCTGAACAAAGAAAGACATGTAGGTTTAACTTTGTATTTTCTTATAATTCGTTATTTAAATATTGGTTTATTAGGAAAAATTGGTTTATTTTTATAAAAAAAACGCATTTACCTCAACAAACACGATCCTCGATTGACCTTACCCAGCATACTATGAAATACTTGTTTAGGACTAAGTGAATCATAAAACACTGCGCAGTTGGTACAATTTGTATGAAGCTCGGCGAGCATATGGTCGCGACGGGAAACAACGTGATTAACAATAATAAGTGCATGGGTGCGATTGTAGCGTAGGTACGGCGCACGCGCAGATGCCACGCTCTTTGACAGCTGTGGAGGTCAACTGCGACTATTGTGTCACCGTTGACACAATACGGTACCGGTACAAAAGTACGCGAACACTTTGCATAGATTGCTAATATTTTTGAAGAGCCCTTTAGAACAACGTTGGGCAACGCTAAACAATGCTTATTTATGTTGGAGTACTTGGATTAGATTCCCATATATCATCTAAGTATGATCTGATCATACAGTCATTATATTTATTTAAGCTCATTTTAACTGCCGTTGACCTTAAAATTGAAGTTATTTTAAAGCGAGAATAAATAAATATATTACTTTGCTGTATTCTAATACAACCGAACGAAATCAGTTAGGTTTTAAAATCAACATTTGTTAAATTTGTTGTATTTATTTTATTTACTAACATAGCAGTTAAGATAACCATATCAACTAACTAATGCCGGAAACTTCACTGTTTTATATTGTACAATAAGTGTACTTTTCTTTTCATTACTGTTAGGAACCGATTTTACAACCCTACTCATTGCTAAAGTTTTTCTCTTTTACTCGACTTGTTGTAACAAAATTAGAACTGAATTTAACTGCACCAGCTTCTTGCTTTAAAAATACCGTTGTCTAATACGTTTTGTCTCCTATGTATGGATATTGACTGACATCTATTTCAGTCAAGAAAGATACAAAAGGAGACACAGCTTCACAGCTAAAGCTTAGCAATAAATAACCCATCGAGGGTTGCAATTGGGCTTAATAATATTAAATTATGATCTAACACTTGCATTCCGCATTTTGTGCAACGCATAAAATTATTAATTATTTTTATTAGGTATTTCTCATCGATTTACTAATAATAATTTCAATCAACACCATGTCAGCAGTTGCCAACGAATTTTAGCATCTGTCGGCCGCAGCCGCCGATGACATGTGCGCAGAACAAGCCATGGGTGAGGGGTGAGATTTCCTCACCAGGTGAGCCGGCGTGGCCCGGCCATATGGGACGAGCTGGGGAACCCCTTACAGGTGCCGCGTGCCCTATGTCCTGTGACCGCCCAATCACAAAATGCCATATATCCATAGTGGCTCTGTTACATACGGCGTTTTGAAGTCAGATGGTATTGAAGTCAATGGCGCTTTGTTCAGTTCATTGAGTGACGTTTGGCGCGCTTTTTTGGGAAGCGAAAGGATTGTTTACTGTATTTTGCAATTTCTTTGTTATGCTATATTTGATGTCAATTATGCATATCGAGCGTATTTATATTTAAATTCGTTTATTCCTAAGGTGAGATTCAAAAAAAATATTAAGTAGTAGAATTCAATGCCCATTCAAACTAATCTTAAGTATTGATTCTATTAATATGGCTATAACAAGTTGAGATTAACGTGAGCCAAAATCTTCAGGCCAGTGCAATATCAAATAAGTCGATACAATTTATATAGTTACCATAATTAGAAACAATGTCAACTTCATCTTATGTTTACGGTAAAACATTCTCAAGGCGCACCTGCACTGGTCCCCTCTGAACCGTCTTTCCCATGATTAAGATTCCCGAAGGACCCCAACAGGTGCCGATTAAGGTCAAGAAATTCCCAGTGCGTCGGATCAGTGCTCGCGTATCCGACCGTGGATGACCGTTGCCGGGGATGAGTTGGGGTAATTAACTTGATAATAGAAATACATGATAGTAGGGATAAACGTCGTTTAAATATAAAAAACAATGCAAAATAGAGTAATTCTTTCTTGCATCTATTTCTAGGAAGTGAAGTGGTGAACTTTTGTCGTAATTAAGAAAATTATGATGCATGTTTTGAAATAATGAGTGTGTCTCATAGACAGAGGCTCTAGTGTAAGTTTCTTTTGGCGTAAAAAAACGTTTCGAATGCGTAAGTGATAGTTTTATTTATATGAGAAACACTAACGCGATGCTAAGGTAATATTACGTTAAAAACTTACACTCAAGGCTCTGTACTAACTCAACCTTAAAAAATCAGAAAAAACAGCTTATGAGCTAGTCTGCAGATTACAGAGACCACAAATACTGGATTAGTTAGCTTTACATATAATCATATTTTGAACGCACATACTCGTTTCGCTGATATACCAACTATATGTTCTAACAAATTCAAACCACATATAAAGTCGAGAGATCACTTTGATTCTATTCCTTGCGTACAACATTACTCTTTATAGATATAACGTTCCTGAATTCACAATTTTGCTTGCTAATAGAATCATACGTATCTATATCATTACCTCTTACGTATCACGAATACTATAGTTACGTGGTATCTATACAAAAACAGCTGCATTGTCGTATTTTTAATTTGTAAGTGTTTGTTAAAAAATGTTTATGTTGAAACAACTACTTCGTTTATGATATTGTAGGTAGGTGGGCAATGGAAGCTTTAGCTGTAACTATTAGCAACGGTGGGCGACGTTTAGCGCACACGAGGCACTAATAGCAGGCACAGGATACAACGTAACTTCCTCATTAGCGGCAGTAATCGCCGCTTCCGCCTCGAGGGCTATAAGCCGAGTGTCACACGACTAGAACAAGATCCGTCGATAACACTAAAACCCACTGCGGCTTATGAATACCTATTAAAAAGAGTGGATTCGCAATATTCTATTCACCAAAAAAAATAAAAAATAACACAGCTTGGCGCGGTAGTGTGGATCAGGGACTAGGTATGTATATCGCTATTTCAAATTCAATTAAAATTGAATGTAAAAATGTGATGCTTCAATAACAACTAACGAAAAAAATTTTTTAATGCAGTTTTATAATGCATAAAGCCGTTGGAGTGATTTTAATAGCATCTATGCCAAAAAACTGGGTATTTAAATACCTTCGAGTACTTAAAAGGCTGAACTAAAACATAAGAATATTTTTGAGAACCTTATCGCGATCTAAGGAATTTAGTACACGGTTTAAGTTTGCATCGCGCAAGGATTTACGATTTACTTGCGCGTGATTCCGCGGTCGTGCGCCAGGTGCGCGGACGCATAATTGGCGAGCACCGCGGTGCCCTCGAGTAATTGGACGTCATTTGTGGAAATTGAGCGCCGATTGGCTGATATAAATGTCACGTGTAACTCCGACTCGATTAGAGCTTTTACAAGAAAATTGCCTTAACGTCTATGTTTAGCGACCATGAATCCTGTCTCCTTTTTACTCTCACCGGTCATTCACCAAAAGGCATCAGCGTGGAACGAAGAAGTATGAATAAAAAGGTGCGGCAAGGAATCACGGTGCGTAAACACCCTATACGGAGGAAACGGCCGCGACTGATAATCACGGCAAGAAGTTAGTGACTCAGACAATTGAATAAAAGACGTTAGGGAGGAACTCTGCCGCCTGGCCACCCTCTCCGGAAGTCTAATTTAAGTGGGTGATTGATGCAGTTGCTGATTTAAACACAAACCCACATAAATTAACCTCGAGATAAATAGTCACACAAAACGTCACTTTCGGTACCTAATTGAAACATTGCTTTAAAGGTAAATTAGTGCTGCATTTTATATAGTTTATAAGACATAAGATGACGTTGTGTCGGAGCTACCATATAGCGATCTCAAATCTCTCTAGCGATCTAAATTGACTGTCGGCTAGACGACAATGCGACGTGTCGGTAAATTATCATTTAT
This sequence comes from Grapholita molesta, assembly GCA_022674325.2. NCBI lineage: Eukaryota > Metazoa > Arthropoda > Insecta > Lepidoptera > Tortricidae > Grapholita > Grapholita molesta. The sequence continues at coordinate 6,727,721 of CP053132.2, forward strand.
TTCGGCGCTGCTACTAAAACTTTCTGCTACTCATATTATATAATGATACCTAACTTAATCGTTTGAAGAGGTAAATCATGTAGAAATTCAATAGATATAATCTAGTGTCTTCTTTCCAAGCTACATTTTGAAGGTAGAGTCTAAATAGAGTTATACTTTCGACCAGAAAATATTTTCGTCACGGGTACACGATTACGCGTAGTTACCCTTGTACTTGGCCTTGGAATTATGAATCTGATACATACTTACATGTTTCTTGCAGGAAACACGCCGGCTGAGCACAGGGGCTGTTGTAGCTTACATATCGCACGCGTGACGATACACGATTGTTAACTGGACCTTTGCCGGAGACGCTCCGCTGATCGCTGAGTACTATGGCGAGACACTAATTCCTGGACTTAGGCTGGCAACGCTTCGTTAATCAACAACTGGGCCTCCCAATGGCTCTAAAGACCATTAAATTATACCCCTGAAGTAGGAACAATCATTACATATGACTTTTCTACATTATTTGTAGGTAGTACCTATTATGCGATCTTTTCATTAATGAATAAAGACCATGGTCACTCGTGCTTTGGCGTGTGAAAGCATAAAGTTAGTTCATAAGAGAGTTTATAGTGCGTAATAGGTACCAGGAAATTTCTCGTTAGATTGATTAAATACGAATTTTGGTGAGAATGTATTTTTTTGAATATTAGGAAATAACTAGGGGGTGCCGTGGTGAATGCTAAGTTACCCCATTGCACCCCGTCTTAACGGCAAAGACGGAAACGCCACAGGGTTTTTAGTGGGTATTCCCCTCTCATATGGAGGGACGAGTCCCACATACCCCCTGTAAGACCTTTCCCCAGGGCAGATGCATAAATGCATTTTTCTTGCGACAAAAAAAAGAAAAAAAAAGGATATACTACATATGTACCAAATGCGAGGTAAATAAAATAAAACAATTATATATATTGTAGGTATTTTTAACACATGGTACGTAAATATCCATTTTGAGCTCTACATATGTATGTCCAGCAGTGGACGTCCTTTGGCTGATATAAGTGATATAATGATGACGATGACTAGATAATTCTCTGGGGATGTCTAAGTTAATCTTAAAACCAGAGCAGTATTGGAAACTCATTTAATAAAACGTAAAATGTCGACACAATTCTAATCACTACACTTTTCGAACACCCGCGTCCTCCACGGCCGCCGTGGCCGTAGTCGCGCCGCCCGGCCGCCGCAGCGCTGCCGTGTTGATCTCTCTGATCACCTCCCGACGCACGTACTTGACACACAAACTGCTCAGCAACCTCACCAGATAGTACACCGTGATCACAACTATCGTCACTATCACCAACAACACGATGATGTCACAGAAGGACAAGCCGTCCGACGCCTCCAAATGAGAGTGTCCGTGTCCACAACAGATTCTATTCGCATCAATTACGTTGTCAATTCGATAAGCATTTCCACATTCAGCCATTTTAACGTGCTGTGACGCTTGCAAGTAAATTCAATTGCAATAAAATAGTTCATCTACATTGTGCAATATTATGTCGTCCGGCAAAAATGCCAACTACCGCGTAAATAAGTAGGTGAGCGCGTGTATTTCCGTGCGTAATGATGCATATTGTATACTACTTATTTTTGCATATAGAAACTGTTTTCGTTAACGTAACTTAAGCTACGTTGATTTAATTAAAATTTTATGTTCTATGCATAAAACGTTGAGAAATTGTTTGTTTTTTGTACCATTTTCTGAAATTGATTTTCAGGCAATGCGTCAGAGCAGCGATCACATCGCGCTGCGCACGAGTCTCTGGAGGCGGACGGACGGCGCGGCGGGCGCAAGGTATCGATTCAAGTTACATTTTATGTTTGCGCCGACGACGCCACCAAACCTTTTGTTAATATAAAAGCGGTCGGTTTATAATGCAAGCGAGATATTTTTCAGATTGCTGAGGCACGCAAAACCAGTTCTTTACGTCTATGCCGATTCTCGGGTCAGCGCTGGAATGCAGCGCGAGCAAAAAGGCTGTAAGCTAAATCGCGCTCCTTGCCTGAGTGGAAACAAAAGCCTTTGTTAGGTTCCGAGTATCCAGCTCGGAGGATTATGTTTTGGAATGGAGTGCACTAAGCATTTTCACGAACTAAATACCTACTAATTGACGGGCAGGCACTTTAGGCAAGAGGCAGTGGCGGTGAGTACATTGTTTAATAGGGAAGACGGAACTAATATGCCTCTTTTTTTCATGAGGATTCATTTTTAACAATGGGAAAGTTAGTTAAGCCAGCGGGGAAAGCCTTATATGGAGGCGCCGCCGCTGGTAAGTGAAAAGTCAATTGTTATTCTGCTAAACATGTTTACAATTCAATTTGAAGTTACATTGTATTTGGACATTTTATACTTGATTAATAAAATAGGCACAATTGTAATAACTTAACTTTGGTACTACTATTTCTGATAAAAACTCTCTTAGAAGCACTCGTAAAAGAGAGTTCTTCGTAATTGGTTCATAATCATTAAAGGTAATTGTTTTACTTTTTTATATAATCTTTATTCCAATTACTTACTTAAAAACATAAATGCAATCTTCCCGATCAATTATTACTTTAGAAACAACTACCTAGTAGCTTGGATACTTTACCTTAAAGTTTGGCATGATCATGCATGCTCACTATATTTATTCTCACACGCAAAGAGATCTTTAAGCAGACTAATTACAACATTTCTAATTACAATAGCCTTAATAAAGCGGCAAATAAACACAAGTTTGATTAATGTGTTGTTGCGTAAGCAATCAAAAGAGCGCGTGATAGAGCAAGCAATTAAAGTAATCGCGTCGCAACAAACAGCTGGAGCTGATAGTTGATAGCGAGATGAATGGAGAGTGGCGCCTCGCGGGTTATCGCGGGTCGCAGCTGAGCGCTGGTTAACTTCACTTGACGAATACTCATCTCAATCAACCATCATAAGTGTGATGAATTTCTCTATTACTTTATCTTAACGAGAAAGCACGTTTATGAATGGTTTCTCTGAAAAGGAAACTCGGGAAGCGATTAGAACGACAGCTACGCGCGACTGCAGCTATTTCGCTGCGCCGGGACTGCAACGCTCATTCTACTTCATATCTGCTAAACTTATTGCGAATCATTACATAGTTTATTTTTCGACATGTTTATCCGGGCCGGGAATCGAGTCTACTTAAAATTCGTAAAGGAAATCATGTATAGTTGACACATCCAATGTTAATGACGATATCCACGTAGATCAATATTTAGTAGGAGGCCGAGGGCTTTAATTATCATTAGTTGTCTAAAACTGTTTTCAACGAGTAGAAGACATGTCGTATAATACTCGTATATATATTTTTTTGATTAAACATTTCAAACAACAAAGTATTTTTCTTCAAATGGACTTTCATGATTCTTTCCACTCTTCATCAGATTACATTCTTATAAATTTCGCTTCCGTTGATAGAACATCAAATAGATATGATGATCAGCATACATGTACAAGAAGTTATTACATATTTATTACATTTCGTCGAACAGAATCGGGCCGCCGATCGATCAATGAGCGCAGCTGCCGGCCTCAGGGAAACAGCTCGCCCATCGCCCAGTGATAATGTTATGACTTTTACCATGTTTTCCGTCAGTCGCGATTGTTAATTTATTCCTATCGCGTGAGCAATCATTCGCTATGAATGAGATTACATTTAGTTATGTAGACATATATACAATTATAATATTTATAATATAAATAGAGGTAGTTAGATTTGTCTTGTGCCTATTATTGCTATTATGGTGTTTTTTGGAACTAACTAGGGATGTTGACGCATATTAAATTTTGTAACAAAATAAGTGAAATGAGTACACAATGTCCAATGTAATCAATTAAAATTGAAATAGAATAAAAATACTTATGTGAATTAAAAATATCACAATTACATAATTTTAAACTAAACAGATTTTTGAATAGTATGAACCAATTTACGGTTTAAGTACTGAAAAAAATATTAAAAGGTAATAAATTTAATTATTTTTCCATACCTACTTTAAAGAGCGCAGGAATAAGTGACGTCATAGGTTATCATTTTGTAGGGAGTGTTTTCGCGGGAAATACCTACGAATGTTCCTCATCCTCCTCTGGATTTGGTGTGTAGATTTAAGGCAATTAGTCCCATGCAGACGTTTCATCCCTAGATCGAAAGAGGACGATTGATAGAATAAAACAAACAGGCACCTAGCCTACTATAAACTTAAATAGATGTCATATATGATTAGTAGAGCTTGATCACCACGTTGCTTTAGGCATCCAGTCTTATCATTATTAGAATTAGGTACTCTCAATATGCATTATACATTTTAATATAAACTTTTTACATTTCTGCAGGCATATTACGATGGACGCACTTATACAAGTGTAAAATATTTTATAGAATGTATATGCGACTACTAAGACTTACCTAGACCTACTTAGAAATTCGACCTTCGTATTTGTTTGTAATATTTTTTTATGGATTTTTATGAGAGGAAATCATATCAAGAAACCTTTTTTCTCCGTAACCAGGTCAAGCTGCCGCCAGTTCTCTTTATCAGTTTGTCAAAAAATTAAGCGTTATCAGGAGATGAACTGAGAAAGCATTGTGCGCGCGGGCAATGCGCGGTGTCGTGCTCGTATCGCGGGTCAGGTCGCGGCGGCGCCGGCGCGCCGCGCAGCTGCGCTGACGCACCATCCACAATACTAATACCGTAGGTACTATCACTGTAGTTTACTCCTGCTGAAATACTTACTGTTTGTGAATTACAAAAACATACAGGCTTTATTGTTTATTTTGTATAAATATATTAAGCGCAAAGCGCTATTGGGAATCCAACTGAGGAAAATGTACAGAGCCCTGTAACGTAATATTACTTTAGTTACCATCGTGTTAGTGTTTCCCATATAAATAACATTATTACTTACGCGTTCGAGACGTTTTTTGACGTCAAAAGAAACTTACACTAGAGAAAAAAATTGAAAAAATGCGCAGGCGCATATCATTGATTTGCTAGTCTTTCAAGACTAATTCACATCCATTTAACAATTCTCTGAATGTTTTAAAGAACAGATTTCAGATGAGAGTTTATAAAAAAATGTGTAAATATAATGAAAAATTTTAATAGCTTTCATCATCAGCCGAAATACGTCTACTGCTGGACAAAGTTCTCTCCTAAAGATTTCAATCAATGTTAGTCTACCTGGTTGAGGACTTCCAACGCTACGTCTTAGATATATGTATAATGTTGGGGTATAATAGGAGTAAAACGGGAGCTCAAAGTCGAAGTCGTCATTTTTGCCATTAAATGCAATGTGTTGTTTTAAGTTGTTTTTTTACAAATACACATTTATAGATTATTTAAAGTTTTTACTTTCTTATAGTTGGCAATTTATACGTTGTATATTTAGATAAAAAATATTGAATTAAAATCCACAGATATATGGCATGAGATATGATGACAATTAAACAGGGTGTACGCTAAATTATGATGTGACAAGCTTGCGAGCCGCGACAAACAAACCGTTTACTGGAATAGCCGCACGTGTTCTGTGACAAATCATCTCACACTCATGCAATCCAACAATGCCATTTGTTCTTAGTTAGTGTAGTAAATAGTTGGTCACTTTTGACCGAGTGATCGATATTATACCAATGTAGCTGTATCCTTTGTTTATATAAAGTATTTGAACACTTAATTGTTCAGTAACCCGACTCTTAGTTATTATACATTTTAGATGGTTATTCTCATGTTGGTGATGGCAGTCGTCAACTAACCCTGATATCTCGCGAAGGCAATTTCCCGGGCATTAGTACAGCGCAGCTGTTGTTATTTCATAATAACCATATCATAAAAGTTTTATAAGGCCATAGGTCAGAGGCAGTTACTCGTATGCTGTAACCAGTCCTATGGAAAATCAGAATCAACATAACAACAGGTGATAACTAGTTATTCCATTAAAACTCTCCATAAATTAAAAAGCGCTAACAATGTAGTCGAGTGAGAATAATATGCAAAATTTAGCAGTTGCGTTGTTGATACCCGCGCCCGAAATAGTACTGTTGTTATGTAGTTGCTCAACTTAAACGGACATTTTCTAGCTTCCATTCGATACGCGAGTTTATTTTTATGATTATGTGCGGAAGTAGAAATAACTTACACCGTTATTACGGGGCATGAAACACATTTGAATTGAACATACCTATGTATTTCTCTTCTCATAATTTATGTTTTCCTGTTTTAAAGTCGGTAATACTCTTATTTATGGTAATTTGGAGGATGGGACACGTCCTTGGTGGTGGCGTGCAGCGCCGGCGCTGCCCGCGGGCCACACCACTCGCATAGTATTATTTCCCATCTCCGATGACCTTGCTAACTACGTAGGTATAACTGTTTTTTATATTCATATAAACCGGCTGTATCTATGTAAATTGCCATCTATAATGAGAATAACTTTAATATGACAGCTGATTTGTTTTCATTCTCTTTAATGATATTGATATCAATAATACACACATGCACAGACTAATATATGCATTGGCGTCACAACACAACACATTAATCGTGTAAAGGAAAAGCCTTGATTCGTTTCTCGAAACTCTATAATTGTTGTTTGAATTTAGTATCTCTTGATGGAATGTTGTCTGTTGAATTATGTAAATAGCCATTTGAGGTCGCGCGGGTCCTTCCTCCACGGCCTTGCACCTGGCAGCTGACTGAACTCGGTCAGATGTCTAATTCGCAAAACATTTCGTCGCGACTGTGGGCTAGTCCTAGTATAATTTGACATTAAGATTCCATACGTCAGTGTGTTATCGGAGGCCGCGCTGGTGGTTTGATGGGGCTGCGTGCGTCCAATGTTGGTTGTAAATAGCAGAACAGCTCCTCACGACGGTCACACCCGGAACTCGCTCATAGTCCTGCCTAATACAACATTATATCTAACTCTTACATAAAGACATAATTTACATATATTCATAGTGACTTCGAAAACATCTCCAAACGCGCCTAGATGGAAATACCCAAGGCTCTTATACTGGTGTTTCTTTGTCGTTTACTTAATTATTATCTTCAGCCTTTCGTGGAAATAGATAGTTATAAAATTATTGACGTAGTAAAGTTAGTGATAAAATAGATTGAATTTGTCGCCAGAATGCTATACCTATACGCATTTTGGGCGACAAATTATTATATACATTTTATAAAGAAAAACATTGTACCTAGGTATGCATTAAGGCTGCACAATAAGTACGTACTTACTCATGAAAAAAATATTTTTATTTTCAATCAATAACTAAAGTGTTGGCGGTTAAAATGTCACCAACTCCATATTTAAATAAGTACCTTTTGTGCAAAAAACTGTGACGGAGCTCAGTAAATGTTTGTATTGTTGTAAATCTTTTATTTAAGTGTCCTCGTCACGTTTTTAAGTGTCAACAATTTGTTTGACATGTGTCTGGATTATGGCTCGTAAAATGGGATATTTACGACTAAATTATATTGAATTTTAAGCGGCGTGCATTTGACGAGACAGACCTCAGAAGAATTAATAAAGTAATTAGAAATTACGTAACAAACGTTAGCGAGATATGAATTATAAAGTTGATGGTGTGATGACTTTAATGGTGATTGGTTGTGTGTTCAAAATCATCTATTATGTTTGATTACATATAACGATTCCAAATAATTTAGAGGTTAACATGTAATAGGTAAGCGTTGAATCTTTAACACGTTTTAAAATGGTGTTTTATGATTATGACCTTGTCTATGATTTTAGAAATAATTGTGATTCAAACAAAAAGGGATGTTTTTAATACTCTATATTGTACTATATCAATATCATATACCTATTCCAAAATTTAATGACCATAAAAAATATCAAATATTTAAACTTCTCGTATTAGGATGTCTGTAATAGATCATTCAAAATCAGATTAACAGCATCTGGCATTACGTTGCTTCCGTTATTTACTATGATTAGTAAATAGCACATCGGTTCTACTACGTTAAAATATGGTTCGATTGTGTACTATTTAGAGCCGTTATGTTTTAAAATGTTCTGAGAATATTTAATAGCACTACTCGTATATAGTCAACCGAAACTGGATCTCGCACTCGTCAACTTAAGCTTGCTAGTGACAAGTAAATACGATATCCAGGTTACAATAATATTTGGAGTCGTAAAATTCGTTTAACAATAAGCTCTTACATAAAAGCATTCGTCTGCGTCACACTTGCGTGAGAGCTACGGAGTCACGCCGACAAAGGGTTACCTATTCAACGAACGGCCATAAAACTTATATGTTCTACTGTTAACGTGCCTTCAAACAATCGAGTAGTTCGCCTGTCCTACTATTCGAAAGGAAACCTCGTAATTAGAACTTTGCTATAAAACAACCATCAAACTTACTTAAGAGGAGTGTGTCGCTGTTAAAATACTGGCAACTATAAAACTTTGTTTTAAAAAGCTAGACGATTCTTTTTCCAAGTGATTAGAACACAAAATCGAATACCAAGGCCAGTGCTGAACCGCAAATATCGATGGGTTTTTGTGTAAAATCCAACCGCTCCATAAATTACGTTTTGTATGACAGAGCACGTTGTTACAAGAGTTTTACAGTCCGCAACAGCTATGTCGATTAACTTGCATACAGTTTTGAAGACTACGGCGGGCATAAAAATATATGAATTACGTAAACAGAGCAACGTGTTAGTTGTTTTTTGAATAAAATGTGATTTTCATTAACAGATTAGGTTATGCTAAAGGTAATGTTACAGACTATTATGAATGCTACACGTATACCTAAACATCAACAAGTCTTAGAAAGAACATCTCCTTCGTTTCTGCCAATTGAGACCTACGACTATTCGTTTTTTATGTTTTTCTATACTTAGTTCTTTTCCAATGTTGTTAATTTTGTCGTGAGATGTAGGTATCACTGACGAATACAAACTAAGTAACATTCTTGTTCGGATAACCTCCAGAAGTTCTGTGTCCCTAAATCTATCTTGTTTTAAATTTCATCAAAATGTAGCTGGTATGTCGAGTACTATCTGTGCATCTCGTTTGTACTGTTTTAGTGCGAACGAGATGCACAGATAGTAAACTTGATACTCGTTATCGAAAACGTCAATGTCACAACTCATGTTAAAGGTACTGCAAAAGCAATATCTGTTTGTTTGGGCACATTGACAGCATGGTAGCCGGTAGTGCAAGCGCAGCTGACAGCGACGTCCAAGTGGCCGGCCACGTGTAGCCTGCCAATAACTATTTGTGAAACACCACGCCCGCCTATTAATAATGCGTACGCCCGTATTTAATCTGTCTATTGTGAAGACAATACAATGACGTACGTACTTTAAAGGTGATCTTTAGTGAGTGTACATACAGGTGTAAATAATTAAATGTTTAGTTACATACACATATATGTAAGACAATATGAAACTATTACAAACAATTAAACACTAGCTGGCTTGTTCATTAATTGCATACTGCATGTACTAATGACTGGATTACATACATATTTATAAATTATAAATTATAATGTACCGTCTATGTATGTAATTCATTAAACAATCGACCAAATGAAATGTAACCTATACTGTCAACTATAGCGAAAAACAACAAGATTTAAACCTATTTCACACTATCAATGATAAAACACTTATGTTAACTGGTATAACATGTCTTATGTCAGTAATTTCGCCGTAGGAACATTATAGTTTTTACAAAAAAATTAAAGATATTTTTTTTGGCTGGCTCTTAAATCTTCTTTTAATTTATGGTATCTATATGACGGTACTCTAGGAGGTAAGGTTGACACGTAACGACGACATAATACCTACACATAACGGCCGGCCTCCTAGTAGAATCCGCTTAGAATCCTGACAAGAGCATTTTGGTATGTATTTATCAAGAATATACTAGTTCGCGGGTCATGTATAGGTTATCTAACTACTTACCTAGGCGGATTTGAAGCGGATTGGAATTGGAGGACAATAAGTACATGTAGATAACTTATTATTATATTTATTTATTAAAAAAAAACTCATGCACAGTAAAAATGTTCAACACAATCTAATTACGGCTAGGTCGATTTGTGTAAGTTTGTTTCACAATATTTATTTATAATAAATATATGCTCTTTTAACTATTCAAGTTGAGTAGTGTTTAGTGCCAGATACTCGAAACAGAGTGCACATGTGGCGCCGACGGGCACTGACAGCAACAGAAGACGCGCCTGCGACTGCTCAGCGGCGCAGGAGACCACGTGGCCGGCCAACAGTAACCAGCCTTCCAGATGCGAGCGACACGCTTTTACAAGCTGTTAATACGAAATAGGAAGTATTGATTTATTTTGTGGTACTTACTAATATAAACTATTTAAACGCTTCTAAGCGGACGAAATCCGTGAGAGGCAAGTTTGAAATTTATTATCGCAAAATATTAGACATTTATTTCAATTATTGTTTAAATATTTATGCTATTACAAAATTATTACAAATTGTAATTAGTCAATACCACCCCTTGTCGCTTCCGGTCCAGTTTGAAATAAATAAATCGATTATCCTTCTAATGACATAATATCGGAAGGTTTGGGGAGGCCTAGCAGCAGTGGACGTTCTTCGGCTGATATGATGATGATGAATATCGTGCAAATAATATGTCAGGAAAATGCCATATATGAAATGTACCATACGCATACGCCTAAGCGGTATTGGTCAAATTTCCCTAAGCGACATCTCATATGGGCGAAATGCCACATATTATGCGAATGTCCTGAACGAAAACAAGAATTGATTAATTTAATAAAGAAGAACACTGATTAGGTTTAACAAATAGAATTTGATATAAATTATATTTGTTTATATATTTGCATGTACTGACATGCACTAAAATTTTATTTTGTAAGTTACAACAAAATGAAGTCAAAACAACAGATTTAAGAATGTATAATTTCATATTTCAGAGTATATTGAACACGCATTTTTGCACCTTCGGACCGGAAGAGCGTAGCACCTACCCAGATTTGCATACAATTATAGAGTTACTGTAAAATTAAGAACTAAAACTTTCTAATCCGCTGCACATTTTGTGGCATGATCCTTCCTAACCGCTACGAATATAAAATTCATATCGTTATTTACGTTGACTATACATACTACTAAATAATTTAATGTGATTAATCTGTTATAAATAAGTGGAATATATGTCGAGTTTTTTTAAGAATTGTATGCAAAATTTATAACAGTTGACAAAAAAGAAAATACTTTGTTTTTAACTGACGATGATCGGCCGTCTAGTCGCCAGTCGGAGTTGTCTTTTGAACTGACAGTTGGCATCTGCGGAGACTACAAAGAGATGTTAATCGCGAGTATCCACTCACGACTATTGTCTTTATTCCCGACCACGCGAACGTGTCCTATCTACGATTCGGACCTCGTACAAGATGGCCAAGATTGCAATTTTGTATGACGCAATTTTATGTGCTGTTGAGAAGGGATTCGACACACGTTTTATTCTTATCCGCACGCCGCATCGCCTTTGTAACAAACTCTTACATAAAGGTTAGGTCAGTATCAGTCCAAAACACGATAAATACATTACGTTTTATTTATGTAACTGAAAATTTGATCATGCGTAAAATCCTAATCTTATCTTGTCGGAAAATGAGGCCTAGGTCTGCTTGATTAGATAAGGAAATTACCTGAGATTCAGCCAAGAGAAGATATTTAGGTATTAGTTATCTATACAATACAGATTTTTATAAAAAAATATAAGAAGGAAGGTGATAAACAGTAACTGTTTGTGGTTCGATTTAGATATTTAGTGATATGCAGCGGAAGACCAACGCTGGCCTTGCTAGCATTAAAATGCTGAGTTGCAACCATTTCGTGACAAAGTGTTTTTTGTTCTATTGTTTTGTGTAGTGTTGTTAATGTGTTCCGTCCTACTTCCTACTTGTTGTTTTTATATGTAAAAAAAGTATGATATATCAATATAGTGTAGCCTAGAACCAGGCGACTAATATACCAATATAGACTACCGGCGATTATAATTACACGTAACCTACTTACGACTTTTATTTACCTATGCCTGTTGATACATGGAGATCAAAGCGCTCCCTATAGGCACATGTGCTGATTGCTGAATCTGCGTAGCACGTGGCAGAGCCACAAGGGCGCGCTGTCGCGGCCGCGGCTGAATGCCTCCTTGTGCGCACATTTGATACGCACATGCGTTGCATGACACGCACACAGCGCAAATATTTCGCCGAAAATACCGTTATACTCATAAAATCTCTGTACTTACATAAATCTACTTGGATATCATGGTGCCTATACGTACGTATGTATTTACTCTGACGACTTTCACTTCTTAATTTACTTAACTATCGGCGTGCTGTCGAGTATTTCCGATAATGGCGGACAATTTTAATTTTATTTTATTCTTATTTAACTTCCTTGGCTTTGAAATCAATATTTTATATTAATCTCATTCAAGAGTCAAGATTGACATTCACATTTATTAGATATCAGCGTCGGTGACACTTTGAAACTTTCCCGCAGTTCAACAATTTTCGTAGGGCTCATGAAGCCATATTGCCCATTGCAATTGCCCAAGAAAATAATTACCCGCCGGCATTGGTGGGTATTTTATATGGGTGGTATGTTATTGAATACCGTATCATCAGTCATCATGTAGCAGTAATCTTTAAATTCTGAACAGAACAAAAATGTAGAATATTGCACAAAGCACGCTCGATATAAAATCGAATCGAAAACTCAGCTTGAGGTTATAGCTAGTAATACGCATGACTGTACCATAGATATTCAAAATCGTAATACTTAATGAAACTTGCAAATCTTGGCTCATATGCAAACCGGACACGTACGGACCGTCCGCCGGATGCCACATTACAATACGCGATTATTTTTAGCATTCGTCAAATTTATTATAATTATATTCTAATTGTATACAAAATAGCTAGGGTATGAATAGCATCCTCATCGCATTTACTATACTGTGTGGAAGTCTAATACGGGCGAAGAATTAAACCAGACATAGGATTTACCAGTATAATCATTAACCAAAAGGTTTTTCTTTAATTATACCTATTATACACATGTAATTAATTATTGTAAAATTTCTGAGCAGTAATGTACTGCGAACATTACGTGATTTAAGCTTTTGAAGCTAACTGTCAACGAGTGTTTAACTCGAGTGTGTTGCATTACATTGCGGGCCGATTTTTTTTATATGGATAAAATTTTTATTGCACTTATAAGTAAAAGTTATCTAAATATATTTCTTATGTCCTATTCTACCCTCCGTTAAGAGATTCGCCCGTATAAGACTTCCACACTGTATATACCTATAGTGACAGTAAGGAACTAATGACATATGCATAGATTTCATTGACCTCTTTCTTGATGTTCTCTTTGACCTGAACAAATAGCATTTTGCAAGTATAACGATCAAAAAGTGTCAAGCGTCGACCTGATTTCTTAGCTTATAACAAAATTTGTCAGAAATTTCCTTCTAGGTGACAGCGTGTCAACGGGACGCTTGCGGGCTCCGCGGGCACTGTGACACGTCCACTTGACATCGTGACAAAACTGATTGCTGTGCTGCAAATACCGGGCTATTTATACACATTTACAACACGGAATATCACGAAAGAATAAATTTATCCAATCAGTTTCATACATAATATACGAGTAGTTCTCACTCTTTTGGCACCTATGTAGTTGATAATTAGTCGTTATAATATATTGGAATGCAAAGCATCCAAAATAAGGTATTATCATCTAACTTACATATTTAACTCGAGAAACATTACTGTGCCATATTCATTTAAGGAATTATCGATGCAAAGTAGTGGTTGATTTTATTTGTCAAGTCATAGGATAGTGGTAAAATTATGAAAATATTCCGCGTAAACGACGCTTGACACTTTCTTATCGTTAAACTTTACAAAATGCTATTTGTTCAGGTCAAAGAGAACATCAAGAAAGAGGTCAAAGAAATCTATGCATATGTCATTAGTTCCTTACTGTCACTATATATATATTCTTAGCTTACCTAAGTTGGACCATCAAATTATTTTATTACCAATGGCAAATCGTAATTAAAAATATTTTTTCACAATCCACAATGAGTTAGTATCGATATTTCTGGAACTGAACTTTGAAGTAGCCGCCACCATCTGCAAGACAGATCCTGATTCAAATACATTCCCAAAATCCTGCAGTCCACATGTACGTGTGAACAGACCTCGACAACTTGTTTCCCAAAGAAAGAACATTTAATATTTTTATGATATGCTCCTCGTTACTCTAACACGTGGATCTCCGCTGCGCAGATTTTGTAATTCTACTGTTCAAAATGTTCAAATGGGTAGTTGTAAAGTTAAATTGCGTCCGACATTTGTTTGTTTACTTTGTTTTCAGGTCAAAAACCTGAATACAAAAGGGCGCACGTCACGTTTGAATTAATGTTGTCTAATATTTAGGTGTATTGTGTCTACACCGAATGACTGAATAAATTCTGGCTTTGGATGCTAACAATTTATCACAATATATTAAATGTAAATACCAGCTTTATCATCATCATCATCATCATCTCAGCCATAAGACGTCCACTGCTGAACATAGGCCTCCCCCTTGGATCTCCACAAGTACCGGTTGGAAGCAACCTGCATCCAGCGTCTTCCGGCGACTTTAATGAGGTCGTCTGCCCATCTTGTGGGTGGACGTCCTACGCTGCGCTTGCTATTCCGTGGTCTCCACTCGAGCACTTTTCGACCCCATCTGTCATCTTCTCTGCGTGCAATGTGGCCTGCCCATTGCCACTTCAGCTTGCTAACCCGGTGGGCTATGTCGGTGACTTTAGTTCGCCTACGGATCTCCTCATTTCTGAGTCGATCTCGTAGTGAAACTCCGAGCATAGCTCTCTCCATAGCTCGTTGAGCGACTTTGAGCCTTACCAGCTTTATACTAGCTAGTATATAGATTCCATTGTCTCGGATCTTCTGTAGGTCTTATCTTAAAAAAAAAAGATATAGAGGCATCCAAACCTGCATAAACGGTCTTATAATTTAGCAAGTTCGAGTCGAGTCGAGCAACGTCGAGTAAATTAGGGTACCTACATATTAACCTAAAATAAAGCTCCTAAAAGTGATCATGAAGGTGCCGAAAATTTTCCCAAATTGATATGCGCTTCTTATCTTATGAAGCTCAATAAGTACGTAATCGATGTATTTATGTATTAAATTTGTCGTGCAAATCTCTCGTCGGCCAGTCGCCCGGGCGCGCACGCATCGCCGCTCCGCAGCTGCGCGCACACGTGCGTCGCGGTATCTCTCAATTTATGCGCTTTTGTTACCACAACCACCTAGAATAACTCACGGCATTGCTGTTACAGATCACTTGGGGTAGGTAAAGGATATTACTTTTTATTTTGTTTTAATATTGTTCTGTCATTCGCAGAAGTAATGGCAGTCGATAAATGTTCAGGATGATTTCCAGATTATCTTAACGAAACTAGTTTTCTGGCTCCCCGCTACTGTAACTTGAACTAAAATAAGCTAAAATAACCCGAACAATTTTTATCTATTCGTTATCTAGTTAGTAACAGTTTGAAACTGAAAATCGTTTTTTTTTTAACCAATGTATGTATGCCTTTCCCGCTGCCTGAAAGATCTAATTGCAGCATGATGGTAGATTTATAAGGTGGATTGTATTTGTAAGTACTTGCATAGAATTTATTGAAGTAGTCAGACATATGGTCCACTCGAATACTACCGGGCTCAGGTGAGATTATCTCGCTCATCATGCCGCTAATAAGCCAGCAGCGACTGAAACGAGCCTCATTACTCAGATACCATATCGCGCATATGTCGCTAGCCCGCGACGCGTGATATGAGTATGAATCTATGGTGTAATTTGTTAGATATCCCGAATTCTAGCCAAGTGACAATTATTTATCGATATGTATAGAAAACACACGTCAAACATTTCCGTCACATCTGTCATTGCGATACATTTTTCACTATAGATCATTGTCATCTTGGTAAAGGCGCCGGTGACATTATCTAGCACATTACTCGTATGAATCGAATAAACTAGCATAGCTGTTCGATACAAAATTGCTACCGTACCACTTACTTTATACATAAGCATGGTAACGTTACGCAGCGCATCGGTGATTTAGTAAGCCGTAATTTCTGAGGCTTTAAAAAGAGGTAGTTGTGCGAGTCACATTATGTTATAAAGTATCGAATAGTTTCACTTTGATTTGCAGTGGGTATCCAAAAAACTGACAATCAACTAGCTAAAGGTAGATTCAATACTTGATGCATCGAGTTTTCATCTTACGTGGGCTTGATCTTCTTTGACTTCAGCAAGTCCAATTATGCAACATTACACTGAACATTACAACTACATCTAATGTATTATAACTTAATGCATTTTTAAGGCTATAATTCTGACTTAACAAATAACATGTGTTGACAAATCAAAGCATTTTTCCTTATCTAGTATGTTAGTCATGCCTCAAAAACGCATCTTTTTCTCTTCAAGTCATTTACTATTCTATAGAAATTCAAACTGTTTGAGTAGCCCGTTGGTTATCTCGAACACCATTAATAAAGGCACTGTGTTATCGCTGTTGACATATGGAATACTACTGTCTGTTTGGTGATAAAATTAGATTCATAAACGCAATAGTAACGTTTTTTACTATTTTATTGGAAGTGATAATATTGAACGATATACATATGTATATAAAACAGACTAACGTCGTTACCACTGTACTACGTACCGGAAGATGTATCGTTGGAAGCCGCATAGAGTTGGTCAGTGGAAATTGTTGGACCCGGGTCCAGTGTGGACTGGACCGGTTGTTGTGAAATAAAATTGTACCTAATATTCATATCCACGTTATTTTGCCTTTTACGGCTAAACTTCATAGAGATTGATAATCTTCTAGAGGTTATATGGACATGGACATTGCCTTCTATTGAAAAGGTTTCCCTGTCGGAAATGCTATCCAGGTGTGGCCGGCCGTTCTACATTGTTCTCTGGAACGAGAACACAAATATTACAACCCACATCTGCACAGCAGCGTTATCTAAAGTGATAACAGTTGAGCGGCAATGTGCCACACAGATTTGCCAGTGGGCACAAATGTGTGCATTTCCTTCCACGTGGCCCGGCCTGGGAACCCTGGCACATGGCCGATCTATTAAACTTTACAACTAGCTCAAGAAAGGTGATCGCCAAATGTGCCAGCCTTGTTTCAAGGACGCACAAATGAGCAAGTGTTTATATACATAGCTACTCATTGAGCCAATATTTAAGTTGAAATCTTGGGCTTGAGTAAACTGAGTCGTTCGAAAATAGCCAGCAGTTTCAGTTGCGTTGCGATGGAAAAATGATAGACAGAGCGGCGCGAATGTCCAGCGGTTTTTCCTGTCTGTCAGTCACAAATTCTCTTTTATCACATTTCGTTTTATGTATAATATTTTCTGATGTATGTAGAGCACGTGTCTTCTTATTAAGAAAATTAAGATATATTTTGTTTGTTTTATATGTAACACATCCGCAACAACAAGTTATGCCATCGTGGTTTAGAAAATGACTTTGATAACCGGTTTAAAGATTTAAAATAACTATGAGTTCATAAAATTTCTATATTATGTTGCTAATCTCCAACTTCCAGCGCAAATCATCTACCCTACCCATCATTTCATATTATGTACCTACATAATATTGTACAATATTGTACATACTTACACTTAGGACTAGGTATTAGTTATTTGTTTTACAAGGGAACAAAGTTAGTGTTTACCCTCTCGTGCCGATATTGAGAGAAGAGATAATTATAGAATATAGCTTCTGCCCGCGACTTCGTCCGCGTAGAATAGTTACTTTTGGTCTTCGCTTATGATATATAGCCTTTATCTATAAATGGGCTACACACACACACACTACTGAAAGGATTTTTCAAAATCCCAAAATTACTTTGAAAAGGCATATCAAGTTAAAATAACATACACACACACACAACATAACAATACATTCATCCGCTATGTGGGCTTGATCCTCCTGTACCTATAGTACCTCCTTATACACTACATTTTTGGTTGTCCCTTGAGGTGCTAGTATGACCAATCTGCTCGGGGAACTAACTCTCGAACAAGCCACATAAAACTGGCCGTGTGAGAAGCAGTCCCCTCTTAGATCAATCCCTGCCATTTTCAACGATTGACCCTGAGATTTATTAATCGTCATTGCGAAACAGACTTTAAGCGGGAACTGCAACCTTTTAAATTCAAATGGGTAATCTGATGGTATAAGAGGTATGCGTGGTATACACATGGATTCACCTCTAGCACAACCAATAATAATAAAGTTCATACGTCTCTAGCTAACAGCTTAGCTTAGTAGCTTAGAACACCGCCTGTTGTATGTATGTACCTATGTGTGTTAACACTTAAACTTTTAAACCACTTTCCCGTAAAACTTCGCTTTCTTAGGATTCCGTACCCAAATTGTAAGAACGGAACCTTATTGCTTAGACTTAAAACGTCGGTCTGTCTGTCTGTCTGACGGCTATATCTTATGAAAAGTGTTACCATAAAAAACTGTTTTATTTACCAATGATACGGAACTCTTCGCGCGCGAGTCTGACTCGCACTTAGCCAATTTTTTTATGCCTATTAAGTATATGAAACGTCTACAAACGACTGCACATTTGTGCAGTGTAGCACATCTTTATTTAAAGGCAATACGGACTTTTGACACCTTCATTTGCGTATGACTGTACCTACATTCCAACCCCATAAGCGATTAAAAAACGCTCATCTCATTTCATATCAAATGACGCTGAAATTACTCATCTTGTTCCTTATTAAGTACTACTGTGAAGAGTGAAATGTAATTCTTTTTTTATATACTTACCCTCTTTTTGAAAAATACTTTTTTAGTGCACATATTTTAAAACCGTTGTTGTTTTTGTCAACAGCGACCCGATTAACCATAGGAAACATACACATGTCGTTTTTCAGACTTTTTAAACCCCATTTTCTCCTATTAGGGGTTGAATTCTCAAAAATGCTGAAACACGTGTTTACTCATTTGTCGTTAGGAATACTATTGTGAAGTTTCACATTAATTGGTGTAACTAATCATAAATCCCCATACAAACTTTGGACCCCCATTTCACCCTTTTAGAGGGTGAATTTTTAAAAATCCTTTCTTAGTGCACCCCTAGACCTTATAAGGAACCTGTGTGCCGAGTTTGGAAACTTTAGACCCAGCGGTTTGGGCTGTGCGTTGATTTAAGTGAGTCAGTCAGTCAGTCAGTCAGTCAGGACTTTGAGACTTATATATATAGATTAGAATGTGGCGTAAATCGTGGAATAAAGCGCAGAAGCGACACACGCTTAGCAGTTCCATAAGTATATTACTCTATTCATTGCAAGTTGACAGAATACTCAGATTTCCCACTTCATTATCTTCAAGGTTTCCCACCAGTCTCATTAGCGTGCAAACGAATCATTAATTATAATGCAGCAAGGTTATAACTATAACCATTCATACCACAAAGAAGAGCGGTTCTTAAAAACGGAACGTGATTCTATTCTTAGTTTCGTAAAACCAGACGCAGATAAATGATAAAACGTCAAGCAAAATAGAAAGAAAAGCGGACATCTCCCTAATCAAATCAGTGGACAAAAGCTGGTCCAGCGTACAAAGTGTTACCGATCCGGTTCCGCGGCAGCGACGGGCCGCGCTCAATTATGCAAGTCATAAAGTGCTACGCCGTTGTGTCCTGAGTGCGACATGTCCGTCTTAAGCGCAATTTCTCAAAACATTGTCGCATCATTTTTCACGGCGTCAATCAGATCGCTCTGTGAGCGAGTTCGATAAGGGTTGCCACAGAGATAGTTGTGCGAAACGAAATAAACTATGTTTTTTCTTATTAGTGTGCGCAATAAATGTTTATGTTCTATATTTTGCTATTAAATAGTCCAATGAAATGTGGCACCTTGGTTACATTAATCATTTATCAATTACCTATTATTGGTAACAAATAATATATACTTAAGTGTTTTTTACGTTATATCTAAGACAAACTATTAAAAAAATAGATAAATTAACCCTGGCTGTCGGCACAAGGTTTTCACGAAAAAAACAAATTTATCTGTATGAAAGCGAATACTATAAACTACGTAATGGAGTAAGTATTATTTAAATTTACTGCTACACCATCAAATTGGGCTCGAGTAATTAATTACTTCTATTAAATGCACCACAAATATGTTATATGATCAAGATATACTCCTTTACACCATGGGCAACCCTATTTCAGCCCAAAGAATCATCTCATCAACTGTTAAACAGAGTGTGAGTCAATGAATATTTTTATTGACGCGTCCAACAAGTTTGCTTTGCGTCCCGGCTACAGCAATGCGTAGCGCATATAAATAAAATACCCTATACAATTGCTATGCAAATTTGAGCTATATCTTTCTTCCTGTACGGTCCTAATCACTTTAACATTCTTTAGTAAGCCTATCATTTGAAGTTTAAACTTTTGGTAAAACGAACAAAGTTCAAATTCCAAAAACGGTGTGTACTTACTCTGAAAATGTAATTGGAGACAAAAGTCATGAAAGTAATGTGTGCGAATGAGATCCGCGGGATGATAAGTTTTTTCTTGTCCGCTTCTTATGCAAATATTGACACAATGTTGCACTCATTAATCAAAACGGACGTCAGGGGCCGCTGGATCGACCAGGAACGTGTTTCTTACATTTTGTTACATCCTATAGTGAGCAAAGGTCAATTAATCAACAAACATTTAAATTATACATTGTAACTTTTCTTTTCCTCCGTGAAATCTGGACTCTCGAGTACATTCGAGTTAAATGAGGGTATTTTTCTATGGATCTTATCTTTAATGTCCATATGAAAAACTCTGTTGGTAACACTACCAGAAATGTGTGTAAATAGTGAACAGCAAAATAAGTAGCTGCTTTTACAGGTCGGCAAAGATAAAACAAAAAATATACATATATACGTATTGTAGAATACACCATAATACATTCATTACAACCGGAAGATTGCGATATGATGATGGAAGCTGACGACATTTTTTGCTTGATGAAAAATATCCAGAAGTATGTTTTATTTTATGTATTTATGAAACAACATGACAAAATCCTAACTCTGCACTAATTACCTACCTACCATTTATCTGAAAGGTTTAAGAAACGTGAAAAAGTAACTAGAGCTTAAAGCCGAGTCAAAGGTGTTCACCACCCGATAGCCAGCATTAACTTGCAACAAAGGCTAGCATAAACCGGAGGCAATAAAACCATTTATAGAAAAAGAAAAAGCACCTAATAACAAGTAAGTTTTATAGCAGCGTTTGTATCGGTTTGGGCGGGCGCGGCCTGGGCGCCAAATGTGCGCCCGATATAGCGGCGCGCGCGCACAACACTGCTTTGTCTCCGAATAGGACCTCTGCACATGCCCAGCAGCTGCAACTGCTTTTAGATGCTCCTGGCGGCCGGCGAATGGCTAATTTAGGAATAACGGAAAAATACCGGTTAAAATCTACTGCATTGACAGAATTTAGTAAAAAGCTGTGGCCGGTTGTTTATTTGGTTGAAGATAATTTATAAATCCAATAACGCATTCACTGCCACCGACGCACATGTGCGTTCATTTCCATACATTTTTGGAGGGGGTGGCAGCGAATGTGATAAAGAAGAAATTACAATCGTATTATGATATTTATGATAACTACAAGTACTTAACTAGTTACAGTATAAAATCTAAAAAAGGCCCTTGAGGCATTGTACCAAGGATGCTGGCGGCATTAATAAGGTGCAAAACTGTAAATATATCTTTGACGTCGACTGTACCAAAATACCTCATTTTTCACCGAGACCGTAACTCGTACCTATACATTCAATGAGCCTGCATTACACAACGCGCTGCTGTACTACAATGAACCGTTTAAGAAAGCAACAATAACAAACAAAGTAAAACCCCAAACATTTGAGGCATTGTACCAAGGATGCTGGCGGCATTTCCTCGTTGTATCGCAATGCTGATACGTTATGCGAGGAAGCCGCCAGCTCTTCGGTCACCAGTTACACCAACCAGACGCTTCGCGATTTCTGCATAAAGAAGTATATTCATAATTCAAAATAAATTCTGAATTCTTAGAAAAAAGGAGCTTAACATAATTTTGGTGCAATAATACATAAGAATTACTTTTCATATAAATATTTTCTGTAAAGAAACTCTTTGGGAGGAATCTCACGTTTCGTAATATATGATAATAAGTATTTAGGTATTACTATAACAGGTTTAGTTTCTGAACTCATTAGTTAATGTAACAACTAATATTAACACGTGTAAACCGATATAATTATAGTATGTTGGTAAATATGCAGATGGACATCAAGGTGTCAGATTCGTTGTAATTGCGTTATTTATGAGCATTTTCGCTTACACATGGTGCGTACCACTTTATGTTTACGACCATCATTACGATAGATAATTATTTTATATATTTTATACCTCAAGATACGATTCTCACGAAGGAGTTCGACCTACTGCGCCGTGGTCTACGCCTATCGATCTGATGACAATGTGACGGTACAATTGTCGCAATAAAAATATTAAGTTTATTAGGCGTTTGCATACAGACAGCTGTACTTAGTCGCTAGCGCAGCTGCGATTGTGTGAAAAGCGCGGCGCCGCCATTCACATGTTATACGCGCAGTTGTGCTGTACTGATTTCATAGGGGAGCTAACACCTTGTTAAGCCCAAACAAATGTTGCGTTTTCGACACAAACGAGAGATTTCCGTAAAACAGTCTATGTTTATGTTCTGCCGGCGTTAGTACTGCTAAAAATGAAGTAGACGCATTTAGATCCCCAAGAATAATAATTCCCAGAGATACAGGGACAACCATCTATTTTAGGGAATATTTTTTGTGAGAAATATATTTTTAGCAATTTTTAATAACAAAAATATCGGCACATAATACATTTGATCCTTATACGAGGAGGTTAATATATAAGCGTCATTTCCGCGTATAAGTTATTTTGTTAAAATTAAAGTATATATTTATCATTATTGTTTATATCATACCTTTTTTAGGTATGTTAGAAATTATTATAAAGTCATTTTCTAGGATAAGTACCACCGGTTTTGTACAGTCGACGTCAAAGATATGTTTTACACTTTTTCAGCTTAGTCCCTTGTAATATAGCAAATACATTTATTTACAGAAATTACAATCGTATTATGATAATTACAAGTACTTAATTAGTTACAGTATAAAATCTAAAAAAGGCCCCTGAGGCATTGTACCAAGGATGTCGGCTGCATTAATAAGGTGCAAAACTGTAAATATATCTTTGACGTCGACTGTACCTAGTTAAATACCTCATTTTTCATCGCGACCGTAACTCGTACCTATACATTCAATGAGCCTGCATTACACAACGCGCTGCTGTACTACAATGAACCGTTTAAGAAAGCAACAATAACAAACAAAGTAAAACCCCAAACAACCGCATAACAGCCAAGAAAAAACTTCACAAATAAACCAATAGCGGCGTCAATGCGGCGCTATCGCATCATCGCAATTAGGGTCACGAATAATTCACGCCAAAGGTCTAAGGGCGCTCTCTTCATTAGAAAAAAACGGCAGACTGTAATATGAATTGAAGCCCTCATAAGTTTGAAGTGAATCAAGATATCGTTCCCCATACACACCTGGCTTTCACCCTGCTTCGACGTCTATTACCATGGTATTGCATAGTACTTCAAAAAGTATAATAAAGCGGCCACGGCTCATTGGTTCCGTTAATAGCTCGCAAGTACCGGACTGAGAATACATATGGAATTTGCATGGCGAATTTTAGTGTACATAAGTACAAATTGTTTGCGCCCTTTGATAGTAATCTTGATTGTTTGCGTGAGAGTATTTCAGTTTTTTAAAAAGCGCTGGATTAGTCAAGGGTCACAAGAATGTACATGGCTATTAATGTGAAAAACAAAATCATAATAATGCTATATTTGTCACTGCGGTTTATTAGAGACCTTAATCTATGCGTATTAAATCATCAACATTGGGCATTTCGTACCCATTCATCAACAGCAACGAATGAGCAAATCGAATCCATCTAATGGTCCTATAGCCTCTTTTATCATGGCCGAGTTAAGTGCCTGCACAATAGAGGCGGCTCCCACGCCGTGTCACAACACCCCATAGCGGCGTCCACTAATAGCTATTTTCAATTGACCCCTGTACCTTGTACTCTATGAGTGTTATTATAGCTTATACTTAAGGGATCTCACTACACTGGATGTGTAGGGTGACGTCGACCTACGATCAGGGTGATTCAATCCTCTTTGATCCCTAGTTTTCATTATGATGCCGATTGTGGGAAAATGGCATAGTTTCTCTTATAATAATGATTCTGTGGGAGTTTCGCTTTGACAGCGCAATCCAATCCCTTTGTTAAGTTATTTATATAAACTTAATAAACTAATAATGAATGAATCATGCAGTTGGTAGTTTATTAGACATTTATACATAATATTTAGTCCGGGTAGGTTTTATAAAACTAGAATCATTTTCTCATTTTCTTCTGATTCGGTAACAACAACTACGTGCAAATGCATTTATATTTTTATATATACAAAAATGTGGTGTGAAAAGACTGCTTATATTGTTTTATTTTATAAATTAATAAAATAAGTAACCGCGACTTTAGTATTAGAAGTACAATACAATACAATATTCTTTATTGTTCACGAATAATAAATAACATAAAAAACAGAAGTTAACTTAAGACTAGTATGTGCAGTGGTAGACAAAAGGCGGTCTTATCGCTAAAAAGCGATCTCTTACATAAAACCTTTGGATGGTGGAAATCTATGCAAAATTCTCAGCCAAATTAAATTTGTGTAGGTGAAGCTGGATAACAAATTAAACAATACCTAAAAATATTACATATACTACATACTTTGGACCCGGGTATGTCCTTAAACTACGTCCAACAATGAGAGGTAGAGGTAGTAGAGGGCAGCCCAACTGGGGAAGTACCTCCTCCTTACAGAAGACC
This sequence comes from Grapholita molesta, assembly GCA_022674325.2. Lineage (NCBI taxonomy): Eukaryota > Metazoa > Arthropoda > Insecta > Lepidoptera > Tortricidae > Grapholita > Grapholita molesta. The sequence continues at coordinate 6,752,921 of CP053132.2, forward strand.
ACAGCCATAATAGCACTGCCACCTTTCAGGTATGTAGTGTTGTGTTCCTGATGGTGAGTAAGGTTCCCAGAGCTCCAACCCCCCTTAAAGGCCGGCAACGCGCTTGTGACTCCCCTGGTGTTGCGGGTGCCCATGGGCGACGGTAATTGCTTAACACCAAGCAATCCGTCTGCTCGTTTGCCGTCTATGTCATAAAAAAATAATAATAATAATTTCATAAACATACATACGCTTTATCAAAAATAACTTACAACTGTTGATCAGACATAATCAAATTTAGCAAGACCTTATGAGAAGCACAAAAAAACTAAAAATTATTAATTAAGTTCAGAGGTACGTACACAGATTTAAAAAACAGACGATATAATTACTTCCTCCTTTTTGGAGTGGTTAAAAAATAAGGTATTTGACGCACTTTTGCGACCTACACGAGTCATATATTATGTAGTTAAGAATATTGTTATCAGCTGCGCGTTAGTATAGAGTTAATGAATGAACAAAACAACCATGATTACATCGAACAGCCAATACCAGCACGTAACAATGACAAGTCACTGAGTTCATGCGGGTCGACGCTCGGCAATTGTGATTAATCAAACATAGCTACTAGATAAAACATGCTCAGTAAAAAGTAATAACGATTTAAAAATAAATTATAAATATTAAAAAAAACTTCCATATAAGGTGACGGCACCAGTAATGGACAAGGAACCAATCATGAACAATAGTGCTTATTTCAAAGGAGTTAAGTGTTGTGCATTTGTTGGGACATATTCAATTTATAACTTTATGATTTTTGAAATAAGAACTAAGTGTCTATCATTGGTGCCTGTCAGTTAAAAGTGTCCAACATTGGTGGCATTACCTTAACATTGATACATATAATAATGTCTTCGGTTGCCGCGATAATTACTCATGAAATAAAACAACTAAAACGCGTATACTAATTTAAACGTCATCCCATATATAGTTGGTAAAATATTTAAGACCTCTTCATCATGATCTAATGATGGAGATGTCTGTAAAGAATGAATGAAGAGATATAAATTGATTCATTCAGTCGTAAGACGTCCACTGCTGGACATAGGCCTCCCCCAAATATTAATTGTATTACCTTTGGGTCGCAATAGTCGCCACACTTGGCAGGCGGGTTGGCGCCCGCAGTTACTGTCTACTCTACGTTCCTTCCCATCCCCCGGTTTTTTCCCTTAGTCACGGCAATTAAGACCTATGGCAAATCAGTTAAGTAATCATAACAGCAATATCAGACAGAACGGATAGGATGGTTGCAATTTTATCGTCTAAAGTCTAATGCGTCACTTTCGCACTTGCATACTCGTCAGAACGTTACAACACTTGTAACAAATGATAAAAATCCAACCTTATTATGCTTTAAAATGAGGCAGAGACGCATGCTACAAAATGTGTGTAGCATCGTTTGTATTTTAAAATAATTTGTTTGGTTAATAATTAATTTCGTGCGTAAAACAAAATACTAATGTTCAATTAACATAACCGGTATTAGTTTAATGTGAAACATAAAAGCGTAGAGGTTAGTAGAGCACCCAATAAATACCTAATTAGTAACACTGGTAATTATCGAGTCAGACAGGATATGTTCTAAGGTGCCGATGCGGTTTTTCGCTAAAGTATTAAACGTTTGAAACAAAACACGAGTTTTTGACAACTTAATCTACATGACTGTATCTACTACCTATCTATCCGACTATATATTTTTAATCGTTGTTTGTGGTTGTATTTTTATTTCTGAGTAATATTATCTAATTTCACATTTCTTCTGTGAAATATCTACCAAGAAAAAGGCGTTTTTCATAAAATACTGATGTACGCATTTAACCCACCCTCTCCCCGAAAATGTAAAACTGTCACGTGACGGGCACGTGGCGCCGCCCCCTCCCCGCGTCCCCTTCACCCCCGCACCTTCATTACGCCGATAGCCGAGTGTTTGTTCCTCACGCACGTGGACGGACGTCTGCATTATTAAATGCCTTTTACGCTTATTGCGAATTAAAGCCTCCCCATAGTTGTAACCATGTTATTAATCTCTAGACGGGGTGATTTAGATTTATCACTAAAATGAGCAATCCTATAAGTGACATGCGATTATTTAATATTTTATTGAACTTATATGTAATACCTAAGGTTTTACTTGTTAAAAGCTTTTTAAATGTGGATTCAATTAGTAGGTCAGGTTTTAAACCACCATTAGAATATACTAGACTCTAATAGCTCTAACAAAGTTAGGTATGGAAGTTATATTAAAAATAAACCAATTCGAATCCTATAAAACAATAAGGTGTTTACACTAAGGTATGGTGTTTTGGTGTAAGCACCAAAAGGTTTTCAGTAACATAAATTCGAGGTTATCAATGTTATCATACTTAATCCATAGGACAGGAAAACTACCCATTCTATTATAAAACGATATATAGTTTTCACATGGACCTTAATATTCCATTACCCAACTGATCACATGGCATTTGTTCATGATAATTGATATTAGATAAACCAGTAGATGGCTGGCCATGACTAAGCGCACTTGTTACGAATACCCAGGTCCAGTTATGGCAGACTCGATTCGGGAGGACGAAGGCAGGTTCTCTCGTCGAGAATCCTTACTCTTGTTCCCACGGACCTTTGTTGCTTTAACATTATGCCGCTATTTACTTCTTCACACTCTCACGATTACCACATTCCAGGATAATAGGCCTCATTTTTTTATGCATGGTCCTCTCTTGCCTAAAATCCTACTATGAATAGTTACATAGAAATCTATAAAATCATAAATATCAATCTTCATTCTAAATGAGAGTATTTAGTACTAAAATGTAATGTTATTGGGCACGGAATGTATGAGACGACGAACGGTATTGTGTAACTTTATATATATAACAATATATATACCAAGCATGTGCATATATATATATATATATATATGTGTGTGTGTGTGTGTGTGTGTATGAGTATATATATATATATATATATATATGAGTTACGTAATACTATTAGGCAGTTAGTAGAGCTAAAATTCAGTATTAATACAGCTCTTACATATGTTATATGTTACTTATACGCTATAAAGCAAAAAAAAAACAAATATGCTGGCAATGAACAACAACATTCCATATATATACCTACTTATTGAGTTACTATATATATAATGTATATATAGGAACCCATGCAATGTAACGATAATAATCGTAGCGGTCGAGAAGAAAGCGGCCCCGTAACATTCACCTCTCACTGAGGTCAAGAATGGTGATTGATTTCATAAAGGTAATTAACCCAATGAGTTATGGCAGATGTAATCGGACAGGATGTAGCATAATTTATTTAGATTGGGTACCTACTACCGGTATATTCGCAATTGATTAATGTGGTGCTAGGTTGCATATGGATAAGCATTTCAATAGCAACATCAGAGGTATTTTGTTGGTTTTCAGAAAAGAAACTAAAAAATGTTTCATTGAAAAAAAAGATGGGCCTATGTTAAACATTAGGCATCTACGCAGTTACGTAAATAATTTCCAATATCACAATAATATTATTTCGTGACAATGCCAAAAATCAAATTTATGTCTTCTGTTTATACAAGATTCACCAGCGTTTGACCTCAGTCGCACCTGATGGTAAGTGTCGTCGAGGTCGAGGGTATAGCACTGTACTGTCTATTTTGTTTTCATGTAGAAGAGATCTTCTGTTGCTCCTGATAAAGGCCCCGACCGAGCATGATCAGCGTGGGCATCGGCGCGGGCGCAGACCGGCGCGCGTGCGCTGCTCGTCCGTAATTATCCCGCGACCTGTGACCCGCGTTCCCACGCCGGCCAGTTCACACGAGAACCCCACGCTTCCCATCGGAACTTGTGATTTTTCCGAACGCTGAGAAACTTCGAATTTTTGGTGGTCACGTACCGAAACCTTGTTGCCATTGGTAATTTAAGATAATTTGGACTTGCGAGTTTTTTTAAGTAGGTTTAATTAACGTATGGCGGTAATACGTCCTTTCGTTACCAAAAACCACGACCTCCACTGATTGTAATCAGTAAGTTCTATTGCAGTTCTTATTGCATGAATAGTTTTGAGCATAGTGACATATAAGCTGGTAGGTATTTAATTTATGCACATACATTTTCATAACTAACTTTTAATCATTTTATCCACGGGCAAAATATGTTAATCGACTTTGGCCTCAAGACGCTCGGGTGAGGTATTCCCCTCCTGTGGGGGAGAGGAACACCGAGCTCTATAACTCGCGCATTTAAGCTCTAACCTACATCAAAAAATGTGTTTTATTTAGGTATTTTCCAATTACTCAAAACTAACGTTATACGTATATATTGTATACATTCATCTAAAATGATATTACAAAAGCGCCGGATATATTATGAGATGCGAAACTAACGAAGCAACAAAGGATTTGGATCTCAATCAGACTCGATATACCCAATGGATTCGAAGAGGAACAAAGCTAGAGACTCTGCGCACACGCCGGCACGTGGCGGGAAAGCGCGTAATGAGCCCGCACCTGCAGGAATTAAGGGATTTCTCGCGCCCTCCCGTGGGAGCGAGCGGTGGAGGGCGCGGGTTCCCTATTCCTATCCCTTACCAAACTCAAACATATTTGTGAGCCCAACCAATTTAACAGTGACTCGAATATACACGAGTAAATATATCCGTCCATCTAAATCCTTGCCTTTATTCCAATAGTTATAGTGTCTGTTTTGAAGAGAAGATTTAGAGTAAACCAAAATTTAATTTCACTAGTTGTCCCTGCCTTCTCTCCTATCTTCTGTCTCAGTGACTATTTTTCAAGCATGTGAGAGCAAGTCCTCTAACCCACACACTGGTTATAAAAATATAGGCACATCGCTAAGTAAACTAGAAGTAAGTAGTTAAACTTTTAGTGACTCAACCAAAAAACCAAGATAAAGCGACAGCAACACTTATATTGGCTCTCCCCATTTGCTAGCCCGCGGTTGTTACACTACGGGAATACTAATGTTTACTCACTGCCATTCGTCAACATGGACACGCGTACTGCCAATAACGCCAGCCAATATCGCAGTGCCCGCGGCGTTTCATGATCCTAGATATTGAGTTTCTGTCTGTCAATATTAATAAGGCAATACTTACTGTGGGAACTACGTATTAAGCCGGGTTGGTTCGTATTTATTTAGAAACTAAAAATATAGCTTTATTAATAAGTTCTACCTTGTTAGAAATTTCTGTTAAAGCAGAATTGTATCGAAACTGTGTTTAATTCTTGACGCAGGATGATCACTACCAATACTTATGCAATTTTAACGTCATATTTGGATGTTAAGCATTTTAACCAAAAACTAAGTACTATATTGACATCTATCACTAAGAGCTTATCTCTCGAATTTGAAAAGCGTTACACAAAGCATGGCGTAATATGAGCGAATAATACAGATCAATCAGAAGGGGTGCTCATGCTTAGTCGATGGGAGCGGCGCGTGCGCGGCACTCCCACGGCACGCGCGTAGTGCACCACCGGACATAGGGGTACAAATGCTGATAACTACATTTTTACTTATATCACACAACTCCAGGTAATACTTAGTAACAAACGGATAAACTCACGTGTAATTATATCGCACTAGGCGACATGTTTCAGGTAAACTCTGGCATGTAGCGGGTTGAGATTATCCGTTTGTAACTAAGTAGTTAGTAACATGGCCCACAACAGTTTTAATTATATTAACTCCAGGTACTTTTAATAATTATAGCAGCCTAGCTATATATATATATATATATATATATATAACGAGGACGTCTCATGCTGGACAGAGACATTCATGAAGGATCTCAGCAATGCCGTTTGCACGCCCGAACACCAAACTGCCTGTTTACGTATAACAAATCGCCTTAATACTTGGATGTGTAAAGTGGTTATTGGAGTTAGGATAAGTGGAAGGAGGTTAAGTTGATCCCATCGAGTCGTTTGTGACGGATAAGTTAAGTAGACATGATATGTATGTGTGTGTAGGTACATACATTACACGTACACACTTAGACTCACTGATACCCTATATATGCACTTTAAATACTTAATAGTAGCGTGTAAAACAAACCCAACTCCAAAATTAAAATGGTCCTACTTTATTTTTAGACCCTATGTTTAACGTTAATAGATAATCTCAGCCAAGCACCACTTGTGTTTTGTACCTTTCCTGTTTACAGTGCAAATTAAGATGGTCATAAATTTTATGGTCGTCTGACATAATAACAGATATTCGGTCCTGTCTCGCCGTTTTCTCACCTGATAGAACAAAGCGATTAGAGATGCTCAGCATACGATTTTTTTGACGTCTACACCTTCATCATTTATTTACACAGACATAAAAGCACCTTACTTATTCCAAAGTTCTTAAGCTATATTTATCAGGCCGCTAATTTTTTCTATTAACTTTTTTTCCAACTTGTCGCCATCAAATCGACAAAAGGACATACCTGCTACCCTAAGACAATATTCCGGAACAAATTGCACGGCAAGGTGCTTTTGATACGGCAGTGGAGACAGTGCGCAAAAAATTGTACGTGTTTAGACAATATCTATTTGCAGTTAAAACGCTTGTAAATCTAATTTATTTTCTACCTTGTTTGAACGTAGTAATAAAAGATGGGATACATATCAAACGTGTGAACAAGACACTATTATTGTCATGAGCATGATGGTTTGCAGAACTTTTAAAGACCGGCTACCAAACAAGTGCAAGTCGACTGAGTGCAATTTTTACCACTATAAGAATGGCCTATGAAACCCGTTTGCATTTCCAGGTCAATTGAAGGTAGTTGCAAATTGTTAACAGATTAATTACCCATTTGATGAGAGCAGGTTGGTTCAGGACAGGGACAAGTGATATACACGAAGAGAACCCTATGCTCTGAGCTCTGCCATAAGATGATAATATTACATCCGGGTCCCTTTCTCATAGTCTGGACGAACCTCAATTGGTGGTTCAAATAATATTTTCTACAGATATACTACTAACTAAAAAAAGTTGGCAAAGGTGTCGTAATAAATTAAGTACTTTTGTACAAAGAGAGACCTGAAATAATACCAACCGTTTCCCATCTCAAAGTGACTCTACTTTGATTACCTATTCGTCACCGGTAAATTGCGTTATTTGAATCACATCACTTAGATTTAAATGGCGTTCCAAATAACACCAAATGAAGCAATTCACTACCTGAGTTCTTTACTCCCGCCTCCAAGGTGACTCGACTTTTTGCCGCGCTCGTTTTTTATGGTCATTGGACTGTGTAGTTATTACGATTCGGACCTCTTTGTGTGGTCGCATAGGAGGCAGTAACGACGTGAGGTTTGGTTGCCGCGGTGGATGAAATGCTGTTACGTTGCTAATATAGACCTATTTGTTGGTATTGAATACTGTGTCAAATAATGTTTACCTTTTTCATACATACTCATAGCTGAAGTCGGTACGTGTTATGGCCACAGTGTGCCGCGTTTTGCTGGACTAACCAGCGAATTAATCAATGCAGTTAGACAATATTATGTAACAGTTTATATTTAAATAAATACAAATGAGTAGTTATGACGTACTTAAAGGCATCAAATGCAAGTATTCGTTCCTACTCATTGGATGGAGAGACTCTCCGATGTTAAGTTAACTTTAATAGACCTTGGTACAACTTTTGACACATGATTGACATTTCATCAACATATTCTTCAAATTTGTACCAAATTTCGAAAAACACTTGCATTTCTATGTCGACAGTCTTAACAGTGTAATTCATTTATGCTACTTTTTAATACGTTTGTCCGTAGTCTATTTAATTGTATTTTTGGGTTCCCATCCCACGACAAAAAAATACGTTCTCTAGCTTGAAAAAATGCAAAAGTCATTCGTTGGATATCTTTATTGGAAAATATAATATTTTAACAAACAGAAACGGTGTTGTACCCAATAACTTGCATAATTACTGTAAATGTAAGTTAGTTAATAAGAAAAAACGTCAGCGATATCAGTAGGTATTTAATTAAGAAAGTGTGTGTATGAAGCTCGCTCCAGAACTAATTATATACGAACCCGTTCAATACTGATTATCGTACTATGAATGTAATACGCTTACTTAAAGGCGACTACAAAAATATGTGTAGGTATAATCACTCAGATAGCGAAGTGCTTGCGCACTGGCGTGTTTATTTTGCTTTAAAAGATACGATTACCGTATTTAAAATGTAGGCGGTCTCGATAACGGTAATTATCGTGAAGGTTGTCTACTTTAAACTTTAATTATATATTCCACTTATTATATTCCAAAAAACCTGCAAACACTGGAAAAAATCGTTGACTGTTTTCCATAAATGTAATTCTTAAAAAAAAAATTAAAACATACGGGACTCTACATGTGTAATTGCAATTTTAATTGTAGAAAATATTATTGACTTATCCAGTCCACAAATAGCTTTATAATTCAATTCGCATTCGGGCGTGTTTGTAGTTTTTACAGGTAGCCTCGGCCGGTGCCTTTCAGAGGACCTGTCCCCGTGGGACCGCGGCAAGTGGATGCCGGCACGTACGGCCATTGTTCCACTCCCCCGCCTCCCCGCGGCTCCCCCGCAGCCTGACTGTTCAGGCATAGCTTATAGCTAGCTAACAAAAAGAAAAGAAAGAAAAAGATCTTTATTTTTCAATTTAGGCACATTACATGCACTTATGAACGTCAAAAAAAAAAATCTACACCGGTTCAAACCCTACACCTCTGACCCGTGAAGATACCGGCAAGAAACGACGGCGGGACTTATTTTTTCAATACAGTGATACATCAAATCTTAAAGTACTTACATAATTATGCGTAGTCCGATAAGAAAACATATCAAACAGTTTATTACAAGATATGAAAATACAAAAATATAAAAGTAAAAATAATAATGTATAAACAAATTCGACTTCACAAAATAGACATACTTTAAAATGCTTTCTTATCACACTATCTTAACACTCTATTATACCATTACTAAATGTACATAGCGTTAACTTTTTCAGGTCTATTTAAGAGGTCTTAAGATTTTCCTGAGAAAATATTTTCTTAACTCTTAAAGTATTTCTGGCATTTAAAAAACATCACAGAAGTGAATATCGGTAGAATGTTTATGTATATTTTTAGAGCTGTTGTTAATTTACGAGTAGTTGAAGTGGACACAACTTAAAGAACCAATCGCGTTGCATTGTTTAATTAGTAGGTATGTGAAAGCCTAAATATATGTGTTGTGACGACGAGTTAACTTATACTACATTATCTGCGATTTATGGAATAAAATAACAGTAGAGTTTTCTATTACACAGAGAACTTATCATTGTTCCTTAGTGACCGTAAATAATAACTAAGTTGTAAATGTTGCTATCACTATATATCATTTAGTCAGGTTAGGTTAGGGAAATGCGTAATAGCACTTATATCACAACAATATCAGTATAAAATTTCACGGTTGTAATTTAAAATAAAGACTGTCGTGTCTATGCTATACAAATTAATCAAATATATTATCAATATAGTATTAACTGCACTAACCCTAAAAATATCCAGATATCATTCGTGTTTCATAAACTTAAGATAAATATTAGAGCACCCTTATTATTAGTGGATAAATAACACGTTTAACCAAAAGTCAACAATGCAGGACAAAGTGCATGTGAGGAGCGCAACGGCCTTAGTCAGGGCCGCCCAGCGCTCAGCGCCCAGCGCAGGCAGTCGCGGCGCCCACAGCCGCCATGGGAAAATCAGGCTTCGCCTCGCCAGCCCATTGGCCCGCCCGGCCCCGCCCCGCGCCCCGCCCGCGACCATAAATACTACGCGCCGCCGCGCATCTCCTCATTCCTCGCTCGCAGTCCGCACTCGAGACACGCGTCCGCGTTACGTTACTTCCAGTGCTCGTGTTTAGTGCAACTCACAAACCACAATGAAAGCGATAACAGCAGTGTGCGCGACCGGCGCTTCCGTGCCGGCGATCGCCGGTGGCCGCGTGCAGCGACACCGGGAAGGCGAGAACGCTGAGATCCAGATGTATCTTTCCAAGCTGCAGGATCTGGTGCCGTTCATGCCGAAAAACAGGAAGATCTCAAAGTTGGAAGTGATCCAGCACGTGATCGACTACATTTGCGACCTGCAGTCAGCCCTGGAGAACCACCCCGCCATGGAGCAGTTCGACGCGGAGAGCGCGCTGGCCGGCGTGCCGTGCGCGGTCCGCCGCCCGCCGCCGCAGCGCCGCCCTCTGGGCCCTCGCCCGCAGCCCAACACCATTCTCCGCAGAACACCCGCAGTCCACGAACACCACAATCAAACGGTTAGTTTCCATTCCCATATGTTATGTACCTGAGCCAATGCTTAACTTTGTATATTCTTACAATTTCCACGATTAACCAGAATCTAAATCCATGACGTATGGAACAAATGTTTTATTTGGTTTCTCGTAAATATTTTTCTCATGTTTACAAAATATTTGAAAATATCCAACGTATGTACAGAAGCGCACGCACTAGTGAAGATGAGCATCAAAACACTTTTTTATTTAGATTAAGTTGGTAAAATTATTTTTGAATCGGCCATAAACAACTTATGCGCCTAGACAGTATTGCATAAAAAGTAAATGAAATCGGGCGCGTCGTTGTTTTTGCAGCGCGCGCGCACCTGCGTGTTTCGCAAGCGCGGGAAGGTAAAAGCGGAGATGTCGAGTTTCACAAGAGAGCAAGAGACGCCTCTTTATCGCATTCATTGCGTCGCAAGCTTATAGCATTGTATAGATTCCCATGCAATTTTTCATCTTTAAGACAGCCTGTAGGATTACCAAAATGTTTACTACCTTTCGGGTTTCTTTTCAAACTGTAATCGTACAGTCATTTTAAGAAGTATTTAGGTATTGCTTGAGTCGATAAACAACAGCCAATCTAAACCGTTGTTCACGCGTGCGTGACGACTGTTTTGATTTTCAGCCTTGAAGCGCGGCCACCTGCGCCGGCGCCGCGTAAACGGCCGTGTACTGACACACTATTTGAATATTCAACACATATTTAAGTATGCTGACTTGCTTAACATTCCGCCTAACACCTGCGTGAACTGGCCATTACGGCTCGTTTCGAATTGCCCCCGAGATACGCGGAGACTGAGCCCAATCGTCTAAAATTGCACCGAGATTGTGCTGCACCGTCAGAGCGGCAGGTGCATCGCGCAGGATTTATTCGAGCGCCTTGCGATTACTGCCCCAGGCGCTGCTCGTTAATACTTGCCCGAGCCACGTAAATTTTAATATCTGCCGCTGTTGGAACCGAGAGAAATGGCCACGACAGCGACAACTTGATTTAGGGGACACGACGTGCTATTCAGAATTTAAAGCATCGTGGCTGACCAACAAACAGATACCTACGTACGTCAACTGCAATAATTGCTCCATAAACAAACCAATTCAAAACTCTAAAATAATTTATTCTGTTTTGCCATAGAAAAATGTAAGTCTTAAAACCAGTTTTATACTCATATTTCGCTGTCAAGAAGTCAAAAGTTATAAATAAAAGCGCCAATTAGATCACTTGATTAAAATTCATTTTCTAAATACATTTCATAAAGAATTCAGAATGTTATATCTTATAAACTTATAATAGTTATATCCTTAAACATAGATCTTGCTACTTAGGTATGCAATAAACAAGCACCACTGATTTAATGAGCTCCGGGCGCCGGCGACATCTCACGTCATACTAATGTACCGCCTACTACAATACAGTATCGGAATGCCGACTAATCGAACCGCATTCTTCGATACAGACGAGAAATAACATGAAGTATACAACCTCATATGAGTTTAATTCATATAATCCAAATAAACTCTTGTATAAAGCGTAATAAAGGAAGGCTCGAGGCGATCGTGCCGGAATCCGAGGCGTCGTGAGGCGGCATTTCACGGTGATATCTGGCGGGGCATCGCCGTGTGCCACAAACCGCGGTCACGAGCATACGCCACGCCGCTATCTTAGCGACGGTAATTGTTGCTCGCAGCTGCCTTAACTCGCGGGGCCGTGGGACCTTTCGCCGACTTTACCACTCGATTCCTCCGCTCTCACTCACGTTTTTGTCCTTTACCTAGTTCAAACCATTATGTAACAACGAAAGAACCGTGACAGAGTGTACCATAGCAGGAGACACTATCATTACATCTAATAAAATTACTGACCCCTTTCACAGCGTCACGCCGTGTTATCAATTCAATTTTTCAACAGAGGTTTCATTGCTCTGCCGTCAATCTTAACTAAAGTATGTTATTGTCAGTTAGTCATTCCTTTATTATACCCGCATGATTCTCTATACATAACGAATGTATTTAAGAACTTTAAGCTGCTTCCCAATAAGTAATCTATCAGACAGTCCACCACATGTTCGTGGATCAAATTAAATTAGTCTGCGTTGGTGCTGCGTCAGACACAAAAGGAAGGCAGCTTAGCGCCTACACGGCTTGCTCGAGTCGCGACCGCCGGGCGACAGGCGACACTAACGAGCGGCCAGGTGTCCGCGCCCACGCTCTCTGCTCCTCTGAATATCTCAGTCTCCGCGCACCTCGCCACGCATAAATCGCACGTGAAAGTTTTACGAGCACCTTTACGCTTCTCCGAACTAATAAACTGCGGCGGCGGTGAGTAGACAATGCAGTCCACCGCAAAATGTCTCCGCAAAACTCTGCACGTGCAACGATTTCGCCGATCAATCCCATCGCCGACGGATCGATCGAGGGCATTGTGCGGCTAACGGTCGCTCACAGCTGCGCACCTAACACACGTGACGGTTCCACCGGTAGCCGGATAGCTAAATAAATACGATGTTCATACCTACCTTTATATTATCCAGTCGACAATGCTCGTCACATAAAGGGATTTCACGTGTGCTCGCAAAGTCCCGATCTGTCGGAACATGTGTGCTCTCCCTTTGGTATGTGTCCGTAAATAGGGTGTGGCCACGTGCGCTCGCTCAGCTGCGGCGCGGATGTACGGACGGGAAGCAGTAATCTAACACTTAGCACCGAAAAAGTTATGCTGAAACTGCAAAACGAACAACTAGGCATTCAATGAAAACATCCTGCTCAGTTCTCATACGATACGTTTTTACGATGACCAATGTTCAATTCTCAGATTATCCCCCACTTCTAACATTACACACATCCCGAAACTAATTTAGGGCAGTAAAATAATGGACCCATTGTCAAAACGTTAATGAATTAAAAAGTGTGCAATTGAAGCGCACATACGGTGACAGATGGCCGGACGCGGCCCGGGATGCGTGCGACACTCGATACGCGATTTGTCGCTACCGAATAATTGTAACTAACTTAATATCAATCTATAGGTTCTAAACTGTTTCCACTACTTATGACTGCAAAACTAGTCTTATAAAGCAAAGATTTTGTAGGCGAACATGTGCGCGCGCATCTGTGCAACGATTGGTAACTGCACCCTCGTCCGCCCTTGTTGGGTGGCAAGGGCTTGCCTTCTGTCGTTCTAAACCCTTCATTTAGTAGGTGATTATTTATGTCTTGCCTATTGTGTACTTACCTAAGTCTTTTTATTGTTGCAGGTGGCAGAAAAGCAAAGCCAACAGGACAGGCCACTGTGCTAGATTAGAAGATAGATATTTTATGGTAAAATTAAATATACCTCGTGAAGGAGGCCACGCACGGAGACGGCGCCAGCGCCGGGCGAGCCTCTCGCGAAGACATCCTAAGTACGATCTCGTTACGATCAATATAAGAACTACGTTAATTTAATGTAATTTGTGGCATTACGGGAGGAGACAGCATTGCAATGCAATCAATCGTTGGCGACAACCTCTGACCGATTGTTTTGTTAATTTCATGTAAAAAGCTTTACTAGACGTTAGTCCTATGTATGTTATGTGTTGAATGGTTACGGTACACCTAAACCCAGTCAGGACTGCCAGTTAGAATTAATGCTACGTTCTTTATATAGTGATTTCTACATGGAAACTTTCATATGAATATGTTTTCATTTGTAAAATGCTTGTATTTCTGTTTAATTTTCAGTCCTAGATTCTTAGTTTTTAAACGATGCTTCCATTAATATCAAAGATGTAAACCGATTAAAAGTTGGTTTATCTAAATAATTTTATTAATTTAAATTTTCTTGAGTGTGATTTTGCATGGCGATTTTGTTGCTATTAGGATATGGAATAGGTATTATGTTCGAGTAAGTGCTCGGCGCAAACGTTATCATTTAATTTATAAATTGTGTCGAGCACGTCCTATATGTAAATAGTGTATGTAATAAATGTAAAAAAAATATTAAATTTTAGCGGAAAATTATCAAATTGAGACCCTTTATGATTTTATTTTGAATATAAGGTGAAAATGCTTTAATTATCTTATATAATTCTTATTATGGTGTATTATAATTTTAAATAGACTGTTATAGATTTAGTTATTGAGGAATGAGTTTATGGCGGGTTGCCCGCCTTTGGTACAAATAGTAAATTGATGGGCGCCGTGGGCGAGGGTAGACGCGGGCCTCCCGCTGCGTGCGGCAGCGGTGCGGGCGCCGGCCGCCGGACTGTGCCGGGCCGGCCGCCGCCGGGCCGCTTCCGCACACTGTGACACTGCACCTAAAAATGTTCCATGCAGTTCCAAATCAATAAATAGGTCACAAACTACTATTACTATGTTCTAAACTATATTTCACAATTTATTTTTTCATTTCATATAATGTAATTGATGAAATATGCACTGATTATTTAACATAAAAAATCTATGAAATCCGGAATAAAAAAACGTTTTGAATGAAACACTACTTTTAATTTTTATGCATGTACCCTTCCATACCTAAATATAATAATAAATACTTTTATTGAAGAGTGGCTGTGTGACACAAGGGTAGGTATAATAATTCGTTAAGATGAGAAACAACCAAACGTTTTGTGTGTCTGGTATCTCATAAGTTCATAACTCTTAAGACAAGAGTCACAAGGTGGTTAACGGATTCGCGACTCTTCATATGTAGATACCAGCACAGCAGTGCAGTCTTTTTGGCACGCTCGCTTTTAATGAATGCGTTGTACAAAACTTAACAGTTACGTACTACATTCTTAATTTAATAACATATCGCGTGAACCAGCGATAATAAATGAACGAATTCCTTATAAGTTATAACAAATTTAATATCAATTGAATAAGGAAACATACGTAGAATCTAATAATAAAATTCTCCTCACAGTATCTTCAATTTTGCATTTTTTGAATTAAATATTCTTGAACAGTCGTTTTGTGAATTAAATAGTAAATTGCGGACAATTGTATCTGTCTTTGTCATGACGCCTTGATTGGAGTAAAAGAGGAAGATGCTCGAAATTTATGAACTTCGTTGCTCGCGGTTCCGGGCCAGTTTAGACATACGTAGTGAAATTTTGATTATTTGGAATGATGATACTGGTGTCCTGTGCGACGATCGTATAGCCAGCGATGAAGGTAAACTTTGAAGTAGAAAAGGTCACCCGACCCTGAATAGACATTAGACTTTGACCTTTGAGAGATCAATTATCCTACTGTTTTATGGCAAGAAGCCGGATATGCTAAAAACCGCCTTACCTAATAATGGTATTGTATTAGATGTGCTGACTAAATGAGATTTAACGAGTACTCGTATATAAGTACAGGTATACAAGTAAGGTAGGTTTCATGTTTTTCTTTCACAAAAACTTGAAGAATGTGTTTAAGATACGGATTCAAATTACTCAATAAAACAACAACTGCAAAACACAAACAAATGTCAAACGACGCTTTGTAATAAACTGTTACCACTGAGGGCGATCTTATGTGCCGTAAGTATACAATAGATAGATATAGATAGATAAGTATAGAATATATATACAGTAGGTAGCTAATAGCCGTAAAGCAGACTATTCGTTTTTTTTAAACGTCTCTTTCTAGACTAGAAGAAACAATAGTAAACAGTAATTAAGAATGAAGTAAATAATGTTAATGCTCCTTCTCTCTTCCTATACACTTATACTCGGAGCATTACAGAACCTACTCTACGTACGTCAAAGTCTTTACGTGTTTTAATATTTCTTTAAGACCAGAAACTGACACGGGTCATGCTCACAGAGTCGAGACCACGCGATTGCATCACGGCCAATTATCGCGACTACAAACTACAATATTTGGTCAGCTGCGTGTTTATAATCATAATTTAACAAGTACCGCGCCTTAGGCGCTTAACTGGACTCTGCTCGTACAGAATAAAGACGCGTTTTGTTCACACATTCTTTGAAATGTACACGAACCTAATAATATACTCTATTACTAAAGCAATAAAGTACATTTTTTATGATCTATCATCATACAACTTTATTAAACGGAGTTTGTTCGCCAAACATTAACGCATAGCCATCATACTCGTAGACGAGTAAACAAAACGACTAATTGCTGAAGACAGGTAAAAAAAGAAAAATGTGTAGAATATATTTAAAAAAAGATTTCGCCGCGACCCTGCCAGGATTCGAACCTGGAATCTTCTGATCCGTAGTCAGACGCGTTATCCGTTGCGCCACAGGGCCAAGTGAAATGGGCTTTGAATCATGTGAGTTCGTTTCCCGGGGACTCATTGCTTTTATTTACTTATGTTTTTACCAACGACAACGTTAATAAAATACTGCTGTTAGATGACCGAACTCTATGTTCCCACTACGAGTATATCATTTCTTAAACTGAAAACTGTAAAGTACATCTTTATACAAACAACTGTCGGAGATAATCGGGAAAATTCTGGTTTTACATCTGGGGGCAATTTTCGAGAACTGTAAGATAAACCGGGCAGAGTCGAAGAAATGGTGTAAAAACATATGTGTGTATATTACATATATGGAATTAACAATTGTCAAGTGGTAAAATGTAAAATGTTGTGCAAACATAGTGATATTGTGTGCGACTATTTTCGACCTCGAAACTAGATTGATTTCTGATTTTTTTAGGTAAAACCTATAATCGACGTGAGTCAGCGAAAAAACTTAGCTTCTTTCACAACCAGATTTTTAGAATTATTAAATGTTTCTAATTAATTTACATTTTGTTATGAAATTCAACTTTAAAACGATTTTATTTATTTGGTCGTTATCAGCTTTAAAGGCAAGATCTTTCTATGCCTTAGAAAAAAGTGGCTGCTCATACTGCGAAGTAAGTTCGTCGTTGTTTGATGAGCGATAACGTATCTGATAGCGATAACTCAATCAAACAGGTGTGCCCCGGCTAACTGGACCTAACTGAATTCAATTCTTACTTTTCGGTGCAGTTGCACTTGAACTGCGTAGGTAGGTTAATGAAAAGTCCAAGATACAAAAGTAATTAGGTACTTACACCACTACGACTTCAGGTATTAGGATATGGACATTATAAACTTAAAGAATGAATCAATGATTGAAAAAATATTCACTGGAAAAATAAAAGCAGGTACCAAATCAGATTTCTTTGACGCACCTGCAAACTAATTAGCTTAAAAGCAATTAGCAATTGTTGCCACAATGTCATTAGTTTACTGCATTATCCTGAACTCTGGCATCCTGCAGTAACCATTACCGCGTGATAACGGCACAGGTGGCAGGTGTTCTTATCGCGTCGCGCTGAAACCGCGACGAATCGCGACAAGGGAAACGCGTCACTACGCTGAAGGGTTTGCCAACATTCCTGTGGTAATTTTCCTTCTATTTTAGCGTTTTAAAATGGTACTGAAAACTATTACGCTTATTCTAACAGCATAACCATTGTTTCACTGTGATAGATAATTTATGAGGAGGCATTTATACTTAACGCCCAACTAATATGCAAGGATATCAGGTAGTATGTTTCGAAAAATCTGTACCAATTTTGAGCTTAAAGTACCTAATCGAACCTGATGTGCAGTTAATCTGCAGTTCATGTGCGTTTGCTGTTAATGTATTTTTAATTCAAATTCCATACTAGGTTGTTGGCAATTAAATTACTATAACCTAAACCTTACTAACTCATTCTAACGGATTGAAAATCAATCGCAAAAAGTAGATTTATCGCGTTTCGTAACATCTGCATGAAAATCGATACACGTGCCTAAGCATATAAGATTTTGCAACTGAACGTTGTTTATATGACGTTACTACTTTTTAGAGGTAGTTTACATAGAAATTACCGTTGTTGACTAATGCCATTTTGTGCTGCTTTCCCAAGGATAGGAATCCTAATTGCGATTTTGAGCACGTTCTCGTTACCTGACGCTACGTCATGTAGTCATGTTTACTCGGCATCCACTTAAGCGCTTTGCGTGTTTATTTTACTTTGTTAGTTCAATGGTAACCTTCAACGAGGGGCCAATAAACCAACTTAAAATTCCCTACAACTGTAATGAATCTAAAGACGTAGTGTCAAAAACTGACAAAAACAATATGACATACATATAAACGGTCATATTCGTATTTAAGCATTACATATGAAACTAAAAACATTAGTACCAGCTTAATGCAAAAACAGCCTTTTTTGCATAAAGTTTGTTTTCAGTACACCTCTCGAATCTTATTTTTATTTTATATCATATTTATTCTATGTAAAAAGTAAAAAAACATAATTACTAATCCACAGGTTGCAGGTTCGAACTCCTGTTTGTACCATTGAGTTTTTCGGAACTTAAGTACGAAATATCATTTGATATTTACCACACGTTTTCCAGTGAAGGAAAACTTCGAGAGGAAACCGAACTAATTCCAATAAGGCCTAGTTTACCCTCTGGGTAGGAAGCTAAGACGGCATCGGCAGTCGCGTTCGTGAAACTCGTGCCGACGCTAAATCCTGGTCTTATCCAGACCCTAGGTTCCCATGGGCCGTGGCAAAATTACGGGACAACGCGAGCGAAACTGCACATGAATAAACTAGTCGAATTTAAATATTTAAGTACAACAATAAGACTAAACTTGGCATATTTTTGGATTATTGTAATGTGCCTAATCCACCCAATTTGTAGGTAGTGTGAAAACACGCTAATGTAGTACGGTTTATGGGCCAAGCGTGGCTATCGGTATCAGCTATCAGCGCTATCAGTTTAGTGCGCTCACACCGGCAAGTGCAAACACCTGCCGCACCTGACGCGGCGGACCGCTATCTTAGACGCACTACGATATCATATCACTAACGGTTCCGGATAATCCCTTAATATACGATTAAATCATCACTTTATTCTCGTACTTAGTCATTCGGTAAGCCATCCATCTTCCCGTCTTTAATAATCTGAAGGGCTGTAAATCTTTTCCTGATCTGTCTAGGACCTACCCTTACCATGAGTTGTGACTTTGATTGTGTGTAGTAAACTCGATACTCGTTATCGAAAACCTCAATGTCACAACTCATGGTAAGGGTACAGGCTAATTCCACGTTTTAATTATGTAAGTTAAAATAGCGACTAGCTAGAGTAGCGAGTAAGTTCATGCGCACTAAATTCAATGCAAGCTCAATGATGAGACTTATGCTGACATTGTAAATTTTGGTATCCCACGTAGGCTCGATTACAAAGATCGGGAAACTTGTAATCATCTACTAGGTTGTTAGCCTAATTGATCAAGTAGGTATAGTCAGCAGCAGAAGTGGCTAAGCGTCTGAGGTGTTCAAAATGCGGTCAACACATCTCTATTGTCAAGAGAATAAGAGCGCGTGTAGGTCATTTTGAACACTTCAAACGTTTAGCCACTTTTGCTCCTGACTGTACATTAGTAACTCAGTATTGATTCACTCACACATTGATTTTACAGGCTGTTTACCTACTCAACATTTCTTCAATAAAGGAGTACAGAGGTTCTTAAATGGTAGGCTACGCGCATGAGAATCCTCTTGAGTTGCAAGCGTCCATAGGCTACGGTAACTGCTTACCATCAGGCGGGCCGTATGCTTGTTTGCAACCGTCGTTGTATTAGAAAAAATGTTTCATTAGATTGTGAAATCGTGGTTACTGAATTTTAGATTGATACTTTATACAGCTACAGGCTCGAGAGGCGTGCCTAGCCAACGCAGAGGTGAGCATAACAATGCCCGCTGTTAGATGACCGTGCGCAACCGCGGAACAATGGCCACGCAATCCGTGGACTAAACAATGCTCTTTATTAAGCAATATGCAAAACCCAATCAATATAGCATTTATTTATTTATGCAAGTCCGACCAATGTAAACTTACCTTTATGTCGAAGGATGTAAAAATTCTTCTTAGATTTAATTACGAGTAATTTCTTAAAATGTTTTGATTTAAGTTGCACTTATTAATATCGTTATTATGGTAATGTTCAATATCATATTGTGCTTACATACCTACTTTGTTTTACTAATATTCTATAAGTAGTTGAAAATCATAAAAACTATTAAGTTAAGGTATATTTATCCGTTACCAAATAATTCTTAAAAAAACTACGAAGTAATAAAATCAAGGGAGCCACTCATGTAACGCTAATAAATTTCCATATTATAATCAGATGTAGTTTTTTAATGATGCATAAATTGCATTTGTAACTCAAATAAAAAAATAAAAACAACTCTATACATACCTATATATCAAAACATACGGTCAGCTCAAGAAGGCATATGTTGTGGGTACTGCGCCAAATATATTTATATTATACAAATACTCAAATACATAGAAAACACCCATGACCCAGGAATATAAATAGTATAAATACCCTAACTGAGATTTGAGCCCAGGACCGTCGGCTTCACAAGCAGTAGAGTCACCATAGGTACCCACTAGGCCTGATCTCTCGTGAACCATAGTTGTTATAAGTATATGAAGCTCTATCTATGAACACATGTATGTATACACACCTTTAGACAAATTAAACATAAATGGCCAAGCAGATTTAATGTATAATTAATTAAATACAAAAGAGAAAATAAGCTACGTATTATTTATACAAGAAGAAGTTATAATACGTATATACGTACTTAAGCATTACGCTTCGGTGTACATGTCCTGAATATAAATCCACAAGATTGGATTCAAGAATTTATTGTTATCTATCTATACTCGTATCTAACGGTACAAAGTGCGGGCAGGTGGATCAATACAATCATTTGAGTAATGGAAAAAAACAATCCAAGTGTGCGAGCAACGACACTGATTAGCCCACACAGTAAGCATTGCCAGCAGCATAGCGGGATTTAACCTAGTATATATTAACCTAATATACACTACCGTTTAATTTTTATATAATTCATTTGTAATTGCCCAAACAAATAATACCGGTATTGCATGCCCTAATATAGTTTTGTCATTGCCAAAGTATTTGGCATTTAGACAAGTCGACGCTACGTCTCTTTGTCAGTTTGAAATATAAGTATTATTGTAACCACGTGACTTTAACCAACAAATGTTGCTTGACTCGTATAATCATATTTCCAAGTTCCCCGTCAAGAATGAGAATAAGGGTAATAGCGTCGGGGCACGTCACTCGCCTCTCGTTAACCTTTCACGCTACCGTCTTATATATTATTCATTCTACAATATGATTTTAATGAACTAAGTTTGCACTTCAGAGTGCCTATACTATTATATTTGAAGTTAATTTCGTTGTGTACTTTGCTTGATAGGTATTCTTAAGTATTACAGAAGACTAATGATAGTGAAACCCTACTATGTAAGTACTGACTATTGAAATGTAAGATGCATAGTGTAAACAGTTTACGGTGTTATTAACCTTGATGTTAATGTGATAATTATTATCGTTTGTAAATAACGTAGTTACCTAAAGCCACAGGATAATAAAACATTATGAAACCAGTGTAGTTGTCATTATAGTAAACAAGAAGATTTCCGCATGAACTGAAAGAAAATTAGGCACACAAGTTTGTTAATGTAATGAACAAACTGTCCTTAGCAGGTATATTCTATTATGATTACTATGATCCTAAATATTGTTCGTTAGAGTTAGTTTCAAGACGTTCTTCCAACACACACACACAGTCACTGGCAGTTATTTGGAAAGTGTAATGAAATGAATATTTGAGAGTCCGTAAAATGCCCGTAGCGAGTAACCCGCCCGCCGCTTTAATATTGAACGAGTGTAAAGGGCAACGCGCATATTTCCCTGGAGGCTCCGTGTTTGTACCCTTTACTCCTGCTATGAGCTATAGCAATAGGGATAGCTCATGTTCGTTATATTTATTTTAGTCCTTTGAGTAGTTGAACATTGCTTGTTGTTATGAAAACGTAATTCAACCGGGGCATAAATATACGGGGTGTTTGGTCTATCGTTCACCAAATTAATATGGTGAATAGATTGAGTATTCTTCTTCTCTCACCTCACTCTCACATACTCGACTCAGGCCCGGTATCGTGAACATCGAAGTTCTTATATTGCTAGCATCTTTCTTTTTTACTTCAATTAAGGCGTCATGAGAGTAACAGAGAAAAACGTTCTAAACTTACCATTATCGTTTTTACGGTAGCGCCGTAGTTCTCTGGTATGTAATTACTAATTAGGACTGACATCGTAGGAGTCAGTAGTGGTGAGTATAGTTTCAAGAAGATAATCGTTCACATTCTATATAAATACTTAATTATATACAATATAAATAAAAGATTCTTTGAAGATAAAAGAAGCTAAAGTTTATTCTTGATTGCAAAAGCTTTTGTATTTCCAATGAACTTTAACATTGCTGTGAATAATTTTTGTCATGAAAAACAAATATAAACAAAACAAAACACAAATATGCAATACATACATGCAATTACTTAACTAGACTTGTAGTGATATTACCTTGTTGCGTGTATTTATAGCTCATGTACGTCGCGATACAGTTAGGCGCAGCGGAAGTGATGCCCCAGTCACCTCGGCATTGTGTGCAGAACCGCATTATCTTTTATAAATACACTATGTACCTACTAGTACTCTTGTTTACCCAGAGCTGGCGTTTAGGCGAACCACTATTATTTTGTCCTTTCTTTTCTTAAAGCGTTCGTGACATTAGCTTCTAACTTACCCATGAATACTAGCTACACATATCATTATTAAGAGTGAAAATTCCCTTCCTTTTTTGAGTTCGTTCGTAAGCTGTGCAAAACGATTACATGTCGTTTAACACCTAATTATCCAGTTCAAACTGATCATGATTGACTAGAAATAATCGCCGTGTGTATTACCGACATCCTACGTGAAAGTTAGGTGGTACCTACCTGAGTGTTGTGAATTATGGTTTATGGTTAAGCTAGACAATTCATACGTCAGGGGGAAGTAAGAAATTGTGAGAGATATGAGATATTTTAAAAAAGTTTAAATGCCATTATTATTAAATCTGAAATCGAAGCCATGGTTCCTAAGAACAGATTTCGCAATCTCTCATAGTTTCTGACTTCCCCCCACTGACCCATTTGGATTGATCACCTGTATATATATTTATTTATATAGAACACACCGTGTCAAGGAAAACCATTGTTTATTATTAACAATGCTGTTACTGTAGTAAATAAGCATGTGGCTTGTTTTTCTTCATTGCCAACTACAGGAAAATAATATATGTTATATAATATTTTGCACGTTCTCATAATAATTATTATGATTATGCATGTTAAACACTCGTGTAAGTCAGTTCAACACTTAATAAAATCGCTCTCATTAAATTTCGCTGTAATAAGCCGAACGGTTTACAGTTTCGGTTTTACAGTTTTTCTTGTCCCTAAAATCGATGACATGGTTCCTAAGAATCCAAATCTTTGTATGTCTTATAGTTCCAGATTTCCCCATACTGACCGTTCTGAATGAGACACCCTGTATAGTCAGGTTAAAAAAGAAACCAAAATAAACAACATAAAAAGGTTTTTTTTTTTAAATCCAGGAGTTGGAAGTGGTAGTCACAACGCCAGTATCTACATAATATACGAGAAAGGGGTAGTAGTTATGATTTTGTTGTCTCTCTTTTTTTTCTATAGTACTAAGTCTATCTCTGTCTCTGCTCTATGTGAGAAACTCCCTGAACAAATTATAGCAACCTAGCCGATATATTTACATACGTAAACCTATGCCTTTGGACCTAGTTCAGGGCCTTCAGACTCTAATACTAAAAATAGGTACATCAGTATAAATACTATAAATAATTGGTGACCTCTACAAGTCTACATAGGTTTCTCGGCTAAAGACATTTGGCGTTGTTGCGACGAAGGATTAATTTAAACATGTTCACCTCCGTATCTCATGTTCATAATCGTAAAACCGCACTTCACACAAATCTGTTGGGATTTCATGCGCCATTAAATTTGAGGTAGGTACTTATTACAAATACACTTAATAAAATACTAAGTTGAAATTGTATATAATAGTTATAACTCTTTTACATGCAAACAATTTTAATTAAAAAATACTACCAACTAACTAATAGTACATTGTGCAACGAGGATGGTAAGTAAGGTATAGTAAACGCGAGTCTATTAGAAGCCCGACGACGAAGTCGGAGGGCTTTTAATGACTCAAGTTTGTTATACACTTACCACCCGTGGTACACACAATGTTTTTCATCACATTTGCGAGGAAATAAAATAAATTCGTTGGTAAAATATTAGTTAGTACTTATGTAGGCTTAAAATCAAAATACACTTTGAAAACTACAATCAGACCTCATCCACTAAAAAAGATTGTCAACAATGTCAACTTTTTTCAATGTCTTCCACAGATAATGTTAACAACTGCGTTTTGTTTTCGAATTTGACAGATCATCCTGCCAAATAGTATCAATTATCAAAATCAAATATAAAACAATTATTTTTAATAAATACTAAACATTAAATTGCAGTCAAATTTAATATAAAGATATGTTTTATACATATTAAAAGTTGGTTGTAGCAAACTTTTGAAGATATGAAATACACCTTGGCTGTTTGGAAACATCCTCAGTCCGAAGTGAAGTATGAAGTTCTATATATTTTTAAAACTAAACTTAACAGCCCGTGTGAGCTAAATTGGCTATAACTGCTCTGTACTCTCGCAAGTAACAACGCCATTGACGAGCAAGTATGATGAAAATTACATCATCATCATCATCATTCTTTTAAGAGCCGGGCTCTTGTCGGTGTAGCTAGATGTAGTTGTCTCCATTTCTGCCGGTCCGAGGCCAGCCTCTTGATGTCCTGGTACGACACGACGTTTACCTGCTTCTTTATCTGATTTATATAACTTTTCCGTGGTCTGCCTCTCCCTCTCCTTCCATTTATCTTCCCTTCTATTATGTTTCTAATGAAATCGTCGTGCCGTAGCAGGTGCCCCAGCATTTTTCCTCTCCTATCCATGATTGTACTCAACAGGCTCCTCCTTTCCTTCACTCTACCAAGTACGTCTTCGTTGGTTACTCGCTCTGTCCAGCTTATTCCTTCCATCCTTCGCCAGCACCACATCTCGAATGCTTCCAAGTATTCTTCATCTCTTTGTGTTATTGTCCATGTTTCGCATCCGTATAAGGCAATGGACCATATATAAGTCTTTATAAATCGCTTCCGTATACCTATTGAAATTTTAGACTTTAGCAGTGTTGTCTTTTTATAGAAGATCTGTTTGGCCATTGCAATTCTTGCCTTTATCTCTGGGGTACACCTTGAGTCTTCTGTTATTATACTTCCAAGATATTTAATTTTTTGGACTTGCTCTACATCTCTCCCGTCTACTTTTATCTCTCCTTTCATTTTTCCCTCCTTTGATATAATCATGAACTTAGTTTTGTCGTTATTGATTTTAAGTCCAAATTCTCTAAATATGGTGTCCATCGTGTTCAATATCTTTTCTAATTCTAAACTGGTGCCTGCGAAAGCTGCAATATCATCCGCGAATCTGACAAATACCACTCTTTTACCATTAAATCCAATGCCTCCTTCCACAGACTCCAATACCTTCACAATGGCTGCTTCTATGAAAACATTAAATATGAGTGGCGATAGTGAGCATCCTTGTCTCACACCCTGCATTATTTTGGCTGTTCCCTTTTCGTTCTCTATTTCTATAATCGTTTCTTGTTTCCTGTATAGTTCATATATTATCTTTCTATCTCTGTAGTCTATACCAATATCTTTAAGTCTGTTCATCATTAATCTCCAATTAACTTTATCAAAAGCCTTTTCTAGGTCTACAAAGGCTACACACGTATTGAGACCAATGTCTAATCGTCTGTCCAACGTTAGTCTCAATGCCAGTATCGCTTCCCTTGTACCCTTTTGCCTTCTGAACCCGTACTGGTCTTCTCCCAAATTATGCTCTATCTTTTCTATTATGCGATATTGTATTATCTTTAATAGTATTTTTGATGCCTGTGATATCAAACTGAGCGTTCTATATTCCTCACACTTTAAAGTATTGGGCTTTTTTGGCAACATTACAGTTTTCGTTGTTGTAAAGTCTTTGGGTACTTTTCCAGTAGAGTACATGCTTGCTATGAGTTTAAAATTTCATCTAGTAGGGTGGGATTGTTAGAGTATTTAATCATTTCAATAAAAATCTCATCCTCACCTGGAGCTTTTCCATCTTTTATTGTTTTTAGGGCCTTATCAAATTCTTCTCTAAGAATATCTGGTCCCATTTCATCCAGGTCTACCTCGCTTTCCTTCTCTATGTCTCTCTCATTTAAACCATCTCCTTCATAGAGTTGTTCTACGTACCTTTTCCATCTCGCTAGTACCTCTTTACTTTCTGTTATTATATGACCTTGTTCATTTGTTATTATTGTTGACTTAGTTCTGTGTTTCTTATTATGTTTCCTTACGATTGCGTATGCTCTGTCTATGTTTCCTTTATTTATGTGTTCCTCAATCATTGCGCAGTCTTTTTGCATATCTTCTATCTTCGCTTCTGTACATAATAAAGTTATTTTGTTTGTGAGCTTCCTATAGTTATTCACACTTTCATCATCAGTTCTGTTTCTCAATTATCTTCTTTTTATCATTAAATCCATAATATCTTGTGTAAGCCATTTCTTCCTTGGTATGATATTTTCTCTTTTCGCTGCATTCCTTGCACTATCCTTCATTATGTCTCTAATACCGCTCCATCTTTCTTCTACTTTATTATTAATATTATCTGATGTATATTTATCCTTATATTCTAATAATTTATCTCCTACTGAGTTACTATATTGCACTTTGGTGGTGCTATCACATTTTAATTTCTGTATGTCTATCGTCTTATTTCTACTTGCTCTCTTGGGTTTTTCCAACTTAATTTTAATATTGCACATTACTAGATTGTGATCAGTATTTATATCGGCCCCTGGATAGCTTTTGCATTTTGTTACATATTTTCTGAATTCTTTTTTTACCAATATGTAATCCAGTTGATATCTGGCTATATCACCGGGCATTTTCCAGGTGTAACGCCTTCTATAAGGTTGTTCGTATAAAGTGTTTGTGACTGTTAGCTCGTGCTGTTTGCAGAATTCTACTAGTCTTTCCCCTCTTCGGTTACGTTTTCCCAGTCCAAACTTGCCAACTGTCCCTTCCTCGCTACCTTCACCCACCACTGAATTGAAATCTCCCATAATGATTAGTTGTTCTTTCCTTCTATTTGTGTTAATTAACATTTCTATTTGTTCATATATTTCTTCCACCTCATCATCTGTATGAGAACTTGTTGGCATGTATATTTGTATTATTAGCATGTTTTGGGGTTGTGCCTTAATTTTCAATGCAGTTATTCTGTCATTCAGATGCATAGTATTTTCTATTTGTTGCCCCCACTTCTTATTTAAAATGATGGCTGTTCCGTTTCTTCCTCTTTCCTCTCCTGTGTAAATTATTCTATAATCATCTTGCCAGTAGTCCCCGCTTCCTTCCCAGCGTGTTTCACATATTCCTAGTATGTCTATATTTAATCTACTCATTTCACTCGTCAGCTCTTCTAGTTTTCCGTCGGGCAGCATAGTTCGTACATTCCAGGTTCCAATCTTCATTTCCTGACAAGGGTTTCGCAGGATGACGACCGAAGCAGCCTTGTTTCTGCCCCTGCCGGACTCGGACCGCCACGGTATTTTGCTTCGTGGTAGCCCGTTGTCAAGGACTATATTTTCATTTATGTTACTTTCCATCATTGCTACGGGGTTAAGGGAGTATAGTGCGGTGGTTTCCCTTTCCTTCCGCACCGCAGTTCAGCAAACTTCTGTGCGCCTACTGATGTCCTTTTCTGAGCCCTACCAGAACCTGCTTCTTCGGCCTCTTCGTGGTACTGATGTTGCTGCTGCCCAACATCAGAGGAACGCTTATTTAGTGGCGGCGTTTTCTCGCCACGTCACAACGTCGTCAACAAGCCTTTTGTGTTATTTTATAGGAAAACCCGTCCCACCGGACTTCCCAACACGCTCTGATAACATTGCCGCTATTTGGTCGGGGACTGCTTATTGGTTATTCGCAGCTAACCACCATATCTGATGGCCGTTCCATGATCCGCCACCTATGGACCCCGCTAGTAGCCTACAGCTCAGCCCCAGCAGAAAATTACATAAGTACCTATAATTACATGTGTTCTGTATGATATTTAGGAAATGTAAACAAAAAAACATGTAAATATAGGTATGAGTTCAGTTATTAATTTGAAGACATAATTCCATAGATATACATATTTGCACAGATAATATAGAATGTCAAAGAAAGGTCCAAAACGCGTGTTTTTATTGTTTAACGTAACTGTGACTTAAATAACTAAGTCACAATATACGATTACGAGTAGTGCATTTTAACCAAATATCGCAAATGGGTTGAAATGAACTACTGTTGTGTCTGTGACTATGACTATACATACTATATTTTATTCTTGCTGTCGTGTTGTTTTGTTATCAATGATAGCACAACCTGATACACATTTTCAACGTCAAAGCAATGAGCAGTCGTGGCCGAGCGGTTAAGGCGTCTGACTAGAAATCAGATTCCCTCTGGGAGCGTAGGTTCGAATCCTACCGACTGCGGACTTTTTTATTTTTTTGTTGTTTTTATTTTGCCGTTTTAAAATAATTTAATCGGACTTTATACAACTGAATGTCAATTTCAACGAATAACCATATTTTTTCGCTTTAAAAGATTTGAATCCAATGTTGTAGAGGGGAGTTTTATTTTGTGCTATGTCCAGTGGCCATTGAGGAGATGGTCACAAATATCTGAACAACGCTCTATTATCAATGGTGATAAAGTGCATATTTGTGACCACTTTCACAGCTCCGATATATTTGTTGGCGATCAATGGATACCTATTTACTTTTTAATCATCTGTGCCAAAAATTCATCCAAATAAATTCGCAGAAAGGCGCCTGTCCTCGGGTTAGTTGTGCAACATAAACAACGTATCGATCGAGGAGATGGCCGGCACCGGCAGAGACAGGGCAGGGTCTCATTAAAGAGCGCACGTGCGCCGCCTACGGCTGAGGTCGGCAACGACTAACAAGTATTCGCCAATCATGTTCTATAAATGGACGAATCATGCTCTCATAAATTGCGACATTAAAAGAAGTTTGCATTCGTCACCACTCTTGTTGTGTATCTTATATAAAATATTTTCGATACCGATAGAGTCTGGGTGTATTAATGTTTTACTTACAATTTATTATACTTTCTTTAGAAGTTTGGGGGCATAAATATCATCAGTTCGGAAACTGTGTAGCGACATGTTATTGTAAAATACTATAACATTTATCCTTACGCATTAGCACACATAAAGAACAAATTATCGCATCAAATCCCTGATACCCATAACCCCACAATCATAATGGGATTAAGTGCAAAGACAACACGACACTATCAGTGTATAAAACACAATGTCGACTACAAATGAAACAGTAAACCGCATTAGCCTCGGCCAACTGGCACCCCTGTAACTTCTCGCCGGATTACGACTCTGTACCAGGGATTTAAGGTTTCATTGCTTTCAACCGCCCCCTGCTTTTCTTTGGACTCTTCGTCCCCCTACTATGAAGTTTTGCAATTTCGCTTATACAGTATATATGTATAGGTGAATCTAAAATATACTTTTTTCAGCCTTTGCGACTAATATTCATTTATTTTTCCCTGCAATTAAAATACAATAGAAGTTAAATAAAACAAACAAAATAGAATTTTAGCAGCGACAATTCATATACCGTAATACACTCTGAAGAGAATAACTCAATGACACGGCTACTCTATTACTCTTAGATTTATGGAAGTTTTACTTTATAGTTACTCACGTACCTACCTCCACTACATATCTACGAACAAACAGGCGTCTAATTTCCTCTTAAGTATAAATACTTATATACCTGCGTCATGAAACTTGCCGTACTAGGCTTGATCTCTGAAGTGAACCTACACATCTATACATAATACGTACTGTATTTTACGTACACATTTTACTAGCATGTTTAGATAAATACAGGTAATATAATAAAAATTTTATTCCCTTTTACTAGATACTATTACACGGCATTTCTTAAATTTTATGTTAGACGGAAATGTCTATTTAAGTTTAATTTGGTAACTAATATTATGGGGACTTACAATACTCCTGGAAAGATGTCGTAGAATGTGGTTTTTTAATGAGTTTTACTTGTATGCGTTACCGAGGTATCTTGATGTAATCTTGATCGCATTCACTAACCGTGGTAGAGGGAGCTCGGTTGTAACTTGTTACAAGTATACGCGATATATTATGTTCTTCAGCTTGAAATGACCAGTATACGTCCGAGCTTCGGTTACACATAATGATTAAAAACCTGAAGCTCAAGATATATTTGCGGTAAGTTACCCGTCACAGTAATGCTAACTGAATAGATGAGGCTATGGAGTCAACCGAGGGGACGAGAAGGAGGGAGCGAAGCCAGCCGAGACCTCTAATGTACAAATATTGCGGACGAAATGAATATATTCGCCCCTCTGCTCGACAAGTGCACGTTTTGATTAAGTCACCCGATATGAATGGATGGCCGGCGTAATGGGAAAAGACTGTTCCGTGATGAAACGATGTTTTTATGGGATTTTCTTGCGAGATTACTTTTATGACGGTACCTACTTTCTTTTTAATTGCTACATTTAAGTACAGTTAAGGAAACTACCTGTATATTTTATGATATGTATCTACCTACGTAAATACGTATACTAAACTTAGGTACCTAAATAGGTATCTCTGAATAATAAACGAAATAATCAATAGGGTTGATGAAGTAATTTTTAAATATTTAATTAAGTGTAGTCATTTAAATTTACGACAAACTTAGTAATTAAGGAATGTAAATAAAATAATTATTATTCATTGGATTATTTACCACTGTATCTGTCAACAAGAACAAGCGTTTCTAAAGCGTTTTATGAAGAATGAAAAGTCACTTTGATAATCAAAAATTGTCAAGCTTGAGATGAACTCATTGGTCAGCATAACAAATGGCACAGAACATTTGTTCAGCTGCCATAAGCTCAAAGTAAAAACAGTTGTTCCTAAATGGTTAAAACAACGATTGCACGCAAATGTAGCCAGTTGTGCCGGTTGGAACCAATCCCGCATCGTGTCCCTAGTGTCCCAATCTAACACTCCATATGGCGCTACACATTGTGCAAGCTACGTATAACCATTTACAGATGAGCTCGACGGCCCTCAGACGAACCCCGGTCAACTCCTATAAATATTCACAACGAGGAGGGGAGGGAAGTCTAAACATAATGGATTAATATTCATAGTACTAAGGGCGGTAACACTGAAGCAACGACATATGCATGCATTAGGGATGATGAGTCCGACATCACCAGTTTAATAAATACGGGCGCTAAATTAGAATGCTCTATTTATTGGACACGGTATCATATCTAATGCTAATCAGACTTAAAATATACAGCGATCGAATAACAAACACGATCTTTCCATGTCAACAAATTTCTCGTATGACGAGTATCATGTTGTAAGAATTCCGCCATTCCGGCGCCAGTCAGTTGACACCGCTGCGGTAATGCGAAGCTACTTATGCCCAAGTAGGAGCATGACCTGCGCGTAGAGGCAGGCCACCTACAACACGCTTCCTTATTGCCAGTCGATACGAGACTGATACTAGGTATTTACTTCAATCCCGTTACACCAATAAACGCGGAAATAGATTCGTAAGCTATACGTGTAGGCAAAATTTGACGCAGGTAAAATTCAGTTGATTCGTACGTTAAAAAATAAATGTAGGTATGTATATATATAGAAATAATTAAAAGCGTAATTTTGGATTGATCTTGATTAACTTTCAATCAATGAAAGTAAGCCGCGATAGCTGGAGATGCGGGTTTGAATCCCGTCACGAACGCCGGAGGTCCTCGGTTTTTTTTCTTAAGTATATGTCATCCATTTCAACTTTCAATTAATATTATATGCATGGAGGTAAATATGGCTAATGTGAAATATACTGAATTAAATAAATGCTATATATATATTATGTAACTAAATTATCTTAAAAAGTTTTTTTATAATTTAAATAAATCATGTAACTTAGTTATAAAAACATAAAAGTATCAAATTTTAAATCATGTAATTATGAAGATTAATCTAATATGTATAACAGAGCTAAGCTATAAATAACTTATTAAAAGACAAACAATTGTAAGTGATTGATACTATATTACTTATTATGAAAATATAAATTACAGTTACAACAATTAAACAGCGTTTCCTTAAAGGTTCAAGATGGTTTGTAGTCCCGTAGAATAAAACTAGTATTCCCTTAAGAGTTGTTTGTCTCGAGTCATGTTTGTGGTTCCCACAGGCAGCCCACGCAACTCGCACCTATTTGAGTCTTCTAAAAACCTGTAGCCTCAAGTATATATTTACCTCTATCTGGCCAGGTAAATATCTGACTAGGTTACGCAAGCCATTAAAAAAATATATACCAAGGCCGATCGAATTATTTATTAAAACGAGTTAATAATAAAAGTTTAACAAAAAACCAACTGTTACAAATAAAACATCATGTTGGCAACATTTATAAGGAGAATAATGTGTAAGTAATCAAACGCATAGGCTACGTAATAATTTATCATGTATGGGTACCATAAGCGGCAGAGCCATAATTTGTAGTCTCTTAGAACTTAATTAGAACGTCGATAGGAACTCATCGATTTAGGTACCTAGATCGTAAAGTGCTGTCAGATATTTTTACGGTATTAATATCGTAATATATCATTGTTGGTGACAGTTCACTAGCCCATATAGGTGCACTTATCCATAAACACTTGAGCGTACATCATCGACACACATCCGAGTGCTCGGGCCTAGCTGTTCGCACTTCGCACTTATTTCACAAGCCACTCGAAATTTTTCGGGGAAAGTGTGTTATATTTGTAACCTTGTTGTCAACTATCTTGAGAACATCTCATAATTATAAAAAAACATAAAAAATATAACACTTCTAAAGCTGCAAAGATACAGTGAAAATACCTCCTGTCAGCGTCTCATAAGTGTCGAGTTATTCTAGATTAAGAATCATAAAACGATATTTTTACTGAGGAAGTGCGACCAGCGGACACCGTCAGTCGCTGCGCAGGCGACGACGAGTTGATGGCCTAGGACCTTGTCACACCCGTTTATACCACTAATGAACTGCGTGAAAAGTTTTATAGTATGAAAAATAGCTCGCCGCCGCTATTTCACACTAACATGACAAGGGAAACCGTAAATATGAAATATTGTTTTAACGGGAACTATTGGGCAATTGTTTTGGGCAGTGTCTAAATGAGGTGAAAGTAGGAGATTATTCAATATAATAATACCTGGCTTAATTTGACTACATCCATATGGTCAATCAGATTAAATACTTATAACTTCATAAAATCTACGAACTACATGCCTATATTAAGAAAATTAGAACCAGGAATTGTGTCATTTGGTCTTATTTCTGTCATTTTAACAATGACATAATTCCATGTGTAAATTTTTACATGGAATTATGTCATTGTTAAATTATGGCCAATTCCATTGGTCAAATTACCAAATAACTATGTTTGTTTGATTTCTCTAACCAAACGGAATGACTTAAGCATAGTAATTTATGTTATGTTAATTATCTAAATGTATAGCATCGAAGTATATAAAAAACAATAATAATTGCTTTCATACATGCCCAATCCCCAAAAAGTCGATAGTAAAACTTAAGAAATTACAGAGTGAAAATAGTCTTAATTATTTTCTTATATCTGGTAAATACATAAAAAGTCAAGCGAATTAAACTATTCATTAAAATTACTTGTCTTCCCATTGATTAAAAATTTCGTACTCACTAGAGCCCAGTGGCGCCTCTCCGCTAGCGGGCGGCGCGCACACTAACGAGGCCACGCGGCCCGCACGCGACCTCTGTGTTCACTAATTAGTACCGCGCTCACGTGGCGCTAATCAAGCTTTTGTACCCACATGAAACTTACATCTTCATTACGTACCATTCAAATCCTGATAACAATAACATTGCACTACTACTAAAACTAAAAATGCACTGAAAATATTATAAAATATTAACATAATAATATGACTATAAATACAGGTCTATGGTGAATATATGAATATAAATAAACTCAAAAATAGGCAACGCGCATGTAAATCCTCTGAAGTTGCAGGCGTCCATAGGCTACGGTAACTGCTCACCATCAGACGGGCCGTATGCTTGTTTGCCACCGTCGTAGTAGTTAAAAAAAATTAACTCACATCTTGTACCTACTTATTTTTCTTACAAACTTTGAAAATATTTTATTAGATATATTAATAATTCATATTAAAAGTATCTTCGACTTATTTTTCTAAAAACTTAAAATGTATAAAAAAAAATAGTTCATATGATTTGGAACCATTCCATATTTATCTATATTCGATTTCAAAATAAAATAATAGTGAGGTGAGTTTCGCGCAGATCAAGTAGTCATTTTAGTAGCTGAAGAGAAAAGTTTTTTAAATAATTATATAGGTACATATCATAAAATAATGTAACGATTTTATGAAATCTATGGAGGATTACTTTGCAAGACCTGGCTTATAATTTCAACCGCTTACACAACAGGCCCTGTGGCGCAACGGATAACGCGTCTGACTACGGATCAGAAGATTCCAGGTTCGAATCCTGGCAGGGTCGCATATAGTCTTTTTTCTTTTTTTTAATTATAATTTAAGAAATTACTCATGAAATGCAGAAATTCACTCAATGATTTTCGCTTTTTTTTATTTAAACATATACTCGCTCATTTATAAACGTAAAAGTGCGAGACAAGGACACAACATAAATTAACTAATAATGTAAGTTTGATATTTACGTTTATATACGGGTTCAACAATAATTTTCCTTGGAACATGTAGTAAATAAAAATGCACAATAATTAATTTTAACGAGACGATAAATCTATAATTAATTCTGTATTTTTAATAGGTACTTATTATCTTGACAATAATAATTAAAAAAAATATGC
The DNA here is from genome assembly GCA_022674325.2 of Grapholita molesta. Classification (NCBI taxonomy): domain Eukaryota; kingdom Metazoa; phylum Arthropoda; class Insecta; order Lepidoptera; family Tortricidae; genus Grapholita; species Grapholita molesta. The sequence goes on from CP053132.2 coordinate 6,788,380, forward strand.
AAAGGAAGATTTTAATTGACCCCTGCGTTCAATTATATTTTTATTGCATTCACTTATTTTTACCTGTCTAATATGCTTTCTTATTTTACTACCTACATACAGTTTTATTGCTAATTACTTATTGACGCCGCCGTGTAGTTCCGTGCCGGCTGGCTAGAATAGCACCACCCCATCTTCTCCCGTGGGTGACGCAAGAGACTACTAAGGGAAAAACCCACGTATGGGTAGCATCGTCCGTCGAAACGCAATGCTACAGCTACTGCGGACGCAAACCCGCCTGCCAAGCGTGGCAACTATGGCAACTACCCCCCAAGATGATACAAGTCGTATTTGGGAGAGGCATATGTCCAGCAGTGGGCGACGTACAGTCAACCAATTTTATTTATAGGCCACTTCGTCCCTTGTCACAGTGAATATATCTTTATGAATATACCTAGATATTTTTCTAGCAGGAACGGCATTTGCATAGTGCTTGCCAAAATAAAAATATCGACAATCCTGTTATCGATAAGTACATACTACTTCAACGACAAGACGTACACACAGTCTGCCTGCCTAGACGCCGCGGGCCATCGATCTTGTACAAATTGAACGTAATCCGTACACTTTTGATCCAACTTATTTTATTATTTGCAATTAATAGTTCGAAATTGTTCTCTGAAGTATGTAAAATATAAATAAATATATAGTTTTGTTATTTTTAATTACTTTTAACCCTATTACCTTATATTAGTCTTGTTGACCTGTATGACGTTGAAGTGGTACTTATCGATAAAAGAGAACTATCGATGTTTTTATTTTGTCAATCACTTACAAGAAACCGTTCGTGCTAGAAAAATATCTAGGTATATTTATGAAAGACGCAAAAGATCTCTTATTAAGTTCACTGTGACAAGGTTCCAAGTGGCCTAGAAATCAAATTGGTTGACTATACGGCTGAAACGATGATGATGATGACTCATTTACCCTCAAAAACATAATTACTAACTTTCCTATTTTGTCAACAATAAATCCTATTTTGTTAATATCAAACGACTCAAAGGTCCTGCCAACCACTCAGGTCCAACTTCAAATAAAATAAGAAATTGAATGGGAAAAGGCGTATTTATGGTTTCAGATTGCTATACCTACATGATATGTGGCAAATACTTACCTGAAATTCCTTAAAGAAGCTGACAAATGAACAAGTACTTAATAAAAAATTATACATATATTAAATAATATGATATATCTACTTATTTATGGCTATATACAGCACAGTAGTATCGGCACACAGGTAGGCACAGCAATCCAATTGCTCAATCGCAGACGAGTATAGAGATTCAATGGGTCCAGTTTAAAAGAGCTCCCGGCAAAAGCGGAACTGTTGGAATCACAAGGTTTGCATTTACTTGGCACGTGTAAACATTCCACTCCTGCTAGGTAAGCTATAGTAATCCAGGGCCAGGGCTGACTTATTGATCGCGGAGGCTCGAGCGACGACCCGACGCGACGCCCACACCCGACACTCCACATTTGCCCTCTTTAATCACTGCAGCTGGCTTTCTTACGATTTATTACAATTACGCTTATAGACAACCGTGTCTCGTTCTAACTTAATCGTTGCATCATCAGGTAAACAATACAATTAACGTCAAGTACAGGTTTAATTATTTGTAGCTAGTTGATTGACACTTATTTAGTGTCACGGAGTAGCTGAAAACAGTGAAAACATTGTTTCCTCCTCTGCGAAGTTACCCATTTAATAACAAATAGTGATGTGTAAATGACTTATGCGAATTACTTAGAAATGTGAGTATAATATAATATTCCTTGGATTCAATACAACGCAACGTGTTATCGACGAATAAAATACATATAAAAAACAATGAACTCTTTAGTCACATTTACCCTACTTGAACAATCTCACGCTCTTAAACATATGTAACCTATGACATTAAACACTGCAGAAAATGTTAAGAGGCTGCCAAAGTGAAAAAAACTACGGCCACAGATTATCACTTTAAGTGAAGTGTCAAAACATTTAGGGAATCCTTCTATCAGGATGATGGAGTGGTGCTTGCAGATACGCGATGCCATATTTTTTGTAGATACGAGTATGTGGTAAAAAATATGACACATGCACATGTTTTCTTATTGTTAATTTTTTACATAACTATGTAATGATTCCTTATTTTCCTTTTTTTTCGGATAAGTTTGTAATGATTCCTTATTTTTTGTCTCTTTCGTGCCTCCAGGTTCTGTCTCTTTCGTGCGTTTCTATTTTAGACATTAATTATACTAATCTTATTTATTTACACCAAACACAAAAGTACAAAAGGCGGACTTAATGCTACAAGGCATTATTTACCTTTAGGCAAAGCAGAAAAGTTAAAGGCGGTTCATAACAAAACAAAATAAACATAAACCAAAACATGTCGTTACTTTTTAGAGCAAAAATATCATCTAGTCAAAAGTAGTCAAAATGTCGTACACGTTCCATACACAGCCGACTCGCCGGACTTGACACACGTTATCCTGGTTCTATTTATACTCGCTATCGCGGGTCAAGAGCGCGCCTTCCGCCGATATCGTTATCGCTCTGTTATCGCCCAAATCGCGCGCCGCAGCATCCACATCCCGCGTTATTTACGGCAACGCGACAAAAACCTTATCGCGGCCATAAATGGGTTTTTGTGTTAATGTTTACTGACATGATAAACAAGGCCTTAAGACTGTCTGTGGAATGCTGGTGCGAACTTAGTAGGTTAGAATACTTAACAAAATAAAACTACTCGTAAATGCTAGTTGCATAAAGATACAGATAGGTGTACAAATATCCTATTTATATATATTTAAAAATAAACATTCAAAAAAAATAACACAAACTAAACTTTAAATCAAATGTCTAATTTATTTACTGTTCGAATTTTGTTTAGGAATGTCACGTATTTTTTCTATAGATTCAACAGTATTTACAATTTGTCACAGCACTATATTTACTTATGTAAATATTCTGTTTCCTGCGCTGCTGACACCCCTGGAGATTCACTAATTTCGTATTCTGTATGGAAGAAGATGAAATCCAAAATATAAATTAAATATTCTGTGCATGCATTTTTAAGAGCCGGCACACATGCACTCGTACCATTGAAAAATAAATGTATTACTAAAATACAAATACAAGAAATACAAAATTCTTAATTTTATAAAATACAGTGCACATTTAATTTGAGGGATGGTGTCTCCCGGTAAGCAATATATTTGCATGTGTTAAGTGTAAGCAGGTACACTTCTTCTGCGCCATCTGTGCCATCACCTAAATATATTTCCTCAATGCCTTGAATACCTAATGCATTTTTTTAAATATTTTCGTCGTTTTTACAGAGTTTACCTTAAGATGATGTAGATGTGAATATTTGTGTTATCCGCTTCGCAAACATCCCGTCTGGACAAATATTGGGCCTCCACGTCTGCGGCCGCCGGACATCGCGGAGGAGCGCTAAACGCGGCTCACAATGACCTCATCTCAACTAGCACAAGCGTCAGAATAGTAAAAAGTCACATTTGTAACATCTTCTTTTGAACAAATAAAATCTTCATAAACCTAAACAGGTATAGGTATACACTTCATCTATTACACTAGATATATGTATATCCTAAAACCAGTAGCTATATACCCCTAAAGCCCGCTGTATATATTTATGCAAAATAATATTTTTAACTGTCAAAATTTTAAACTGAAATAATTAAGTATTTTAGACCACCAGACATCTCAATTAAAAAACTATAGAGATATTTTTTTAATGTTTACTAATGTTTTAAACGCCAACGTCTCATATATTCAAGAATGTGATGACACCTTCGTAAAAGTTATGACACAATCTGAACTACCTTCGACGGTTGAAAGTTAAGGAATATTTCTGTAAAATAACATGCACGCATATAATATGCAGGTGTGCACATTAAGATTAAATAAAGGTACCTACTGAAAGTACCTGATTACAAAGTACTCAAGATTAAGCCCCTATCAATGCTATCCATTTAGTTGCCATTACCTCGCCAGTGCAAGCCGAGAGAGTTAATGAAAGATCGCGATACTTAACCTTTAAAGTTTAAGCGCTTCAAAAGAAACTCTTTGGTTACAGAGCACAAATACTCGTATTTAGATGCGTAAAAGAGATAATCACGTCAATCGCGCATTGGGGTATGTTCTAATTCCTTGCAAACTACACGCGAAAGTTACATTCCCATGGTTGGGACCTCGAAATCCGTAAATATCATATATAAACGGAGATCCAATAAATACTGGTTCTTTTTAGTGTGCACTGCGTAAGCGCCATGAACGCCATGTTATTGTGCTGCGTCGCCACGTGCGCAGCCTCGGGCTTCGCTTTCAAGTGCTGCGGACCGTGAGCTATTCGATTACCATTCATTTACACGTCACCGTGACTTCACTCCACAGTGTTGTGATCTACAAACCTCGAAAAAGTAAAACTTTAAGTGCCCACAGTTTTATCATCATTTATGATATTTACCTACTGATATTCTTATTTCTTGATAAGTTTCATCATCACGTTTGTAACTATTACGGCCTCTTAGTTACTGTTAATGTTATCATCTAAACTATTTAACGAGCTATATTTAAATGTATATTTTATATTTTTCATAAAAGCCCCATACTTTATTCATTAGGATTGCGTCTCGCTCTGCCCGCCCAATCAACCCCACTGCCTGAGGGATGAAGCCCCATCACCACCATAAACGGGCCTCCCTCTCTACATTTAGCATATACAAATCTAGCATATAATCTTAGAAGTCCAGGATCTGCATATATTGGGCAGTGACGCCTAGAGCCGTGAAAACTCGGTACATGAATTCGAATATCGTTACAGTGACTGGTTTTATGAGCGTGTCTCATGCTGAGATTGAATCGGATGCCCTGCGTTATTACATTCAGAACAAAATGCCAGTACATTGTTGCACCAAGACCTATCTTGGGCAAAAGACATCGTCGAACAATATGAGTCGTGAACTGCCGTAGGTTAAAATTGCATGGCATTCCGAATTAAGGTAGGTAGGTCACGAACCTACCAGCAAACTATAAATTTTATCCATTTTAGTAAAATCATGCTTGTCTGAGACAGTATATGTATCGTACTATTTACTACTGCTATAAACATATACATAAATTAGGATTAGGTAAAATGCGTTGTTATGTGTATTGTTTGTTATAACTTATAGGGAATATAGGGCATTAAATAACAGTACCTATATGCATATTTATTCCGCTTAAAAGTCATATCTGTCATAAGTGTGTGTAAGTATAAATAATGCCTACTTGTCAGTTTTTCTTAAGTTAGAAAATATCACTTAAGTTATATTACAAGAGGGGACGTTGTAAATTTACCGGCGTGTGTGGAAAATTAAGTTCAAACACGGGCACGTGAAATGATTCTATGATTGCACATCAAGTGAAGCAAGTGGTTCAAAAGAAGGCTCCTGAGCGCAGCGAGTGTTTTCTTTTTACCTTCACTCTAGCAAGGAAATGTATACCGCCAAACAAATACATTCCACAGGGAAGTGCATCTTTATTAGTTATCACTAAATAGTTCACATAAACGTAGTTTTCCAGTTTGTTTGGGTTTCTAATGATATAGAAAAGGGGTTTCCAAGTTATAGCCTGTACTCTGTAGATTAGATGAAAAATGTCATGAATTATTCTGAATGAATCATTTCATTTCCATTCTCAATGTATTTTTTTTTTTCAACTTTGGTTTTATCGATTCAGTTCGAAAGGACTCAGATTATAATACCAGGTAACATATGACATCACGCAGCAAATGACGCATTTCATTTGATGAATACTGGAAATATTGTATAAGTAGGTAGGTATAGTGTCTTGTCGTGTGTCGTGTCGTTAGTGTCGTGTAAACCCCCCGGCCGAGCCATTAGCGACGCGTGGCGCCGTATCGGACACGTGCCCGTCGTGTCTTTGGGAAAATACATTATACTAATGCACTGTGAGGCGATCAAACAGATAAAGATATTATACAATGCGTTTAGTTAATAGATAGGTTCGGGTCAAATACGAAATATTGTTTGCGACTTTCCTATGGACATGACCGAAATTAAAGTATTCCAGTATATTTTTAATGGAATTTAGCATAAACACCAAGTTCTGTTCTTATCATCTTAATCATCATCTTCTGATCTCAATGTGTGACGAATACCTCATGTGCACACAAGCTACACTTATCAAAGTCACAGAAAAGACAAACAAATAAATACAAAGTTTTCGACCGATACAAAAAGTCTCTTGCAATTCGCAATTTCTATGACCCGTATTATCCCAAGTAACAAAATTTGGTTCTATAAAAGTCCTGAGAACGTTTTGGAGCGTGCTAATTAGTGTTCATGATTAGCACTATAATGGTTTTGTAAACGGTTACAAAACCCCGAATAGGCCCTAGTTTTATCACTGATTTATACTATAAGCATTACATAAAAGCTCTCACGATGATTAATCAGCTCTATGGTTGAAATGTAAAAGCGACGAGAAACGCTTTTTAGTACTAAAATAGTGCTGTCTGTAACGTTTATGTCGCAATTTGCAACTATAATAGTAACGAAAACATGTTTATGGTGCAAAATAGCACACTTTCTCGTGCGCATTTTGCGTGAGGTGCCTAAAATATTAAATACGGGAAGTTCATTCGCCATTGTTTCTTAAAGTGACATTTGTATTTAGGTAACAATAAGGGCGTACTAAAAACATTCGTGGACCGTTACATGGCAGTAGATTATACATGGGAAAATAATTGTATCGATAAAATCATTATCCTGATTTCAAATTTGACAATGCGCTTTCATAATTTTCATGTTTTAATTGAATTTTAATTAATAAAATATGGAATTGTTCCAACTGGGGCTGCTATAGTACATATAGGCTCCAGTCGTGCTGTTAATGTGCTATTATGACAGAAAACAGCAGCCATATTTAACGGATTAGGGTTCCGTTGTTCAAATATAAAATAGTGTATACAAAATATATTTCTTTGAATGGAGTTGCAATAAATACACACTGGGCAAATACACCCCACGTTGCCGCCGAGGCTTGTAGGTAGGTATAGTGTTTTTCTCAAACATGAAGTGAAATATAAAAAAATATATAATTTGAAGACTGTAGCTCTATCCGGTTGTCTACGTTCACACAGCGTAAATTTTCTCGTATACTGTATACGAGATTTTGTCCATTTAGCGCTTATGTATACATTGATTCGTTCACACTTCACACGGACAAATTGTTTTCTTGGTGTGAACAAACCGATTGGACCTTCCAGTAATATCCACCAGGTACTGATTTGATATTTATGTTAACATCAGTTTTCAAAAGTGTCCTTGGATCTTAATAACACATTACGAATGCGCTTATTTATTATTTCTGACAAACTTTTAATTGCTAGATGAGGTATATTATAAGTGACGCACCATTTTCGTAAGTCACTGCGTAACTGCTCGTTTTTAGTGTTCTCTTCATCTGAACATTCTGATGTTGAGAACTTTGAATTGAAGTATTTTCACTCGCATATTCTTCATCTGCATTACTGGCTTGACAAGACGGAAAATCATTGCTACAGCCCGGCTGTGGTGCAAAACAAATATTTTGTGCGGAACCATACGCTATATTTTCTGGACCCGCTAGACCAGTATTTCCATTTTGTATTGACGATAAAAAACATTTGTAAAATACTAGTGATATACTTGATACTGAAAAGCTAGTATAGATCTAATTAGTCCATTAGTTGTAATCTTTAGCGCTGTCATGTCACGCTTTAGTCTCGTAGCAGTAACATAAACACACTTATAAGTAGAAGATATTTAGCTATTTAGAATTTAAGTAATTTAGCAACGTACCAGATAACTTTTATGGTACTATATAGCACTATAGAAAATCTTTCATGACTTTTACAGAATTCTAGCTTCATAGCGACGTCAAGAGAGCTTCTAAAACGCAAAAACGTTACGTAATGGACGTGCAAAGTCCTTTTATAGTACAGATTGATCCATTAATAGTGTTTACGATACTGCTACAGTACTAGTACTATAACTGTATATTCTGACGCATTATTAGTGCAAAATAGTTACATAAAAGCGTCAGTAAAGTTGTCTATAGTATTAAATAGTACTATAATCGCTTTTTGCATATCTATTACAGTGCAGCACTTTAAGGATTCTTTTGTTTCTTCCTATAAGCGTTCTAAGAGCTAAATTATAGAACTTAAATGCTCTTTAATTTTATAGAGCCAAAACACTGTGTTAAAAACCTTTATAGTACAAGCAGCCACAATGGTTACCATTATAGTCGTACTATATCACTGTTTGGTGATAAAATGCCTTAGTTATAGAACCTTTTGTTACTTGGGATGTATATATAGGTATGTAGGTAGCGGTATGACAGAGTCAATATGGCTTCGCCTTTTCATAACGAAGCCAAGGAAAACTGTTGAACTGCAGGAAAATTTGTAAAGCCGGCGGGAATCTGCTTGTAAGGACGAGCCGCTACTGGTTTTTTTTTATACCTACCAAACTACCAACTATACTACGGGTTGGTTGTACCACGCACATTCAAAGAACTAATTATCTAGAATTTAATTAAATGCTGCCAGCGTTTACGGCACCATGCCACGGGGGGATTTTTATTTTAGATAGGTATTTTAGGTTTAGTTTTTAGTTATTTATATTTTTAGTATTTCATTTTATTTAAGTCTCCTTGTGTTTTTAATTTGTTCGTTGGATAAATAAATTTAAATTATCTTTTAATTAAATATGGCGGCGAAGCTGTCATCCAATAGTGAAGTTATAGTAGACAGTGTACTAATGTAAAAGGCACTATGTACGCCTTGCCTGATATCGCGAACATTGAAATTCGTAAATTGTAAAAAAAATCGAGAGTGACAGAGACAATCACTGGAAATTTACGAATATAGATTTTCACGGTATCGCCGCTTCTCACTGGATTGTATAATTTATAACACGATGGTAGTAAATAATATATTTCCGATGTAATGGCCTATATAGCTTTCAGAAATGTACATAGACACTGCATTGTTTTATACCTCGTAATTATGGCATAACTTATATATATGTAAGTATACATTATATATAGCATCGATATATTTTATATATAAAGTGCTAAGAATACATAATGCTATATGAACAAAGTCATTTACTTACACAATAATTCAGCGGGAATTCACACGCACTTCCGTCGCGGCGCGTGGGCGCACTTTCGGTAGCGTATGCCGGAAATGGAACGTTCCTTGCCGTTGCTCCAGTCTGTGGGAAAAAAGCATTGATTTTTCATATTTTTGGGGGACTGAAACTAATGTGAAATTGTATGCCGACTGCCGGAAAACGAAAGATATCTACTTACTAGGTATTGTTATCTGACTAAAGAATATGTTTATTGATGTACATATTTTACTTACATTTTAACGGTTAATAGAAAAATTATTACATATGTACTTAACGATAAATAAATCGTAATTAAATGGTGTTATATTGCCATTAGCCGTGCGTGTGGTTCCGGTTGAGAATAGCACTACCCTGTCTCATCCCGCGAGTGTTGTAAGAGTAGAAAAAAAACGACAGATCGGCAGCAGCCTCCGTCGAAACCGAATCAACAGCTACTATTGAAACTACCCCCCAAAATAATACAAGTCATAAGGCCTATGTCCAGCAATGAATGTCTTACGGCTGAAACGGTGATAATGGTGGTGGTGTTCTAATGAACCTACGACTTTATACGGCCCGTCGCAATGTTTAACTCTGCCAGAATTACAATCATAAGACTGAAACCGTGGAAAGCAAAGCCGCAGATTGCCAAAGGGCTAATAGAAATAAAATCATATTATTGAAACATTGAAAATCTAAAGGTCGATATCAATTGAGGTTACACGGGATAGAAGGCTACGTAATCATAATTACGAGTTATATATATGACATCTTTATGTATTAATACACTTCTCTTGTTTCTAGTACAGTTTTCTTGATATCATTCTTGTATAACTATCTGTTTCCTACCTTATAGTTTGTGCTGGGCACTATAACCAAGTTAATTAAAAGCTCGGTAGTAATAAAAGTTCAGTTTTATTTAATTTATTCAGAATATCGTAAATTCTAAGTAAAACATGTTAATCTGTAAATTTATATTATCATTATCAGACAAACTGAAAGAAATGAAAATTATATCCCTTCCAGAGGCTCTTAGGCTATTATCTAGTTACACACAGGCAAGTTCTGGAATAAACAGCAGACATGGTCAAGGTAGTTACTTCACCTAATATTAGTCTTAGGTACTCATACGTACCTTTTATCTGCAGTACCCTTACCATGAGTTGTGACATTGACGTTTTCGATAACGAGTATCGAGTTTACTATCTATGCATCTCGCTTTTACTATTTTAGTGCGAACGAGATGCAGAGATAGTAAACTTGATACTTGTTATCGAAAACGTCAATGTCACAACTCATGGTAAGGGTATCTACTGCAGCCTCTGTCCACGCAGCGCGCTGCTCCGAACCGACTATGTATGTACTCTACAGGCAACGGAAAGCTCAAAAACAGACTCCATTTATTTATTAAATTCCAATGTGGCTCCGAATGTCACAGATATACCTACTCAAAACCTGGGTTAGATTAGCTATAACCCCTTAAATGTAGATAAGCATTATTACTGTGTTATACCTACTTTCGCCCTCTATAGTATAGCAACTTTGATTACTGGCATTAACTTGAGCGATCTTATTATTACTTTGAAAACAGGGCATACAGCTACGTAGTTAGATGTGGACACTGTTAATGTCCACATCTAACTAATGGTTTAATCTTTTTAATAGATCCTTTTACATGCATTATAATGAGGGCCTTTGCTTTACGGTATTTTATTAATTAACAAACTCTACTGGTCTGGCTAAGTACGATTGTTTTAATCATTTAATTAAAATACTTAAGCCCATTGCCTGATCATCTGTCGGTAGTATATGGAGTTGTGTTGCTTTATGGGCATCAGCAAGTCGTCATTAGGCGCCCCAAGTAGGGAGCCAGCGCCATATGAGATGAATGTCTAAATTCGTCCAGTTGTATATCTGATGGCAGTCAATGGCGCTTGCGATGGTGAGCTCCCCTGGGGAGGCTGCGGCCGAAGGGTTGCGAACGCAGTGTACCTATACCTCGATCGCGTTTTGCTGTAGTGGCGTTTAATAAGGAAATATATTATTTTCATTATTTAATGGTATCACTTACTACTTACTTCTTAATAATTCTTAATTGGTTTTTTTTATTTTTTTTATGACAAAGGTGGCAAACGAGCAGACGGATTACCTGATGGTAAGCAATTACCGTTGCCCATGGGTACTCGCAACACCAGGGAGTCACAAGCGCGTTGCCGACCTATAAGTGGGTTGGAGCTCTGGGAACCTTACTCACCATCAGGAACACAGCACTACATACCTGAATGGTAGCAGTGCTATTATGGCTGCGGTCTTCTGTAAGGAGGAGGTACTTCCCCAGTTGGGCTGCTCCAGATTCAAGCGTGATGGTCATCGCTGTGCCCTCCTCTCATTGTTGGACGTAGTTTAAGGACATACCCGGGTCCAAATGCAATTTAATGTTATAAGTCTTCAGCCTGATTGATGACTATACTTTAAAAACTGTTAAAACTATACCTAATTTATTGATAACGTCTGCCCTGAAGCGCACACTTACGCAGCGCGAACATAATAATATTATGTGTCGGAAAAGCCTTTTGGCTACAAAATATAGTGTTGAGCGTCAGATAAGCAAAGATTGGTGTAACATTTTATTGGCATCGCTAAGTGCAGCCGCGAAGCGCTTACAGCGTTCTGCACTCCGCTCCGCCGACACGGGCTAAATTACTCGGAACGTGCTCGCCATGCACAAATATCCGCTCCCTTCCCCAAAACCGACCAAATACATTTATAGCCTGTTTTAGCTGCAGCATAGATATGTAGAATACTTATTTAGAACTCGCCATTCAGTATTCACAAGTGCTGCCTTAGATTGAATTTGCTAAGCGACGGCAAAAGGTTTGAAAAGTTTCTCGTTGAAAATTCTTTCAACTCTCGGAGACACGGATATAGTACATACTATGACTTTATCTTTTATGTTGATTTTAATGGCAACCGTACGTTTCTTTGTTGTCTGGTGCCGTGGGGGTGGACCAAGCGCGTCTTAAAGCACTCATGCCTTGCCATCTCCCCAGCTGGGTACTATGTTCGACAATGACTCGTTGAGGATAGCAGTAGCGCTCAGATTAGGTGCAAAGGTGTGCGAGCCCCATCGTTGTGTTTGCGGGGTTTTAGTGACGGAGGAAGGTCACCACGGTTTGAGTTGCCAAAGGTGTGCTGGTCGTTTCCCCAGGCATCACTCAATAAATGAGATTGTGCGACGTGCCATGGTGTCAGCTAACGTGCCGTGTGTCCTTGAGCCGCCAGGTCTTAGCCGCACAGATTATAAGAGGCCTGATGGTCTCACGTTGGTACCCTGGCGGCGAGGGCGATGCCTCTTGTGGGACGCCACTTGCGTGAGCACTTTTGCGGCGTCCCATTTGGGGCAGACCACGCGTCACGCTGGTTCAGCGGCGGAGTCTGCCGCTAAGCTTAAGCACACCAAGTACGCAGAGCTAGAGTTAGGGTATGATTTTGTACCTGTGGCAGTGGAAACAGCAGGGCCCTGGGGCTCGGAAGCCCGCCAGCTGTTTAGGGATTTAGGCCAGCGTCTGCGGGAGAGAGGTGGCGATCCCCGCTCTGGGTCGTACCTGGTTCAACAGGTCTCCATAGCAATTCAGCGTGGTAATGCTGCAGGTGTTATGGGGACCTTCGAGCCTGGTACGATGCAGGGTGGTGTGTTTTAGATTTTAGTTAGCTTAGTTAGATTGTAAGTATTATTTGATTATTTGTTTATTAATTGTATTGATTGTGTTGTAATAAATAAAATGATTATATAATGGCAACCTGTGTAATTAAAGAAATGTTAAATCATATACGTATTTAATTATGTAGGTACCTACTTTATTTAGGCACTTAGGTCTATGTTCCGAAGGTAGGTAGGTACTTAGTACTTAAACTATCTCGACATATTACTTTCATTTCTTCCTCGCAGTCGCCGAGGGTACTTATTACCAATTTACCACGCTTTAGAATTTGTTCTCAACTTATCTGCTAATAGTACTACTACGCCCAAAAGTTTTGGTTTGTACTACTACTACTATATAAAATACCTATATATTGTATTTTAAAGTTGACAGAACCCGAACAAGAGTTTTACGTAGTGTTTAAGTAAATATAAAACACCTGCATGTTGTATTTTACAGTCAACAGTTTTACATAATGTTTAAGTGAATATTCAAGTGAAATATACCAATCATACATGTCCTAAGTATGTATTATCTAAGTTTTTTCCGCTTATCAACTGTTAGCACAAATGTAGATCGGGTAGCTAAACGAGAGTGTCGATAACAGCATGATACTAAAAATCAACAAATGTTTTCACTGAAGAGGAAGTTATAACGCCATGTTTTTAGAGGGAAGGTGAAGGCGCACAGCCGGACTAATCAATATCTATTAGTTAATGAATGTAATTGTACTCCAGCGCAGCCCGCGAGCCCGTACAAGTCGGCAGCTGGCCGCCCTCGCGCTATTAAATAAAAAGGTTTCCCATATAGATTAGAGCGCGCTAGGTTTTGTCGAACCCTAGCGTCTTCCCCTCGCACGTGCGCGTTTTCTGCAATCACTGTAGCTTCAGCTCAAATTAGTTTGATGCTACGACAAGATCATTTTGGGGTAGCTATACCATTGAGAGTTAGTAATTAATATAAACTAATATTAAATTTAACTACCTATTTAAGATAGATATTAAAAATAAATAAATAAATATTTCTGAACAATCTTACTCAAATCGACCTAGTCCTACGGTAAGCTCAGTAAGGCTTATGTTATAGGTACTAGACGACGATATATGTAATAGATAGATACAAATAAATACTTAAATACATAGATGTATACCCATGACTCCGGTACAAATATCTGTGCTCATCACAAATAAATGCCCTGACTGGGAGTGGAACCCAGGACCATCGGCTTCATAGGCAGGGTCACTACCCACTAGGCCAGACCGGTCGTCTAGGATTAATAACTTGATTCGTCTAACAGATTGTCTGGAAGAAACCGTTTGTTATAGCGATAAGACCGCATGTTGCTTACACTCTACTGTTACCTATTCCAGGCTTTATGTATTTGATGGCGTTGTTTGAGGTGTTCAATAAAGAGTTATTGTATTGTATTTCACTAGTTCGGTCAAACGCGGCTTTTCCGAAAACATACCAACTGACTACAAGACGGCTAGATAGCCGTCTTCGGCAGATGCCCATAACATCGAGAAATATGTCCTGTTTTAAATTATGGTCCTCAGCTGGGTCTAACTGTTCAGCTGAAACAATACATGCTTAACTTTTGACTTTGAAATAAAAGCAGCAATTCTTCAACCCCTATCCAGTCAGTACGCGTCGGTCGCCTCTCCCCGCCGCCCTGATTGAGTTACGGACATGCGCCCGCCAATTTGTATCAAAGACTCCTCCCCGCGGCGCACCCTGCGATCCATCACGACAATTGCATTAGAGCCTCGTAATTAAATAGTATGTGTTTTTATTAGAAAACATGGCGTGTTTGTTCGACGTAAATTGAATGCGCAAATGCTCGCTGCTTGTTTATATTCCAAACTTGCATTAACAAGAATATCTACTCGCGTTGATGAAGTTCTAAGGAATAAGGTCAAGTGCTAAAAGCGCTGGTGATGATCGCCGCCGTAAATATTTGATACTTCCCGAGAGCTCAACTAAAAGCCATCAATCCGCCGCCTTACTCACTTCCCATCGTAAACAAAAACATCGGGAACTTTTTAACCCGTCATCGTAGAGCACCTACATAAACTGTTCGCTAGTAGCAAACGAGGCGAATAATTCGACATGATGAAAATACACACTTTGGACGTTTGGTACAAGATTAATATACAACAATTTAATGTCAAATTAGATTGTATATTTATTAATGTTAATTAATAAAAAAATTCGGGGTCACCAATTTAGTGCCGTTGTGCTTGAGCACTAACAATAAAAATAAGTAATGTAATTATATAATAAGTAATAATAATTTAGGATTTACAATTGTGCAGCTCGTGATAGGAAAATTCAGAAGTGACTGACAGTGACGCGACGTCTCTAGTGTTGTGTGCAGCCGAGCGGTTTTAGGGTCTAGCTCTCGGATGACTTGAAAATATTTCGTCGAGTCTGCTTTTATGCCCCAAACGATGAACTGCGCCTCGACTTGGGCGAACCAAACTTCTGCATCTTCCGCCCAGAATGGTGGTAACCGCATATTGGAACGATCCACCGCCGCGACTGATCGTTCTGGTTCCACTCTCTCGCTAACTGAGTCTTCGAAATTTTCCGTCATTTTGAATGTCGCGCTTTAATGGCGAAAAAAAATTCGGGGTCACCAATTTAGTGCCGTTGTGCTTGAGCACTAACAATAAAAATAAGTAATGATTTAAGATGGATATTTATACTGAGAGAATATTTACAATGAATAATTACAATGGAATTTAGGATTTACAATTGTGCAACTCGTGATAGGAAAATTCAGAAGTGACTGACAGTGACGCGACGTCTCTAGTGTTGTGGGCGGCTCGTAGTGTTGCGCCACAGGTATACTATTAGTTAATATGTGCAGATTCCAGATTCCTACGTATAGTATAAGTACATAAGTAGTTTAAAACGTCTATCCAAGTTATTACTATATTTAAATGTGCAAAAATTCACAGTGAATTCATTATGCTCGCTCTACAATACTTAACCATTGATGTCTCGTCAACTATACGTTCTAGGTAACTAGTTACATCATATTCCAGTAGTTGTGACTTAGAGCTTGTACCACGCGGTTATACAAACAGAGGAGGCGGCGCCGACGCCGCACGAGATTATGATCGCGCATGATTAATGCGCGCTAGCGCACGCGCATATTACACGGAACACACTACACATGCGTTGCATGGATCACTAGTAAGCCACATGTCACCAGTCTTGTCTATTTGAAGTTCAGGGATTCAGAAGCTTTCACTGACTAACAGGACGGTAGGTATAAGTATTCATTTCATGGAAGGTTTTTCAAGATTATTATATCATTTATAAAAATCCATTCGTGTAAGTAGTAACACCTAAAAAATAAAATGGAAAGACAGTTACAGCTGTGGTTAGCATTTAAGTCGGACATCAAAAAACGGCGCGCATGTGCTACTGTGGTAATCTGGCATAGATAAATCACGACCGGCGTCGAGCGGCGTCGCGTAGGGATGCGCGCGCGCCGCTGACAGACGCACGGTTGGCTAATGACTCACTCACTTTCGCTCACCTCAGGTGAGTTCTCTTCTAATACTGAGCACTCGCCTCAAGTAAACCAGCTGAAAACACATAATCATTAAATGGGGATAGATTGCTGTTATCAATCATATAGTCTTTCTAATACGTACTGAAACTAAGCTTCATCCATATTACTTCCATTAAATTTTCCACCGTGAATTGTGCAGCCATTGCCAGCATTAGCACTTCTCATCAATACGAGAACATACTAGGTCGTCTCAGTTTTTTGTTTCTAATATGACGGCGTATCAATTTCATTTTTATAATTGGCATAGGTACCTACTCAAGCTGTTTGTCAATTGCAATCAAGACTAAGGGGAATCTAAAAGTTTAAAGTGTTAGACTTTCTATATCCCCTTAGTCTTGATTTGGTGATCATAATGATCAATACGATGTTTATTAAGTAGGTACCTGCTAGATTGCCGAATTGGTAGCTCGGTAGTCTAAAAGAATTACTACCCAGCCAATATAAATCAAAGGCGAGTGTCCAGCGACAGGCGTCGGATCTTGTGTCCCGCGGTTCTTGTCTCAGATTATTTGACAAACTAGCCATGTCGGTATGATAAGATTGTCATAATAATCATTCTTGTAAATGGTACTTCATTAATTATATGTTGCTGCCGTTTTAAGCATGTTTGAAGGTCTTAAAGGTCGAAGAAAGATGTACATATCTGGAGAACATACTCGTAGTTTAAACAAAATGGACTGATAGTTAAATTACAAACCAAAACTAATAATATTATAATATAACGTAACTCGTACATCAAGGCATGCAATTTTCCTGACTAATATCGAACAGCAGTTTCTTGACAGAGACTTTCAATTACATCTTGACAAAGATAGGGCCGGTGTCGAAAGACGGTAGAAATTAAGTATGGTGCGGGGATAAGAGTGATTTTCGCTGAAAGCGTGTGTTTAGTGATGAAACTGTGAGGTTGCCTCGGCAAGTGGGGCGCAGCTGTCGCGACAAGCAGACAACAGTTGTCGCCGGCGTTTGTCTCGCGTATGCGCAGCTATCGAACCGCGTACAGATTAATTGACTATTTCTTTTTTTGCAGAACAAATGACGCCTAATTATTCATACTTAACGTGTGAGCATGCAGCCAAGCTAGAACAAATACCTACGTTAGGTACGCTGTTTGTAATTTTCAGAGGTTACCTAGGTACCTAATTGTCAAATTTTAAAAGTGGTTAAAATGGAAAAGTTGGTACCTACTGAAAATAAAAATGTTTTCTAGTTGAAATATAGATTTGTTAGAAAGTACCTAAATTACCGATCAGTTCATTAGTCACATCCAGGCAATCAGGCGTAGTGTGATGGACACTCCCGGCAGCTGCGACGGAAACCGTCACTGAGGCGTGGTGGCAGGCGGCGGCTGACAACAGTGCTGGCTGAATATAGTGGGTATCATCGACGCTTTAAAAAATACTCTGAAGTCATTAATAAAGTTTAGGCATTCGGACAAAGAGTGATGCTGGACGCGCGAGAATGCCCAGACACTAACCAGCCAGGGCATTTGTCACTAAGCGTTTAGCAGTAACAGGTCCGCAATAGCAGCATTCAGAATAGAATTTTATTACATGCAATAATTATAAGAGTCTATCTCGTTCTGACGGCACGCATTGTTAGCTGTCACATATTGTTTATGCTGGTTGTAATTATTTTGCTTGTGTTATTGTAGCATGACGGCCTCTGGATTTATCTCCACGCAAGAACTCCACAAATAGTTCGTCCTGTCCTAGGGCGGCGCCTGCGCGGCGGCTGCCCTGCCCGGCCAGGCGGCCAGTCGTGCCCGCAATCCTCGCTCGCCTTTCTTTTGTTTACATCGACCACCAACAGCAGCTTCAAGTGATAGCTACACACCAATAATTTATTGTTGCCACCGCGTCAAAATACTGCATTTTTTCAATACTCATAACAACTACGTTAATATTAAAGATACCTTGTTAAAGCCTGCTTTGATCGTAATCTCATGTTGAGATATCACCCATTAAAAAGTCACGTCAGCTATAAAAATATTATGTTTGGTAATATTTCATACGGGGCTTATTCGCTCGTGTTCAAGAATAACAGACGCAATCTCGAGATTTATTGCGCATTGTATATCTAGACCGCTAAATAATAAGGTACCTAAAATAAACTAGTGATAAAGCATATTAAAGTTTCTATAAAAATAACGTTATATTGTTATGATGAATGGCTCTGCCGCCACAAACATTAATATGTCGGCAGTAAAGCGTTAAGAGACGTGCGTCGCCAGTATTCAACTAAATTGTTACTGTTGTAAATAAGCTTATTTCAAAGGAATAAATATAAGAAAGAAAATAAATATAGGAGAAAAAATATAAAAGATGCGTATTGATATGTGTGTTTATTAGAAGGAAGCAATTAAGGTTAATTATTTTTAATGCTGTGTTTAAAATAATATAATCTATGATTCATTGTTACTTGAAATAAATACATTTCATTTTTTTTAAGGATATTGAAAATAAAATATAATAGACAACTTAAAAATATAGTCTGCACTACAGAGATTGGTTTATGCAACAGTAATAAACGCTCGATTGATTAATAATTATATGCGCATACGTTTCTTAATTAAGTAACCAGTTGTCAGTGTCCATTTGTTTTCTGTCATTGTGTTAAATAATCCCAAGTAATAGAAATGAACCCTGTTCCAAACATCATACTGACGTTATAAATGTCTCTTGGCTTGGACGCTCAAGGAATAAAGATCTCCAAGATGTAATAAGGCACTCGCAGCTTACCGTCACATTATAACAAGCTCTGTAAATTACTCTGTACACACGGACGGACGTACGGACGTACAACATACTGACGAGAGCGAGCGAGTAGAGAAGCGCGTATCGCGGCGAATTCATTTTCCGCGCCCGCGCGCGCTTTCCTGCGGACGCGCCACAATGGCTACATATAGCTACCAAATGGCGTGATTTTTAAAGGAAAAACGTCCAGATGAGCGCCGTATCTTGTGACATGAACGAAAATAATTTGACGCAGCCGCTCGAGGAGCGACATACGGCGACACGTGGGCACGATATATTACACGCAGCCGCGCACTAAAAATATTGTGTTGGCAAATTAATGGGCATTCGAAATGGTAGGTTGTGGGATGAAAGGAGGTGCCTTTTATATGTGAAACGTTGGTTTTGTCTGAAAAGCTCGGCAGCCGGGCACACCTGTCTGCACTCATTGCTCGGGTGCCGGCGGTAGCAGGGCTGTCTATTCCCACCGTCAGTAGCCTGATCATTATTTTGTGTCTTTAGGTTGTCATGACACTACCGACCTGTATCTATTAACTTAGAAAAAGGCACCAGCAACTTTTCCTCAACAAAACTTCTCCCACATCCCTCAATAAAACAATAGTTCGAGTATTCGAATGGCCTTGTTGCTTAGTATACTCGTACCAACTTAAGTTGGTTTAAGGTGTGTATTTATCACGAATATTTTTCCTGAGTCCTGGACATTATCTATTTAAAAATGTATACGTCATTCATCTATTATAACTACATTGTCAACAAGTACCTACAACACAATCCTTATCATATTTCCCGAAGGAATAGATCGATAAGTGTAAAAAATACTACTTACCTAAAATAGTAATTAGGGATTGCAGTAGATGGGATTAGAGCAATTAAATAGAATATATTCCAATCAGTGGCAACCCTTTCTAGAACGGATGTGACAAACAAGATACTCCACTGCGTGCGCGACGCGTCGGTTTCATAATAATTGACCAGATTAATATCCCTCTGGGGTGTTCATATTTCGCGCCGTCCGCCTGTCGGCTCCTTCCTCCTGTCACACTCACGCCTACGAGAAAATTCGGCTCCGGGACAAAGACAGCTAAAACTACAGAAAAGCTGTCTAATCATAGTTTAATCAGTTTTGGCACTTTTTAAACCAGAAAGATGCAATGTTCGGATAAATGTAACTAATTAATAATTTAAATAACTTAAGCTGATTTTCTTACAACGTCTATTCATTGAGCTTAGTAAAAGTACTTTAGTTTATGTTGGCTTAGCTTTACAAATAATTCAACCTTTTTATCTGTTGAAAACTATTTAGCTTATACTTATTCTGAAATAAAACCGAATTCATCATAATATTAGCGTAAAGTTAATAAATTTAAATCACAATGATTTAATTTTTTAAATTTGGTGTGCAGCGCAATTTTCAGCTTATCTTTAACACACTTTTATAAATATAAATAAAATGAACATGTGGTTATTCGATGTATAAACCTAATTTTATTACGGATAATAAAACCGTACGATCGATACGTAATCGATATGGAAATTTATTATAATAGACAGGATTACACTCTACAGCAAAATAGGACTATTCAGCTAGACTGATGTAAGACGCATGTAGAAGGTGGATAGATACTAATGCATTCACAATTATTTTTGCAGCTCACTTAAATAAATATGTTTAACTACTTCTTTGTATTCATGAATGCTGTGCAGCGAAAAGCGTCCTACTAGGTCGTCAGTGTAAATTACGTAAAAGAAGTACCCACAATGGAAGTCTATGGATAAATAGATTGTAAAGAAACTATTTTACCGACGCTACCTAGGTTCACAGCTCGCAGTAAACTTAACAAGAGTAATGTTATTTATGTGTAGTACCTACTCGTTAAATACTACCTTATTTATACTAGTAGGTACTGTACTTACATAAATAATACAATAAATACTTAAATACACAGAAACATCCAAAATTCAGAAACAAATATCCATGATAAACACAGATAAATGCCCTTACTAGAATTGGAATTGGAACCCGGTTTCGTAGGCAATTAAGGTCATTACCGCCTAGGCTACGAGTATACATATTTATGATACAATACTGAAGTGTACTTAAGACACGAATGCGCCTGCGAGAGCGAGTGTTGTTATAGGTAGGTGGTTGTTGCGGCGTCGGCGTCGGCGTCGTATAAATAAGCGGCACGCGCGCCGGCGCAGCTGGCCGCCACGTGGCCCTCTTTACGCGACCACGTAAAAATAGATCATTGTCTCGCGGCCACGCCCCCGCCAGATAAAACACCACATCAGATGATCTGCCGATACTAAAATCCGTTCGTTTATATCGTAACCGCTGCGTAGAAGCCGCTACGGACACGGAGGGCCGAGTCAACAATACTTGTTACAGCAAAATTCTATTTTATTAGCATCATATTTTTAGTCTCAACATTTGTTCAACTGAGTTTTATGACACAGGAGATTATTATAGTTGTTATTTGCTTCTGTCTAACAATATTTTGTATAAAATAAAAGAAAGCTAAACAACAATATTTTTTCCTAAAGGTTGACTGGTAGAGAATGCCTTGTAGCATTAAGTCCGCCTTTTGTACTTTTCTGTTTTGTGCAATAAAGGTTAAATAAATAAATATAATTGAATGCATATTCTTGACTTCAAGCATATACTGCCACGAGATACATCTAAATGTCCCTCACTAAAAAAAGGATACGAAAAGACAATCGAGGGGACTTCCGCCGCGAAAAGCTTCCGGTTTAATTTGTTCCCTCCCACGCTTCCTCGTGTACTGCGCACTTATCTAATTCAGATAACATTGCAAAATTTACAAAAAATATTAAGTTTTTTATACAAAACCATATAAAGATATAGTTAGAAATAAAATCTAGAAATTTGTCAACAATAACAAAAGCTCAGTAAATAGGAGCGTCAATATATGAAACAACTTTTTACAAAGCAGTTATCATTGGTTAAAGTATAAAATTAAGAAATTGACATACAAGTTCGTTTGCTGATTTGACGTCTTAGGCTTCTTAGCGATTGCGCGCGCGCCTAATTGGACGCTGCGCAGTTGGTATTTACGAGACACGAGTATATTGTGTCCGCGTTGCTCTTCAAGAGGCGTGCCGTCACGACTCCAACGCAGCTACGCACGCCGGAAATACTTCACGCACCTGCTTCAAATATTTCAAAACTAAACCAAAAACCTAACATTTGTATATGGGCACTGGCATCATAAGTACCTCGCCATTCAAGCATCAATGTTCCAAGTTACCTTGTCAAGTTGTCAACGTTATTTGCGTGCATGACCAAGTTTATGTACGATATTTAAATCGTAAGAAAAATAGAAAAAATTGACTCGCAGCGGGACTCGAACCCACAACCACTGGATCACTAGCCTAGTGCACTACCAATTGTGCTATACGAGTAACGCTGACACTTGTCAAATTTTTCTATGTATCCCTCGTCGTATACGTCATTATGGATGACGTGTAAACACATCTACCGCCAGCGGATTAAACACTTAACGGCACCAAATTCTCAATTTTTATTGCGAATTCATCGATAACAATGTGCTACCCCTTTCTAGCGAATGTTTTTTCCTATTTTGCTTTCGATTTAAATATCGAAGATATTCGCTAGCAGGCGTTTCTGCGTAATAAAAAATAATCAAGTGGGGATCCTGCCGTTTTACCAAAATTCTTTTGGTCAAATTTCATTACGCATTTTTATTTAGTCAAATTTTCATTTAGCATATTATTACTACGGCAAAAGACGTTTAGGCATTTGGCCTTTTAGCAACTGCTAAGTTAAGGCAAAAAATCATTAGACAATAAATGTTTAGTCAAATGGATTGTTTTTGTAACGACGACGAGTGACAGAGTCAAGATAGGTGTGACGACGAGCGAAGCGAGGAGGAGTGTGCTAGGTTAACCGCGATAACCGCCAGAACGGAATTGTTCAATTCAACAAAATTAATAGATAAAGCATATTATTATCTCAAAACAATAGTTGTTTTTGAAATCTACCAGAACAAGCATTTGACTAAATGAAATTTTACCAAGTTACCATTTGGTAAGCGAATCATTGCCTAAAGATTAATGTGCCAAATATTAAGTTTGCTTAGCGAAAAGTTCATTTAAAATAATATATAGAATTAAAATAATAGCTTTTTTTGGCAAATGAAATTCTACGATTTTTTTTTCTGGGAAATGATAAGTTGGTAAACATAATTTGACAAAACATAGGTAATCCAATAAAGTGTATGTAGTTAAGATATGAAGAGTTAAGAGATGATAACGACTCAATAGATATAATATCTCCAATATTATACGTGAAAAAGATTCAATACTTATTTTCTGCCTACCTTTGATAGACAACTAAAATTAGTCATAATCCGTATTATTACGTAACGTCACACGGGTCACCTAAGTGACCCACTACACACACTATATCCTATGTAATCATTAAATTATAATCAATCGGCACTTATGATTGTTAAGGAAAGCTACTAAAAGGAGTTTTATAGCTAATGTTCGAGGCTGTGTAAATACTGTTTCTTTCTTCCAGCAAAGCCTAATTTTGTTTAATGTTGCGTTGTACGTGATGTAATAGGTAGGTATATACAATTTTACTACATAACCCTCCAGACAGTGAACAACAAGTCCATAAAGCCTCCCCGTCACTTTCCCCTTCAGACGCGTTACCATAGCGACGGCTTTCCATGGCTACGCGCATTGGCCGGGAAATTCAACATGGCGGCGCCTATCGATCGCGGACGGCTGCCTCAAGCTACATTTGCGAGGACATTCCGCCCTCCTCATACATGTGAAATTGAAAAATTACAAATTGGATGAATACACCCATCTATCAGTCAGTTTGTGTAAGGATGTCTTACAAGACGATATGGACCATATTTCTTTATTTATCTATAGTTTTTAATATGGTCAAGTAGTTTTCGTCTGTGAATCATACATAAGGTACATATAGTTTCTAATTGAGGGTTTCTTAGTTCAGTCTAATCTGCCGACTGTGCCATTTGTGCCAAATACTCCATTATTGTAATATTGTAAGCGACAAAGTATTTTACAATGTTCAAACAATAGATTGAGATGTTGTGCCAACACCGTTACACTGTGAGCGATACAATACTATAATGCACCTAACCAATTGACACATCTCAACAAAACACTTTGGCAAATCCCTGCACTCTCAATAAACAACTTCCTCTTCTTTCATAAATATCTTTGAAACCGCATAGCACTTTTGTAGGTTCTTTATGGATGCTTGACATTGTTTATATTCGTGTTTGCAACTCCAGTGGAGCTCTCTACAGCACAATGACAAAAGTGACACCTGCGACCTACCTGTCCGTACCGCGAAACGTCTAACAAGCGGACTTTCGACTTTACAGTTTCCTGCGTTTGTTCGCAGACAATGGGCAATAAGGCCGCGCCGGCGCAGCCGACGACGATTCACTATTCAGCCCGCCCGGCTTACAGGCGACGCCACTATTCTAATGTTGTGTCTATTCAAATGCTAACTACTATGCATACCAACCACCTCTTGGGTACGAATCCTACTTCAATGACGAATATCCTTCAATGATGAAAGCCAGCCATTTGGCTAATAATATAATGCAGCATTCTTTATTTACATTGTGCCGTGTTACTTAATTACCTATACTTTTACACCACTGTCGTCTGTCGTCATAAAAATTATGTTATCAAGGCACGGAAGGAGAACACACTTTTCTGCCAAGTGTAACACACAATTTTTCACTTCACTACCGCATACTGTAAGAAAAAAAAATACTCTAACACATTAAAATTTTAATCAAAATCATGAATATCCATCATTTATCATTCAAAAACATTACATATCCAATCAACTAACGACAAAAAAAAATTGTAAAAAATAATTTGCATGAAATTACTTTGTACTCTTGTGAATAAAATGCAATTGTTTTCAATGAATAAAAACGGACTTTAAAAGCTAGTTGGGTAAAATAGTTATTTGTGCAACAAGAGAGGAAAGTTTTGATTTTGAGTCCCGAGTAAGCGAAAGATTCTATAATTGAATCACGAGCGTAGCGAGTGATTCTAGTGTTAGAATCTTGAGCGTAGCGAGGCACTCAAAAACACGAGATGTAAAATAACTTTACTCTAGTGTGACACATATTTGACGACCGGTCTAGCCTAGTGGGTAGTGACCCTGCCTATGAAGCCGATGGTCCTGGGTTCGATTCCCAGTCGGGGCATTTATTTGTGTGATGAGCACAGATATTTGTTCCTGAGTCATGGGTGTTTTCTATGTATTTAAGTATTTATATGTATCTATCTATTATATATATCGTCGTCTAGTACCTATAACACAAGCCTTACTGAGCTTACACCGTAGGACTAGGTCGATTTGTGTAAGATTGTCCCGAAATATTTATTTACTATTATTTATTATTATTATTTACATACAACTTTTCACCTTAGTAGTGAGAACATATTAAAGGTTAAATAAGTTGCCAAAAATGTCATTTTTAGTACAAGATTTTATTGCCGACTGTACTTTTTTTCACAATCGTCATCTACTCTTCTGACTCCAGCATCAGATTAGATCAGTGGTACCATAATATTGCATTGTAATCGAAATTACATAAGTGTGCTAAATTTCAGCTCAATCGGTTAAAGATGTCTGCTTCAAAATTGAGTTGCAAGATTCCATCCGGATAAATATACAAATACATACATAAAGTTAAATAAAATCTTGTAAAAAATGAACATCAAGTTAACCACAATCATTTAAGTGTTTTATCTGCAACTGCACTGGCTTCATTACTTAATATTTTGTTTAAATATTTTTCATTATAAAATATGTACATTTCAAAATTATAATATTTGATTAATTTGTGAGGGTCCGAAAGTGTTAGTGCTGTTAAGGGAGTCCATTATGTCCTATTATAATAAATAGATAGGTACATATAAATACTTAAATACATAGAAAACACCCATGACTTAGGAACAAATATCTGTGCTCATCACACAAATAAATGGCCTGACTGGGATTCGAACCTGGGACCACCGGCTTCTTAGGCAGGGTCATTACCTACTAGGCCAGACCGGTCGTCAATTAAAAAAGCTACTTTGTCTCACTCCCTGGAGTGACGAAAGTGGCAACTTTCCTCACTCTCTGAAAGTGAGGAAAGTCGCACTTTCCTCACTCCCTGGAGTGAGGAAAGTAGACATGTTCGAGCTGCTGAGGTGAAAATTATATTTATTTCTGAAAATATAAGTCTGAAGCGCTCTGACGGGTAGTTTAAAATTTACATTTCGCAATTTTCAGACTACCTGTATGTCTATTCTATTAATTTTGCGTGCATTATATTATCTTTACACGAGTGCCTCAGTTTTATTATTTTCTATATCGTAACTACTTTGAAAAAATCTCGTAACTCATTCTGGCATTCAAAAGAAAAATGATGTACAGTCGACGACAAAGATATGTATACACTTTTTCACCTCACTAAGTATGTACAAAGGATTAAGGTGAAAAAGTGTATACACATCTTTGTCGTCGACTGTACCTATATATTGGGATGAGTAGTGAGTAAAGAGCTACTGCGTTTCAAATTAGAATATCTGTGTCAGAAACGAGATTTTTTCAAAGTAGTGATGATATACGTGTAACTCATTGCTGCAATACTTGATCAACGCGACAAGATCAGAAATGTAGACAGGTATTTTAATCTCAATTGGCAATAGTTAAAAAATAATCAATCAGCGGTTTTGGTCTACGCGAGTTCCGCGACCCCTGTTCCCTTAACATGAGTTGTGACATTGAGGTTTTCGATAACGAGTATCGAGTTTACTATATGTGCATCTCGTTCACACTAAAATAGTACAATCGTGATGCACAGATAAACTCGATACTCGTTATCGAAAACCTAAATGTCACTACTCATGTACCCTTACCATGACCCTTACAAAACTTCAAAGTCCCAACTCATGGTAAGGGTACTGGGCCCGCTTGCTCTCGCGGCTCACAAC
Source organism: Grapholita molesta (assembly GCA_022674325.2). Lineage (NCBI taxonomy): Eukaryota > Metazoa > Arthropoda > Insecta > Lepidoptera > Tortricidae > Grapholita > Grapholita molesta. The sequence goes on from CP053132.2 coordinate 6,815,673, forward strand.
GCCGGTACCGTAACACGAGATACTACAATCCGTCCGATCTATCTATTCCTCCTTGTCACATTGAAATGCCTCTACTGTTCATCAAGCTTAATTGCTTTAGAAAAGCGTTTAACCTAATTAGATAGAGGAGATTTTGAAGAGCGCGAATAATTTTAAACGCAATCCAACTGTGTTTAAAGTGGTACTTCTACTAATGCTGTCATACAATAATTAATCGACGGACGATTATTAACGGTTCGGGGTTGTCCGAATATTGAAAATGAATGAACACTCCTGCGTATAATATTGGTATTTATCTAAATAAAAATCAAAGCGTTGTTGTCCTAACTGAACAAATAAAACCTTTACCTGTGTCTTGTGACTTTATCCATAAGTCCGAACGCAAACAATGCAATTCGTTTAAAACAAAGGCTTGTGCTTGAGATGAAGAAGGTGTCACAAAACCGGAATAGACAGGATCTCTACCTGTTTAGAAGGTCTATTGACTATACAAATAGAATCAAAACAGTTTAGTATTGTTTCACTTATACTAAATTCAAGTGCTTGTTAAGTTGTTGTATCATTGATCATTTTCACATGTTGTTGTCGTTGTCTGTTATAGAAAGAATTCATTATTCGTTTAAGTGTTTACAATGATCATCTAAAATATACTTTATTAGCCAAAAAGACCAATCATACTAATATTATAAATGGGAAAGTAACTGTCCCTGTCTGTCTGTCTGTTATTTGCTCACGCTTAAACCGCTGAACCAATGGATGAAATTTGGTATGGAGAGAGTTGGAGCTACGAGAAAGGACATAAGATTTTTTTTATTCAGCAACCATACTTTAAAGAAGGGCATGGCTGCCTGACAAAGTCGCGAGGAAAAGCTAGTCAATAATATTTATGAAAAATACTTAGGTACATATTAAACTTTAACGCAAAAGATAGACTTAGACCAAACGATAAGAAAATCATATCACAGTCCCACTAATGACAAGACTGAAAACAATGATATAATGCAACGAGTCGTCGAGTCAATCTCAGGCCCATGCACGTGTCCGTCGGAGCGTCGCGTCGACTCGCGCGCAGGTGTCGGCGCGGGCGCTGCGCTCGGGTCACGACCTCACGACCCACGTCGGGAAATCTCACATAAAGTCTTGTAAAGTATAGAACTCGAGATTGATCATTCAAGCTTCAGCCGGCAACCCAATTCCACTGAAAGACTTGACCCGTTTTTAGGACAATCTAAACATATTTTTATTTTGAATATACTCTACCGATATCTATATTAATAATTGCAGAAAAAAGTATTTTCGTGTTCCATTGAGAATAGTCAACTTCTTTACATAGATGTTTACGTATATATGTAATTGTGTTTTCAAGACTAGACTAGACCTCTATACTCACTAATACATAGGTATCCACTCCAAAGACACTATGGTCAAACCTACTTATGTACATAATATGATCATCTTACAAGTCAGCTATGGATTAAGACCCCTTGTTTATATACTCTAAGTAAGTATTAGAAATCTCATAGCCTAGCCGCATTCTCGGCGTATTCATAAGTTTGCATTTCCATGGCTGTGCAGAGGCTGCGGCCTCGTGACGTCATCGCAGCGAGCAATGCCTCCGCGCGCCTTGTACGGCGCGGCGCCGGCGCATGTGGCGGATATTCAACGCTGACTATATTAAAGTAAGTAAGTACTTCTGCTACATTTTGTTCCATATACATAATACGTAGCTGTAATAGGTGGTAAGTAGTTTGTTCAATTCAATATCATATCGCTTATCTATAAATAAATCTGCATAGGTGTATGTGATGGGTGATTGGTACCACAGAACATTTTAACAATGGCTTATGTATTCCGTGGCGGGGGGGTACTTAGGTTAGTAGAAATGGAAAATAAGCTAAGTTATTAAGTCTCAATTACTATGTCTCATCAACATTCAATAACCTAACCATCTGCGTTGTATCTATCGTCAAAGTCTTTTAAAAGATTCAATGAAGAGAAATCCCACAGACTGTGGGATTTGTGAATATTGTAAATAAGCAAAGACGAGACTTACAATATTCTATAAATATACTTAATGTGTATAAAAAGATATAATTACATAGGTACGGAATTAATGTGGATTATAAATTATTCATCCTTGTTGCAAGTTTTAATACCTACTCTTAGAATAAGTAGTTAGGTAGGGACGGGTGCTACGAACATCTTTAAGATTGAATTTTACTCAGGTAGGTATATTATATAATAACTTCCTTATCAGATGGCATCCGGATACTTGTCCCCCAAGTATGGCCTGGCCTACAAGAAATGGCCAGTTACATATTTTCCCAACAGGCTATGTCCATGCTCTAAACTTAATGCGATTCTGTTGTCCTTTTAAGACGGTCCGTCGCTGCAGGCATCGTTCATTTTTTGTCTCTAACTCTGCAAGGAAAGTTAACATCGCCTTAAACAAGCGAAGTCGACTTATCGAGCGATCTTGTTATTTATTGAAAGAAATCACTGTCTTCCCACTAACATACCTTAAAGGTATTCAATTAATACTTGAAATCTCATTATTTCCTTTGAAAATATTTTGATCATCTACGTGTTTCTCATACTAAACAATATATTGGTACAATTGTTCCGTTCCGGACCTAAGTGATAAAAATATATATTAATTACTAATGCCTTTTATTTTATATTAAGGGACAACACCCTTCCTTTTCCATCATACATTTTGTTCCTTACGTTACAATACAATTCTTCTTTCAGGTTTTATTTCTTCTTTTCATTGACGATTCAGTTGACACTATTTTGCCGGGCACGCCACACATTCATTATGGATTAAACATAAAAGTGTGGCGCCCTGAGTAGGTACTGTTAACTTTTCCTAGCATACGATAAGGCAAGGATATTTCCACAGCAACATCCTGCACGTGCACATCTCATGAACTTAATATCCGATGTTTATTGGCAAACGTCGTGCATCGGAATGTGGGCACATTCTCAGACGAGGTCCCGGTGGCGCAGGTTATCAGGCGCCGCACTATCGGCGCTCCCGCACATACTGCGACCATTACTCAGACAGGGACACAGCTATGACACCGCGGCCATTGTCTACCGATACTGGCCCATCAGGCGCCACAGCCACCGCCTACTCATTTGGACGACAACAACTTCTATTACCAAGGAAACGTTGGGACTCGACGCTGCAAGCACGATCTACTTTCCAATTTGACCAGAACTTGCCACATGTAAATTAAGTAATGACTCTAAACAGTACGTAGGTGGGATCATCGTGGGTAGTACATAAGCGTCTGCAACACTGGTCCCACCTGGTGTCTTACTGTAATATTAGAAGTTTACTGTTCTATGCCACCGCGTAAATTACACAGCTGCGCGAACATTTTGTACCTCTGTTTCTATTCCAGCTACAAAATAGTGTTCGTGCCTGTCAGATATCCAGACAAAAGGCGTAATCAAGTAAGCCGTTTCATGTAATGTCATATTTTCGGATGGCGAAGCGGATCTAAGATTGATAATTATAACATTTCGGTAATACTTATTATGTACGTTTGTTGAAAAATCGAGCTAAATCAGAAACTGACAAGTGCTCAATATTGGAAGCGTGTTCTAGCAAAAAATATAACCACTTTAATTTAAATTCCGATTCAACCCAGAAAATTATAACGACATGTAATGACTAATCAAAAATCACCTCATTAACAAATCTTGAAAAACATCATGGCATTGTGAATGCTTTAAAAACACAAGAAAAAAATAGACGTTTCTTCAATATAAAAATGCACCTGAGAATGAAGGCGGGACCACTTGACTAATACGTCGATTATTACAAATCACGATCCATTGAATGTCCCTATTTGTTCAGAATACATTGGCAAGTGGGGAAGAGTATCGGTAGGTGGATGGCGCTGCGGAGGAGTATTGGAAGTAGTGTAATGGTGGCGAGCGGTCGGGGGCGCGTCGAGTCTCGTAAAGACGTCTCAGGTAGTGGTTATAATTCGTTTAGTCCAGGGTGCGCCCACATTTTTTCCCCGGTCGGCCACACAGGTGCGCCACTCATCTAATTGACTATTCCGGGGCGCGGCGACGCGGGGCGCGCGGGCCTCGATGGCCCTTTGTTGCACGGATTTTGTGACAGGATTTCCTAATGTATCCAACATTTATTTGGGAATACATTTCACATTGTATGGATGTTATCAACTAAATTAATTAATTTAAATCTGTTTGATAATCAACTTCTTTGTTTATTAATCTCATTTAAATTCAGTAACTAAGTACCTAGCAAAGTTATTATTTATTAACAGTGATCGGCACTAACAGTGCAAAACTGTAACAAAACTTGTTAAACCGAGGTTTTGTAATACTTACCATCAAGAAAAACACAAATAAATCTGGCAAATTAGTGTCCAATTTAGTTCTACATTAGAATCTCGATAAACCAATATTTGGGTGTAACAATATAATGATTTTTATAGATCTAAACACTCTTTTTTGCACGTTTAACGAGTTTTGTTAAAGTTTTGCACCGATAGTGCCGATCACTGTTTATTAATCAGGTATATATTCGCATCACATGGTGTTTTCTTGGAAGTATGTAGGTGGTATTTAAAATCCGTCATTAATTCTAACAATGGGTTATCAGGCTCGTTTCGACCACGCTTGACGATCTGTTTAATTGGGTTCGACTCGTGAACCCGCTCGTTAATTGGCACATGGCGTCTGTATCGCGGACATTAGTTTTATTGCTAAAAGCCTCATGATGTCAGAGCAGATCAATTATTTTGTTGATCTATTTGAGCACTTGACATTATATCGTCCAGCCATCTCTTAATTGGCTCATTATTATAATATGGATTTGCCGACAAAGAAAATATGGTAGTACTACAATGATTTATTTATTTATTTAATGTTTATTGAAGATAAAAATATAAAGATCTCAAAAAATAATTAAATATAAAAATATCCTTCCCCCCGGAAGGACACTGAACACTTTTTTCCTGTATTATTGTTATATATTAACCTACCTAATTCCCTATAATATGACACCCAATTTAATCATTGCATTATTTTTATTTTCTAATAATACTTATACAACAAAATTACAATAACTACTTACTCTAGCTAGATTGAATCTAAAAAGCCCTTGAGGCATTGATACGTTGTGCGAGGAAGCCGCCTGCTCTTCGGTCACCAGTTACATCAAATAATCTCTCATCATCTAATCGAACTCATTCGATTTAAGTTATTACGACTTGTTAAATCATCTTACACATGTTGAGGCAACTAGAATATATAGTATATACCTACTATACTATAACGAAGACAAGTCAATGTACACGTCATCATGTGTAAGTTGTATTATAGTTTAGTATATATTCTAGTTGTGGACAGTAACTTGTCTTCGCCAGTATGTCGATCTGCTGTATCGCGCTATGATAACGTGTACTGCTAACTCAGGAGCCATTATCAGTAGGTAAAGCCATTACAATCGCGATCCCGAACCGAAGAAGCGATTATTCGCTTGCGACGATAAATCACACCTGATAAGCGCTATGGGAAACGTTTCGATCGAAACAAAATTTCTTTAAACGTCATGTCAATTGCACTCACAGAGCCTATCCTATCAAATACGAGTATAATATATTTTTAACATTGCTATGAGCCGACTGGCTCCAAAGAGTAATGCTAATGCATGCACGTAGGTGACGGGAAGCATTTACTGATTGGTCAGCACGATGGCAACAGCGGCAATAGAACCAGAGGCGCCATTTTGAATAGAAGCCGAAGGCGCTGGCCATGGGAGGTCCACTCGGCATCCGGCGCCGCCATTAACATACAACGCGCCTAGAATCACCAACACCATTAACACCGATTACATTTCATTCATAGGTTAGGCACAACTTGAAATGAATGTAATTTAAAACATGATATAAGGAATATCGAAGAACTTACGAGCTGTTCAAACTGGCTTTAATATCAGGATAAACGACCACAACTCAGGGTCGATCGCATGTTTCGACGTCATGAATTTTTAATCCAATGACAATTGCACATCGTTAACATTTCCTTCGGAGGTCGCAATTATTTGCACTTTGTTCATTAAATCGCACGGGCGGAGGCTCGCGACAGGTGGCCCCGCACGTGTCGCCGACAATAAAACGCAATGAATGTCAAATGTCATCTCCCGCCACCAAACGCGCCCTCAGGCTCAGTAGCGACCTTCTGTGACAACCCTAAAACGCAATTCTCATCGTACGCCGCACTACATACGTCATTTCTAGCCCCCACAATCCCGAGATACTTTCTGATTCCATATCATTAAGATATTTATTGGCGATGCAAGTCGCCGTTTAATTTTAACGGCTGGGCGGGGGTCGTAAAGGCGAATATCGGTCGACGGCGGGATGCGCCCTCTCGTTGGCCTGACTTTTCATTATCGAGATGTTTTATTAAGGGAGGGCTGATGTACGCGGTTCCGCTGCAAAAGTGCTAGGGCTGCCAGTTAAAAGAAAAGAAACGTAAATACTTTTGCAGACTATGAAGTCATTTTCATTTAAAATTTTGTTAGCGATACGAGGGTAAACCGTCATAGCAAATGCTTCCTGCACACTATCATCACTCTTAAATAATTTCCGAACACTTATTTTTGGATTATTGACGTAATCTGTGTTTTAAATATTTCATGTACCTATTATATTATATCGTCGTCTAGTACCTACCACGCAAGCCTTTTTTGAAAATTGAAAATCTTATTAAAAATTGGCAATTGCAGATGTCAGCCCTAAATCGGATCGACTAGCCGAATATTGAGTTACCAGTAGACGGGGTGTGGGTGGAATGTTTACACTGGGATTTAGGGCCGGGTATTGCATTCCTCTACGGGCCCGACTCACGCTAAACGAATCTGCAGCTATCTAAGCATTTGCATTTGGTTGCTTTCCATAAAGGTTATGTGATACAACAACATCAGCAATAATATCAGGTTAGCTTTAACTCGATAAGAATTATAATCTTGTAATTGCTGGCAGTAACCTACGTGTCGGTAGTATGTGTCGGAAAAACTGAACAACCACTAAGTAGGTTAGGTAGGTATTAACAAATGTTTAAGGAGTTGGGTCGGACAGGCGCGCTGACGCACCGGGCGGGCGGCGCATCAAGTCGCCGCCGCATCAACCATAAACACAGCCTTGTTATAACAACGCCGTATTCTTCGCTAGTTGGCAAAACATTACACAAAGGCCGTGCCACGCGCCGAATTCAAACAATCGTGAGTCAGTTTTCACCCACGACGGACACGCGGACAGCCGCTCACTCACGACTTCAGTACCCTTACCATGAGTTGTGACATTAACGTTTTCGATAACTAGTATCGAGTTTACTATCTGTGCATCTCGTTCGCACTAAAATAGTACAAGCGAGATGCACAGATAGTAAACACGATACTCGTTATCGAAAACGTCAATGTCACAACTCATGGTATGTGTTGCTTATCGATATGAAATCTATGGCGCAGCAGATATCTATGCAAATTGTGGCACGGACAGATGAATGATCGGCCTAAAATATAATCCATTGTTCAGCGACGCAAAGCTACGCAGCTTTTACGAAGGTTTATTTCAACAGGTAATAAGCTCAAATATAGAGACCAGCGGTTTATAGAGTATACATACAGCCATGTATCAAGAAATTCATACTTTAGGTACTTAAATAATAATAGATAGAATGGTACACGATGAATGTAATAAGAACTTTAGATAAGTAAGTTGCTATGTATGTACATTACATACACTTCTGAAAATGGTGTGAAAGAAAACTCGTAGAAAGGTATATGTTACAACTTCAATAAGTTCGCATAAATCACGAATGTTTAACAAACAAGAACATCAACAGATAAACATATTTTACTACACCTATAATGATTTAAACTAAGTCACTGCGTATTTATTTTTACCATATTACTTAGTAAAAATATCAATATACCCCGACATAAAAGAGTAGAAATTAAAAAGTGGCAGCACTGTAGTGTCATCCCTTTCAAATCGATCTAAAAAATAAGGGACGACACACAGTGTTGCCACTTTTTAATTTCTACTCTTTTATGTCGAGGTATATTCCCTCCCTTTGTGGTACCTCCTTAGACAGTGGCAAGAGTCCGTCCGTCGTGAGCATGCGCACTGCCGCCACCCTCACGAGTACATAGGGTGCAACATTCCCTTGTGTCAGCACCGGCTTGAGGAGCTTGCCAGCGTTGCTGATTACTTTCATTGTGTCTTGAGGGTGCATAAATTCTTAACTTCCAACTGCTCAAAGTGAATCTATAAAAGTTTTTTTAAATAGACTATGCAGTAAAACGTGGAGAATTTAGGACGTCTTGAGGTTTATTTTGACAATTTAAAAATGATTATGAGAAGTATATTAACACGTTGGTGGGCAGTAAATGACGTCATCTGTCATGGGCCATAGGAAACAAAAACATACGCGACGCCTTTAGGCGTACTGTCCGTCAAAGTGTTAATATTATTATACCTTTGTAAACGGCTAGGATTGTAAATATTCTTACATAATTATTGCCAAAAACGAGGGGAAAAATTATAGTAAATATCATGGCGAAAAATAAAAATTTAGAAGTCACGCCTTTCATTTTTAGTTAGTTACGTCACAGTATAATAAAGAGTACTAAAGTAGTTACTAGTTACGTTTAGTTAGATAGGTGTTATGATATAAGAAGCGATAAGTTCGCATTTAAACCTTTGTAGGTTCACCCTTTCGTACCTACTTTATCATTCAGTGCAATAAAGTGTTATCTATCTACCTAAGTATTTTATAACCCTCAATTAAGCTTTTAAGTTTGTACAACCAACATTTATTCCTTAAGATAGTCGAATTGCGGATAGTCGCCTGCACTACCTATCTTCGCCTAATTATATAAAAATCAAAGTTCCCGCTTTATTTTAAGGGTAGACTGCGCCGAAAACCATTCAATATTCGCGAATCAATTGTTACTAGCTTCACACTGATATTGATGCAGATCGGTGCAAAAATAAAGCGGGAACTTTGACTTTAACATTTTAACTAGGCGAAGTTAGGCAGTGCAGGCGAATATCCGCATCTCGACGTTAACCTAAAAAGAAGCCAAGATGATACAAGTCATATTTGGGGGAGGCTTATGTCAAGCAGTGGACGTCTTACGGCTGTAACGATGATATCATCCTCATCCTCAACCTACCCTGCTTTCTTATTTATTGAAAGTACTTTTTAACAAGGTATTACGTGAATCTTGGCATTTAGCATGTGCTCGCGTGGGAAAGTCGAGATACCACCAGTTAATTTAAAAGCCGCTAATGTAATGTACGCGGTATCCATTCTAAAGTGAAAAATCGAGAGCGGCTCCCGCGGTCAACCTCTACCACTGGCTACGAAGTCACAGTGTTTGACGATCTAGTTAATTTTAATAAATGTTAACATTTAAGGAATGTCTTATCTGTCCAACCATCGGATCATGATAATTTCAAGGATTTATGTTAATTTTACATATACTCGTATTTATTATATAGGTATGTATATAATAGTATAGTTTAGTAAGAGTCACACTTAAAACAAGAGGACTCAGAATTAGTTACTTATACTTAAGCTAAGACTCGGGAAGTTCCTGTTTGACAAGATACAAGAAAGAATTAAATTACAAACAACATTAAAATTGTATTGAATCTTGGAACATTTGTATGAGATGAGATAAGTCTTGGTCGATCGAATATTTGGCACTTTTATTAAAAAAAACGATATTAGAAGTTCGAAGATTCAGAGTATGGACATAGGCATTGCATTGGGGACGAGCGGGACCAGCACCGGCGCAACCGCCGATGCGGCTGATAAGATAAAGCACGATCTATGCCCGCGCGCCGGCTATTTACAGCCACTTGCCGTCTAGCCTGTCAGCCTACGCACTACTATCACACATATGTTGGCGCCTCAACCAGCAATACATACCTTCTCCAGCAAAGCAACATTTAAAACTACTAACTAGCTTAGATAATCTAATATGATCATTGAAACTGATTTGGAGTGAAATCGATAAAAACTAATAAACGAGCATTGGTATGCCGCGGGGCAGACAGATGGCCGGTGGTTTCTAGCGCAACTCCTTACTGATCGAGCCGATAGCATCTAGCACCGCCACCGGTGTTGCGCGCTAATTGCCGTGATCACTCGCTGCGCCCGCGCACCCGCCGATTAACTGGAACTTAATCACGCCGTTTAACATGGATATCTAAACGCCAGTACATTATTTAATTAGGTACTGCATATGAATGCTTGGTTTGATCAATATTAATATAAGATATCACATCTTATTTATCAAAAGTATCTAGGTAAGTACATCTCTTTCAAGATGTCCTGTATTTATCCGATACAGTTGTACACGTCATTATACACTCACCGTTTGTTTTTCATATACGATGAAAAGAGGACCCCGTTGCTTTTATACAACCGTGGACGTTTTGTCATGCCATCGACAGAAAACTAACCGCTTCTGCATACAACCCCGTGTAGGTTATCCTTGCCTATCGTAGCGTAAACGACTTTATAGTCAACGTTCACGATCTATTAGCATGCCTAGCTGAAAGCAGTAAAGTGATTGAGTTCTATCGCAGTAGCTTTTCAGGGGAAATTACCCAAGTCTCAGATTAATATTCTATTATATTATTGGAAATAATATATGTGTGTATGTGTGTGTGAGTGTCTATAAATAATAAATAAGTAAATTAAATTAATAAACTTAATGTACATTCTATTTAATTCATTAAATTTTAAATATGAGTACTAAGTCTCAATATAATAAATATATTAAATAAATTAGTCAAATTTGATCATCAGATAATTAAAATTCAATTATGTGCTGCTCCATGTTACATCTCCCCAATTCCAATTTTAAAATGTCTTATAATCTCAAGGTTCAATTTGCGCAGTGATCTCCCTGCAAAGGTAACAATCGTTATATAGAGTTTAGAGTGCAACGTTCTCAGCTCTGACGCAGATCGCCGCCGATCGCTGCGATTCGCATTCGAGTTTGAATCCCTGCATGAAAACTAAAGTTCTCACCGCCTGTGCTGTCCTCTGTGTACCGTATTGGTGCAAGTGAGACAGCACAGCAATGTCGTGAGTGTCGAGATTCGAAAGGTCGAAGTGGCGACGCGGATCGGGAAGCCGATCGGAATACTCAGGTGTGCGCCCGCGCGGCCGTCGCGTCTCGGATACATTGTTAGCCGCGCGGCGCGGCCCAGAAAATAGAATTAAAAGAAGACTCACAATGCCGCAAAGCCCTTTCAAAACTTACACAAATAAATAGTGGAATTTTAATTCTCACAGAAACAGACTTCAGGTGTACGGCCACTTTACTAATGGCGGCGAGAGGGGGCAACAATGACGACAACAGGCCAGAAAAAAAACAGCCAAGTGCGTATCGAACCTACGTGGTAGAGTTTCGTCAGGGTCGCGTACCTTCGTTCCAAAAGATCAACAAAGATACAGGAAATCACGTAGTACATTATGTAATGCGCAGTATAAGTACTAGTAGTATAGTACTATGGCACATTCGTTTTTTTTCTTAATTAAATAATGGATTTTTCGAAGAGTATCTTTATTAGTAAAATACATAATAGGCATAGTAAATTTCTGAATAAATTAATTCGTGTCTACACTAAGATGCAATCAAAATTAAAAGTCTGGGACAGATATGGATTTTTTATAGTACCTATACCATTCAAATAGGTATACGAGTACTATAAAAAAACCTTTTAGTTCTACAAAGGTAACAACTAACCAAAACATCTGTTATAGTTAATAGATTTTTAGTTTATGTTTCAATTATTGTTTGTACACATTATACTTTACTTTTACATTATACAATGACCCCAAAAACAATAATTTTATAAACTAAGTTATATTTTTATCTTTATGGACAGCAAGAGCTCCAATCAGCTTTAAGCTGAGCTTGATATGATGTTGATGACTGATGAGATACAGTTAAACGGCGTTTGTCGCTGGCATGAAAAAATATTGTAATGTTATAAAAATACAAAATTCTGGAAGTACCGTCAGCAGCAAAAGTGGATACGCGTTTGAGGTGTTCAAAATGAGGTCAACAGATTTCTATTGTAAAGAGAATAAGAGCGCGTGTAGGTCAACAGATCTCTATTGTAAAGAGAATAACAGCGCGTGTAGGTCATTTTGAACACTTCAAACGCTTAGCCACTTTTGCTGCTGACTGTACAATGGGTATCCCATATTGGCTTCGCAATCGCAAATCTTATCTGCTTAAACTTTGGTCAGTTGTTTTAGGTTGTTCTTTATATAATTTTCGTATTATATTTTTTACGCTTACGTCCGAACTGACGCCTTTGGCCTTACGGACCCGACATGCTCTTAAATTCAAAGCCTTCTAAATTAAACAGATTTAAATAATTACGTTGGATTTTAAAAGGATCATCCCTTTGAACCGTTCAAGGTACCGCGGACGTTGCCCACAAAACGACAAACGATACGAAAATATGTAAAGTAAGCAGGCTGTGGTAATTTTAGATAAGGAGGTACCTTGATCATAAATGTATTCTTAAATAAATTTGTAGAACGTAAAAGTACTTACTGGATAAACGGTATCTCCTAAATGCTTAACGTGATAAGTTTTTTAGCTATTTATTCCAAAAGTTCCTCGTCGCAGGTTGTTGATATGTTACATACATGTTTTGTTGATATTTAATTATTTATTCGTATTCGTATTTAAATCGTGTACCTTGCTCATTTCTTAATTATTTTGTAACTGCGGTTCCCCGCGATACAAGCGAAACCTAGTGCCCTGCCAAACCCTGTAGGTAATGTACTATTTGGATAATAAACGTCCTAACTTATTACTTGTAATTATAATAATTTTGGACAATTTTATGACAAGTAATAATGTATATATTTTATTATAAATCGACACTTCGACACTGTGGTTACATTGTATTGTATTATTTAAATTACATCGAAATGCTTACATCGAAAAAAAATTTTTTTTTTAATTAAATAGGTAACATTAACCTACTGTAGTGTTGGATCTTTTTTTTTGAAATTATTAACATAACAGTACAGTCTTTTACCTACTATTAGCTACCTCTACTATTAGCTTGTGACCGCAAAGTTTGTCTGCGTAGACTCCCCATACAAAAATAATAATTGAAAAATTAATTTCCGAGGTCTAAACTATTCAAATTCAAAAAAGTACCTATTGATTAGTATAGATCAATGGATTCAAATTTTGTTTAGCACGAAATTGCTATCATAAGAACCATTAACACCTAGTAGATTTATTTTGATGTATCGTAATATCATTGCGCTAATTTACTAATTTTTATGATATTCAAACGGCATACACCTAAATAGCGACTACTTCTTAGCAAACAAAAAGTCGTTAATATTTTCTTCATACATGCATGCACAATGTACAGCGCCACCTACTATTCCGCATGAAAAGCACTCAATTTAGTGGAGTCACCTGGTTTTCAGCAAAAACTTTATACTAAATACTAATTGATGTTTAGCGCCATCTCTAGAAATTAGCTTAAACAGATTATTAGGATAATACTAGAATTAGTTTGCCTACTCACCACAAGATGGCGCAGTTAAAAAGATATTCATTATTTTTCTAGAATGGCAACCCCGTACGTATAAAACTAGACGCCATGATGGAAAATGCTTCTTTTTGATTGGTCAGTTCCACGGATGTACGTCTCGCTCATGAATCAATGGCAGTTGTGCTGGCCGCCATCTTGCGGTCCTGTGAGCGGCGAAAAGGAGGCGCCGGCAAGTTCCATAAATATATCAAGCCGCATTGCGGCAATCAACCGTCCATCAATACAGGTAATTACACAAATTATATTATAGCACTCACGTGTTGTGTTTCTGACTAATATTTGCACTTGGTATCTCCACGAAAGATCGGTATCGTTCGTGGTCGTTTATAGGGTGCAATATTAAAATATGCTCACCCATTCGAAAACACAAGGTTCTCTCTGTTTTCGTCAGTTACGAGCTAAACATTTTATCTATATTTCCATAGCATATTCCTCGCTAGTGTTAGAACTTCTAACCTAAGTAAGACTTCATTGTTTCAGGTTGAATGAAATAAGTAATTCAAAATGTATTTGTACAATTTGACTTTACAAGGCTCTACAGCTATTACCCATGCGGTGCACGGGAATTTCTCCGGGACGAAGCAGCAGGAGATCGTTATATCTCGTGGGAAGATCTTGGAATTACTGCGACCTGATCCCAATACCGGCAAAGTCCACACTTTGCTGAAGGTGGAGATCTTTGGCATTATCCGTTCGATGATGTCATTTCGGCTCACCGGCGGCACTAAAGGTAAGACTTCCACCACGTGTTTATATTTAGGTCACAGATTAAACGCCATTGTAGATTAGGTAAGGTTATAATTTGGACATGCGGGTTTTACTAAAAACACCTTTAAGTATGTGTTTTTTAACAGCTACCTAATTATGCTGAGATAAATCTTGTTACAATCTGTTTGCACTGGAACGTCTGGAACTATAATCTAGACCCCAGCGGCGCGGCGCCAGTAATTATTTATTTCATACGTACCTACACCGTATTTACCTAAAGCATAGTCGTATACACGAAGCTATATCAAATATGCAGATTACGGTACCGAAACATAGTCCCCGTAACTAGCTATACTGTCGATTTTTTGCTAGAGAACATAGGTATTTTAGCTCACCTAATTCTGATCATATCGTAAGAGGCCTCGTTATATTAAATATTTTATTTGAGTATATTGCAGCAGAGATTCGAATTTTTCGACGACACCTTAGAATACGTAATACCTCTTCTTGCATTGTCTTGCTCCATCTTTCTACTATTCGAAAGAATGGGATAACTAGATGCAAAGATTATATGCCATCGCGTCGCTCTTGGCAATTTATATGATAGCTGGGATGTTCGTAGTATGGCACATTTCTATGTGGCCAAAAACTTTTATGTATCATTATGTTTACTTTGTTGCTTCATTCTAATGCTCTTTACAGATTATATTGTCATTGGATCAGACTCGGGGCGCATTGTCATCCTAGAATATATTCCCGCTAAGAACATACTTGAGAAAGTTCATCAAGAAACCTTTGGCAAATCTGGATGCCGTAGAATAGTACCTGGACAGTACTTAGCTATTGACCCAAAAGGCAGAGCAGTTATGATTGGAGCCATTGAAAAGCAAAAGCTAGTGTACATTTTGAACAGAGATGCTGAAGCTAGATTGACTATCTCTTCTCCATTGGAAGCACACAAGTCCAACACCCTGGTGTACCATATGGTTGGAGTGGATGTCGGATTTGAAAATCCAATGTTTGCTTGTCTTGAAATAGACTATGAAGAAGCTGACTCTGACCCTACAGGTAATTAAATGACTTAAAAAGATGTTGAATTCATATCTTCAATATTTGAAATTGTTATTGTCTATTGTTGTCTTTTTATAGCCATAGTTAGTTTAAATGAAACCTTTTCACTTCTGCATGCTGTAAAAAAAATCCATCGCTGTAAGGTAACTGAAGTGATTATTTTGAGGTCCGTGTTTCCGATTGATAGTGACGCCAGATCCTCCTAACTTATGATTTTCCATATCCTAATTCCCTTCTTTCAACTGTTAACAATTCTCTATTATTAATTTTTTTAAATACTTTCAGGTGAAGCTGCACAAAAAACTCAACAGACATTAACTTTTTATGAATTGGATTTGGGCCTGAACCATGTTGTAAGAAAATATTCAGAACCTCTAGAGGAGCATGCAAACTTCCTAATAACAGTGCCTGGTGGCAATGATGGACCCTCTGGAGTACTTATTTGCTCTGAGAACTACTTGACATACAAGAACTTGGGCGATCAACATGACATCCGCTGCCCTATTCCTCGACGGCGTAATGATTTGGATGACCCTGAGAGAGGCATGATTTTTGTATGTTCAGCCACTCATAAGACAAAATCTATGTTCTTCTTTTTGGCACAAACTGAGCAAGGAGACATCTTCAAAATAACCATAGAAACAGATGATGACATGGTCACAGAAATAAAACTGAAATACTTTGACACTGTTCCAGTCGCCACATCCATGTGTGTCCTAAAAACTGGCTTCCTATTTGTGGCCTGTGAATTTGGAAACCAGTAAGTAACACATTTAATTAATTATTATCAAACACCGAATTTACGGGAGCATATCTGAACTGACGTTTAATAGTGCAAGGACAAATTAAATTAATTTTATTACTTGATATCGATATAAATCACATACAACCGTTGTGTAATTTTTAGAATGCATTTTCGACCTAATTAAATAAACAAAAAGGTAATTAACACATTTGCTGCCACCCTCTCCAAAAAAGTATGGAAATGAACGCACATGTGTGTTGGTGAATGCGTTAATTGGATTGCTAAGTATTATTTTTTTTAATTATTGAATGTAATGTCAATACTTGTCACAAGTGACTTGGAGACCTTCAATGTCAGATATCCGTTGTTTACTTATACATACTTGTGAAAGAGGTTTGCACACTGTTAACCTTTTGAACGCCTTTCCTCTCGCGTCAAAATATGACGTGTACGCCATGGTATGACTTGTGAAGAACAAATATAAACCTTATTGCCCGGAATACACGAAGCTAGTTTTTCAAGCCAGTATAGTAAGCTAGTGCCAGTAAGCTAGCAAGCTAGTGCGTCTATCTTCATGTATACAAAACTAGCTTAACTTTCAGGCTAGTAAGCTAGTGCTGAAGCCAGGATAGTTTTAATAGCTTGCCGTCCTATTTTATGAGCTAGTAGCGCCCCCCCACACCGATTTCGCTAGCCTGGCTTGTGTACTATCTTCGCGCGGCCGGTGAAGCTAGTATCCGTCCGGCGAGTGCCATTTGTCCATACACGTTTTTTTAAATATATCTCGCAAGTAATTCATCTAGTACACATTTACATAGTTTTTTAAGTAATTGTTTCATTCATGCATAAAACTATCCTGGCTGCAGCACTAGCTTACTAGCCTGAAAGTTAAGCTAGTTTTGTATACACGAAGATAGACGCACTAGCTTGCTAGCTTACTAGCACTAGCTTACTATACTGGCTTCAAAAACTAGCCTCGTGTATTCCGGGCATTACATTGTTATTTACGATGTCGATAAATTTAGTCGATATTTAATTAATCACTAGCACTGGTGCAATTTTGCCCCTGTCACTGGTGTTTGATACATGCATTTTTTTGTATGCATGTGGAACCTGTGAAATGGAACTGTTCCAGACTCACATATTTGTATAAACATGCTATATAAAATATTCCCTGAACCAAGGTCCTACCCTTTTATATGGGGTAATGCACACTGATAGTGGACTAACAAGTAAAAAATAATAGACATCATGTGTGAAAACTTCCTAATTTGGCCTGTAATCTAAATTTAAAAGTTAATTACCGATTCTTTTGTTTTATTGCAGTTACTTGTACCAGATTGCTCATTTGGGTGATGAAGATGATGAACCTGAATTTAGTTCAGCCATGCCCTTAGAAGAAGGTGACACATTCTTCTTTGCTCCAAGGCCTCTTAGAAACCTGGTACTTGTGGATGAGCTGGATTCACTCTCCCCCATATTAGGTAAAAAAATAATTATTATAGCTAACCCAACCCATGACAAAAGATTTATAAAAAGTAAAAGAAAGTAATTAACTTAAGTACGAAAACTAACTTCTTACCTATGATGTAAACAATTTCGCTCCGTGTTTCATCTGAAAAACATTGACGATTACTTAACCAGATCTGAGATACATTTTACAAATAAAGAATCACTATTCATTGTTGGTTAAATATATTCAAGAACTTAATTTTTATTTTAGCTTGTCATGTAGCTGATTTGGCGGGTGAAGATACGCCTCAAGTTTACCTAGCATGTGGTCGTGGGCCCAGGTCCTCTCTGAGAGCTTTAAGACATGGCTTAGAAGTGGCCGAAATGGCTGTATCTGAGCTCCCTGGATCTCCCAATGCAGTATGGACAGTCAGGAGACATAAAGATGGTAAGAATATTTGCAGTCTATTTAAATTTGTTGATTTCATTGTTTTTATTTTTAATGTAAGCCACCCTACATTAGCCACAGTCCACTTGGTACAAACTTCTTTGAACTTTTGAGAAGGACCAATACAACAAACAACAAGATAAAAATATGAGTTCTCAGGATGGTATTTTCTATATTCACTAGAAGAATATAAAGGAGCTTAATGATTATATAAATTGGTCCGTGTTACTGATATACCGTGACGCTACCCAATAACCACTTATGAATGCTCCTTTTTATCAACAAAATACTAATAAAACCCTGGTTGTTTGTCATACATAAACACCAGTGGTTTTTCTTTTCAGAATCTACTTTCGGGCGATGAACATTGAGATGATCTCACCAGACGCACAGGTAGGCATCGGATGCTCCAATTTGCTTCAAGGAGGCTGCCATCACGTGAAGAACGATTAAATTGATGGCTGAATACCCGTCACAATTTTATCATCTACTTTTCTCTTGGTTGCAGAGGAATATGATTCATACATCATTGTGTCATTCGTGAATGCTACATTGGTGCTCTCTATTGGCGAGACGGTCGAGGAGGTGACGGACTCTGGCTTCTTAGGCACCACGCCGACTCTGAGCTGCCACGCACTTGGAAACGATGCACTGGTGCAAGTGTACCCGGACGGTATCAGACACATCCGCGCTGACAAGCGTGTCAACGAATGGAAAGCCCCCGGGAAAAAGACTATTGTAAAATGCGCAGTCAATCAAAGACAAGTAGTAATTGCTCTTACTGGTGGAGAACTGGTCTATTTTGAAATGGACCCGGTAAGTTGATAACTTTGATTTTAATAACCGACGTGTTTACGCGGACGTGCCCCCGGGCGTGGCCGCGTGAGGGTGGTGCGTAGCTGCCGCATGCAGTGACAAGCCCACAACGTCGAACAGCATGTCAACCTCCCGTCAGGTTGAGGTTGGCACTCGGCATATTCCATAGCCAAGCTGGAGCCGCTCAGGCCGTGAAGGCGGCAAAACCATGCCGTGGACAGACCATCATAATGTATATGATAAATACTCGCTAAATTTAGGTAGTTACCCTTATTGAAGATTCCTTTTTTTTTACAGACTGGCCAACTTAATGAATATACAGAGAGGAAAAAACTATCTTCAGATGTGTCTTGCATGGCTCTGGGCTCTGTTGCTACTGGAGAACAAAGAGCTTGGTTTTTAGCTGTAGGACTTAATGATAACACTGTCAGGATCATCTCATTGGATCCATCGGTATGACCTCACTTTTTTATTAAAACTTTTTTACTATTTCTGTTTTCAATGATGACACCAGGACACCACTGATTTTTATGATTACAACAACCATAAAATGCGTTATTCAATCAATTCTGAAAAATATGTCAATAAGCGTGATATAATACATGCACTATGACTCGGAGTTTTCATACCCATTTTTCTTTTAGGACTGTTTAGCGCCACGGTCTATGCAAGCCTTACCTGCTGGTGCTGAATCTCTATGCATAGTGGAGCAACCTTTTGAATCAGGTGCAAAATCTGCTTTACATCTCAACATTGGTTTGAGTAATGGTGTACTACTGAGAACAACACTGGATTCTGTCAGTGGAGACCTAGCTGATACAAGAACCAGGTAATTTTGACAAAAAAAAGTTTGATGCTTTTAGATTCATAAAAAAAGCATTTCCATGATGTAAACAATTTCGCTCCGTGTTTCATCTGATAAACATTGACGATTACTTAACCAGATCTGAGATAAATTGAATAATAATTTGCGCCAGTCGGCATAAAGGAATAACGTAATCATAATTTAATGTTTTCGTTCTTAGATACCTGGGATCAAGACCAGTTAAGCTGTTTAAAGTAAGAGTACAAGCAGCGGAGGCAGTTCTCGCAGTATCATCAAGAACATGGCTTGGATATCATTACCAGAACCGTTTCCACCTGACCCCACTTTCCTACGAATGCCTAGAATATGCTGCAGGGTTCAGTTCAGGTAAGCAGATTTCGTCACTAATTTACATTTCTAGATTACATGACTGTTGCATTAGTTCGTGTTACCGACGTGTTCGCGAGGCCGCGCCTCTGGGCGTGGCCGCGTGAGGGTGGTGCGTAGCTGCCGCATGCAGTGACAAGCCCACAACGTCGAAAAGCATGTTAACCTCCCGTCAGGTTGAGGTTGGCACTCGGCATATTCCATAGCCAAGCTGGAGCCGCTCAGGCCGTGAAGGCGGCAAAACCATGCCGTGGACACTTGTTCTTCCATTATTTGCATTTTTATTATTTTCCAATTGGATACTATTTACATTACTATTTTCTTTCCAGAACAATGCGCTGAAGGTATCGTAGCGATCTCATCTAATACACTGAGGATTTTGGCACTCGAAAAGTTGGGAGCTGTGTTTAATCAAACTTACCTCCCACTGGAATACACTCCGAGAAAATTCGTTATCAACAGTGACAACAATCAAATCATAATTTTAGAGACCGACCACAATGCATACACTGAGGAGATGAAAAAACAAAGAAGGTAATAACTAAAAACAGTGTGTAGTCCAGAATGTATAGCATGGTTTGAGATATGAAATGATGACATCATACACACTAATCTTAATTTAATTGAAGATATACCTGCAGTACTGACTTCTTTCCTTGTTTTACTAATTGTGTAGAAATAATAACATTTGATTCAATGTAATAACTTATTGTTCAGAGTGCAAATGGCTCAAGAGATGCGCGAGGCGGCCGCCGGCGGTGGGCCCGAGGAGCAAACGCTCGCCAACGAAATGGCCGACGCCTTCCTCTCGGACGTGTTGCCTGAAAACGTTTTTTCGTCCCCCAAAGCTGGCGCAGGTAATCATAAAAATATTACAGTACAGTAGTTACAGTAGTTTTTAGAATATTATGGCCACATTCTCTGGGCAAGAGCAGATGTAGCCCTCGAGCACGTCGACTCTAATCGGATGTGGCCATATCATATCCCAGCGTTAATCCCAGATGATCTTTCTGTAAGTCATTTGATTCAAGCTAGGGAAACATACAATATAATATTCCAATCTAACATAGACGCTATGCGAATAGAGGTTTGGCCTAGCGGGTAGTGACCCTGCCTATGAAGCCGATGGTCCCGGGTTCAATTCCCAGCGAGGGCATTTATTTGTGTAAGGAGCAGAGGTATTTGTTCTGGAGGTCAGGGGTGTATTTTAAGTATTTATATTTTATATATATTGTTGACCGAGTACCCACAACACGAGCCTTGAGCTTACCATGGGACTATGTCAGTTTGTGTAACATTTATGAATTATTATGTATAGGCATGTGGGCGTCTCAAATCCGCGTGGTGGACATGGGGTCGGGCGGCGCGGCGCCGGGCACGCTGACGCGGCTGCCGCTGGAGCAGAACGAGGCGGCCGTGTCGCTGTGCGTGCTGCGCTGGGCCGCGCACGCCGAGCCCGCGGCGCCGCACCTGGTGGTGGGCGTGGCGCGCGACGCCGTGCTGTCGCCGCGCGCCTGCGCCGCCGGCAGCCTGCACGTGTACAAGATGGCCGCCGCCGGCAAGCTGGAGCTCGTGCACAAGACGCCCGTGGACGAGTACCCCGGCGCGCTGGCCGCGTTCAACGGCAAGCTGCTGGTGGGCGTCGGCCGCATGCTCCGTCTGTACGACATCGGCCGCAGAAAGCTCCTGCGCAAATGCGAAAATCGCCACATTCCCAATCTTATTGCGGACATCAAGACGATCGGCCAGAGAATCTACGTCTGCGACGTTCAGGAGTCCGTGTTCTGTGTGAAGTACAAGAAGCGGGAGAATCAGCTGATCATATTTGCCGACGATACGAACCCTCGGTGGATCACCAACAGCTGTCTGTTGGATTACGACACGATCGCGATGTCGGACAAGTTCGGCAACATTGCCGTAGTGAGGCTTCCGCAGTCTGTGTCGGATGATGTCGATGAGGACCCCACAGGAAATAAAGCTCTTTGGGATAGAGGTTAGTTGACTTATATTGTTGTTTTACTCCTAAAATAGATGTCCCTAATCTCAAGACGTAATTTTACTTAAATTGTCAAAACCAGTTGCTAATCTAAATGATGATATTCAAATATACACATGCTAGACTAATGAAATTTAGTGATTCTACTTATCCTATTCTGACTTAGTAGTATATCTTAACACGCTATAGCGCATTCTTTTGCACAACTATAACACTATTCTTTTACAGGGCTTCTAAACGGGGCATCTCAAAAAGGGGAGATAGTCGTTAATTTCCACGTGGGCGAGACTGTAACGTCACTACAAAGAGCAACGCTGATCCCCGGCGGTTCGGAGGCGCTGCTGTATGCGACCATCAGCGGCTCGCTCGGAGTGTTGCTGCCGTTTACCTCGCGGGAAGACCACGACTTCTTCCAGCATCTCGAGATGCACATGCGGAGCGAAAACTCTCCCATTTGCGGACGAGATCATCTCTCCTTCAGAAGTTATTATTACCCAGTTAAGGTGAGTTGACTTAAAAAACTATGAAAGTCGCCATTAGATATCGGAGTTGTGGAGGTCACAAATATCTGAACATGCACTTTATTGCCTTTATTTCTTTGGTAAATTGATTATCTCTGAACTAAAACACAAAAACAAAAAAATCAGATTTAAATCCATGGTTAGTCAGCAGATACCCACTTGACGTGGATACTTGTGTTACACTGTGGATAGATCAAGGTTCGCGTGAGGCGACGCGCCGACTTGCCGTTATGGCGGTGGCGCGTGGCCCGCGCGGGCTGCACTCCTGAGAGTCGGGAGCGTCGCTGTCGGCGCTCTCGTAGTATATGGAACGAACACTTCCCCTCAATCTACTTCAATATTTCAATCTGACCTCAAAGCATACTAATTACCTCTTTTTTTTTTCAGAATGTGATAGATGGCGACCTTTGCGAGCAGTTCAACTCGCTAGAGCCTTCAAAGCAAAAAGCGATCGCAGGTGACCTGGAGCGAACGCCCGCTGAAGTATCCAAGAAACTAGAAGACATTAGGACAAGATACGCGTTTTAAGATAATTTGTAATTGTGATTGCATTTCTAGATAAGAAATAAACTTAAGAATATTCTAAAATTTTTATTTTACATCACTATGCATTGTTACAATTCAAGACGTTGGCGTGTACGTCACATTTCGACGCGAAAGGAAATGCGTTCAAAAGGTTAACATTTACCACTACATTACCCTTTTTGTAAAGGAAAACATCAGTGAGGACGCTGGGCCTAATGCCTTTGTTACCATGTGGCAAGGATCATTAAACTTACAAATGCTGACGATGTATTATAACAATTTAGTCGAGTCTTTCAACTCTTTCGGTTAAGATATCTGTATCGATATATTTGGCCATACTGACTGTAACTAACTATATGACGCTGAGTGTACAAGTCCACACTGACTGTACAGGTTCACAAAATTATTCGTGGAGGCCACTACCCTCAATGAGGAATACGACAACAAGGACAAGGAAGGAGGTACATACAAGTACAAAGTATGTAGATAGATAGATGTCGGGTGCGACTAAACTCGCGTGTTCCTCTGGCCGGACATGGACACCCGAGCCCGATTTGGCTATAATTGCAGTACTTATATGTAAATACCAGTTAGTCCAGTTATGTACTTTTTGTAGGTCGGAAAATGTATGTACCTCCTTTGTTTTGTAGACAGTGGACCGGCTGTAGAATATACTCCGTAGCAGGTCCTCGCCCGAAACGGTCGCAACCCGCCACTTCAAAATATGAATGTCAGTAACAAAATAATGTACCTATCACGTACCTTCTGAATAAAACATCTTTTTGTAAAGAAAAAGCTTTATATTTTTTTATACATTAAAATAAATTGCGTACAAGCGCCTGTAAAAAGTTAATAGCAACATTACAAAATGTGAAGGTTAAGCTGAAAGGGTCTAGATAAGGGGGAGTTTTTCGGATCGAAAGGTGTGGTATGAGATGAGTAATGATCGTATGAAATGTTTGACATTTTCTTATCCATTAATTTTGAACTTTCGATCGAGATCAGACTTTTCCCGATGGAAAATAGTTATGCACTTGTTTGGTACATCTGTAGTTGATTAAACTCAAATAACTGTTTCCTCTTTGCTTGAGTTCTGACATAATCAAGAAGTGCTTTTATAATTTTGATTTGGAAGCAAGGATCTCTTGTTTTTACTATACCTACCTACGCTACAACAGCTCATGAAAACAGGAAACTAAATTAGGCCCAGTTTCCATACTAATTAAAAGTACTTTTGAAGCACTGCTTAGATCTAAGTTATATTTTATACGTGTGCTTGATGGTGCTATTAACGTCATTAAAATACATATAATTTACATAATACGTGCATGATTTATAATTTATAATATTGAAGCATCTGGCTACTTTCATTCTGCGTCATTCTTGTTTATCTTACATGCTAATAAGCATGACTGTGAATAGTGTGATGTACCCGTCCATTGCATTACTTTCTATCGAGTCGCCTCATAGATAGGCGTAATGTTCACGTACAAGTACCTACCTATCTAATAATGTATACTTACTTAAGTGATTCCAATTAAACCAACAAATGGCC
The DNA here is from genome assembly GCA_022674325.2 of Grapholita molesta. Taxonomy (NCBI): domain Eukaryota; kingdom Metazoa; phylum Arthropoda; class Insecta; order Lepidoptera; family Tortricidae; genus Grapholita; species Grapholita molesta. The sequence continues at coordinate 6,840,372 of CP053132.2, forward strand.
GACATAAGTACGTGCCAGGTAATTAATCTGACCCAATACAAAATTTCACGTCATTTCGTGCCCTAAATGCAAATGTAAAGAAAATAGCCTCACGTCCTTTTGAGCACGTGAAACATAACGTCTCCATAGTTACCGGAAACCACCTCTAGAACACATTCGAGCGTCCGATTTGCGACGAACCACTCAAGTACAACATCTGAACCCGTAACAACATTGCTTATTGGGAGTCATTTTTATATTGGTCGGGTTCAGACAGTCGCTCGCCAGTGGTCTGCATGGGAACATTCAGGCCAGTATCGACCGGCGGCTTTCACGAGGCTTTCCTCTGAAACGCTCGCATTCGCGTGACGGCCGCTGAAACGGCAACTGAAGGATCAAGATAAGACGCGGCGGTCTCGTCATTTTTGTAATTATGCTGTATGGTACAGTTAATGTATTGTAATTTTATTGTACGAGGGGTTTCGGATTATGTGTGTGAATCGAACCGCGACCGCCGGACCGCCGCCCGCGCCGAAGCGCGCGCGCTTCCATATTTAAACACCGTTCCGAAGCACTGATTAGTTGATGCACCGTAAACTGCGGTCAAAAGAAACAACGTGTGTGCAATACGACATTAGAAAGTGTAATGTATAGTGTGCGATGCTGTCGGTGCAGGCGAGCAAGCCGACGCTAGTGCAACAGAAAAAGCAGCAGTGGGCGAAGGAGAGAGGTTGGTAGTCCAATGTCCGTCCGTCTGTTTACAAGTTTGTAGTTAGCTGCCATCGCGCGCTGCTGCGTCGCGGTACACTCTGCAACGAATTAACCGCGTTTCGGAGTGATAAGGCTATTATTACGAATATCTACTAGACTATAGACACGCGTGCTGTATTGGTTAGTGGATTTAAAAACTGGAGCACCTGGTACGTACGTACCCATCTTAGTCATATTGTATATAACAAGATCCTTTGCTTCCTTCGCCTCCTTTAAACTGCTTTAGCCGCTGTGATTTATCAATACGAAGCAAAATAATACATACTAACATTTTATTTAATTAAGTACTTCGACATGAAAAAAATATAAATCTTCAACATTCAAAATACACAATGTATAATTTATTGAAAAAAAGTTCCTTCTAGAGTTAGAGACTTAGCGGCTGCGGTAATTTACGTGTCACATACCTACTCACATAACTGAAATAGGTAAGAAAGTATGTACTTATAGGTATTATTAATTTCAAAAGTAATATAATCATTCATTTGCAAGATATCATTTCTGTAAACCAAAATTTAGGCCACTTGTCTACACCTAATTAGGTATTTGTATAGCATCTTTACGGTGGATATTTACGAGAAATGCCCTCATTAATTGAAAACGACGACACACCTGTGTACACTTTGTATGAACTAAATAAACAGTTTCGTCCTCTAAACTCGCAAAAGGCATGTGCTCCAATAAATGCCAATCGAGCACGCGCATGGCGCAGCTAGGCCTAAACGTTCAGCTTTAGTAGCCCTGTAATAAAACACAAACTTTCAAGTTTAAACTCCTTACCACAGTACCGCTGAATCAATGTTCAAGACGTACCTACTCGTATTACATCTCCTACCCTACGTTAAATGTGAAAATTGTTTCAGTGAGAGCGTTGATGTAAGTGTACCTACACTTCTAGTTGATATCTTGTATTATGTAACATACTTACTGTGTATTGTCGCTTAATTCTGTTATTTCTCCAATAACTAAAAAAAAATACAGAAGATTTTACCTACATTTGTATATGTGTAATGCTCTGATCATTTTTTTTTTTTGTTTTTCAAATGTGGATTATAACTACGCGTTCTATTAGTTATGTGCACTTGTTATAAGTAATACACCCTACCAGGCCCCATGTACACATTTTTGTTTTTCTATTTTTGGTTACAAATAAAGATCTCTTATCTCGATAACTATACTTTCTTATATAAAAATATTTTATGCTATTCCCCCAAAGACATAAGTGCAAGAGAATGCCCATTTGTAAAATAAATAAAGAGATAAATTAAGAGAGGAAATTAATTTTCTGCCAATGCACCTTATTAGATTAGAGCTCCTATCAAGCATAAAGTTCTGTAAATTTTACCTAATTTTATACAGCCACACATTAGGAAAGGTAAGGTTACATAAGGTACCTATCTATCATATATGATGTACATTTTTCAGCTCCGTCGGCACAAAATATCTTTATTATATAAAACACTAAAGCTAATCGACTAATTGTGCCTAATAAAAGTTACCCACTCATTAAATTATGCAAGTTGTAACGTAAGTGGATCATAGATATTATCTAATGACATTGATGTACCTGTACGTCGGCGAAGGCGAAGGATTATTACCGTTTCCGGCCTACAATTAAATATATTAAATTATCGTAGCGTTAAACAATAAAAGTAAAACAACGCTCTTCAGGTATCGTTCCCATCTCTATGTATTATGCACTTCCAAAAACATAACACTGGTGTATGAGTATAAAAGTGGACTCGGAATCCATAACATGTATGGGCAAACAGCGACCAAGCTTATGCTGGTTTGTTGAGAATTGAGATGATACACCCAGAGAGTTATATGAAAGGAGGTACAGCAATCGTTAAGCGTGTGCGCGAGAGCGTAACAGCCAAACAAAATATATAGGTACATATATATGTTTCATTATTGCAGGTACCTACTTATTTTCATTTATACTGTGCTGGAAATGTACCTAGGTACTCGTAATAATATAATTCATTGCACGTATTCGTACAATGCGCTGTATTTACCGCCTAAGTATCTTAAAGATTTGCCATTAATGCGACAATAATATAGTTATTTTATTATACTTGTAACGGGTGGCAAGTAGTATTTTACTGGTGACTGATGGAGGCACGAGTAAGTGAAAAATGATTTTATCATTCGGTATATAAGTATAAAGCAAAGCTAGTGATATAAAAATTAAATTCTGAGCGTAGAGTGTTACGATACGAGATGTTATAGTTAAATTAGTTCGAATCCGAGCACACAGCAAGTAAATTTTTAAACGCAGAAAAGAAATGCGTTTAGTCTAGATATTCATTATTCATCTTCATTAATTTATTCATTATTTTTTACAATAGTAAATCCATAATACTTAATTAACTAGTCTTTTACTATAAACTCAATAAATTTAGTAGCGAATTAATGTTTAAATTGTATTATTATCTTACAAGTAGGTATCTACCTAAAAATGTTAGAAATAAAATGATAGTTTCTTAATGATTAAACATTGAGATTATGAGCCATGTATGTAGTTTCCATTGATTAATTTAGAATGCCAATGTGTTCGCTCACGCATGAACTTACCTTACCAACTTACTATTTGCGTGCCTCGGTAAGTTAAATTGCACACTTACATTCGTCGTAGTCGGTATCGTGACAAAAAACATAGTGAAACAATACGGGCTATTAAAATTTTAATATGAAACGACACTAGAATTAGAGCGGAGCTTAATTAATAGGTGAAACCAACGTACAGCGCCCAAGCTAAATGATTTCTTTAAAAGCAGTATATAAAAGTGGTCACTTAGAATTCGCGCAAAAACGACGAAAGGTTTTCGAGTGATATAGAATTGATAATTTTCATGCAAAAAATATTGATTTTTATTTGTGTGCTATACCTTTGATGCTATCGATTTTAAGTTATCGGCCATCTGGTAAATTTTACTTTTCCAAATTATGTAAATCTCTGATGTAGTATATATGTATGAAAAATTGTATAAAACGAGCTATAGATAATCTGATAATCTATTTTTGTCGATATTTAAATCAAAAGAAAAATAGAAAAAAAAATACTCGCAGCGGGACTCGAACCCACATAGCACTGATGGTAGGTACTACCAATTGTGCTATACGAGTACCTCTTATCTCTCGTCAATTTTTTATATTTTTCTTTCGATTTAAATATCGATTATATTTGCTAGCAGACGTTTCTGCTTAATATAAAAACAATCTATTTTTGGATTTTAAGTCTCACAAACATCAGTCTTTAAATGAGCTTAGAATTATTTCCAAAGCTTTGTTTTTTTAACCCTGCTAACCTACTTTACACATCCCGTAGCTACATCGTACCGCACGTAGCGTAATAAACTCGATTAGAATAGATTGTTTTTTTATGGTAACAATCGATTATTTTCATCGTAAGGATCAGAAATGGGCGTCATCCTGACATTCAAATTTTCCGTTCAAAATGACGAGAACCTCTATGACGTCATTAATTCCTAGCCAAGCTCTTGAAAGTATATGGAAAAATAATGATGTTGATATTTGGACCGAGAAATATTGCGTTTATGAATAGTAAAATCGAATGGTACCTCTCAAGGTTTTTGGTTTTGATTAAATTTGTCATTATGTAGTATGTACAGAAGTGGCTAACCGGTTAAGTGTTCAAAATGACGTCAACACTTCTCTATTGTCAAGAGAATAAGAGCGCGTGTAGGAAATTTTGAACACTTCACCCACTCAGCCAATTTTGCTGCTGACTGTAGGTACCCATTTTTACTTAATTATCCCTATTCCAACGGCCTACCGCGAAAATCAATCAGACAGCAAAAAAATCATTGTGCAAAGTACAACATTTAGAAATGCTACCAAAACTATCATTAGTATCACTACTAACGACAACGAATTAAGTACAAGGCTCACTTATGGTAACAAAGATACCCTCAAAATGACAATCAACGATTTACAATTGATTTCCTAACAAGCGGATATGAAAACACAATACGTTGGACAAACGGACAATCAGCTGAATGTGACAATGCCACGGTCTGGTCGATGGTGGCCGCACGCACCCTCGTCCAATCGTGGCTACATTCCAAGGCCATACCAATTATAGCACATTACATCAACTGAACAATGACCTTTCAGTCTTTCACCGCGGCCCTGAATCATGTTCATACCGAAATAGAAGGCTTTTAGAAATATAACGAGTTGACAAAAGCCTTGAGGATAAATCCACGTTAACGTGAAATGGAAGAAGACGAATAAGTAATTGTTAAATTGAGTTTTATTGCTTTTTATAATTTGCTCAAATCACTTATTTACATTTACTTACTTTAAAAATCAAATAATCAGTCAACTCACTTAGTGGAAATGGTACACTACAAAAAAACGAAGAATACGGCTTTTGCTGAACCAAAGATTTCCTTTGGCAGGATTGATCTTTGGATCCCTAAGATAGGTTTACGAAGTGGATCCACCTGATTTTTTCATGCAGGTGGGGGGAGGGGGGGTTTTTAGCCTTAACAAAGTCTGAGGTTAATAACTGCGTAGGGTTTAGGTATACAGTCAAGTTTGGTATCATTTTCGATTAAATCGAATGTCTAAATGTCAGTTCAGGAATAATATTTAGGTCATCAACATCATCATCATCATCATGTCAGCTGAAATACGTCTACTGCTGGACATAGGCCTCCCCCAGGACGACCAAAGGAGACCGATCCTGCGCCTTCCACATTCAGCGGTATCCCGCGACTCTTAACTAGGTCGACGGTCCACCTTGTGGGAGGCCTACCCACGCTGCGTCTTCCAGTTCGTGGTCGCCACTCCAGAACCTTTCCGCCCTAACGGCCATCGGTTCTGCTCGCATTGTGCCCCTTAAGTTTGGCGATCCGGAGAGCTATATCGGTAACCTTGGTTCTACTGCGGATGAAATCATTCCTGATGCGATCACGCAGGGACACTCCCAACATAGCCTTCTCCATTGCTCTTTGGGTGACTTTGAGCCTTCTTATGAGGCCTTTAGTAAGCGACCACGTTTCAGCACCATATGTCATCACTGGCAACACACACTGGTCGAAGACCTTCGTCTTGAGACACTGCGGGATATTGGAAGAAAAGATGTGTTGTAGCTTCCCGAACGCTGCCCAGCCGAGTCGGATTCTACGATTGACCTCCTTCTCGAAGTTGGATCTTCCCAACTGGATAGTTTGACCTAGGTATAATATACTCACCTACAACTTCGAGTGTAACGTCTCTGGGAGACTCTCTCATTACAGTGGGAGTTGGTACGACATGGGCATTCGACATGATTTTTGTCTTGTCCATGTTCATCCTTAGACCAACTCGCTCAGAGGCATTACTGAGGTCATCTAGCATTATGCTCAAATCCTCCATGGTCTCAGCCAAGACTACGATATCGTCGGCAAATCCATGGTGAGTGATGTACTCGCCGTTGATGTTGATTTGATGCCTTTCCTCCTCCAGTCCAGAGTCTTGAAAACATCCTCCAGTGCAGCAGTGAACAGCTTTGGAGAGATAACATCTCCTTGTCTGACCCCACGCTGCAATGGAATAGGTTTCGAGCTCCGGTTCTGAAGTCGGACTGACATGGTGGCGTTCTCGTACAAACATTTCAGCACTCCGATATAGCGGTAGTCCACTTGGCACCGTTGGAGGGATTGTAGCACAGCCCAAGTTTCGATCGAATCAAAGGCTTTCGCGTAGTCACAAACGCCGAACAGAGGGGCAAGTTATACTCCTCAGTCTTCTGTATAACTTGACTTAGCGTATGTATGTGGTCTACGGTACTAAAGCCTCTTCGGACGGCTTGTTCGGGAGGCTGGAAGTCATCTAACTTGCGTGCGAGACACGAATCGTCTCGCACGCAAGTTAGAAGAAGATGAATTACTACTTACTTGAAAACAGCTTGTAGACATGGCTCAAAAGTGAGATAGGTCGATAGTTCTTCAATAAAGCGTTGTCGCCTTTTTTGAAGAACAACACCACCACACTTCTGTGCCATGCCTTTGGCGTTCTGCCTTCCAGTAGGACAGAATCGAACAGCTTCTGAAGGGCCGTTAGGATCGATGTACCACCCGCCTTCAGAAGTTCAGCTGTTATTCCGTCCTCACCTGGCACCTTGTTGTTTTTGAGCTGTTCAAGAGCCATTCTAATCTCGTACAAGCAGATGTCTGGGATATCTTCAGTATAGCGCCGGGTTAGTCTGGCTCTAGGGAATTCCGCCAGATCTACGGGTCTGCTAGTTGATGTGTAAAGCTGTCCGTAAAAGCGCTCTATCTGATTCAGAAGCTCAGGTATGATGAAACGACCCTACCATCATTAGTTTTCAATCTGGCGAGCTGGCTTTGCCCAATAGACCTTAGAGCCCTTGTTATGTTCAATGGCCTCTTTAATACGATCAGTATTCAAATGGCGCATATCACGGGTAAGGGACTTAGAGATCTGTCTATTGAGCTGCCTGTATAATGTCGCATCAACTGAAGATTGTAGGATCATCTCGCTCCTTTCCTTAAGCTTCGCTCCGAGTAGAGCTAGAGAGCCTTTTAGTTCTACTGCTCCGTTGGGCCTTGAAGAACTTAGACCCGGAGCTGTGGACAGCTTCTGCAAACCAGTCGTTGAGTTCGTCCACCTCGCAAATCGAAACGGCTCCGGAGCTCTAACTGAAAGCTCTCGGGGTTTTGGATTTGGATAGGTGCTGGCCGGAGTGTAGACTTCATCAGTCGCGAACGTTCTAGCTTAACACTTATATTCAATGTGCCCCTAATCAGACGGTGATCACTACCGGTTTTAACCGTATTGATCACAGAGACATCATTAAATATATGTTTCTTCGTCGACATGATGAAGTCAATCTCGTTTTTTGTTGCACCATCCGGACTCATCCAGGTCCATTTTCTGTGCTCACGTTTCTTGAAGAAAGAGTTCATCATATAGAGTCCCTCTTTCTCCAAGAAACCAGCCAGTAGATGGCCCCGGTGGTTCCGACGTCTGTATCCAAATTGCTCCCCTCTCAGCTCTGTGCCGTCTCTCTTGCCCAGTTTCGCGTTGAAATCCCCCATGTATATTTATGTTCGAATAACTTTCGCTTTTAGTTTGCTTGCTTGTTTGTTTCTACTTTTTTGGGTAATCAAAATCATTGTTTTATATTTTTAATGGACCGCGAAGCACTCATCGTAGATGATGAGAATTGGATCCAGAGGTATTGGGGACGAGGTCTAGGAATCATTGTGACATATTTTTTTTATATTTTGTATTAGATTTTTTTTTAATAAATACTCTTATGTTATTTTTTTATTTTATTTTACGTAGTTTAACATATTTATCGTGCAAATATGAGTCCTAAAATGAATTTGGCATCCTTAAGTCATACGAATATGGTACCAAACTTGGAATAGTAGCACAATTAATGCCTTTATAAAGATTGAGACCCTATTTTCCTCCAGAGCAGAAGCTGCCAAAACCTCAAAAAACTAACATCTAAAATCGCGGTGGCTCCACTTCTTAAATCCATCCTTAGGCCTTAAGGACCAATCCTACCAAAGGAAATCTTTGGTTCAGCAATAGCCGTATAATTTACCTTACAGACGCAACTAACGTTCATTACACTAGTTATATTCCTAATTATTTTAAATAATTATACTTCTACAAATTCATTTATTTTCACATATAGAATATATAAATAGTATTTTATACAATTGTGACATAATGAAGAGTAAAAGGCCAAGTCTTATAAAATATACGGCATTTTTACACCTAGGGCCACAAAATTATATTTTCCAGTCAGAGTGTAATTGCAAAACTGTCTCTGATTGGCCGTTAACGAGACAGATAATAAAAACAATGTGTTTCTAATGCAGGAAAATTTGCCAGGTATCGCAAATTAGTATATAATTTGTATGAAGTTCTATTAGTAGAAATAAGGTTATAGTTCTATACAGCGTATGTTAATGAAGTATTATAGTTGTGTTGGAGGTGTCATAGACAGTCTGATATTGAAAAGTATGTGCTTATAGGTTTGTCTATGTTATCGTAATTGATTGATTAAAGTATGCAAATATAAAAACACATATAAGAATACTATACTAACTATTATACCTACTTACAGAAAACGTTAAAACAAAATAGGGTCAGTTAGGGTTAGATAGATGGACTATTTGTTCTAAAAAGACGCTCTAGACGAGATTCGCCCCGCATCGCTTCAAGTGCCCAATACGTTCGCCGCGTTGTCGCAATGAACAGCAATGGACACTATACTGCCTCTGCACCAGGAGCTAATCGGAGGGTAAACCGAGGCCCCTCTCTAAAACGCCTCCCAAGGCACCAATAAGCTGCCCTGGGAAAAGTTTGCATCGGAGTAACAACACCCAGATATACCTAGTATCCACCCCCAATTAAGGGTACAAACAAATAGTTCCCGAAGTCATGATCAAGGAATACTTATTTCCGAAAATATAGACTACAAAACAAAGTTATTATTAGACCCTTAGTAACTCTTTTTTTAAATGTATGACAGTAGTCTTCAAACGGGATTAACGGGAAAAAAAGACTCCCATTTTACGTATCAAACAGCTTTCTTATTCTAGTGCGAATGATTACTGAAATATACCTACCTAATCCACGTCCACGGAACGGATAGACCGTTATAAAGTAACTACAGACCCTAACCTACCTTTTTGTTTTTATTACCCCTTCATCGTATAAGTATAAGTACAAAAAATTTTCCCCTCATTAGCTCGTAAAGCGCTTGTTTATCCTTTAATACGAGAGGGTAAAAACGCATTTTATCCACTAGTGATCAAAGTAAGTTGACGTCTCATAGCTCTTATTGCTATGGTTTTAAAGTCTAAATTCTCGAAGTACAGCTCACTTGCCCCCGCGGCGGCGGCGGGCGCGGGCGAGCCTCGCTAACGCACCGAGTTGAAAATCGAAGTAGAACATTCGAAAATCGTACTGGCCACAAGCTAGCCAAGCTAAAGGCACCTTTTGTAAAAATGTTGAATCTAAACGCAAAGAAAAAGTCAATGCGACTTTAAAAGTTTTTTTGCATGTTTCACTTTCCTCGTAGTGAGGGGAAAAGTTTTGTGTTACACACGGGTGCAATTGTAATTTACTTCTTGTGTATTGAAACACTCCCTACGCTCAGGATTCTATTTTAAAACCACTCGCTTTGCTCGTGGTTAAACTATAGAATACATTCGCTTGCTCGAGTTTCAATCCCACACTCGCAGTTAAAATACAATTTTGCACCCTTGTATAACATATAACTATTGTTCTATCTACATAATTTATAAGAAAACTGCACTGTCAATGAAAAAGGCTTCGAACTACATACGATCGATTCCCGCGGATTACCCTACTAAATAACTCATCATTGCCGTACCGTACCGTACTAGGCATGCAGTCATATAAGAATATTTATAACTTTATATGCCGCTTGCAGGACAAAAAAACGTGCAGTCACTGAAAATTGATAACCTCCGTTCAAAGGAGTATCGACTAAACTTAAAAAACCCTTAGTGGATAGGGGAAATTTTCAATAGATGTTTTTACGAGTAGCACGAATTTGCGTTTTGAAATAGTTACTTTCCTTTTGACTGTGAACATGGAAGGTTATTTTTATTCCTACATTCTCTCGTTTCGTTTATTAAATTTGTAAAGATTTCTAATTTATCATATTTTACAGAGGAAATGTCTCACCTGTACCTGCCATGGGGTTCGGGAGAGCGCTACACGAACCGTCAAGTGCGAAACCAGTTTGCAAGTACTTTGGAACTACACAAACAACCTTACGAACACCAGGAGGCCAGCCATCAGAGGAGTCCCAGCTTGCCGCCGATACATCACATCGACGACAAATTCAAGGATGATAACAAGAGGACTAAGGAAGTGTTAAATAGGAACATCCCGAGCGCGAAACGATTCGCGTTCTATGATGAGGACGGAGAAGGGGACACCTCGGGCTACGGCAGCGAGACGGTTAACCACAGGGGACAGGGCAGGGTGCACGACAGCGCCCGCAACAACCCTGTCATGGCGTGGCAACACGACACTAAAGAAGACGGGTATTTATTCTTCTCTAGCACATTTCAAAAACATTACTCTAGCAAACATTTTGTCCAATGGGGTTTTAAGGTATTCCTACCAGAGCTTAAAATGCCCAATAGTTGACACTCAGCTGTTACTTAATCACTGAAAATTATGTTAAGTTTGAAGATAACCTATGACAGCAACAACCACACTCGTAAATGCAAGACCCAACCTTGTTATACTACAAATGAACCCAATATTTTATTCGTATTTGTTTGCTCTCTTTATCTGGAAGACGACCGGTATAAGTTCTTACGTTCTTACGTAAATACATTTTATATTCACTTCGGCATTTTGACATGTATAAAGAGCATACATCGTTATCGCGGGAGTAAATATAAATTTGTTGTAGAAGTAGTAAAACAGACTGTCCATTTAGGAAAAACAGACTTTTCTGCCTACACATTATAAGCCTCCAAGAAGTTCATCATAACTAGCACGAAGTTTTTGCTGCATAATGTTAATAAATCTTGCTTTACACTCTGTTAGTAAAAAAATACCTGAAATTGACATATCAACTTAATACGACTTTATTTACTTTTTGTTGATCTTAAGTGATTTTCGTAATATATGACAAAAAAATTCTCTATGTTTCTAAAAATTATCTACTAATAATCTACGGCGTCGTGCAGTAAATATCCATTTTAACTGGCTAAATGATCTTTCGACTGCCACTGTTGTAATGGGTCCGTTTTTAAAATTGATATTCAATAAAATAATTATACATATTTAAAGTCGTAGGTATAAACGTTCTCTACACGAATGTCATTTCTGTTTTTGACTGTTTTTTATAATCTTTCAGTACTGTCAAATCGAATTCGCTCCCGCGATAACGATGTATGATAAAGAGGTACATGTCATCTGTGCAATTAGGAACAAATCAAATCAAATTAACAAATTTTATATTTGACTAACTAGAACTCTCTTTGCAGGAACCGACCCTCAAGTGGTAGTGGTAGCAGGGCGGAGGGCCCGTGGTCGGGGCACAGCCACCGCTCGACGGCGGACGAGGGCCGTCCGCGCTGGGGCGACCGCGGCGTCGCCACTGGACGCCTCTGGGAGCCCACGGCGCCGCACGAGCGGTTACCCCAGGTAACTACTTCTGTAATTACCGGCAGCCAGCATCTTACTCAAGACCGACGACAACCCGGAGAACTAGGAACGATCAATAAAAACGAGTCGCAATCTCACACGCACTACAAATCTTCGGTAAGTCACCCAAAGCAAAGCGGTCACTTTACAAGCATCGTCTCAAACTATTTTGAAAACTGTCATATCATATCATATAATCAAATTAAAATTTATTATAAGTCAGTGACAAGGAATGATAGATACAATTATTTCTTATACAGATGCAAAATCAGAAGAAAGGAACCCCTTCGTGGGTGGAGCGGGGTCTAAACATGATCGACAAAACCGCGGAGGTTCTAGTCATCGACCAGAGGAGCTCTAACAACTCCGGGTTTGACTGCGACAGATCGTCCTGTAATGGCAGCGACGAAGGGAGGTTCGTATTTGAGTGGACCATCTTTGTTATTCTCTCACATATTTTGCATGCACATGGTGCACGTCCATTTTGCTCCTAGGAACATTTTTCTGTGGTCACCGAAATAACTTTAACAGCGTGGATTTTGTTTTCAGAACTTTTTTACGAGGCCAAAACGTTCCGTTAGAACCAGAAATAAAAGCTCAACGCGAAAACAAACGAATAAAAGCGTTAGAGCTGCAGTCAGCTATACTAAGTCAGCTAGAAGACCGAGAGAAACGACGCCAAGAGGAGAGGGAAATGAAGTTAAGAGAAGAAAAATTAGAAGAGCTTCGTATACATAGGCAACAAGAGCAAGAACGGTTAAGAGTTGAGGAGGAAAGAAGGAGACATGAAGAAAAACAGCTTCAAGAGCAGAGAAAATTAGAGGCACTCAAAAAAGCGCTTGACGACGCGGAAAGAAAGGCTAAGCTCGAAAAAGAAAAGAGGTTCAGTTCTCAGAAACAAATCATAAACCAAAGCATTATTTTAGAACCCAGATCAAGACGTGATACTCTAGAAACCAAACCAAAGATGGAAGACAATTCAGTAGAAGCAATACAAATTAGCGAAACAACAAGTCCTACAAAAACGGATAGAACGTATGATTTGCACTCGGCTAAAAGCCAAAAACCGGATTCACATCAACCAACAGAATTCAACTCACCCCGATCAACCGGCGCTGGGAATGTGAATCTTTACATTCATACTGTTCCACCATTAGCACTGACAGATAACAGATTCAATATTGTACCCATCGGTATAAATGGAAGTGGTGAAATAGTTAATGGACAATCGAATGCAATACAACTTGCGGTGCTAGTTCCACAAAACCTTAACAATAACTACTTTAATGTTTCAATGAATACAGTAAGTAATAGTGAAGCCCTGGAATCGGGTAAAGTTTTAACTCCAAACAAATACCGTGGACCTCGTACAAAAGACGTGGCCACTCAAACAGATTTAAATTTGTACAAATCTGCAACAGATAGAAAAACTGATACTGATGACGTAGAAAGAAATGTAGACAAAGACTATTCAAATATTGACGAAAACGCGCCACAAGAAAGGTCTCTTAATTCTATGAAAAAAGATCGTCGGTCAGACGAGAGATATAAGAAAGATTTAGAAAATCGACCTAAGTGGGGAGTTAACAGGCCAGCGGCACAATACAAAAAACAAAGCGAGAAAGATCCATTTTACAGTCAAAAGAGAAAAATGCGCCAAAAATATCGTACTCAAGCGCGACAATATTTGTCACACTCCAGTGACGACAGCCGGTCGCCGAGCCCGCCTCGTAACAAGGGCAGCGAGCACAATTCCAAGTCTCGAAATTCCCTCAGCCAGTCGTACTGGAGAAGTAAGAGGTCCAGTCTGGATCTGTCCAAGACGAACAATGTACCTGAACCGGACAGCAAGATACTGAGTGATTATCTCGGACACACCAATGATACAAGTGATAAGAAGTCCCCTAAAATGTCACCCGCAAAAAGGATTACACTCTCACAAAAGTTTATTAACGACAAATATGGCAACAGAAAAATGTGGTCTGACGATCAATCCGATAACAAAAATTCTAAATGCAACTCTCTCGATGTCGAGAGCAGAAAGAAGATAATCGATCAACTAAACATTGCCAAAAGAGACGGTTTAGAGAGAAATGATGATTTGGAAATATTTTCCACGAGGCAAAAATATTAAAGAACAAATTAGACTTATAGCAGTTAACCTATTGTTAGACCATAATTATACCCGTCGCGAAGTCGTTGGAATTAGGTTACATAGCTACTGTATTTACATGATTGTTATCGGGCCCACGCCACGGTTTCTAGGATATGCGCCAAAACAAAGTTGGGTCGATAAGATCAGTCAGTAATAGTGAGCCAGACGGCTACGACCATAAATTAAACAATATTAAACATAAACATGTCGAAGCTCGACGATCTGTTCGATAAAAAGAAAGACGAAGCTTTGCTCTTAGATTTGTCAAAAACAGTTATTAACAATGCCGAAGAGTATAGAGCAGTATTGGATAAAGTGCCGGAATTTAAAACGCGACCCGAAAAGGTATGTTTAATAGTCAATTAGTTGCATTATTGGCGGCAACTAAGCAAATTTAATTTGGTTTATCATATATAGGTAAGAGCAGATGATATAAAAATAAAGGATAAGTCGGAAGACAAAAAAACTAAAACTCCTCGAAAGGAAGTGCGAGCGTATGAGAAATTAGGAACAAGAGGATACGAGGAAAAACAATTTACATTCATGGACCCGATACCGGTGGAGATGCGAGGACTGAAGTTTGAGGAACTGTGCGCCGTGCCCATTGAGTGGAGGATGCTCACCTCCATCAGGCCGAAGTCCAAGCTGGATGAGGAGTATTTTAACAGGTCAGTCTGAACAGTTAAAGATTTTATAGCGTACGAAAATTTCACCAGTTTTTTTTCATACAAGGCTGACCAGCGTTTGACCTCAGTCATACCAGATGGTAAGTATCGACGAGGTTGAGGGTGTCGTGGCACGTTGGTTCAGCCTATTCACCTTGAAAATACCCCGTTATATTTTTCCGGGAATACAGACGAAGGGAGTGAATTCCATTCCTTAGCAGTCAGCAAAAAAGGAAGGTAGTAGCGAGTCGCTTCGTGCGAACTGCGAATGAATGGAATATTCACAACATAAGGATGAAACCGCTCCCCTCGCTTGGACGTCCAGTGGTGGAACCCTGATGGTGGAATTAAACCGTGCAATACCTGTGCACACTCTCCAAAATGTATCCTGTAAAACACAGACAAACTAGCCAACTTCCGCTGGTCTTAAAGTTTTGTGACCAACTCAGGATCACCAAGGAGTCTGCCAGCTCGGTGCTCTATTGAATCGAATGTGGCCAACTGATACTTGGCAGACCCGTCCCAAAGGTAGCAACAGTAACCCATATACGTGATCGTATACCTGAGCTTGGTAAAGTATTAGAAGCTGGTCCGGCGTGAACCGCTACGCCCCATATATAAGACCTCCCGTAATTGCTAAGGAGAAAGCTCTTTTACAAGCTCTACTTCTATTTCGACGACAAGTCTGGCCTAGTGGATAGTGACCCTGCCTGTGAATAGATAGTCCCGGGTTCAAATCCCAGCATTATTTGTGTAATGAACACAGATATT
Organism: Grapholita molesta; assembly: GCA_022674325.2. Lineage (NCBI taxonomy): Eukaryota > Metazoa > Arthropoda > Insecta > Lepidoptera > Tortricidae > Grapholita > Grapholita molesta. Next base: position 6,855,906 of record CP053132.2, read on the forward strand.
TACTCCTGAGTCATGGTTGTTTAATATATATATGTAGGTATTCAAATTTAAGTATTTGTATAAGTATTATATATACTATATCGTCGGCTGAGTCCCCACAACACAATAAGCCTTCTTGAGCTTACCGTGGGGCTTAGTCATTCTGTGGAAGAATGGCCTAGCTGTAATTATTATTATTTATTATTTATCGTATAACCATATAAGACTAATGATAATTGTATTTGTATAACTATGTGGACTAACCCATTTATACAACTACATTATCATGAAAGCATTTAGACAGGTATGTTGTATATCCACATTGGTCGGGGAAATCGACCATATTTAGAACTGTATTTTCATTTTCTTTTTTCAGATTAATAGAACTAGGAAAGTTAGAATTAAAAACTCAAGCGCGAGACAAAAGAGAGTTCATCAAAAACCCCATGGTCCGAAAAACCAAGAACCGATCCGGTGTGACGGAAACCAGAATCGTGTCATGTGCCGAGTGTGGCGAAGAATATTGCGACGGTAAGGAACGATCGTTCTTTAAAGGGTGTCCTTGACTTTGGGGCTTTAAAGCCCTTTATGGAAGGTTTGATTTTACTCCCAGAACTGAACTGAGGCTGAAAACATATACAATGTTAATTTTATTATTACCATACAAGTTCTAATTTATTTTCGATGTAAATACACAGTCCAAAACGAAATTGACAGTAAGCTGCAGATTCTTTTAAGAAACGTCAAACAAGGTTACCTAATGTTACCCCGTACCTACCACGAGACTATTACAATTGCGGTAATATCGCAATTTATGATACACTGACTTCACGATAAAACTTTGAGGCCTAAGAAGTTGCCTAAATAGTCAGTATTTTTTTAATCCTAAAACAAAATTTAGAATCAAGCCTCGAATTTAAAGTCGTTGGAGGCACGTCGTATAAGAATTGTGATGAAATACACACACACAGGTATATAAACTGTAAACTCGAGTGAGTAAAACCTCTCCCTTTGAAAGACTCCAGTTATAAATTACAGCTGCACTATGTAGTTACTACTATTGCACGAGTAGTAGGTACGGTCCTTGATAAATCACCGGACTAACATTAGTTTTCGATCGGAGGTCAATGGCTCCGATAACGCATCGACCAATGCAGTTACTGGACCGGAGTAACCGTAACAATCGTAACATAATATCAACTAATATTCCAATTATCATCTAATTTACTGCATTCGCATGTTTTTGCGCGCATTGTACCGTATTGTGAATAAAGTAGCAAGTGCGCTTATCCGTTAACTGATTTGATTGAGATATGCTTCAACAACAAATATTTGGAAAATGAACTCAGTCAAGACAAAAGCGAACGTTTAAATGAAATAGAATTTAAAATGGACCTGTCAATGCCTCTATTGTCAAGGCGATAAAGTGCATGTTCAGATATTTGTGACCGCCTCCGCAGCTCCGATATATTTGATGGCGACTGTACCTACGTATAAACTAACAAAATATAAACTATTAAATTAGAGCCATTATTGTACAGAGACAGTATATGTACAGTATATAGATATCTGCTGCAAAATTAATTACAAACGAAGATAATATGTACCTATAGGTAAATAATAGATGAGTTACATATATTGATATCTGTTTTCAAAGATTAAAAACTGACTTTCCGAGTTAATGTGGTGAAAACGTATTTAGAAAAACAGGTCATACTCGTAATTAATGACTGTTTAAAATCAACGCTTTATTTTTACAGGTAAAATGTGCATAATAACGAACTACGACATGTTCGCGCGCACTAAAGTGGAGACGGCGAGCAAGCCGCGCCCGGCGCCGGCGCCGACGGGCAAGAGGCGGCCCATCAAGCGGCGCGTGCGGCCGAGACGCAAGCCGCGCAGCAAGAGCGCGCAAGCGCCGCCCAAGAGTAACGCGCGGAGGTCCGGAGCTAAGAGTGATTCTGAACTTTAGGCTACTTGTAGACACTGCCGCGGATTCAAAGCTACTTTTCCTAACTAGTGCGTAAAAGTGCACTTCGCGTACGTAAATTTCACTTTTTAAGGCACTTGTTATGAAAAATTGGGTTCGATACACGTGAAAAAACTTATTTAAGACTCGGGTGATTGTCACCCTCGTTTCACTCGGGCTCCAACTTTCACCCTCGTCGAAAAATATATTTTTTTCACTAGTATCGAAATGTACTATTTTATATAGGGGGCAAAGGCGACTCTAATCTGTGAGCCATCACAATGGGCTAACGTCAAAAGACGTTCTGAGGCTCTAGTGTAAGTTTCTGTTGACGTAAAAAAACGTGTCGAACGCGTAAGTGATAATGTTATTTATATGGGTAACTGTAGCGCGATGGTGACGTTTTGTTACGTTAAAAACTTCACTTAGGGCTCAGTGTCCTTACCATGATTTGTGACATTGAGGTTTTCGATAACGAGCATCGAGTTTACTATCTGTGCATCTCGCTTGTACTATTTTAGTGCGAACGAAATGCACAGACAGTAAACTCGATACAAGTTATCGAAAACCTCAATGTCACAACTCATGTAAGGGTACTGAATTGTACAATTTTACCCTTGTCTCTATCGTACCAACACCTCGCAGAACATCTATTACCTAGGTATATTATACATTTACCACTGAAAAATCCAACACTGCTCATGCCTAGTCTAGACGTATATATTTACATATTTATATTATATTATATGGGAAGCACTTTTCCATAGTGGTCTCAGCTAGTATTCCAAAGAAACCAACCATGTAAATACTGTATTATTGTAAGGGAGCCGTGTGTAATGTAACTTAGTAATACATAAATGAAATATTACTATAGACAATCTTATAAGGCTTGTGTTGTAGTTGGATAGGTGCTAGAAGACGATACATCGATTATTACTGAAATAAGTACATACATAGAAAACGTACACTTAACTTAAGACCATATCAGTAACTGGGTTAGGTTAGTACTTATATTATATCATAGCATATACATATACATTATATACAGCATTATAAACGTTCAGAAAGCCTTGTTTTTTGTGGATTCAATGCCACTGTTTTTTCTAGTTTTTAAATTACATAACTAATTTAGCGCCTAAAAGTCTCACCAGCACATTATAATAATTATTAGAGTATCTATAATGGAATCTCGTTTTTGCAATTTTGTACTTATTCAATAAATATAAAAGCGACAACTGATTTTATTTTCCAGCCAATTCTATACCTACCTCACAAAGAAGCTGATTAGATGGTGGTTATGCACATGCATTGCGTAGCAAACGAAGATAAACACAGAAAGCCGTATACCTACTGTGATAATAATTGTTACAGTTTATAATTTACGGGCTTGTCTAATGAGAGTGTATACATATGTAAATTCTGCTATTTACACCACATTACTTCGATCGTTACAGATATACTATTTAAGTTAGCAATCAGACTGCCTCACAGACTAATAAAAGATACTAACGACTGCCTGCAAGTACTTGTGTTGTGGGTAGGTAGGCAAATACTTACTACCTACTTAATATATATATTAATATGGGTGCTTCCTACCATCACTCAGGAACAAATAACTGTGCTCATCTACACAACCAGGTAAATGTCCTTACTGGGATTCTAATCCACAAACTATACCAATTAGGCCAGACGAGTCGACAAATGACACTAAATTAAGGCATGTTAATAACACAACAATATCAATATCACTCTTTATTGATTTTAAAAAAATATTTATATTACACATTCATTCAATTTTAGAGCCTATAAAACAAATAACATTCTCAAGATACGACGTCCTTATGCGTTGGCATCCCGGCGTTGGCCACCATCTACGCTACATATATCAAGCCAAAAATATCTTTACATCTAATGTAGATACCTATTATTGATAAACGATTACATCATCTTAGAGAGTACCATGATGACAATCCCTTAATCGTAGGCCCTATAAGTACGCAGTTATTATTATAAACCGACAAAAATGGGGTTCGAACATAAAATATGTCGTAGAATGTACTTGACTAATGAAGAAAAAAGAAGAAGGGATTTGCGCTCGAAATATAATGATCAAAAAATTAATACAGGCTGATTAACTATTTAACAATATATAACAGTTAATTGTTCTTAGCAAAGATGGAATTAATGATCGAGCCGCTTCATCCCATATAGATGGATCACAAGGGTGAGCAATGAACATAAAGACGGAAGGAGGAAATCACAAGGTCTAAGATCTTTAATCAGGTATATATTGAGTAGATATTATTTTCTCTTACATTACGACGGCATCAATAAAGAGGAATGCGACAAGGTTGCAACAGTAAACTCAATGTTTCTACAAACATTGCACAGCCGATTCTTCGACGATTACAAAAAAATCTAAATGTTACTCGTAATATTGCGTATCTGAAATTATTAATAACATTCCTTTACCTAACTAAATTAATGTGACGTTCTGAGAAAAAAGGTAGGTAAAGCAGCCCGTGAACTAAGATGTAACAAGAATCCGTCCTTATCGAAACCGACAATGTAATCTTTTGCCTGAGAACGTCACCAATAGCAAGTACTAAATATTGATGCTCTCACTCTTATCCTATTATTATGTAACAAAGGTAATAAATTATTTGCAATTAGAGACATTTAGAATTTCGTTATGATGTCGACTATATACTAAACCTGAATTATTCTTACAAACTAGGTATACAAAATAGGAATCTGCAATAAAATTATAATGTTTTTTGCTCGCTAGCAAAATATTATGCTGTCTTTTAACGTTGGCCGCAAGGTTAGGTACAATTTGATTTACTATCACCTCCGTAACACAGATATGTATCAAGCAGTTTTAAAATTAATATAGAAGCGTCGTTTAAGGATTCAATCACGTTTAAGATATTTTTCAAATATCAAGTAACGTGAGCCTTTACCTTTACCGAGTGTGTACAAATTTACTTAACAGAAAGAAGAAACTTTGCAGGAAACACTACCAGTAGTGCTCAGTCGGGAATAATAGGAAAGCACCCTTAATCTGAACTGCAAACCGCATGCATACATATATTGGTCCAAATTCAGGTCTCATCTCAATTTAAAATTAGGAGAAACATAATGGCTAAAATAAATAAAAACAATAATAAACACACGAGTTGTTAATAAGGGCAGCATCCTGATTACACCAGAGCTGCCTGACTACATTCATCAGCAACGACACAGATTACTAACTAAGATAAACCTGTAGTCTTTATCGGCCATAACGTTACATGTCATAACGATAGCCACGTGTTCGCGGTTCTAGATAAACGAATACGGACAAAATGCACAGAAATGGAATGAAAGGAGATAAGATACTTATTACTACAAGCACCAGAAGATTGTGAAGGTCATTCAATGTAAAGGCTACGGCTGCCGCTACACGGGCAGGTAGGATGGTACTCTAATGGGCCCCTACTCATGTACTGATTACTCGGAAACTATGAGGCGTCTCTAGACACGGTCAAACATTAAAATCATCTCGAAATAAGTTCATCACGCTACATCGCTTCCTCCGTACATTAGGCGCCCGGACGCATTGCAGATTCCCAAAGGTCACTCTATCGCCCGACTACAACGAATCATTCTAAAACGAAATCCTATTATGCTTCAGTGAAAACAAGAATTAAAATTATTATGAAAAAAAAAAACAAGTCAACACGAGCTAAATATAAAATAAAATATACAACTAAAAACATGGACGTAAGTCGACTGAATGTGTAAGAACAGTTAAGGTAGTAAAACTTAATAATAAATAACTTCACACCCTGTGCGACTACTGGAGGCCTAGGCGCGAGTAGGGCGGGTGTGGCGGCATTGAGCTAGCGACGGGCGCCTGCGGCTGGGCCCTGGGGCGGACGGCCGCTCACTGGTCTTTGCGGGCCTTCTTCTTGCCCTTCTTGGCTTTAGCGTCCGTCCAGGTATCTGAGGGCAAATATATATACACTAAAACTTGGGTATGCTGTGGGCTCAGGTAAGTTAAATGTACCAAAATAATAAAGGAGTTTACATTTCGAAACACTGAGTAATCTTGTAGCATATACTACAACATTACGCAGTAAGAACACTATATATTTTATTAATTAACACATAAGGATGAATAAAAAAAATCATAGACAATTATGCCATATCAACATAAAGTACTATGGTCTATGAAATGTATAAAACAACACAACAACTAGGACCCAACGGTAAACGTAAAATAAAAAATAATACTAATTGAGATAAGACCACTTATCTGCCTCTATTTTTACTCTGCCCTGGGTTTATACATTGTTGAGGTGTGCAATAAAGGATATTTGTATCGTATCGTAATATTAATATACCACCTACCGCCAAGTTCATCAAACACGGGCACATTGGGCTTGTCATCTTGCTTGTCTGAGGAGTCGGAGTCAACTTCTTTGGAAGAGCTCTTGGCTACAGCAGCAGCCTGAGAAACCAATAAATTATAATAATTTATAAATGAATAGCAGAATAAAACGGATATGCACATTATAATACATTGTAACACATATTTACACAATCTGGTTAATATATGTAACTAATTATCTTTGGATTTGACCTTCAGTGAATATCATTAGATAGTTGTAGTGGAATTAAAACACATTACTTACAATAATGAAGTCATAAGAAGTATCAAACAAAAACTGTATTTTTTTTTTCTATAATACTATCTATCTGTAGATAGTAATATAGATAGTTCTATAGAACTTTTAAGTAATCTAGCCTACAGCCCATCGGTAAGTCGCGCTACTACAAATCGCTGGTCGTGAATCAAATAGCTTTTCAGGGAAGGTACATCTCGGAAACATGTTTTAATCACAATAAGACTAGTTGTCTTAATCACAATAAGACTGGAAGCTAGACTGGAATATCAGACGGCAGTGGCGTTCTTTAAACTTAGTACCTACACCAAATCCTCGCATCAGATCATCTACTACGAACCGTTCGTCTATTTGCTTCTGATATAAAAGCTCATATAAACAGGGAGATAGTACATTTTCGAATTTCGATCTTAGCACCGCCGCCGCACGATACCGCCAGGACAAATGCTAGGAACATGATGATGATGTAGTTACCTCATTAGCCTTCTTCTTGACCTGCTTCTCCTTGTTCTGGTTCTTCTTGTTGCTGCGCAGGTCCTTGACATCGGGAGTCTCCTCTTGTGCGTCCTCGTCCACGCCAGCCAAGGCAGGGTTGTCACGACGCTCGGCCTGCAACCATTTAACATTAACCATTTGACCATCATAGACACATTCCTATGTGATTAGAATAAGAGGTGCATGCATTTTGTTCATATTATATCTATCATTTTATTCATTGTGTACCCATTCTACTATATTGAGGTACAAAATTTTACATGTGTCAACCACCCAAATATAATTAAGTCATTATTGATTAACTCTAAGAGTACATTACTTTTTACAGCTCAGAACAGTTTCATAATGGGAATGGATCAGTTTTATTATCGACTATTCCTTACACTGACTTACAGAAGCAACTTTTAGAATTGACCTTGACTTTTGTTCTCAAACATGCGTCAACTGGACAGTTCAAAGGTCAGAGGAACAGTGTAAACATAAAAGCGATACACGGTATATTTGATAGGCCCCTACCTCACTTGGACAATGTCTCATAAAAGATATATTTGTGAGAGTAAGAAACTATTTCTAGCTTCACTTGGATAGTGTCCAGAGATAGGTAGATGGCATGTTATTAATAAATTAAGACCTGTAGGAAATAAATAATCTACTCACTATCCCTTTCAACATTCACATTTTATTGTAGCATGTTGATTTATAAGTGTTAGACAAATTTTACAGCAGTAAATAAGATAGGGAAAATATTAACAGCTTGACTATAGCTGTACTAACAGTTTGACTATTTTCAGATTCCGTTGGATTTCTACAGTACCTCTAAATAGTACCTTATTTTACTCTTGCTTTTCCTTGCAAGTACCTCTTATAGAAAATAATATTTATCAGTATCAGCATCAGCATCCTCATTACGACAGTGCTTCATGTAACATGACTGCTTACACTATACTTAAAGAATTGTTGTAATTCATCATCATCATCATTTCAGTTGTAAGATGTTCACTGCCGGACAATGGCCTCCCCCAAATATGACTTGTAACAATTATGTATATTTAATTACCTCCTTAAGCACTCTCTGCACCTCTTCAATCTGGGCCTGCAGGGCGCGAGCAGCCTCGGCGTCCACACGCGGGCCCTCCACACTCAGCACCTTTACAAAACATGATAATTTCTATTATAGATAACAATTTTTTTTATAAAATATAGTAGTGAAAAATTGTGAGCCAAGTTTTGAACCTATTGAATGCCAAAGGGGCAAATTGAGTTGACATAAAGTGTTTGCGATGTTTTCCTTCACTGAAAAGTGTCTGGTTTATATTATATTTATTATATTTCACACAAAACTCATTGGTATGAGCCCCCCAGCCAGCTTTTTTTTTGTTGTCGTAGTGGGGAATGCCTTAATGCATTGTCTACCCTGACTGACGGCTATATTGTGGAGTATGTGGGGCTCGCCGCTCAGCTGGGGTTGAACCTGCAACCTCCGGATTGCAAGTTGCACACACTTACCTCCAGGCTATCAGCACTCTTTAACTCTCAAACTAACAGTACATTAATACTACATTGCACAATACATGCTAAATGCCATGCCTGTAGATAAAATGATGTGTATTTTACACAATATCCCCTATACGAGTTATTCTCATTTTAAATTAACACAGAGCTCATCAGATGAGTGTAGCAGCTTCCCCGAACAATGCAAGAAGTCCCAAGCTTATTGAACGACAGCCTATGAAATGCTAAAAGTGTAATAACAAGTCAGTGTCTAGTTTATACAGCACTTCTGCCATAAAATGACTTTTAGGAATCTATATAATTTATATGAATGGATATCGCCGAAATACTTACTCAACCTCGTTTCTGTAACACTCATTTGATGACAAAAACATCCGTATTCCAAATGAAAGAAAAGCGACATTTCCATCAAATGATAGTTGCAGATATGAGGTTGAGTAAGTATAGCGACGATATGTAGAAATGTGTTAAAATTATATGTTAGGCAAAATTCAACATTAACAGCTCTCAAAAAAATATGTTGTTACAGAGACAGCAAGAGCTCATTACAAGACATTGTTACTTAAAGGTTTATAATCATTTTTGTAGCAAGTGGACAATCCAATGTCATTCTACTTCATTAATTTCTATTCTTAATGGAATCCAATTTAAGAGCCAGAAATAAATATCTATCTACTGTTCTCTTCTTTCCTTTAGATAATAAATAAAGATATGCAGTATATACCTTGAAAGTTTCTTCAGCAGGCTCCTCAACTGGGCGGGCAGCTTCCACATCAGCATCCTTTGTTTTCTTGTTTTTGTTCTTCTTGGCCGGGCTTTCCTTCTTTTCCTTCTCCTTCTCCTCAGGGCTCTTTACCTTCTTCTGGCTCTTCTTAGGCACCTCCTGCCAGCCACCATCATCGAAGTCTGCAGGCTTCTCAGTTTCTGCAGCTGCTTTACCCTTCTTGGCCTTCTTAGCCTCAACTGGAGCCTCCTTCTTCACAACTTTGGGCTCGACTGGCCTCTCAGGCTTAGGCTTAGGTTTCTCGGCCTCCTTCGCTTTCTCCTTAGTAGGAGATTTTTTGGAGCTCTCCACCTTTGCCTTTGCATCGTCAGTCGAGCGGTTGGGTGACGATTTCTGCAACCCAAAAACATAATTATCAAACACTATTGTAGGAAAACATCTCTACAACCGGCAGGTAAACAGGTCCCGGTATAACTGCGAGCATATGCTAGCAGGTTAAAAATAAAATGAGCACACGTTGAGAGTGGAACGCTTTGTGCACTCGTAAATCGTAGCATATTGACAGCACTTACCTTCTCCTTCGATTTCTTCACTTTCTTATTCGAAGATTTCTTGTCATCTATCACTAGCGCCAATTTGTCGAACTGCGGCTGTTCGGCTGAGTGGAAACCGAAGATAAATACTAGCGCTGCGAATAGTAAAACAACCGCCACCGCAACTGCGGGGAACAGAAACTGTGTGCTTGACACCTGGCTCAGCAGTTCCATCGTGGGGCTTAACTTTTAAACTGTCTAAAATATATAGTTCACATATAAAGGTATCGATAAGGTGTGATAATGTTGAACTAATTAATTCCCCTGCGATAAAAGCAGACACGGAGACATGATGACGCGGCTGTGACGTGCCAAAAATCGCGATTGGATATGACGTTCGGATCAACGCTACAATGGAAATAAAAGCAAAAGGGTCAACGAATATGGTTGTTAGAAAGAGAGGCAAATACCGTCGTGCTAATAAAATTTGATAGAACAAAAGATCTAATCTCATCACGTTTTGTAGTCAGGGTACTCAAACATTCATGGTACATATTACTTAAAAAGCTAATACCCTAATTTGCTATAGAGAAACAATATATTTTTATTTATTACTTTACATACAAAAGTTTCCCGTGTGATGCCGGTTGACTAGAATAGCACCACCTCATTTCCTGTCGCAGGTGTTGAAGGTTGCGACAAAGGAAAAAACGAACGGATGGGCAGCAGCGTCTTTCGAAACCCAATCTACACCTACTGCGGTCGCCAACCCGCCAGCCAAGCATGGCGGCTATGGCAACTACTCCCGAAGATGATACAAGTCATACTTGGGGGAGGTCTTTATCCAGCAGAGAACGACTTACGGCTGGAATAATGATGATAATTATGACAAACAAAGTAGGTCGTGAACCGTAAACCGAAATCGTTAACTAGTAAAGAAGCAAATCGATCGCTCGTGTGCACAACTTACTCGAATTGGAACTGTTGGACTAAAGTATTTACGGCAAAGAACATCGAGATCTACCTATGAAGCTACCTAATTGGCACACCATATATGTACGGGACCGCCGATGCTTATTGAAGGGCCCCAAAGAAACCGACTAAATTAAGTAGGCTAGCAACAGTATGTTATCAGCCATCTTGAAATATGACTTCAATTACATAGTTATCCATAATATCCATATTGAGTGTATTGTCCTTCTTGAGCATATGCGTGTTTCGACTCTATAATACATAATACCTTTGAGATTTCATCACAGAACATATCAATTGATACTTATGCCTATAAATGGCAAACGGTGGTCTATTAACTAAATATAAACCATATATGTATATATTTTTTAAACTTGTTGTCTTACGTTTTACGTATTAAAAACGATGTCCTAAGTGGACAAATCAACTTAAAATAACCGAGCTGAGAAACCATCAATACCGACAAAATTCAGGCGTATATGTGAAATATCTGAATCATTGTAATGCAATTTCATTTTGCTATTATATCACAATTCACAACTTTATGGTTAAAGGGTCATTTTTGAATATTGACCCGGACCCGGGTATGTCCTTAAACTACGTCCGATAAGGGGAGGTAGGGCACAGCGAAGTACCATCACGCTCGAGTCTGGAGAAGCCCAACTGAGGAAGTACCTCCTCCTTACAGAAGACCACAGCCATAATAGCACTGCTACCTTTCAGGTATGTAGTGTTGTGTTCCTGATGGTGAGTAAGGTTCCCAGAGCTCCAACCCCTCTTAATGGTCGGCAACGCGCTTGTGACTCCCCTGGTGTTGCGGGTGCCCATGGGCGACGGTAATTGCTTACCATCGGGCAATCCGTCTGCTCGTTTGCCACCTTATGTCATAAAAAAAATATACTTTCTACCTCTACCATATCCTAGAGCAAGTATTCAAACGTGCTTTGTTCACCAAAACATAACGTTCCATTACATGCAGCTTACATTTCATTTGCAATTTGGAACAAGCTAAATATTTGATATGGTAACGTTTGAATATTGTGTCAGTCGGTCAGTACATTGTACAACGTATACGCTATACGTAGTGTACGACACAAACGAATCAACGATCATAGCTTATATAGGTTTTATAACCTAAAAATTCACAACGTTGTTATAGGTAAACAAGTGTTATTAATCTTTATTAAAGGAAAATGGGCAGTAAAAACAAACAAAAACGAAAAAATAAAGAAATAAGAGACTGTGAATCAGATGAGACCAATGCGGAACAGAAATTAAGTGACAATGAGGACCCACCAGCAGCAGATCGTGAACAAGTATCACCGCGCAGGAGAGAACATCCCTCCGATGATGACTCCGACGCCGAAGACAAACCGAAAAGAAAGAAAAAGAAAAAGCCAATAGTGCCTACTGAAAACACGGGACCCAAGAAAGGCCAAAAGTCAATCCGTCAAATGAAAAGAGAAAAGCATGCTGAACGCCAAGCTGCGGCCCAAGCTACGGCCAAGGACGAACACAAAAACGATTGTCTGAACTACCTGTCACAATGGAAGCACAACAAACAAAACTGGAAATTCATGAAAGCAAAACAAGTATGGCTCTTCAAAAATAAGTTTTCAACTTCATTGGTACCTGATGCGTCATGGCCTACATTATTAGAATACTTCGACTCAGCGCAAGGTAACATTCGGAACTTGCTGCTGGAAGATGCTAATAAAATAATCAAGCAACTAGATGACTGGACAGAATCACAGAATAAGGAAAGCAAAGATAATGAAGAAACTGAGGAGGCACAAGCTGAAATCGCGAAACCTGATGATAATGTTTATAAGAGAGCAAGGGACCTCATACAGTGTTTGCAAGAATAAAATATTATCTTTTAAATTTTGTTTATTTTGTTCAACTACACTTGGTAACAATAATTATAAATATATAGTCAGCATCACAGTTGAAATCAACAATCAATATATCAACATTTAACTCTTGTTGACACCAACAGTTAAACAAACTACCTGATGGCTTATTGTCAGCCAAAACATTAATTGCTGTAAAGGTATCTGAAATTACCTGTGGTGCTGACTGTACTGGACTAAATACACTTTATTGTTTATGTATCCACTTCTTTCTTCTTTTCTTCTGTAGTGAATTGTTCAATCCACTTGCGAAGCTTATCAGTATCCTGGAGTCCAACAAGGCGATGGAGCACTTTGCCATCTTTAATAGCCACCAAAACGGGGACTGAGCTCACTTCATAGTCGAGAGCCAGATCAGTTTGTTCATCAATGTCCACTTTGGCAAGCACTACTTTCCCCTTTTTTTCAGATATTATAGACTCAAGGCGGGGAGTGAGCATTCTGCATGGATTACACCATCTATAAATAGAGATTAAATGAATTAAAATTCCACTGTTTATAACTTTACATTATCAGTAGGAGCATTATCATTACATAAAAAATAGGTAATTTGTGAATAAAATGTTCTATGAATGCCCCAAAATGAAGAAACTGTGTTAGATGGAATAAAATAAGAAGATCACATACGTAGCGAAGAAATCAACGACGACTGGGACTTTGCTGTTGATAACTTTGTCTTTAAAATCGTCCGTGCTTTGAATCTTCACGATATCCCCGTAAACAGGGGTTACAGAAAAACTTCTGATTAGATTTGCACTTTTTATGCTCAAGCCATTGCGCACAATGTTAGAAATTTTATTCGCTAGCATTTTTGTGCAAAAAGACTTCTGGATGATGGAATAAATAAAATAAAATATGTATATTCCACGGTATATCAGAATCAGAATAGAAAACGAACGAAAGATTAAGATTACGAATACGAGCTATCAATGTCAATGTCACAATTGTGTCACGTTATGTTAGATTTGGTTAGACTAGGCTCACACTAACTGATTTGGTTTCACTGGCTCAATATACATGTTTTTAATGTTTTTCAATTTATTTTCCTCGTCGACTATAACATGAAATGTATTTTTAAACTTATTTCCATAAATTCTAATTATGTATATCGTTTATGTCGATTTTGAGCCACTTGTAATACTTAAAATACTAAGCTGTTTGAGTTACAATGTTAACGGTGAAAATTTACCTTATAAAAAATGGTAGGTACGGTACGTACAGCGCTACGCAACTGTCAAACCGGCCCTTTCCTTTTAGCGTTTTGCTTGTGGCAAACGCTTTTCGTGTACTCATAATTTAGAAAAGCCCTGATTTGGGAAGCCTTTTTCATGATTATAATTGCGTAACGAAATACAGCAAAATGTATTCTAGTGATGACTATAATGAGGTAAGAGAAATCTCTTGAATAGGTAATCCTAACCTTGCTATACGAAAACGTAAGCACGGAGCTAACCTAATGCAATACAATAATCTGTTTATAGGGAGGATATGAGTCCTACGGTGAGCATGGATATGAGCCCCATACCGGAGACCCCCAATATGATTTGGAGTACGACAGATCGTACTATAAAATGCCAGACATGGTAAGTTACTTTCTTGTATTAAATCGTATTTTAAACTTGAGTCATCATATTTTAAAGTGCTTATAAAACAATTGTATGAAATTATATTTAAAAAAAAACATTCCATTAGCCGTATACCCAGTAAAATTCTGTATGTTTATTTTTTTCAGGTCAAAAAATTCTTGGTATATTTCCGGAATATGATAAACGAGGGTGTTACGTACGAAATCTTAAATTTGTATGAAACCACTTTCCCTAAACTCACCGAGCAGTATTTTGAAAATACCCCCTGGCCTGATGAGAATGAAGTGGGTCCCATTGTGGACAATGACCATGTAAGTGATTACAGTATTCAGAAAATGCTTATTATTATTGATTATTCATTGCCCCATATTGCAATTCATTTCAATTATTGTACCAATCAATAAATGCATATATTATAGCATGAAATCCTGAATTTAAGATAAATCATTACAATAAAAGCTCTTCTATTTTTTATCAATTTTAGTTAGGCGTATTTAATTCCACTTTTTTATTTTACCCTTATCTTACAATGAAATTAAGCAGCCATGTTGATAAAATCAACTTTAATTTATTGATAGAGCATATTTGAATGTGATCATTTTAAATACATTCAATTCTATTTTTTAAATACATTATTATATTTTTGTCTAGTATGACCTGCTGTATGCTCCTTACTCTGCCAGTATGGCACCATATGTTGTTTCCATAAGGTGTGACCATTTTACTTTGTTAAGTAGTAAACCACTACACACTATTATTTCTTATTTACTGCTACTGAGCAACACTTGTAAAACTTTGAATAATTTCAAAAGTCTATAGTCTTCTGAAATGTGTGATTATGAAATATTGCAATGAGGTTTAAAGTGGTTGACAAGCTGATGAGCAAGCCACTGATTTTCTATTGCATGGTAAGATGAAAGAGAACTAAGGAGTCAATATAGAGTAAAATGTAACTCATATTCATACTCCCTAATTTTCTTAGTCCCAACTTTTATACCAATACACACTGACCAATCGTAAATATTAATTGAAAGTGACGCTCAAACTGAATTAAAAAACGTAATTTTTTCAAACGAGTTTAGTTTTATAAAAGACATGTACCATGTAAAGTAAGGTTTTTAAATATTAGATGACATTAGACACTTAATAGTTTTTGGCCTTGAAACAATAACAAAAGAGTGGAAAAAGTAATGATTAGAAATCCCCAGACCTAATAGAAATAAAGCAGATCAACAATTTGAGTCATTTCTAGAATATACTACACTAAAATCTGTTGATGAAGAATGATCTTTTCAATTTCAAATTTCAAGTCACAAGTGGAAACTGTCTAACTCCAGAAAATTACATTCAGAGAACTAGCAGTTTTCTGAATGTAATTTTTATAGTCTGGTGTTTAAATTTTTAAATAATATAATTTATTCCATTAAAATTACTTATTTCACTTATAATTTACTTTCAATATTAATTTAAAATGATTGACATACTCATTCATTTATATATGAGTTACATGTTACTCTTAATATGGACTCCATAGTTTTTTTTTTTTCATTTTACCATGCAATAATAATCCCAGGCTTGGTGATGAGAAGTAATATAAAATAACTTTCATTTTATACCAAAACATCACAGGTGACATTTTCTCTCATCAATGTTTAAAAATATTCCTAATATATAAACCTAGATTAAGAAGCTAGTTAATTAGAGATTATTTATTAAGTAGTGAATTAACTTCCAGGTATTCATGATTTTGTACACTGAACTGTACTACCGCGACATCTATGCTCGCGTGCCCGGCGGACCCAAGCCGGAGCAACGGTTCCAATCTTTTTACAATTACTGTGACTTGTTCAACTACATCCTGTCTGCCGAGACCCCCGTCCCGCTCGAGCTGCCCGACCAGTGGCTCTGGGAGCTTATTGACGAATTCGTCTATCAGTTCCAGTCATTTGCACAGTATAGGTAAGTGTAATTGCAGTTCTAAAAACTTCTGTCCGATCGGACATCGGATCGATCGGTATTTCTCGCGCCAGTGACTAAATATACATGTGTTTTAAAATTACGTACAATTATTATGTAGTAATTTCTTTGGTTTTATATTACATTTACAATAACTGATTTCACGAAGGTTTAAATACAAATCGTATTATATATTTAGTAGATATTACATTTCCATGCTCGTTTTCATGTCGTCCAGGTCTCGCACCTCCAAGCTAAGCCAGGCCGAAATTGATGCACTCAACACGGAGAACAAGGCGTGGAACGTGCTCTGCATCCTTAACGTGCTGCACTCTCTTGTTGACAAGTCCAACATCAAGCGCCAGCTTGAGGTATCTATTGACCTATTGATTGACGTCAAAGATCCATTTTTTCACCTTAATCCTTTGTAATAAGGTGCAAAAGTGTATACATATCTTTCACGCCGACTGTAAGGCCAAGGCCGTAAAGTTTTCTTCTGTTTAGGTATTTTAGGAACTCTACTTTCTACAGACATTGTCAAACCTATATACATCAAAATCAAGATTTCAGGATGTTTAACAGAGTTAAGTGGCTCAAATTATGGTAACACCTGACGTGATAGTTTTGAACTGGATTTATATTGAGTCTTCTCTCATATATATTTTATTTCTAGGGATAAATTGTATTGAAATAAAACAACTGAGACGGATTATATCACGCATACTATAGATAATTTTATCTTCATCCCGACTCCACCCAATGAACACGCTGAACAAACGTGGGATGAAGTTTAAAATTAGTATTTTTACGCAATATAATCCGTTTCAGTCGTTCAGTTATTTAATTTCATGAGTAATTATCGCGGCAACCGAAGAAAATATTATATAAATTGTATTGTCCCAGGTTTACGCCGCAGGCGGCGATCCCGATTCGGTGGCGGGCGAGTTTGGTCGCCACTCGCTGTACAAGATGCTGGGATACTTCTCGCTCGTGGGCCTGCTGCGGCTGCACTCGCTGCTTGGAGACTACTACCAGGCTATTAAGGTTACAATCTTCTGTACTTATCTTTTTGCATCTAGATGGTCCAGAAGAGCTGACCACAGGATAAGTGACGAACTCAAAGCTGAAAATAATGATGAAGATGCATTTTATCAGCTCTTATTCTATTCATACTTTACTTTTACCATACTGCCAAGACACTAAAGCTGAAAGCATACTATGAAAAATTGTTTTAGGGTTTCATAGTCAACTATGTTATAATTTGTATAACCTTTATAGTTTCGCGATGTCTGTCTGTCCCCAGCTATGCTCAGTGAATTTGTCAGTCAATCACGCGGACAAAGTATTCAAATAAATGGAAACCATAATAATTAGGGTACATATTAACGTGGAGGTTAAAATGTGAGGTGTCGTCAGATTAGGTATATTAGCCTTAATCACTTTTTGGTGAAGTGAATAATTTCGGAAATATACGAAACAGAAAGTACAGTTCAATACTTTCGAGAGAAATAATCCGTTTTTGCGTTACGGCTCAAAAACGAACCCTACACGGAACATGGCCCGAAAACCCGACATGCTCTTGGTTGGACATAGGCGGGACAGATAGTTCTATCATTACGTTCTTTCATCAGAAAACTACAAAGTTACTGGGTATTATACAAAAACTACAAGTGTAATCAACACACAACACGTCTCAACAGGTGCTGGAGAACATAGAGCTGCACAAGAAGTCCCAGTACTCGCACGTGCCGGCGTGCCAGATCTCCACTTCCTACTACGTGGGCTTTGCCTACATGATGATGCGCCGCTACGCAGACGCCATCAGGTACTGTCGCTTGCGTACGGTATAGCATACGTGACTGTATAGCAACAGAATAGTATTAAGTATATAGAATCAGGGATCGTTACCGGTATTCTTAATACCGCTTAAAAATTAGATATAACCGGTTATAATTGCATTTCGCTATTTATATCGATAAAGCTCAGATTATCGGTAGATATAGATTAGCGGTATAATCTAAACCGATATTCAAATATATTAGCGGTTTTGCCAATTGACAGCAATACCTCTATTAAGCACTCTACGCCTAAAAATTATTACCGGTAATAGCCGTCAGTGTCAATATACTCGAGTCATATGACAAACTAATTTACTTATACAGTATTTAGTTGACACTTCAGCCAGCCATGCACATTGTCAGCGGGACTCATAGGGGTGGTTAGTAATAGTAATAAAAAATACTATGTATGTATATTCCTTGGCTGAATAGGGGTGTTGACACATATTTAATTGATAACAAACTTAAGTAAAATAGACAAATAATTACAAACATAATCAAGGCAAACGCGTAAAAATAATTAACAATATATGTTGACGTGATTCAGAGGTCACAATTTAAAAAGTATAAAATTCAGATTGTATATGTATAACCTTGGTACCATTCGATTTCTCACGTTTTACTGAAAAATAAAATGCAATGCAACTAATGCATTATACCTATTATACACATGTAATTAATTTTTGTAAAATTTCTAAGCAGTAATGTACTGCGAACATTACGCGACATGAGCTTTTGAAACGAACTGTCAACGAGTGTTTAACTCGAGTGTGTTGCATTACATTGCGGGCCGAATTTTTTTATATGGATTAAATTTTAGTTGTACTTCGAAGCAAAAGTTATCTAAATATATTTCTTATGTCCTATTCTACCCTCTGTTAAGAGATTCGCCCGTATAAGAATTACACACTGTATAACATACTCACAAAATCTCTCGGACTCAATAGCAAGGAAGCAGAATTAACATCTTTATTTCCCGAAGTCCTTACCTGGTAATGGGTAAAATAAATAAAAAACCTTATTTATTAGTTGCCCACAAACGAAATAAGGAACTAACCAAAACATTTTCAAAGAAATACGGCTGTAGCATTTTTAGGTATATATACTTTCGTGGGAATCAGAGATGTTTAAAGAACCAACGTTTAATATAATTCCTATTTATTTAACATAAAAGTAATAAATCAAGTAAGTATAGGTACAAATACTTCTCAAGTGTAGTGACAAGTTGACAACCCTGTTCCGACACTCATAGTTCTGACATAAAATTATACATGAAATGGCGGCGCTACCGCAAACAACGATATTCGTAAATTTTGGACGATTGTCTCTGTCTTAAGACTTAATTGGAGTAAAAGAGAGATGCTCTAAATATACGAACTTCGATGTTCGTGGTACCGTGCCTAAAGTGATGAAGTATGTCTTGTCATTCAATAGAGATTTTGACAGCCATATCTTAGGGAATAAGGTATAATTGATTAACAATTTGTAAGAAACTATCGCCTTAACGACTTTAGTGCTGGAATAATATAAAGTACCTATTTTGCTCGCAAAAAAAGCGTAAGATGTATGAAATCCTGCGGCGCTTCCGTCTTTCTCGAGCGAAATCAAAGACCATTTTACCAAAAACGCGTAAGATCCATGCAATCCTGCGGCGCTTACTGTTTTTTCGAGTTGATAAAGTTTGTATTGGAGAGATATCTTCGATTTTTAGTATATTACTTAATTTTTTTTTCATACTTTTTTACCGTTTAAACCTTCCCTGAGCTACAACAAATATTTCGAGACCAAAATTAGCCAAATCGGTAAAGCCGTTTTTATATAGGTATATAGATAGATAGATTACAGATATAGTGAGAAATTATTTTCCTTCAGAAAAACTCGTACCTCGATCAAAATAAGACGGCATCCGTACTATCAATTAATGATTATATTATATGCATGACATTTTCATATCCATTAATATGAAACTTTATTGTTAAATGCCAAATATAATTTTTCAGTTTGACGTATAATACTAAACAATAAAGTTCCATATTAATGGATATGAAAATGTCACTTATTAATACGATCATTCTTGGCAGTTCGGAGGTCATCGTATTCCGATAAAGATCGGAGTCTTCCCGAAAGAAAATAATCTCTATAGTAACCATTTAGTAGTAATGTTTAATTGACATCTTATCTTTCAATTGCAATGAATACCGGTATTTAATACAGGTATTTAATATCGTAAATAGTCTAGCCATAGAGGTATGCATAAAAGCGAAATGACAACAATACCTCTAATTAGAATACAGGTATTCTTTTATTAGCGGTAATAGTCTGTCAAATGTATACAGGTATTTAATAAAACCGGTTTTACAATCCCTGTATGGAATATTATTCTCTGAGCGTGTGACTTGTAGATGTAATGTAGGGACGCCCGGCCGGACTCAGGCGGGCTGTCGATCGCTTGTTGCAGTCATTCAGCCCAGTTCCCTGTAGTTGGAGCTGCAGGTTACAGTTCCGGCTGCGTTCCCACACAGTGCTCCTCAAATCTTCCAATTTTCCTGCAAAACAGAAGGATATTTTTTAATTTTACATCCTTTAATTTGCTTTCCTCTCTTTCGAGCGGCTCTGCCAAATACTTTGTGTCGCATCGATGCAGACATGCCGCGTTCGGTTATGACGTGTATGCTTGTTTCCTCCTTCCCACACTGTGGGAAGGAGGCACTTTCAGTCTTACCAGTTAATAGTGTGACCACTTAAGGCGCAATTTTGTCGTACAGGCAGCATCATATAGTTAGTTGCAGTCAAGATGGGGCAAATATATCGTAACACATCCTTACTGCCATATAAATAAAGATCCTGTATATATTTGGCCACTTTGGTTGCCACTATGTGACACTAACTGTACCACACTAGCAACAAAGTCATAAAGTCTGCTCTGACTACATCCTCGTAACGCCCAGTGTGCATTACAATGTACACTCCCTTTCAATGGAGTTTAAATCTTTTATAAAAGGGAATAGTGTAGAATTTCTTTTGTTTCATTAGTTTTCGTGCAAAAGAAAATTCAACCCAATTCACTACATAGTAAGGTTGGTTATACGAGGGTATGACAAATATGATTTTGTTTTATCAGGACCCTGTCCTCCGCCCTGCTGTACATGCAGCGCACCAAGCAGCTGTTCTCCACGCGCTCGTACCAGAACGACCAGATCAACAAGCAGACCGAGCAGATGTACCACCTGCTCGCCATCTGCCTGGTGCTGCACCCGCAGTGCGTCGACGAGAGCATCCAACAGGTATATAAATAAAACACGATGCTTGGCCACACACGGCCCTAAACTTTTTTCTTAATTTTAAAGTTCACACGCTGAACAATCTCGGGACTCGGGAGGCAATTGCCGCGCGAAGCATTTCGAGTAATGTAGACTCACAAAGGTGCGTCTACACTGCTTCACGCGGCACTTCGTGTGGATCATATTGAATTTTTCCCACTCATGCCGCGGTGACATCACAATAGGATAGTTGGGAAGTGAATTGAATAGTAGGAACATAGTTGTATTATCTTTAGCAGTTTATTTGATTACCATGTATAATCTAAAGTAATTAATTTAGTTTTTAACTACGCGTCACTACTTATTAATTATTATGCTAATGTGTCAGATTTGTATCAATAAAGATGATCTTAGAGTTGCGTATTCAGTCATTATAAATCCAACTTGGTCAAACAAATTTTTAAATATGCAATAACATTTTATTAAAGTAGAATGATAGTTTCATTTTTGAAGTAGACAATTAGACTTATTCTGTTACGATAGTCGGACGAAAGGTACTTGATCAATAGACAAATTTACTTTAGTAATCAACATTAACCTTTATGATTTTGAACAAGTTTTGGGTTATCCGTTTATGGCAACGAAAGCAGTCACCTATCGCACAGCGCCTACTCGCACAGTGCTAAAATGGGACGAATAATATTATATCTGTCGAATGTGTCTGCAGGTGCTCCGCGAGAAGAACTACCACGAGAAGATGTTCAAGATGCAGTACGGCGATCTGACCGAGTTTGAGAGCTGCTTCACATTCGCCTGCCCCAAGTTCCTGTCGCCCTGCCCGCCGCCCATCGAGCCCGGCTCCAACTACGGCAAGGACGCCGTCAAACACCAGACTCAGGTGTTTATGGACGAGGTCAGTAATGAAATGACGGTGTTTTGCTTGGGGTAGCACATCTTCCTCGCCTTGTCACGGCTCATGGGACACTGGTGTCCGCTTGGAAACTAATCCCAGGATTTGGCGTAGGCTCTAGTTTTACGAAAGCGACTGCCATCTGACCTTCCTGCCCAGAGGGTAAACTAGCCCTTATTGGAATTAGTCCGGTTTCCTTCACCGAAAAGCGACAGGTAACCATCTAATGATGTTTCGTACATAAGTTCCGAAAAACTCATTGGTACACTTGGGGGTTCAACCTGCGACCTCAGGATTTTAAGTCGCACGCTCTAAGTGGTCACCAGCACTATTTGGGATACTAGAATATACGGATAATTTATGATCCCAAACTCTTTAATATTCAGATTATTACAGACTGTATTATTGGGACTACCTTTGAATAAATCTGAATTTTGAAATTTAGATCCTTGGCCAAATAAAACGTCTCCTGTTTCGGGGCCGGATTATTAACCACATTCATGTCAATTTAATGTCAACCTAGGCATTCAAGTTTGAGGTTCATATTAGATTGTACGTAAGTAAAAAGTGACTTGATATTACCAAAGTTATTTGGAATAGTTTTGGGATTAATTCTAAACCATTTGGATTGGTGTGGCATGGAAAATGATTAAGTTGTGGAGAAATTCGCAGGCAATGTTCAGTTGGCAGAGCGGCAAGTCTGTTTCTAAGCATTATGATCTCACGTAGAACTTGCTCGAATTAACTTATGGCTAAAAGAGCGTGTAAACTCTCTGAGCAGGTCCGGCAGCAGAAAATGCTGCCCACAATTCGCTCGTACCTGAAGCTGTACACGACGCTGCCGCTGGTGAAGCTGGCCGCCTTCATGTCGGCGGCGCGCGGCGGCGACCGCGACGCGGCCCGCGAGCACGCCGCGCTCGCCATCCACCTGCTGTGCTTCAAGCACAAGATGAAGAACGTCGTCTGGTCCAAGGGGCCCAGCGGGCTGGACGGCAAGTTCCAGAGCGGCTCTGAGGTGATTAATGATTGAACTTACCACAGACTAACAGGGACAATAGCGTACCTTAACCTATTGAACGCTTTTCCCCTCGCCTCATAATAAAAAAGGAATATTAACATTATCTGTCAGTAGGTGTAAGTACTTAAATGTCGGAGAGACTGTGTAGACTCCGTTAAATTGTTCAAAATTATAAATAATCATATCGACGCCCCAAGCCTACTAAATGATTCTGTTTCGAGTTACTAGAAAACTCCCAGTAGGACTAACTATTAAAAAAACATGTTTATCAAGCGTGCATGTGCATATTGCAAAGAAAATGACAAAACAAAAGGCAGACATTTTTAATTGTACTACTTATAAGCATAACGTTGAGTAACATCTGTAACTTTTTGCCGTGTTCAAGCTGTTTTAAAATAAAATATATACATAAATAGCTTTGACAGGGTTGGTGTCAGTGGCATGGTAGGCGCGATAGCACACGACACGGTGTTGCGGGTGCCTATGGGCGGCGGTAATTGCTTTCCATCAGGCAATCCGCCTGCTCGTTTGCCACCTGTCATAAATAAAAAAAACACCTTAGTTTTTGGCGTTCAAAAAGTTTAGTACAAAAAAAAACCTGAATCACTAGCACAGGTTAATTTTTGCCAACGTCGTATCTATGGCATGCTAATGAAAAACTATCGCAATGAGTTTAAGTAGTTTTAAAACGTGAACAGCAATAGTTTTTGTACCATCACATTGTAGTTGTGGTGACCTGGACATCATCTATGACATTGAAGCATAACTTACCGTCGGCGGGCGGTCAATGAAATGAAAATTTCGTCCTCCAAGTATCCATTCCAGCACAATAACAGGCACAATTCCTAATTGTCAATTGTGTATTTACGCTTACTGATTTATTGCCAGTTTTGTATTAACTTATTTAATAATCTTTTTTAGCTGGACTTCTACATCGACAACGATATGATTCACATCGCGGACACGAAGGTGGCGCACCGCTACGGCGACTTCTTCATCCGCAAGATCCTAAAGTTCGAGGAACTCAACCGCAAGCTGCACCACCTCAAGATCTAATTTACAAACAATAGTTGGGCAAACAGCTTCCACCCAAAGTCAGAGTGCCAACCAACACACTTTACATACGTCAATAGCCTTTCTATTCTATCAGCTAGCAGACCAGTCGCAAAATGTACTTTTAAGCTACAGTATTTTGTCAAGGGAATAAACATCATATAAATTTAATGTTTTATTTGATTAATGCTTTGGCTTATATCTAACAAATGTCCTATCCCTCTTGAAGAATCTCTTTGGTTCCTTAATCGTAAAGTTCTGATGCTGTAGTGTCTCTGGATAGGGCTCTTGAAACTGCTTCCAAGGGTGCTCTTCTGCCAGAGTTGAGTCTATGTCAAAATGCTTCAGCCATTTATTGTAGTAGTCTGCAAATTTCTTAAAAGATTTCACAAATTCTGAAGAACATTTGTAGCCCTTTGCAGTCTGCAATTAAAAAGAATTTCTTTACATAAAGGAAGAAAAACATAAATAAACGGAAGCAAACTTAAAGAACCATTACAAATCAAGAAGAAATACCACAACCTCCCGACAAGTCAGAAAAGTGATACAACTCATAGTTGTACTACATCATAATCTATAAGTAATTACAAATTAAGCTGTGTTGGGTATCAATTTAACATTTAGTATGTTATTGTTACCATGCACTGCAGTATTTGGAGTAACCTCACTATTTTTTCTATGCCATAAAAATGGTTAAATATTTAGTAGGTAAGTACATTATATCATGGTATTTTTGTTAAAATGGATTTAGGATATTAATGCTACATAGTTAATATTAGTTACCTTTTGCATTATAGCAGTACACTTTTCCATAAAAGACTCTAGGTGTTTAATAAACAATCCGTTAGGTTTTAGATTTTCATCATTTACATGTTTCATAATGAAAGTTATATAGTCATACTGGCAAGTAGCAGTGCCATTCCTCAACATAGTGCCTAGAATTTCTATATTCACCCTGTAACAATAAAGTTAGTTAAATAAAATTTAGTTTATCTCTGTTCAGAACTTGTAGTATTTTGATAAGGATGGTATTATAGAAAAGGTAAAAGTACATAGTTGTAATATTTGTAGTCACTTAAAAAGATGGTATTTGATTAATTGTGTTAGCTCTAGTCATTTAATTTCTTTTGACAGTTACAGCCTTTTCATATAACACACAGACTTGAACCATATTTAAATGTCTAAATTAAGTCTAAGTGTCTATTGAAATGTTTTTAAGCTGTAAGTGTTGATAGTTAGGCCCATCTGTGGGCCATATAAGGTGTAAAAAAGTTTCTCATACTTCAGTTGTTCCTCCTTCATTTCAAGAAGGAGACATTCTGCCCTTTCCTTTGTATCACAGGCCATTGCCAGCACTCCGTAAGTCATAATGTTTTTCTTAAGACTGTGTTTTTTCTTCAGCCCATATTTCCTTTTGCGCCTCTTTGTCTCCTGCTCTATTATTTCTTTAACATCCTGTAAGTATAAACTCATTAAAAATTTAATATAAAAAACGGATTCAATCTTCGGCAGGCCTGGGGTAAAACAATTAGTCAAACCTTTCTTCCATTTAAATTTGGCAAGGAATGGCCTAAGAACCCATGTGATAATGTGATACTTACAAAAGCACTTGTGTAATCTGATCTCAGACATCTCTTTTTAATAAGCATATTATAGAAATCAATATCTGCCACAACTTCAGATGATTTCATGGTTTCAAGGAGTTTTAGTTCTGCTTCTTTACTTTCTTCCAATAATGGTAACATTTGTGTAAATGTCTTAATATCAGGCTTTACTGAATATACAGCCATTTCTTTTAGAAAGTCATCTTGCCCACCAACTACAGCAAATTTGTCTTGAACTGATTTAATTTCATTTAATGCTAGCACCTGCTCCATTTTTAATGACCTTGAAAGGAGGTTAGGTGTTGTTCTTTCTTCAACTTTAGGAACTGTTTGGATACTCCTATTTACAATTTCTATGGTAACATCTTTATGTTCAATATGAGACAAATCTTTTGAATCTTTGTTTACATTAGTGTCTGGTACCTCATAACTTATATCCAAATCTTCATCTTTATTATCAAAATTGTCCCCCAGTTGCTTCTTTTTGGGATTTCTGTTCCCAGCCTCAATGTGTGTATCTGTCTGAACTGCATTTAATACTATAGTATTTGTTATGATATGCTCCTGAAGATCTTCAATCAATTGATGAATATCCTGTGCTGTACCTAACTCACAGTCTTTCACACATTTAAGCATCAGATTAAATGAATATATGTTTGGTTTCTCCCTCATTTTCAACATTTTTCTCCAAACTATCAATGCATACTTTAAACCATTATCTTTGTTAGATATGCAGGCTTGTAGAAGATGGTTAAATGTATGTACTCTTATTTTGATTTTCTTTGATATCATTTCATCAACAATTTGGAAAGCTGTTTGTAAGTCTCCACACCTACCCACAGCTTTGATCATTGCATTGTAATTTGTTAAGTTTGGTTCTATTCCCTTCTCAACCATAAGTGTCCTGAGATGGAGGGCATGTTTAAGGCCATTTTCAGGCCATGGACTATTGGCGCAGGCATTGAACAAGCATGTATATGTATCGCCAGTGGGTATCAAGGCTCGACGTTTCATGTCATTAAACAGTTTGAAGGCTTTCTTAGTATATCCTACATCAGCACAAGCACCAATCAGTATGTTGTAAATGTAGTTTTCAGGTTTCGCCCTATCTTCTTTTAACATCCTTACTTCTAAGACGTCTATAGCTTCTTTTATTCGCTTATGTTCCAAATATTGCTTAATCAAATCTGCATACTGTTTTGTCGTCAACACCTGGCTTCTAAGTGGCCGATTTTGCAAAAACTTTTCTTCCTTTAAATCTCCTTCATCTTCCAAGAGATCTTCGTGCCTTTTATTACCAGTGAGAGTGCCAAAAGTATCTGGGTCTTCTAAATATATTAAATTATTTTCAGTTCGATACTCCTTACGTTTAATAACTTTGTTTTGTACTGCTTCAGTATGGCAATTTACGTTCCGTGAAATTAATGCAGTTGTTCTTACAAGACGTATTAGTTTCCAGCACTGGAGAGCCATAATTAACCTAGGGCAAAACTTTTAAACCCAATCAAATAAACAAGACATCTACAAATGTAATAATTTAACCTCAAATTTTTGACATTATAATAATGAAGTTTTCGATGTTTTTTAAGCAGCTCAAACAATTTACATGATTAGGAATTTACTCTATTCTGGTGGTATTTACCGCAATAAATACTCGTATTGTATCCCTTTATTGAATGTAAATATTACAATCAATCTATATATGTGTACAACACCAAATAAATTGCTAAATAAGTATTACAAACTTAAAGGAAAACTTATAAAAAGAAAAATGTAGCTCCTGTAAAATTTCCGAACGGCTGTTTGACAGTGACATAAGTAAACGTCAAATCGTGGTATCCACATTCCAAAATAATCGTAAACCACGTGTTTTCTTTAATATCTCCAACTTTTTAACATAATCATATTATATTGAAAATGTCACTGAATGAAGAAGAGATGGAAGCAAGCTCCGGTGAGAGCGAAGATGATAGTATGGATGAAGAGGAAGGCGGTGACTGTGACGAGCCTAAAACTTATCTGCCCGGTCAGCCGCTGAAAGAAGATGAACAGCTAGTGTGTGATCAGTCGGCGTATGTAATGCTGCACCAGGCTCAGACTGGCGCTCCATGTCTGAGCTTCGATATAGTCAACGATAACCTGGGTAGTAACAGAGAACAATTCCCTATGACCGCCTATCTGGTGTCCGGCACGCAAGCTTCTAGTGCTCATTTGAACAAGTAAGAATATTTATTTTCGTTACCACCTTTAGAAGCATTAATATTAATTTTAGAATCATTCATATCAATATTATTTTTTATAGTCCATATATGAAAACTATTTGTTGTGCTAATTAGGCTTAAAGTTTAACTATATCTATTGTAAAATATCAATAGCAAGAAGTATACTAACTTATTGCTTTAACTGTTCAACTGTCATTGTCATTCAAGTGTTGACAAGTATACCAATTATTGATTGCTTCCAGTGAAGGTTTAATTACTTTGCTAATTTTAATCCTTTAGTATTCTAGTTATAAAGATGTCCAACCTGCACCCCACATCCAAACCTGAGGCTGAGGAGGATGAGGAGTCAGATGAGGAAGAAGATGATGAGGATGAGGAGAAGAAACCAGAGATGACCTTCTCCTTTATAAAGCACCAGGGCTGTGTCAACAGGATTAGGGTATGTAGAATTGCACATTTTTGAATCCCTTTGCCAGCAGAAGTAGAATAATTGTTTGTGTAAGTCTCAAGCAAGCTGCAGCAATATTGAAATTCAATATTTTCAAAGCAATACAGTTAAAAATGGTAGGTGGTGGATGGTAATCTCTTGCAAACTTAAAATACCTTTGTGTCTCACCTCTACTGACGTTACTGACTTTTGCAGTATGCTACATTAAAAATTCATTATGTTTAATTTAGATTTCTTCTTAGTTTTGTCATATTTTGGTTATAATCAAATTTACTTCAAAGTAACATTAACATGTCCTGCACTATGATGCTATTACCTTAATGACTTGCAGACATCAAATTTCAAGAACTCTGTACTGGCGGCTAGCTGGTCAGAGTTAGGTAGAGTGGACATCTGGAACATAACTCAGCAACTACAAGCTGTGGACGACCCTGCATTGCTGGAGCGGTACAATTTGGACACAGTGAACAACCCGGTCAAACCACTGTACTCGTTTACTGGGCACCAACAGGAAGGATTTGGCTTAGATTGGTGTCCAACTGAAATGGGAGTAAGTTTTAGTATCCTTAAAAAACTTTGTGTAAATAGTAAAATTAGGTGTATTTAGAGGATTATCAGATTGATTTTTAATTACCCTTCCTCATAAAATATATTATTATTAATAATTTATTACAATTAGCAAATTAAGGAACTGACTACACAATGTACTATTTGGACTATCAGTGTTGCTATTGATATGAGTGATTATGGGATATGGTAAAAACATAAGCAGTGATTTAAACAAATGCTAATTCTATTGAGCAAATTTTTTCCCATCTAATTTAATAGGCTCTTTTTAGAAAATATATACTCAGCATATTACCTGTTTCAGGTACTAGCTACTGGAGATTGCAGAAGAGACATTCACATCTGGAAACCAAATGAGGCAGGCACATGGGATGTGGATCAGAGACCGCTTGTGGGTCACACTAGTTCTGTTGAAGATTTGCAATGGTCACCTAATGAAAGGTAGCAACAATACAAAAATTATACATCCACAGAATACAACTAAACCTTGTAAGGCCCTTAATTTAGTTGTTGGTTGCTGCAATAATTACTAGGGCTTGCGGTCGTGTCCGTGATTCGTGAACCCGTAGCCGTGCGCCCGGTTTCGTGAATCACGGCAACGGTTTTCTGGTCCGTTCCGCACGTGACATTCGGTAACGTGAAATTAAGGTACGTGAATTCGTGTAGATCCGTGTAGGCGTGATCACGCCTTCACGTATGTTAAGAATAAAACTTAGTCCTTATTTATTATATTCCCGGGCGTGGCGAAATTACGAAACGTGCGATAAGTATCCAACGGAATCGAGCCCGAAGCTCCACACACGGACGCAGGTACGGGCTACGTGTCACGGCGTGTCACGTGAATCCGGATGCGAACGTAGGTACGTGACACGTACCTGGCCGTGTTCGTGAAATTCGTGATCTTAGTACCGGCGCTGTTAAGAACACGTAGCTACGGGTCGGCGTACATCACGGATACCAGGAGCCCTAATAATTACTCATGAAATAAAACAACTGAAATGGATTATATAACATACACTAATTTGAACTTCATCCCAATGTTTCAAACCCTTTGTGCTCATAGGGTGAACTGAGAAAAATATAGCTAAAGCACCTGGCCTATGTAATAGTAAAATGCGGCGTTCTATATTATAATTTCGACGTAAGTTCCATATTAATTCTCTGCACAACTACATAGACATGGTCCTTCAGTTATGTTTTTCACCTATATTAATTTACTTCTATCCAAAAGCGCAATATGCAAACCTACTCACATATAAATTATTAAATAATTTGCAATTATTATGTAAAAATAATAAAAATATTTGTGTCAATGTGTGTCAAAAATCATGTGCAAGCACCAAAATTGTTTAATAATTTATATTGGGACAACTAGTAATGGGTTTAAAAGTCAGGATGAAGTTTAACACATTCGCTGCCACCTCCTCAAAAATGTATGGAAATGAACGCACAGTATGTGTGTTGGTGGCAGTGAATGCGTTAAATTAGTATATGCAATATAATCCTTTCAGTTGTTTTATTTGAAAAGTATAATTTCTTGTGTCATAGATTACGAGACAAATGCTTGTGAGATATGACACTTACATGACAAAACTATAGTCCCACTGAACAAAATGGTTTTTAGGCAATTTTACCTAAAAACCGATTAGTATGATGGACTTTTAAAATGATAGTTTTATTGTTAAATGATAATTTAATTGTTTTTCGACCCGGGTATGTCCTTAAACTACGTCCAACAATGAGAGGTAGGGCACAGCGAAGTATCATCACCCTTGAATCTGGAGAAGCCCAACTGGGGAAGTACCTCCTCCTTACAGAAGACCACAGCCATAATAGCACTGCTACCTTTCAGGTATGTAGTGTTGTGTTCCTGATGGTGAATAAGGTTCCCAGAGCTCCAACCCACTTATAGGTCGGCAACTCCCTTGGTGTTGCGAGTGCCCATAGGCTACGGTAATTGCTTACCATCAGGCAATCCGTCTGCTCGTTTGCCACCTTTGTCATAAAAAAAAAAAATTGTTTACCCATGGTTACTATCAGTCCTTATAAGCTATGATTGCCCATGTCCCATCCCCATGTGCAAGTATCAAAGTGAGCAATTTGTTATAGACATATAGCTATGTAATTGCAAAAACACTGTTTTGCACTACTTTGCACATAACAAACTAGTGTTTGTAATAAAGATGTCCACAAAATGTATGGGTAAAGACTTATATCTCTATTTTTCCAGAAACGTGTTAGCTTCGTGTTCTGTTGACAAAACAATAAGGATATGGGACACGAGGGCAGCGCCTAGTAAAGCGTGCATGTTGACTGCTGAGAATGCACATGAAAATGATATCAATGTAATATCATGGAACAATAAGGAGCCTTTTATAGCTAGTGGTAATTATTCTTTGTTCCATAAGCACTATAGCATTATTATATTTGGTGGCATTTAATCGTTTGTATGCCAAAAAACGGAAAATCATGTCGTCCGACTAAGACACCACTTTTATATGCCGATTTAAATTGTCATTCTTACAACTTAAGAGCCATGTTGTCGCATCTGAGACAGTTTTTCGTCGACGAAATGGGCGGTCAGAGTAATATATTTTTCATCACACTTGCTCGTCAATGGCGTTGTTACTTGCGAGAGTACAGAGCAGTTATAGCCGATTTAGCTCACACGGGCTGTTAAGTTTAGTTTTAAAAATATATAGAACTTCATACTTCACTTCGAACTGAGGATGTTTCCAAACAGCCAAGGTGTATTTCATATCTTCAAAAGTTTGCTACAACCAACTTTTAATATGTATAAAACATATCTTTATATTCAATTTGACTGCAATTTAATGTTTAGTATTTATTAAAAATAATTGTTTTATATTTGATTTTGATAATTGATACTATTTGGCAGGATGATCTGTCAAATTCGAAAACAAAACGCAGTTGTTACCATTATCTGTGGAAGACATTGAAAAAAGTTGACATTGTTGACAATCTTTTTTAGTGGATGAGGTCTGATTGTAGTTTTCAAAGTGTATTTTGATTTTAAGCCTACATAAGTACTAACTAATATTTTACCAACGAATTTATTTTATTTCCTCGCAAATGTGATGAAAAATATTGTGTGTACCACGGGTGGTAAGTGTATAACAAACTTGAGTCATTAAAAGCCCTCCGACTTCGTCGTCGGGCTTCTAATAGACTCGCGTTTACTATACCTTACTTACCATCCTCGTTGCACAATGTACTATAAACTTTATGCTGTTTCTTTTAAAGTAAAATATCCCATGGACAATATGTAATAACATTCCACGTTTTTTCGGTGTGTAGAGAAAAGCAAAAACTGTTAACCAAAGTGGGACCGCAGTCACCGTCAAATAGTTTATACCAATCAAAGTAGCCAAATAATAATTATGTATATTGGTTCTGTACCAATTACATTCTATATTTTTACAGCAGTAAGGATGTTATGATACCTATTTTAAGAATAGAAATTTTGACTGCTAATAACTGTATGTTGCTGAATTAACTCCTAATTATAGGTAAACAAATGTTTTGTAGGTGGTGACGATGGTTTCCTCCATATATGGGATTTGAGGCAGTTCACGAACAAAACGCCAGTTGGCACGTTCAAGCACCACACGGCACCAGTGACGTCGGTGGAATGGCACTGGGCCGAGCCGAGCGTCCTCGCATCGTCCGGGGAGGACAACCAGGTCGCGTTGTGGGACTTGGCAGTGGAGAGAGACGACGATGAAGTAGTCGACGATGAATTAAAAGTGAGTTTCAGCGTTTGAATGCGTTTGTCTTTTTATTATTTAAACCTTTCAGTGCGATAGATGTGCGTAGTTATGGTTTAAATTGAACCGTCACCCATTCCTTTAATATCTGCTATACCTAGGTTATGTAAAACAAAAGTCGGTGGCAGTTAAGAGGCAACAGTTGACGCAGTTCTGGTATCTACTAGAAAGGGTTAGGAACAAAGGACATAAATGATCTTCCATGTTACCGCAATTTTGCAACCAACTTATACTTGAACTCTTATTAAAATTTACCCTTAAGATTTTTTTACAATTCCTGTTTTTTTTTTCAGAATCTACCACCACAACTGCTGTTTATACATCAAGGACAAACAGACATTAAGGAGCTTCACTGGCACCGACAGATCCCCGGCGTCATAGTCACGACTGCCAACACGGGCTTCAACATATTTAAGAGTATTAGTGTTTAATTATTAAAAGGTATAAAATATAATGATTCGTTTATTTTTCACACAAATTATATTTGACAGCCATGATTTTGTTGATTCACAATTAAAAGAAAAAAAAATTGTTAGCTTCTATGCACCATAGCTAAATTCACCAAATGTCGAATGGTAGGTCGGCCATGAGGACAGTTCTGAAAAAATAATAAAAAAGTTTTAATCATGGTTTGGCGGTTAACAGACAAGAACTACTGGACGGAATAAAAGAAGACACATTAAAAAACAGTAGATAACAGTGGTGCTACCGAGAATATCGATATTCGATTGTAAAATTCTAACGATTGTCTCTGTCACTCTCATGACGCCTTACATTAGAGAAAAGAGAAAGATTTTCGCAATTTACCAGGCCCATATCTACCATCATACTACAGCGTATGGCTGAGTTGCTTCGCTCGTGTAATTTCCTCTAGCACGGCTTGGTCAGTGTAGACCAGCAGCAGCTCATACATATACTATATTCCGCACATGCCGGCCAGCTTAATAAAACTTTCCAGCAGTTCAACAGTGTTTCAAGATAAAAATTACCCGCCGCCACTGGTACATATTTGTGGCATAATATTTTAATTATTACCCAGGGGTTGTCAATTTGTGCCATGTGGTCTACCAGTACTTTCATATCAGCTTTGCTCAGGGCCGTTCCGATCATGACTGATTTCCGGCACGCTCTCGAGGCGAACATTGCTCGTACTCGGCTTGGTCTGCAGTACTCTGATGACGACTCCTGTGAGAAAAGCTTTTACTGTGAGATGGTAACTTATAATGAGCACTATTGCTATAACTATGACGTTAACTTTACTGCTTCAGACTGTTTCTGTTAGTACTGTACCTAATTATAGACCAGCGGTATGAACAAATAAACTTCTTAGCGATCTGGTCATACAGGCTCAATAAGGCTTGTGTTGTAGGTACAGTCTATGTTATAAATATGTTTACACTATTGCACTTTCCTTCATCATCATCGTCTCAGCTATAAGACTACTGAACATAGGCCTCCACATGTATTACCGGCTGGAAGCGACCTGCATCCAGCGTCTTCCGGCGACCTTAATGAGGTCGTCGTCCATCTTGTGGGTGGACGTCCTACGCTGAGCTTGCTAGTCCGTGGTCTCCACTCAAGCACTTTTAGACCCCATCGGCCGTCTTATAATTTATGGTGCAAAAGTGTAAACATATTATATCTTTGACGCCTATACGTATAGGTAAATACATATAGATACCGGCCAGATATTATTTGCAATTAACACAAACACACAAAATGCCATCGCCAGGACTCGAACCCGGAGCCTTTAGATGGTGACCACAAAAACGCAGCCCAACAATTCTAGACCCATTCCAGGGTTCCATTGTAGCCCAGCAAATGGCGACCACGATGTACTCGGATTGTTGGGTCGTCAATTCTCGTGCTACGCGCGGTCCGTATAAACGCGGTATAAGGCAACAATGCACGACCGATCAATATGCGTACAAATAAGTGGTCGCCAATTGCTAGATTGCATATTACCCGGACTCCCTCTAGATACGCAACGTAGGTACCCGGACGCAGACGGCCGCGACAGGGGTGACATCTGCTTATTCTACTCCTTAAATTTCATTAATCAATAGATTCTATTCTACTACCTACATTATGGAGAACAAATTGGAGTGGCATTATTGTGGTTGAAAAATAGGGTTATTATATTACTGTTATTTTCGAAATTAGGATCATCTTTTTTAGGTAGATAGGTACACGCTATACATAGTTTACAACTTCAATTATGTCGCAAAGTGACTAGTTTTATTTTAAATAGGCACCAATACTGACCCTTAACATAAATAGTAATTCCTCAATATCTTCTTTCCCAAATATCCAATTTTTCGACATTGGAATTGTCAACAGTTTAACTCTTTTGGTTGGAGCAGCCTCTTCATTTATTTCAAATGTAAATCCATTCTTTTTGAAGATACTCAAGTTATCCATCAATATTTGTTCGTTGACGCCTGTGAGTTCAAGTTGTTGTGGTCTAAAAATAAATGTGCAGCATGTAAAACTTCCAGTTTGATGTCACATGAACATTACTTAAGAATTATAAAGTTAAGTACATAAATATTATAATTTGCTTAAGCGCGCGGTTCTTAGTTTTTGGCAGCTTAGGTTTTAAAACAAATAAAGCATAACGTAAATATAACTTACATGACTAGTTTTTGGTTTGTTAGATCTGTAGTTTTCTGTAAAGTTTCAAAATTATAAATCTCATCTGTGGCATGCTGATCAATAATGAACAGATCATCTTCTAACTTAGTAATTATAAATCCTAAATTAAATTGACCTATAACTGACATCTTCTTAAAAGAATCTTGGGATATTTCTTTACTGAGTTCTTCTTCACATTTTTTATTAAAAACGGGGTTTATAGTTGTTTTGAATTTTATTCTTTCTGGTGCAGTCGAATTACTTTGAATACTGTTTATCTGTGCTAATGCTTTTACATGAGCTAAAGATGTTTTCATGAGAACAGTTTTTCTACTATATTTCCCTAAATCCTCCTTATCGGTGACAACCTTTTTTGATTTTTTTTGTGTGTCTTTTTGTTCAAGGTCATTCTTTTTTTGCAAATCTTTGTTGTTGCAACGATATGTGTGTGATTTTTCAATCACAACATCAGTTAACTTTCTTATTTGAGTATTTGGAATGTTATCAGAATCTTCTAGATACAAAATGTTTTTTCTGGCATTATCAGATGAAGGACTTAATTCATCAGGATCTTCTTTGATTGTTTCATTTTGAGTTTCTATTGAATCATTCATCTTAGTTTCATTTATAAGTGTTTCATTATGTTCTTCTGTTGATTTATCACAATCTGATACTTCTTCTTTGATATGTTCAGATTTAGAATCCTCATGGGGTTGTTTAAAGTTGATATGTTCATCATCATTTAGCTTGCTTGTTTTTGAAGATATATAGTCCAACATTGTAGTAGATTTTCTCTTCAAATCTAAATCTTTAGTTTCTGTCCTGTAAGTAGAATCTGATTGAGAAACTGGGTTGGTTGATACAGGGTTTTTTGAGAAACGCTGCATGAAAGAGTTGAATATTCTAGGTTGATCAGTTTCTGGCTTAACATGTTCCATTTTCTGGCTGTACAAATTCGCATTAGCTTCTACTTTTAATGTCCTTGGTATAGCTTCAAAAAGTTTCAATAAAGATGCCTTTATAACATCTAATATAATTTTCTCCTTAGTAAGAAATAGTTTCCTTTTATCTGGTGTTACATTTACATCTACAGATGTTCTATCTAAGGTTATATTTAAAAACACAAAAGGGTACTGATGTGGATTGTATTGTCTGTAAGTTTCATTGATGATTTTTATTATTTTTGTTGGCTCACAAGGTCTTGAATTGACATAGAAAAATTGTCTGTCAGTGCTGGAGCGGCCACTGCCATGACCACATGATGATATGAAGCCTGTGAAGTCAACAGGGTTAGTAACATTTTTATAGCCTTGTGATTTTTGAGAGCAGGTTAGAACTGGAGTTCCCTGCGAGCTCTCAACACATGATTGGTCAGCATCATTAGAGTCTTCTGACAAGTCTATCTCAACATCTTCAACTACAACACTGTCTTCACGCTCTTGAATATTTCCAGATAGCCCCTTAAATATATTATCCTTGATGTTGCAGACCAGCTCAGGCTTGATTTCTAGGATGGATTGCAATTGTTTTGGTCCAAATACACAAGCTATGTTGTCTTTATAGGAATCTGTTCCCTGTGTGGCAACAACTGAGGTTTTGGAGTTGGAGCTTGTTTGGTTAGTGCATGTGATTCTGCAAGGGAGAAATACAATCAATGCAGACGACATGTAAAAGATATGTTTACACCTCTGCACATTATTATAAATAATTGAAATGCTATATGTACACATATCTTAAATGCCAACTGTACAAAATTATTTTTATTGTATATGTGAATATAAGACAAAAGAAATGCAAATGAAAGGCTTACTTGACTCCTAATGATATGAGACAATATGCATACAGGAGCTGAGTCATTTTATTGAATTCCCTTTTAGCATTTTTATGAAACTCTTTCTGTCTGACCGGCAGTGATGCAAAGAGGTTTGTTAAACTGACTGTTGTTCCAACCTGGCGAGAGCATAAAGTCTTCTTTGTAATATTTCCTTTGTAATCATATTCCAACTTTGTTGCTAAAACACAATAAGAACAACATTAATTTACCTCCATAGTCCATAGTAGTTTGGCAGTATTTTCTGTTAATTATAAATAAAAATGAACTAATTAGAACTGCAAAATATTTACAATTTATTGATCACATAATTTATAAATATTAAAATAATTTAACTTACCATGCTCAGAACTTTTATGTCTGGTGGTGATGGTGAGACTTGCCAGTGCACATAGAGAACTTAATGCCTCTCCTCTAAATCCAAAACTTGATACTCCAAGTAAGTCAGAGTACTCATTTAGTTTAGAAGTGTGGTATTTTAAAGCTGAAAAAATAAATGACTTCAACTACACAATTTGTTTTATTATGTATCATTGGAGGCAGTGCAAAAAAAAGTACCAACATATTGGGAGCCAAAGACATAGTTCATGAATACAAGATTATATCTTAGTTATTAACATACTTAACGCTGCGAAGTTGTCTTCTGTAACGCCAGATCCATTATCAGCCACTTCTATCAGATCTATTCCGTAATTTTTGAACCGTATGTCTATGTTACTGGCTCCGGCATCTAAAGAATTTTCAACCAATTCTTTTACTGCTACTGCCAAACTAAGTACTACCTGCAATATTCATAAACAATAAGTGGAAAATAGAGCATAATCGACTTAACGTTGTAGATGTAAATTAAGTAAATATTATTTTCGAAATATAAATAGGTAAACGAGTGTTGGCTACTTACTTGACCAGAACATATCTTGTGCACAGACTCTACATTAATAGCCTTTATGGCCTTAACCTTTTCGTCTCCTTTCTTATCCTCATGATTCTCCATTTTATTATGTCCAATAAATATGTAAATAGTATATAATAGAAAATAATACACAAAATTGCCGCAAAATTCGATGCCAAAAGTAGCTGTCAATGTCATTGTCAAAGCATATGCTTTTTTTATTTATTATTGGAGCTTTGGCTACCAGGCCGATAGCATCAAGTTAGAAACCCTACTAAAAAATCTATATTTGCATATTGATTAAAAAAAATAGTAATTTTTACTTACTTTATTTCAATTAATGTCGTTTAAGAAACAAATAAAAATACTTGAACAAAATGTTACGCTCACACTGCTCACCTAGCTGCTCACAGAGCTTACAGGCCCGCTACCGCGAATATCGAAGTTCGTATACTTCGAGCATCATTCTCTTTTACTCCAATTAAGGTGTTATGTGTAGGTTATGAGAGATATCGTGAGCACCGTGAGCACCGTAAGCACTGTCAAATGACGTCATCAATGACGTCCTGAAATTTCAGTAGGTCCAGAAAGAATGAATCGGACCGACCGTATGCGTGCTCAAAAACCCACGGACCACGGCATTATAGAAAAAAAAATTGACAGATGTCAAACAGCACAACAGAAGGTTTTTTTTTGGCGGGAACGTTAAAAAGAATAGGCGCGCTTTTGAAATTAAATTTTGTAAATTAGTTTTAAATTCTAGATTTGTACATTTCTTTGTATATTTCTTATGTAAAATAGTCTATATAGTGTTAGTTTTGTACATATTACGTTAGTGCGTTTCCCCATAATGGGGAAGCGCACGGGGCGTAGCGGCCGTAAACGATCGCGAGTTACGGGTGAGTCTCTTACAGAAGGAATAGATCAGGACTTACCTTCTTCATCATCATCGACGACTTCATATTCTGATGCTGAAAATAATGATCGTCCACTAGCGAAGAAAAGAGAAAAGGATAAGTACACACCTTATAAAGCAGGAAATTATAACAGATTTTATGACGAAAACTCGCAGAAGAAAGATTTTATTGTCTTCCTCAATCGCGAAGAAGATAACACTAAAATTACAGATAAGGATAGGTTGGCCATATCTAATGGCATCAGAAAACATTGTGTTTCAGGTGTAATGCATCTGAGGTCAATTAATGCATTCAAAATTGGTATAACTTTCGACCTCCCTAACAACGCTAATGTTTTTCTTAAGAACGAAAAGCTCCTAAACGAATTGAGGATGGTTGGTTCAATACCGGCTGCCGAAACAGAAGCCACTGGGGTTCTCACATCTGTACCTTGCGATTATTCCAATAAAAATCTTTCAGCTTATTGCTTCTAGTAAAAAAGTTATTAGTGTGAGACGTTTCATGCGACGGGTAAAAGACGCTCAAGGTGTCGTTTCCTTTCTTCCAACACAGACAGTTGCTGTTACATTTGCTTCAACGCAGCTCCCCGAGTATGTTACTTTAGACCACTGGAGACATGAGGTAGGAGTTTATGTTCCTCCTGTTAAACAGTGCCTGAAGTGCATGAAATTCAACCACATTGCTAAATTTTGTAAAAACAATGAAACTTGCTCAATTTGCTCAGGCAACCATAATTTTAAACAATGTGACAAGTCCAAAACTCAATGTGCTAACTGTGGCGGTGACCATATTGCAATTTCTACCACATGTCCACTTAAAAACAAAAACTAGAAGAAAACAAAATAAAAGCAAAAATGCAAGATATTCTGATCTTTTAGTGCAGCTCAATTTCCACAGCTAAATTCAAAATACATTGATACTCAAATATCCAATTTAATTAAATCTGACAAATTTATGAATTTATTAGTTGAAGCAATGCTTGAAATATGTTCAAAACCTGATGTGCCAAAAATTCTAAAAGCATTAGAGAAATTTTAGATAACACTTTTAAGAAAAAACACCTTAACCTTTTTATGGATACATTACATATAGTGCAATGGAATGCTCAAAGTTTAATTAGTAATAGGCTAGTTTTAACAAAATTTTTATATGATAACAACATACATATTGCCATAATCTCTGAAACATGGTTGAAACCACATCAATTTTTTCTATCAAAGGGTACAATATTATTAGAAATGATTGTGGGAACAACCACAATGGTGTTGCAATTTTAATTCATAATATTATAACACATTCTCAAATTACAACTCATTTTGATAGTTCTTTACAAAATGTTTGTGTGAAAATCAAAATTAATAACAATGAATTAAGTGTCGTTAGTTTTACAGTCCATCTAATACAAATCCACCATTTAATAAAAATAATCTAGACGTTTTGCTTAAGTCCATTCCTAAACCTATGATATTTGGAGGCGATTTTAATGCTCATCACATGTCTTGGGGATGTGTCGACACCCTGCCTCGAGGTAAGGATGTTTTAGATGTTATTGATGAAAATGATCTTGTTCTTTTGAATAATGGCAGTCCCACTACAATTGGTTCTTCATCTTGGCGAGCTAATGCTCTTGATTTAACTTTAGTTTCTCCATCTTTGGCACTTTCATGTGATTGGTCTGTTTATGATTATCCTCTGGGTAGCAGTTATCACTTGCCTGTAATTATAAATTTGGTTGTTGGAAATGAAAGTAATCTACAGAATAATATACAATGCAATAATGTACATTTACCATTTCAGCATAATTACAAATTAGTTAATTGGAAAATATATAGTCAATTAATGGATTCAAATTTAAAAATATTGACTTTAATGCTATGTCTCCACCAGAATCCTACAATTTGTTTTGTAACATAATACATTCTGTTGCTGAACAGTCAATTCCACAGTCTACCTCCACTAATAAATGTAATAATATTGCTAAACCTTGTTTACCAAAACATTCTAAGTGTCCTAGTTTACCCTGGTGGAACTCAAAGTGTTCAGAAGCTGTTCAAAACTCAAAGAATGCTTATATATATTTTAAAAACAACCCTTCTGAGGAAAATTATATTGAATTTAAGAGATTGCGAGCTTTAAAAACTAATACTTAAAACAGAAAACCAACAGCTGGATGGAATTGTGCAACTCATTTAATAGATGTACCTCATTGTCATTGGTATGGAAGTACATGCGTAAATTTAATAAATCATTTACTCTTAATAATTCTCTTGATGATAGTTGGATTCCAGATTTTATATGTAAATACACTCCTGACTTTGTTTTGAATGAGCCGTTAAATTATAATAAAACTGATAATATTGGAAATAATTATTTGACTGATCCATTTTCGTATCAAGAACTCCATTCTGCGTTGTTTTCTAGAAGAGATACATCCCATGGTCTAGATGGGATTCCATATATATTTTTAAAAAAATTAACCCCAAATTGTCTCATAATCTTTTTAAACTTACTTAATCGTATGTGGAAGGAAAACTTTATACCTGAGGAATGGAAAACTGATTGTTTGGTTCCAGTTTTAAAACCTGGTAAAGATAAATTGTTGCCGGATTCGTATCGACCCATAGCTCTTACGTCTTGTATTGGAAAGATATTTGAACAGCTTTTAAAACAACGCCTAGAATTTTATGTAGAACAAAATGGTCTTTTACCTTACAACCAATTTGGTTTTCGCAGAGGTCGGTCTTCTCGTGAAAGCATTTGTCAGCTAGTATTAGATGCTCAACACAGTCTGTATAATAATCAATATCTTTTATGCGTTTTCTTTGATATTGCTGGTGCTTTTAACAGTGTTAATATTTCGGTTCTTTGTAACGAGTTGTCAGTGATAGGGATACCTGGGCAATTAATAAACTTGTTACAAGCATTGTTGACCAATATAAAAGTATTTGTTAAATTTAATAATCATTTATATGGTCCAAGATGCTCGTCGTTAGGAGTATGTCAAGGATGAATGCTGTCTCCATGAATATTTATCTTATATATTAGACGATTGAATCTTATGTGGGGATCGGATGTAAATAACTTACAATATGCAGATGACTTAGTAGTTTATACATCTGGAATGGATTTAAGTCAATTAGCTTCTACTGTAAATAACGCACTTTCCAGTTTATATAAATACTTTTCATACCTTAATTTAGATGTTAATCCTACTAAATCAAAAGTCTTCATTTTCGGTCGTAAATGTGTAGCTACACCTAATATTTTGTATAACAGAATTCCATTGCCTATATATAGTGAAGTAAAATTTTTGGGTGTAACTTTTACTCCAAAACTCTCATGGACAAAATACATTAATAATATAACAACAAAAGCAAACAAGGCTTATAATGTATTAAAATCTGTTTGCGGGACTACTTGGGGAGCAGATCCCAAAATATTGTTAGTGTTATACAAATCTCTCGTTCGTAGTCACTTTGAATATGGTTTTCTTTGTTTTGCTGGAGATAGTAAATTAGTGAATAGTTTGGACAAAATACAAAATAAATGTATGCGCACAATACTAGGTGCCTTTAAAACTAGTCCTATTGCTGCTTTGCAAATCGAAACA
This sequence comes from Grapholita molesta, assembly GCA_022674325.2. Classification (NCBI taxonomy): domain Eukaryota; kingdom Metazoa; phylum Arthropoda; class Insecta; order Lepidoptera; family Tortricidae; genus Grapholita; species Grapholita molesta. Next base: position 6,898,807 of record CP053132.2, read on the forward strand.
AAACTGCCACCCATTAGTGTTCGATTCCGTTATTTGAAAGAAAGATTTATCTTGAAGCTTCATAGTTTGCCTAATAATGATCTTCTTACCAATTTAATTGCTTCTCAATCTGCTCCTTATAAGCAACATATGTTTATTTTGCAAGATTTTTCTTGCTTTTTTCATTCTCTTGAAGAGTTTAATATACATTTGAACGATGATGTTCTTCCTTGTTATGCAGGCACATTCCAAAGTAAATATGCCGCAATGAATATTGTAATCGATTCAAGCTTGTCTTCTAAGGAGGAAGTTTATCTGTTATTGTCAGAATGGACTAATTATAAATTTATTTATACTGATGGGTCCAAAAATAATGATGCTGTATCTTTGGCAATTTACCAGACCGAAATCAATAAGGAGTGGGATACAAAATTAATAAATATGCTAGCATCTTCACTGCTGAAGCAACAGCCATCCTTTTGCTTTAAAACATATTATGGAAAGAAATCAGTTGAACAAAAATTGGGTAATAGTCAGTGATAGTATGAGTGTCTTAAAAAGTTTGTCAAGTAACAAAATGAATGCTAACATTAACTACCTGATTTTTACTATTAAAGAATTATGGTGGAAGTTATCCTTAACTGACACTGTAGTACAATTCGTTTGGGTACCTTCGCATATAGGAGTCTTAGGTAATGAAAATGCAGATTTTTAGCCAGAACCATTGTTAATATTTCTGATTCATGCTCAAGTTTAACCATCAAGGAGTTGGATGTCGCTTTGCCGTATACGGATATGATATCTAATCTTAAAAAGCGCATGATTAGTAATTGGGGAAAACATTGGTATTTTTGTAGAGAAGTTGAAAATAAAGCTCATATATATTCTTTGTTAGACGTTCCTGTTAATAGTACGCCATGGTTCTGCAAGCTTAAACATTTTGTTCATAGAAATTTCTATACTATAATCAATCGAATGCGCATTGGTCATTATTGCCTAAATTTTCATCTTCATCGAAAAATATAGTTTCTTCTCCTTATTGTGATCGTTGTCAAATGAATGAAGTTCAGTCTCTCGACCACATCATTTTCGTTTGCCCGTCCTTCGGCATTCAGCGCCTTGTGCTGATGGATGAGCTGCTTAATATTTATGAGGCATCTAATATAATCCCGCTGTCAGTACCAGATTTGCTAAGAGAGCCTACCACGTATATGTCTTTGTATAAATTTGTACATAACACCATAAATAAGTTGTAAATATTTTAATACAATTTTTTAATTTTAGGTTCTTAATGCAGATAACATATAAATGTAAATTGTATATATTTAAAATAAATCTAAATATCGCTACTAGAATATTTCAGGATTGTACTGTTTGGAAAGGACAATAATTAAACTGGATTATGAGATTGAACGTACGGTTTTGACTTAATTAATGGATGATACATACATACTGAAATTGTATAAGAAAATAAAAGTAACTGAAGACATTGAACTCGGATTTGACCTAATATGAATAGTACTTACTGAAGACGTTGACCGGATTGAACTTATGAAAAGAAAACAAACTACTTATGACAAGGCAGTATGGCTTAGAGCTTTAGCCTGTCCAGATGGACGAAAAAAAAAAAAAAAAAAAAAAAAAAAGCACAACAGAAGTTTTTTTTTGGCGGGAACGTTAAAAAGAATAGGCGCGCTTTTGAAATTAAATTTTGTAAATTAGTTTTAAATTCTAGATTTGTACATTTCTTTGTATATTTCTTATGTAAAATAGTCTATATAGTGTTAGTTTTGTACATATTACGTTAGTGCGTTTAAAAATAATGGGGAAGCGCACGGGGCGTAGCGGCCGTAAACGATCGCGAGTTACGGGTGAGTCTCTTACAGAAGGAATAGATCAGGACTTACCTTCTTCATCATCATCGACGACTTCATATTCTGATGCTGAAAATAATGATCGTCCACTAGCGAAGAAAAGAGAAAAGGATAAGTACACACCTTATAAAGCAGGAAATTATAACAGATTTTATGACGAAAACTCGCAGAAGAAAGATTTTATTGTCTTCCTCAATCGCGAAGAAGATAACACTAAAATTACAGATAAGGATAGGTTGGCCATATCTAATGGCATCAGAAAACATTGTGTTTCAGGTGTAATGCATCTGAGGTCAATTAATGCATTCAAAATTGGTATAACTTTCGACCTCCCTAACAACGCTAATGTTTTTCTTAAGAACGAAAAGCTCCTAAACGAATTGAGGATGGTTGGTTCAATACCGGCTGCCGAAACAGAAGCCACTGGGGTTCTCACATCTGTACCTTGCGATTATTCCAATAAAAATCTTTCAGCTTATTGCTTCTAGTAAAAAGTTATTAGTGTGAGACGTTTCATGCGACGGGTAAAAGACGCTCAAGGTGTCGTTTCCTTTCTTCCAACACAGACAGTTGCTGTTACATTTGCTTCAACGCAGCTCCCTGAGTATGTTACTTTAGACCACTGGAGACATGAGGTAGGAGTTTATGTTCCTCCTGTTAAACAGTGCCTGAAGTGCATGAAATTCAACCACATTGCTAAATTTTGTAAAAACAATGAAACTTGCTCAATTTGCTCAGGCAACCATAATTTTAAACAATGTGACAAGTCCAAAACTCAATGTGCTAACTGTGGCGGTGACCATATTGCAATTTCTACCACATGTCCACTTAAAAACAAAAACTAGAAGAAAACAAAATAAAAGCAAAAATGCAAGATATTCTGATCTTTTAGTGCAGCTCAATTTCCACAGCTAAATTCAAAATACATTGATACTCAAATATCCAATTTAATTAAATCTGACAAATTTATGAATTTATTAGTTGAAGCAATGCTTGAAATATGTTCAAAACCTGATGTGCCAAAAATTCTAAAAGCATTAGAGAAATTTTAGATAACACTTTTAAGAAAAAACACCTTAACCTTTTTATGGATACATTACATATAGTGCAATGGAATGCTCAAAGTTTAATTAGTAATAGGCTAGTTTTAACAAAATTTTTATATGATAACAACATACATATTGCCATAATCTCTGAAACATGGTTGAAACCACATCAATTTTTTCTATCAAAGGGTACAATATTATTAGAAATGATTGTGGGAACAACCACAATGGTGTTGCAATTTTAATTCATAATATTATAACACATTCTCAAATTACAACTCATTTTGATAGTTCTTTACAAAATGTTTGTGTGAAAATCAAAATTAATAACAATGAATTAAGTGTCGTTAGTTTTACAGTCCATCTAATACAAATCCACCATTTAATAAAAATAATCTAGACGTTTTGCTTAAGTCCATTCCTAAACCTATGATATTTGGAGGCGATTTTAATGCTCATCACATGTCTTGGGGATGTGTCGACACCCTGCCTCGAGGTAAGGATGTTTTAGATGTTATTGATGAAAATGATCTTGTTCTTTTGAATAATGGCAGTCCCACTACAATTGGTTCTTCATCTTGGCGAGCTAATGCTCTTGATTTAACTTTAGTTTCTCCATCTTTGGCACTTTCATGTGATTGGTCTGTTTATGATTATCCTCTGGGTAGCAGTTATCACTTGCCTGTAATTATAAATTTGGTTGTTGGAAATGAAAGTAATCTACAGAATAATATACAATGCAATAATGTACATTTACCATTTCAGCATAATTACAAATTAGTTAATTGGAAAATATATAGTCAATTAATGGATTCAAATTTAAAAATATTGACTTTAATGCTATGTCTCCACCAGAATCCTACAATTTGTTTTGTAACATAATACATTCTGTTGCTGAACAGTCAATTCCACAGTCTACCTCCACTAATAAATGTAATAATATTGCTAAACCTTGTTTACCAAAACATTCTAAGTGTCCTAGTTTACCCTGGTGGAACTCAAAGTGTTCAGAAGCTGTTCAAAACTCAAAGAATGCTTATATATATTTTAAAAACAACCCTTCTGAGGAAAATTATATTGAATTTAAGAGATTGCGAGCTTTAAAAACTAATACTTAAAACAGAAAAACCAACAGCTGGATGGAATTGTGCAACTCATTTAATAGATGTACCTCATTGTCATTGGTATGGAAGTACATGCGTAAATTTAATAAATCATTTACTCTTAATAATTCTCTTGATGATAGTTGGATTCCAGATTTTATATGTAAATACACTCCTGACTTTGTTTTGAATGAGCCGTTAAATTATAATAAAACTGATAATATTGGAAATAATTATTTGACTGATCCATTTTCGTATCAAGAACTCCATTCTGCGTTGTTTTCTAGAAGAGATACATCCCATGGTCTAGATGGGATTCCATATATACTTTTAAAAAATTAACCCCAAATTGTCTCATAATCTTTTAAACTTACTTAATCGTATGTGGAAGGAAAACTTTATACCTGAGGAATGGAAAACTGATTGTTTGGTTCCAGTTTTAAAACCTGGTAAAGATAAATTGTTGCCGGATTCGTATCGACCCATAGCTCTTACGTCTTGTATTGGAAAGATATTTGAACAGCTTTTAAAACAACGCCTAGAATTTTATGTAGAACAAAATGGTCTTTTACCTTACAACCAATTTGGTTTTCGCAGAGGTCGGTCTTCTCGTGAAAGCATTTGTCAGCTAGTATTAGATGCTCAACACAGTCTGTATAATAATCAATATCTTTTATGCGTTTTCTTTGATATTGCTGGTGCTTTTAACAGTGTTAATATTTCGGTTCTTTGTAACGAGTTGTCAGTGATAGGGATACCTGGGCAATTAATAAACTGGATACAAGCATTTTTGACCAATAGAAAAGTATTTGTTAAATTTAATAATCATTTATATGGTCCAAGATGCTCGTCGTTAGGAGTATGTCAAGGAGGAATTCTGTCTCCATTAATATTTATCTTATATATTAGACGATTGAATCTTATTTTGGGATCGAATGTAAAAACTTACAATATGCAGATGACTTAGTAGTTTATACATCTGGAATGGATTTAAGTCAATTAGCTTCTACTGTAAATAACGCACTTTCCAGTTTATATAAATACTTTTCATACCTTAATTTAGATGTTAATCCTACTAAATCAAAAGTCTTCATTTTCGGTCGTAAATGTGTAGCTACACCTAATATTTTGTATAACAGAATTCCATTGCCTATATATAGTGAAGTAAAATTTTTGGGTGTAACTTTTACTCCAAAACTCTCATGGACAAAATACATTAATAATATAACAACAAAAGCAAACAAGGCTTATAATGTATTAAAATCTGTTTGCGGGACTACTTGGGGAGCAGATCCCAAAATATTGTTAGTGTTATACAAATCTCTCGTTCGTAGTCACTTTGAATATGGTTTTCTTTGTTTTGCTGGAGATAGTAAATTAGTGAATAGTTTGGACAAAATACAAAATAAATGTATGCGCACAATACTAGGTGCCTTTAAAACTAGTCCTATTGCTGCTTTGCAAATCGAAACAAAACTGCCACCCATTAGTGTTCGATTCCGTTATTTGAAAGAAAGATTTATCTTGAAGCTTCATAGTTTGCCTAATAATGATCTTCTTACCAATTTAATTGCTTCTCAATCTGCTCCTTATAAGCAACATATGTTTATTTTGCAAGATTTTTCTTGCTTTTTTCATTCTCTTGAAGAGTTTAATATACATTTGAACGATGATGTTCTTCCTTGTTATGCAGGCACATTCCAAAGTAAATATGCCGCAATGAATATTGTAATCGATTCAAGCTTGTCTTCTAAGGAGGAAGTTTATCTGTTATTGTCAGAATGGACTAATTATAAATTTATTTATACTGATGGGTCCAAAAATAATGATGCTGTATCTTTTGCAATTTACCAGACCGAAATCAATAAGGGAGTGGGATACAAAATTAATAAATATGCTAGCATCTTCACTGCTGAAGCAACAGCCATCCTTTTTGCTTTAAAACATATTATGGAAAGAAATCAGTTGAACAAAAATTGGGTAATAGTCAGTGATAGTATGAGTGTCTTAAAAAGTTTGTCAAGTAACAAAATGAATGCTAACATTAACTACCTGATTTTTACTATTAAAGAATTATGGTGGAAGTTATCCTTAACTGACACTGTAGTACAATTCGTTTGGGTACCTTCGCATATAGGAGTCTTAGGTAATGAAAATGCAGATTTTTTAGCCAGAACCATTGTTAATATTTCTGATTCATGCTCAAGTTTAACCATCAAGGAGTTGGATGTCGCTTTGCCGTATACGGATATGATATCTAATCTTAAAAAGCGCATGATTAGTAATTGGGAAAACATTGGTATTTTTGTAGAGAAGTTGAAAATAAAGCTCATATATATTCTTTGTTAGATGTTCCTGTTAATAGTACGCCATGGTTCTGCAAGCTTAAACATTTTGTTCATAGAAATTTCTATACTATAATCAATCGAATGCGCATTGGTCATTATTGCCTAAATTTTCATCTTCATCGAAAAATTTAGTTTCTTCTCCTTATTGTGATCGTTGTCAAATGAATGAAGTTCAGTCTCTCGACCACATCATTTTCGTTTGCCCGTCCTTCGGCATTCAGCGCCTTGTGCTGATGGATGAGCTGCTTAATATTTATGAGGCATCTAATATAATCCCGCTGTCAGTACCAGATTTGCTAAGAGAGCCTACCACGTATATGTCTTTGTATAAATTTGTACATAACACCATAAATAAGTTGTAAATATTTTAATACAATTTTTAATTTTAGGTTCTTAATGCAGATAACATATAAATGTAAATTGTATATATTTAAAATAAATCTAAATATCGCTACTAGAATATTTCAGGATTGTACTGTTTGGAAAGGACAATAATTAAACTGGATTATGAGATTGAACGTACGGTTTTGACTTAATTAATGGATGATACATACATACTGAAATTGTATAAGAAAATAAAAGTAACTGAAGACATTGAACTCGGATTTGACCTAATATGAATAGTACTTACTGAAGACGTTGACCGGATTGAACTTATGAAAAAGAAAACAAACTACTTATGACAAGGCAGTATGGCTTAGAGCTTTAGCCTGTCCAGATGGACGAAAAAAAAAAAAAAAAAAAAAAAAAAAAAGCACAACAGAAACAGCGGTGACGAATGTTCTTGAAAATTTCGATCGCTTATTTTCCTACGCAGTTTTCATTTTTGATTGCTCTTTATAAAAGTTTATTCCTATAAATTTGTGATCAAGTAGTGCACACAATGTCGCTAAACACGGCCCACGCCGATCACGGCGTTTTGATACATGCAGGAGAAGTGTGAGTCACTTTTATAGTTGATTTCTTGGTGATTTTAAACCTTTTATACATCGATAAACAGAGATATAGGACTTCATATACGCCCTGTCTGAATATAGATAAAAAAGATCGTGTGATGATAACCCTTACTATATTCTAAGTTCGATTAAAAGAAAAATATAAGACATACTTATATCCTTTTACAACAGCCAGACTTTTTTATTTATTGTGATGTTATTGTGACGCAATGTTTCCAGGAATGCCTATTATATTAGACTTAGACCTTTCCAGGCAACGCCTTTAAATGCTCTGTTTTATAAAATACCAGCTTATAAATATTTTACCACGGAAATATGGTTTAATTATTTACCATATGCCTGCAACTATAGTATCCGCAAAACTATCTGGCCGGTCAAGTAATAAATCATCGGAATTGTGCTATCTCTTTCACACCTGCACAGCTTATGGAGCGCGCCGAGCAGCAATAGGGCAGGTAGCGTTACGCATAAAAAGGAATGTCGATAAAGTAATGAAGCAAAGAATATAAATTACGTGGTGTTTTTTATAGCAGTATTGTATAGTTACTATCGAAGTATAAATAGTTATATTGAACTATTGACATAAAGTATTACAATAAAATAATAAGGAGCTATAAATTATGTCGTGTTTCATATATTTTCTAATGACTTAAATATCAATATCAATCATACGTACTATAATTAATAATGCATTTCTTACCTAATCACGTATTTTGCTAATTATTTGAGAATAAATAAATAAATAAAATAAATATTTCGGGACAATCTGACACAAATCGACCTAGTCCTAGGGTAAGCTCAGTACCTAAGGCTTGTGTTGTAGGTACTAGACGACGATATATATATATCGTATTTATTTGTTATGCATATATCTATTATAATATTTTAGATAGATACATAACAAATAAATACTTAAATACATAGAAAACACCCATGACTCAGGAATAAATATCTGTGCTAATCACTAATCACACAAATAAATCCCCTGACTGGGAATCGAACTCAGGACCAAGGACCAGGACCAATCGGCTTCATAGGCAGGGTCACTACCCCCTAGGCCAGACCAGTCGTCAAATGAGATAATTAAATGTATAAGAAATATCTTAAACATTTAATTATCTTAAACATTTAGTATTATTCATTAGATAACTTTAAAAACAATATCAATAATGATATAAGATTTCATTTGAAAACATAATAATTATATCGACATTTACATTATAAGTTATCGACATGTTACACCCCTAACGGTAGCGGACGTTTATTACCCTACCGGCCAGATAGTTTTGCGGATACTATAATAAAGAAACCTTTTAAAATATGCAGTTCACCTTCTTAAAACTATTAGCTATCTAAAAAATATGACAAAATTATATTCAGCTTCTGATAACAAGATTACATGTAAACAGTCTACTGATTGCTATATCATTTTGTTTCGTGTTGGTATATTTGTTTTGTGGAATAAGCAAATGTAGTATGAAATAATATGCAATGGAAATGAATGATCAAATATGTATATATTACCAATTTCAGCATCATTTTGTTCTCCGACAATGTCATGGTTGACTTCTATGGGAATGATACGCCAGAGTTCAAGGGAAGCAAGAATGGGCGCATGTACCTTACTACACACCGCATGATCTACAACTCCAAGAATGTCAATGACAACTTGAGGTCATTCAGCTTCCCCTTCATTGCCCTGCAAGATGTAAGGATTCATTATATTAAAAAATAGTCATAGTCTGGAAAAAGTGCCCTCTCTTTGTAGAAGATACATGTGGGATGTCTATGACAATCATACAATTTACAAAACTAGCTCTATTTATTTATTTACTTACTAATTTTGCCGAGTCTAATTTTGTATCAGACAGGAGGTAATAGTATAATGAGCAATCATCACCACTTACTGCTGATTTTTGCAGACTACTACCATTAACTTACTTTTACAATATTAATCCCAGACAAACATAGACTGAGACATTTTTTCTTACTTTAAAGCCCTCATAGCTGTCGCCATTTTAGATGTGGCATTTCACATATGGTACAGTCTAGGTAAAAGATATTGATGCAATCAAAGCACTTTATTCTCTTAATTTACTTTAGCTGTAAGAATTTCTCTTTGCTTGAATGTTCTTACACTGTGTGTAATGACTTTATACAAAGTGTGTTTAGTCTGTTGTTGTAATTCAATTTACATTGCAGGTCAATGTGGAGCAACCCATGTTCTCTGCAAACTTTATCAAGGGCAAAGTGCGGGCTCAGCCCAATGGCAACTTTATCGGAGAAGTGAAGTTCAAGCTTGTGTTTAAATCTGGTGGAGCCATAGAGTTTGGGCAGGCCATGTTAAAAGCTGCACATCTTGGTAAGATCCTAACTAAGGCTCAGGCTAAGATACCAAATCCTTAACTATGTAAGGTACTCATTGATTAGTTGTTGTAGTAGTAAAACATTTATTGTACAGAAGAACACGCAAATTGGCACAGAAGACAAAGTATTTGTTTAAAGGTGAACATAGATTAGTTATCTTGGTTGTGTGTTATGCCATGATAAGTATGACTTCTGAGTCATATGGGTATGACGATTTATCACTGAAAAAGCAGTGCATTTGGATTGAATTCCAATGTTTAGCAATAACTTTTGATGATATGAAAAGGATATTTGAATTTCTCTAACAATTTTAATTGTATATGGTCTATTATAGAAAAATTGTCTTGTCAGTTTGGTTCAATCTATTTATTTTACACAAGTAAAATATCTGTAAAAATCAATGTCAGGAAGCAAGTCAAAATTAGAAACTTTGCAAGTAAAACGAAAGCTTCTTAAAACAAGATATACATTATGTAATATTATTACCCAAGCATTTACGAAGATGATATGTAATCTCCATTATGTAATTCCATTTGGCCACAAGTGCCCACACATGTGCATGTGAGTATGTGAATTATTGGCCACATATGTGCATGTGAGTATGTGAATGTGTTGTGTGCCTGCAGCGTCCCGGCACGGCACGCCGGGCGCGGCGCCGCCGCCGTACACGCCGCCGACGGGCCCGTGGTACGCCGCACCGCCGCCGGCCTACGCGCCGCCGCCGCAGGGCTACTACGGATGGGTGCCACCCTACACTGTGAGTTTGCTTTGTCTCTACTGTTATAATATTGTATATATAATAGTTTTTTATAGATAGCATAAAGGTACGGTACGAAAACGGTTATATAAAAATTAAACATTTTCCGTAATACAAGTTTTGTTAGTAGTATAGTGTTTTGAATATTGTGTTTAAACTTTGATTAGACCATCTTCTTGTTTCAAAATATCAAAGTTTTGCATTTAATTCAGACAAAGAACGCAATATTTCATTTAATAAAGACGAATCAATATCTTTTACAATTATTTTTGACTATCTACCATTTAAGTATTATGAACTAACTGAAAGATGTTACTCGTATGTTCTTCAAACTGTGTTTACAAATCAAAACGTGTTTACCAGGCGTTCCCAGACCAGCCGCCACCAAACTCCGTGTTCGTGTCGAACAGCCCGCCGCCGTACCCCGGCGTGGCGGGCGCCGCCTACCCGGCCGGCGGGCTGTCGGGCGCCGGCGCCTCCGCGCCCGGCTACCCCGGCGGCTGCGCGCCGCAGGCCAACGGCATGTCGCCCAATGGTGAGCGCAAATGTTGTTTCATCATGTGAATACTGAAAGTTACTGGAGACTTGTTTTTAGTGACTCTTTAATGCCGTGGAAAGAAATAAATGTATAAATATTCCAGATCTAGTAAATGTATGATTGATAGTTTAAATAAATCTAGTACGTCACAATACCATAAGTATACACATCTGCGCCAATTCTCGAAACGTTTGTAATCACGGAGAGGACTATTGTAGCCAATAAGTCTGATATAGTGGTAATAGATCGATTGCAGCGCCGGGCAATGCTCGTTGACATCACCATACCATGTGACGAGAACCTTGTGGAGGCTGAGAAGGACAAGTCCAGTAAGTACTTAGACTTGGCTCCCGAGGTAACCGCCATATGGAAAGTTGACTCAACGATCATTGTACCTATAGTCGTTTCCACGAACGGTCTCATAACGAAGCGTCTCAATCGAAATCTCGAGAGACTCGCTACGTGGTTGTGGTTGGATCAAGGGTCAGCGCGCATAGTCCGGCGGTTTCTCTCTCTGCAGCCCTAACCACCGGCAGCCTGGGCCCTGCCCCGAAGCAGGCGGCGCTTTTTTATTATATTTTTATTGTTTTGAAATGTTTTAGAAATATTTTTATATTTTACTTTTATTGAAATGTTACCTATGTAAGGCCTTGCCTAAGATTGAAAATGAATGAAGATTAATATTGATTTTATCATCAAGTAATCCAATTTTAATGTTTAGATTAATTTAAATACAAACAAATGTTTAGATTATTGTATGTTTCGCGGCATGAGGTTCTATGATTATTGATTGTATTCTTTGTAAATTACAAAAAATCTAGTACCAATTGTTATCTGCACATTCATCAACATTATTACTAAGATAAAATAGGAAGGGTCTGTGACAGACAATAAATAGTGTTTCTTATAATATCAACTTGCCGACCACACATCAAAACATGCCAAGTCGAATGCAATTTTTATTGTTCAAAATTTGTATTTAAAATGCAAACAGATGAAAAAAAATTTGATCGAAAAAAAAAATCTAGTAAGCGTAAATCATTTAATAGGATTTAGTATGACTTGTAACTTATTGTTCATATAGCTCAGGTTTACTTAGCTTTTGTAGAGCAAATTAGCTAGTTTGCCGAATACATAGATGCTAGTTAGTGTAAGATGGTATGTTGCAGTAGTTTGGTTGTCATTCGCAGATGCCAAGGCGGCCGAGGCGGCTCGGAGCGCCTACTATGACCCGAACCAGCCCCAAACCGCCTACGTCCCGCCGCCGTATGTAAGTACACTGCACACTGTTTCACGTAATCATAATAAGTAAATACACTACATTATCTTATCTGGATTTATTTATAATTATACTATATTTATTTTGTTCGTTGTTATTTATAACTAGTTTTGGCTTACAACTTCCACGTTGTTTCATTACAGAGCTTTGCTAAAATAGTTCTAATTCCATCACCAGATTTAGCGTAACAGTCATGGTCAAAGGACCTCCCAAATAATCAAACACCTGCTACGATATGTAAATGTTTGGTTATGGCTTGTTTGAAGGTAGGTCGGTCAATAAAGTTTTATTTTGTTATTATTGTGTCCACTTTCTACTAATATGGCTTTAACGGCAACATGCTTAAAGCAAAATTAGGTTAACTAATAAAAACAGGTCTAATAGTTGTCCAGTGTACTATGGCAACGACTGATACGGAAAAGTTTATTTACCCAGATATTAAATAAAGAAAAACAAATGTGGTGATATCATTGACTAAATGATATCACCTGCTTTAGTATGCTTACAACATTTTACATGCCTAAAATAGCTAAATAGTATAGGGAGTTCAAGTTCCGGCTCCATTATCATATCGGAACAATTTAGTGTGCATGTAAATAAGATTAAAACAACTATCCAGGCATAATACAACTTATCAACCACATTCGTGTTAATTGAATTTTGAACCTAAGCATTCAACATTGAGTTTCATATTAGATTAGGTATCACAATAAGTGACTCTTTTCAAATAAACACCGACGGTTTGTCGACCGGTCTGGCCTAGTAGGTAGTGACCCTGCCTATGAAGCTGATGGTCCTGGGTTCGATTCCCAGTCAGGGCATTTATTTGTGTGATGAGCACAGATATTTATTCCTGAGTCATGGGTGTTTTCTATGTATTTAAGTATTTATATGTATCTATCTATTATATATATCGTCGTCTAGTACCTACAACACAAGCCTTACTGAGCTTACCGTAGGACTAGGTCGATTTGTGTAAGATTGTCCCGAAATATATAAAAAAAAACCAGCCAAAAAGGAACACATAGCTTATGTTATACATTTGCGATTTATGGGACTACCATTTAGATATATGCGGTTTGGAAGGTTAAATAAAATTGCACATAATTTACCGTTATCTTATCAAAAACAAAACTTATCAAAACTTTCAGTCTTCATTTTAAAGTTACAAACATTAAAGTCCATTGGACTGTTTCTGTGTAAAAAGAGTTTGGAATGCCCTGTTTAAAATTTGTATATTTTACACTGTTTATGTCTAATCTAATCCCAATAAGGCCTAAGTTACCCTCTGGGTTGGAATGTCAGATGGCAGTCACTTTCGAAACACTAGTGCCTACGCCAAATCCTTGGATTAGTTTAGTTAGTGGCTGTGAGAAAGTTAATCAACATATTTTATGTTGTGCGAGTATATTCTTGTAAATATTATTTTACCTTTAGCATATCGAATAAAAAGCGTCTGAAGAGAATAGATTAAAAACATAAGAAATTCATCTTATATAATCTTAATGTAAGTTATTTAATGTTACATTAACATTTAAATGCATGCCAAAATATGATAAGTTTTGCGTCATCTAAAGGTTGTTATCGCAACAATCGATCGTTACATTTTTATTTCTACGCAGTTTTAGCTTTTGAACGCCAAAGGCGACAAATCACTACGATGGAAAGTTGTGTCCCAGACGCCACGAAATCATATTGACTGCGACAGTGACTGCGATAAGTGGGATATATAGTTTTTGAAGAGTTAGGTAAAGATTTTTACCTTTTAACTAATCCGACCAATCTATCGAAACGATTGCTGTGATAACATCCTAAAATTAGTATCGAATGATAAAAACGTATGCGTCGATTACAGGATCAGCCCCCGAGCTATCAAGAGTCTACGTCGAAGAAAGAAAACTAAGGCACTGTCCGCACTTCCACCTCGGGCGCGCGCCGCTGCCCGTGGGCGCGGAGCAGCTGCCGGAGCCGTGCTGCAGCACACATACCATCCTGTAACACACACCCACACCCCGTGCCGCGAGAGTTCTTCAAATACACAGTTTTAAACACACTACTTTCTAGCACGCCGTACGAACGTCAGACCCAAAAGGTGGCGACTGACTAGTAACGTTATCATTCACGCCGATCGTGTTACATTACAGCTACGCGGCGAATTCTCGCCTTGAGTGCTCAGTTCGCTTGTGCTCCATTCTGTTTCAAAATGTCGAACCTGTACTGACTTGTAATGTAGCACTCGAAGGGATTCGCGTAGGTACCGACAGCTGAGTGGTAATGCCCGGGTTGTAGGTATCATACTACATTACACCGAAATGTTACAAGTCAGTCACCACCTAAACAGTACAGTAAAGGTTTCTATACGGTCAAAGTGCAATACATTATTAACATGAAAAGAGATTTCTGGCGAACTCTAAATTAGGCTGGTCCTGTATCTTGGAGTGCTAAAATCATGACAAAATTTTGCCTGTCAGTTATGAAACAATGTATTCTTGGACCTCAATGTTAAGACAATAAAGTGTACCTATGTAAACATTCTGGCACATTGAACGTAGATACGTTCAAAATATACCAGTGTATATTTTAATTTGACTGTAGAACAGCACTTTTTTTTGGCGAAGCCTACTTTTGAGGGTTTAGACCCCAAACATTGTCAGAAACGAAGAAAATCTATTTTAGAAAATAGGGCGACAAAATAGTGGGTTATTGGAATTATAAATAATGAAAATTTTGTGAGCGATTATTGAATACATTTCATTTTTATCGTTCGACAATCATATATTCGTCTTCAGAAATGAGTCAAACAAATTATTTTACTACTAATAGTAATATATGGTACAGTCAGCAGCAGAAGTTGCTAAGCGTTTGAGGTGTTCAAATTGAGGTCAACACATCTCTATTGTCAAGAGAATAAGAGCGCGAGCAGGTCATTTTGAACACTTCAAACGCTTAGCTACTTCTGCTGCTGACTGTACCTGTTGTGGTATTTTGGATACTGGCGGCTCGGGCCACTGATCTCTATTAAACTCGGTACGCAGACATTCCCATTCGAAATAACAATATGGTGTGACAATATGTAGTCATTTCGTGGTTGCTTGTATTTTTGGGTGAATCATATTCGTCATGTTCTCAGATTACAGTTTAACATCTAGTTAGAGGGTATTTCAATTCAATAAATATGCGATTTAGTGGCATTAAAATAACATTTCTTCTAACAAAATTAATGATTTTTCATAACTGGTTATACGCATCGGAAGTCAGAAGAATAGCATGAAAGGAGTATCTTTGCACTGATTAAACTTCCATCTTACTTACCATAAACCATATTCACACACTGACTAATTCACAAAGCGCAATGACTTGCCTTCCAGCTTACTAGCTGGCGAATTGTATGTTAGTTTGCACCAAAGCGGTATAAAGAAATACCTACCCACCTGTTCAACATTTGCCAACCTCCTGTGGGTTCTATAGAGTTCAGTGTGATATAATTTACAAAGTAAACTTCGCAAAATTAACATTCCTTATTCGTTACACTTTTCGGCTTGGTTCAATTTTAGAGTTAATGACGAAGGTCTCAAAGAACGAGATATAAACTCACGAAATGTGAACGCAATATTATACAAAGTATTCGTGTATGACTGATTGTTGTAGAAAAAAATATGTAGCACAGATAAAATATAGAAAATGTTATAGCTACCTTACGTTAAACTTTATTTGTTAATTTTAAACCTGCCCAGGATACAGTCGCCATCTATATCGGAGCTGTGGAGATGGTCACAAATATCTGAACGTGCACTATCGTCTTGACAATAGAGGTGTTGTTCACAGATCCAATGAATCTGATGGCGACTGTACCTACTTTAGGACTTGGTATTGAACAATATGAATAGTCTTATATGGTTATATTCAATGCTATAATATTATGAATTATAAAACTTATAAATCAGGCTTTAATTGTTTTTATTTTTGCTTTGTATTTGTGTACCTATAATCGTGTTATATAAAATAAAATTGTTTGCTTTAAATTGTTTAGTTTTCCTGGCGAATTAGGTACAGTAAATGTCTAAAATATCGATCCAACTTATTGGACTAAAATATGTGACAACCTTTTGTTAGGAGTTTCAGTCGCTTTCGTGAAACTAGTGCCTACGCCAAATCCTGGTATTAGTTTCCAAGCGGACCCCAGGCTCCCATGATCCATGGCAAATGCCGGGACAAAGCAACGCGAGGATGATGATGATGATCTTCTTAGATTTACTTTTGAAATTGCAAAATTTTTTTCAACGCTTAATCCTTATTTTTTACAATAATTATCTACAATATTATAATAACTACTGCATTCAATATAAAAATGGTCAAAGGCATTGTACCAAGGATTCTGGCGGTATTTCCTCGTTGTATTGTTGTGCGAGGAAGCCGCCAGCTCTTCGGTCACCAGTTACGTCAACCAGACGCTTCGCGATTTCTGCGTTGGAACCCCATGGACCTATATAGCGTTTATACGCCAAACGGTACAAAATGGTACTCTCCGCCAGGACTCTTATATTTATTACGTTTAAAAATTTGGGCACTTTCGCCGATGATGCCGCTGCATCCGCTTTTACATTAGTACATTTACTTTGTAATAAGAAACCCGGTGTTGTAAGTATCTAATAATATTAGTAACATACATTTTTCTTTATTCATCAAACTAAATAGCCTGCGTAAAAAATGTTTAGGTAACCAACGTCAATTTGTAGGTCATCCACAGAGGGAACATATTTGTAGGTATTTCAAAATAATAGTATTGCAAAAGTTGTGATGCGTGTATGTTGCTTCTATGTCTGTAAGGGCCGGCGCTCACTGCCGGCATGGCACAGGATGGCACGGCAAGTTATGCTGCAGCTTGCCGAAGGATGACACCGCATTCCGCGGCATGCCGCGGTATCCTGCTGGCATGATATGGCAAGTTATGCTGCGGCATCCCGAAGGCCGCTACGGCATTCCGCGGCATGTCGTGGCATCCTGCTGTTGACCCAGCCACTCAAGCATCAATCAGTTTTACTGCGCGCGGGTTCAAAGTTAGTTGTGTTTATTATGAATATTATGATTGACTGGGATTTAGTATTAATAGCAATTTTAGCTGAAGATGAAGAGAGACACAAAAGAATTACTCATTTAAAGAAAAAACAATTCTGGTTCATAATTTGTGGAGAAGAAGATCTACAAATGGTGAATTCAGAAACTTACTTAACAATTTTTATAATCATTTACTTAATAGGTACCTATGTCAAACAACCGCTACATGATGGAACTTGACTGATCAATCCAGCATGACATAAAGTAAAAGTTTAATTTTTAGTTTCTCAACCCGTGGAATCCTTGGGCGCGTGCGGTGCGCCGCGGCAACTCGTGGCATGCATCGGCACGTCCTGCCATACCGCGGCCTCTCTCAGCATGGTTGTATCAAAATAAAGTAAAATGAATTCTAAACTCATAGTATTAAGATTATAAATAGTTATATCAGTAACAAAATCCTTTGCCATGACCCGCCGTGCCATGCCGGCAGTCAGCGCCGGCCCTTAAGGGGTTAGGAAGTCTTCTTCGGAGTCTTCAGGCCGCGTCGTCAGACGTCAACCAAATATTTTTATTTTTAAAATCTCAGGAGACAAGCTTAAGTCTGTCCTATAGGTTCAATACAAAAAATGCTCATATCTGTATATTGTGTGACTAGATTACCCATAGTCAAGAGTAATCGCTAAAGTTCTTTTTGCTAGAAATTGACAAAAAATCATAAATGACAAATGTCACTGGTAATATCAGAAGATCAAAATTGTACGTCATCGCAAAAATCGTTTACTAAAACCAATGATTAGAATGCCAAAATGTAATATTATCTAATTAACACATATATTTCAGCAGTACCTACCTCAAACTATCATGGTACATTACATAGTTTTCGACAGAAGAATGCAATAGGTGAGTTGAAGGTTCGCACATAGGTACTTGTACTTCTGCATGCGCCTATGTATAGCCGTTGTCCGCAACCACCACCAGTCCGCACACGTGATGGTCGCGCGACAACCGTGTAGGAACGTGGTGCGTGTGCCTGCTGCACAATCGGATCACGTTCCATTTAAAGATAAACAAGTTCTTCGACATTGGTGAAACTTGAATGGGTACTGTGTATTTAAACCGCGTGTATACACAAAAGTTCAAAAGGAACATACAACATCGTCCTGGTTTAGCGCTAATAAGGAAACGATAGTTTACAAGCGGCTTGTATTATTTTGGATTTAACCTTTGAATATGCCCTCCGGTCAAACAATATACCATCCATAGTAAAAAGGCGGGCTTAACCAGGTCTTCATTGATATACAATACAACAAAAATGAATTAAAATGAAAGAAATATAAGTACCATATCGTGTTCGTGATGGATATGTTCAGCAGGTGTATAATGTGTATTTACTTGTTTAAAGACTAGTTTCCGTTTCCTGATAATATAATTACATACTTATCAAACTAATGACAGTAATGACGCTATTTCCAGAGTAAGCAAACCGTAAAATGGCACCCGCAATACACCCACCCTGCACTCCAAGCTCGTCGTGCCATCCCGTACGATGCCACCCCTCGTTACCCGTGTGCTCTCGGCCACAAGCATGTCTGGCGAGAACTACGCATTTGGGCAAAAGACCTTGCCAAAGCGCAGCCTCCATTATGGCCTCGAGGTCTGCGGCATCATGTGGCTATTGCACTAAAATGACTGACCCTAGTGGCAATCAGGTAGGCCCTGAATATTTCAGGAAGATGAAACATATACGAAGGTACCTTAGAAGAAAGGCTATGGAAAGAAAAATGAGAAAGAATGATTGTCTCAGAGGAACGAATAAATATTCGAAATACGAAAGGTCAAAGGGAAGACGAGCTAAAACCGAATGTTGTCCTGGAAAAGGTATTATTTCAACTTTATCAAGCTAAACATTGTCAACCGTAAGATAGATGCCAATCAGCGGGTCACATTATCACCTTTTAATGGAATTTTAAACACAACTATCGTGGGACTTAAATATAAATATTGCATTAAAACGGGTAACTCACGTTTATTAAGCCTAATATTACTCGACATGTTTCGCTCTGTTAGGGAGGAGGTTATCATGAGTCGTTCGCGTTGGTCGAGCGACGTAGAATAGTTATTTGTGTAACAAGAGAGGAAAGTTGTTTTTTCTTGCGAGTGTTAATTTTGAGTCCCGAGTAAGCGAAAGATTATATAATTGAATCACGAGCGTAGCGAGTGATTCTAGTGTTAGAATCTTGAGCGTAGCGAGGCACTCAAAAACACGAGATGTAAAATAACTTTACTCTAGTGTGACACATACAACTTTTCACCTCAGTAGTGAGAACATATTAAAGGTTAAATAAGTTGCCAAAAATGTCATTTTTAGTACAAGCTTTTATTGCCGACTGTACTTTTTTCACAATCGTCATCTACTCTTCGAAAGGATTCTAATGAGCCTAAAACACCACGGGTTTATCTTGTGTATTTTAGGAGTTGCTTTTGCTACCTTCTGACTCCAGCATCAGATCAGATCAGTGGTACCATAATATTGCATTGTAACCGAAATTACATAAGTGTGTTAAATTTCAGCTCAATCGGTTAAAGATGTCTGCTTCAAAATTGAGTTGTGAGATTTCATCCGGATAAATATACAAATACATACATCAAGTTAAATAAAATCTTGTAAAAAATGAACATCAAGTTAACCACACTCATTTAAGTGTTTTATCTGCAACTGCACTGGCTTCATTACTTAATATTTTGTTTAAATATTTTTCATTATTAAATATTACATTTCAAAATTATAATATTTGATTAATTTGTGAGGGTCCGAAAGTGTTAGTGGTGTTAAGAGACTCCATTATGTCCTATTATAATAAATATATACATATAAATACTTAAATACATAGAAAATACCCATGACTTAGGAACAAATATCTGTGCTCATCACACAAATAAATGGCCTGACTGGTATTCGAACCCGGGACCACTGGCTTCTTAGGCAGGGTCATAACCTACTAGGCCAGACCGGTCGTCAATTAAAAAGCTACTTTGTCTCACTCCCTGGAGTGACGAAAGTAGCAACTTTCCTCACTTTCTGAAAGTGAGGAAAGTCGCATTTTCCTCACTCCCTGGAATGAGGAAAGTAGACATGTTCGAGCTGCTGAGGTGAAAAGTTAATTTTAATATTTTAACGGTATAGCGGAAAAGGTTAACAACACTCTCAGAGGAAAAATACTTCTGGCCCGATAAGATAAGTTTTAATTTTTTTACCGTTTAACATAAAAATATACCTATTTATATATACTTAACGGTTTTCAATACGTAAAGCTTTCTTGCTTAAACGAATATGCAATAATCTTATCTATGTCTTTAATTATAAACTTTCTTCAATTATTATGGAAAAATTAATTTTGTTCCTCTATATCCGGTCACAATTGTTCTGCATAGTTCCTTGCCACAATTCATGCACTAGTTTGTATCAACTATTTTCGACCTATCTCAATACACTTATGTAATTATATAACTATGCCAAAATTAAGGAAATTCTCTTGCGTGTAGTCTGAAAATTCTGAAATAGGAATGCAGGTACTCGTAAACGGCAACAATTCATCAACTGTCCACATTTTTTTCATGTTCAAGGCCACAGAGGCAGGCTCAAAAGGGAAAGGCCGCGTTGCTGTGGGATGTGCTCCCGTATTTGCCAAGAACGATGCCAGGTCTGCTGCGACAACTGCTGCTGCGAGTGCTGCGCGCAGTGCTGCAGGCTGTGTTGCACAATACTTTAACGTCAAACCTTGGTTAACATGCAATAGTTCCAAAATGACTCATCTGCCCATATTAGTCTTATCTGTCAAGCCAATATTATACTCATCTGTCAATGTTACTTCTCTAGTTACAGTAAATAACTAAATAAAATTATACAAGTTTCTTTCCTTTGTATGTATTATCTGCAACTGCAATTTAGTCTTGAACCACTTACCATTGTTCAGGCTACAAGAACTATCTTTATCAGAATCTGTATTACTACATGTAAGTGTAACCTAACTACCTAAGTAGATGTAGGTACTTATATGTAATTACCTGTAGCAATATAGATTAAGCGAGACGTCTGCTAGTGAAATTATGGTTTATTTATTTTTCTGAAGCGTTAATAGCCTGTTGATAAGACTTCCTTTCCTTTCAATACGTAGGTTTAAACATTTACTAATCGCGTTTCGGTGAAAGAAAACATCGTTTTTCCTCTGATTTGTGTGGTTGGCTTTTGTAAAAATTGGTGTCTGTAGGTACCAAATCTTAGGAATAGCTTGACGAGCGGACCCAGTGCTTCGTTGAGCCTTGGCAAAATATTGGGTCAAACCAAGTGGATATACTGTACGCGATCCAAGTATGTCTGCTCATATCAGTTATTTTTTGATGGCGAGCTTTGCTTATAGGGTTATAGGGTTTTATTCAATTATGCTTAGTCTACTTGATTGCGCTGTTATGAGAGGACTAGGCTTTGGATCATGTTGTGACAAGTTCACGTGCATATCCACGTTCAATAATAACTTGCACATCGAGGACCGAAAAAATATGACAACTGTAGCGTCAACGAGAATGGCGTATCCAAATGGAGTACCGATCTTAGAGACGTGATGTGTTAACATATCGTCTAGTTCGACTGCTGTACTGTGCTAGATGACGCTTATGAAGGCGCAAGATGTTTTGGGAGTTATTTTCCAAAAAAACTCCCGGAAACCTGTTTCTTCAAGATATAGACTCTACTCAAAATCGTCGGCATCATCTATTCTATTTTCGTTTTAGTTTAATAGGGAAATAAACACATTACAGTAATACGATATATAGACAAATTGGATAATACCTACATGAACCAGAACAGTTTCCACTGCTGAAATAAAGCATGCAAACTGTATTATTGCTCAAAAAAGACTTATCATCATAGTTTAAATGGTTTAAATCTGAGTCAGTGTAATTCCGGTCCAGACATTTTCAACGAGTCAACTTCCAAATAAGACAAATTCGAAACGTTGAATTCGACCAATGATGATGTGTAAGTTATTTTCTCAATAAATCTAATTCTGACCCATAAAGACTCCCTAAGTATCCGTTCTATACCTAATATTTCAGTATTAACGTTTTATTTAATAGGTACTAGTGGTATTATACTACCTACTATTTACATAACGTTGTGGGAACTTGCTTAATGAAATAATACTCGCTATGCTCGTTGTTCAATTTTGGAATCTTTCGCAAGCTCGGGTCTCAATATTAGCACGAGAAGGTAAACACTAACTTTGCTCCCTTGTACATAGATCAGATGAGTATTTTAGCCTTCGTTGTGCAACATTTATGAAGGACCTACCAATGTAGACCCCGCCTATACCTGCTATATAGCCTATATGTTTGTACTGGCCCCACGTAGAACTGCTAGAAAAAAGAAAAAAAAATTACAAATGTCAGTGTTATTAAAATTAGAAGATTACAGAACCGGTGTGTCAACCGTAAAAATATATTATTTACAAAAACAACTTCCACACAAACCTCGGAAATGGCTTTACTTGTACTAAACTAAAAATTATGACACGTCCATTATCCCAAAATAACACTAACGGAAAAATATTATGGGTGAGTTGGTAAAGTTATACTTAGTTGTTATCGAGTACCTATGTAGTCAGTTATTGACAGATTTGTACAAAGGAGCACGCGAGTAGGTGTCAACTTATTTAGTACATGTCGGAAGCCTTTAGACTACCACTCACAGTTCAATCGTAACATTGGAAGATACATACGCTAAGATATTTGCAGGTCGATCCACAAGATTTATATAGACCTACCACGCCAACTCTCGTGAATCGACCTGTACTTACCTACATAAGAAAAACCAGGGATTTTTAGGCCTCGAGCCTTGCGAAACCTCATAGCATGTAGAAACGAATAAACTTGTGTTCGGCTACGAGTATGTTCTGGATGTTGTTTGACAACATTTCTTTTGTAATAGGCGTTTGTGGATAGGGTATCCCACTGCCTTTTAGTTTTGTTAATAGAATTGAACTTTTGTACAAGGTACGACTGCATTATAAATCCGGTGGCGAATTAAAATGATATAAAACGTTATTGTTTCCATAACTACGCACATATGTACATAGATCAGATCACAAACATTTTATGAATTGGTTTTGTCTCTCCTGTGGACAATAGTTTACGTTTGTGCGTTATGTTTTTGTCAGCCATTAAGATATAATAGTAAATTTATATGTGGATTGAAGTCCATTCAATAAATTGTGCTGGATTCACCTAATTTTGGTCATGTCCACAGGAAAAGCGCGAACGTAGGTTTTATGGTTTTACGCTTTTACCATATCCTATTTAGCTGAAGTCCTGATTTTTTTATTCTCAAACGCAACGCATTTTAGAAGAACTCATGTTTAAAATATTTGTTTTGTCTGTACTTTAGTGTAACATCTGAAGCTGGAGCTGGATTCGGGCCAACCACCAAATATACCAATTTAAGATGCCGGGTTGTTTTGAAAGCTCGCCGTCTAAAACAAGTGAGTATGTACGGCTTCTACGGGATTTTAAGTTATGGAATTAATCTTTCGCGTTTGGTTTCAAAACCTATAGAGAGATGTCAGTAGGATTAAGACGGTAAAACTTTTTTTTTGCTTTCCTTTGTGTAGTGGTGCCAATAGAGACATAATTAGCGGTAATTTTGAAAGGTAAGTTCATATGAATTCAATTTTATTGTAAGTGGTAGATAATTTGTTGGGTAACTGGCTTCTGATTTATCAATTACTTACATATTCGATCATTTGTTGACTGTTCGTGTCGTTTTCAGAGTAACAACGATGTCGCCGGCTATCCACCCACCATGCACCACGAGCTCAAATTGCGCTCTACCCTATTGCTCCAGGCCGGAAAAATGTTTGAGGAACAGCAAGCGAACAGGCACAAGACACTGCCGAAGTGCCGAATCTATCATGGCGACGACGTCTAAGGCTTCGTGTACCTCTTGCGATAAGTTTGGAGGAACAAATATCTCAAATCCTAGAAAAATATCGTTAGTTCGGAAATACCCGAAAAAACAGTCTCGGGAATCGGCATTAAAAAGGAAGAATAGACTGGAAGGGACGAATAGGTACTCGGAATATAGAAGAACACAAGCGAGCCTAAGATCGGAGAATGAATGCTGTGCGGGTAGAGGTCACCGAGGTCGGCTGGGCAATCCTTGCTGGGCATGCTGCCGACGCTGCTGCACGAGATGCTGCTGCAAGTGCGAATGCTGCATCGATTGCTGCCCAAGATGCTGCCAGTGTTGCTGTCCCTGCTGCGGGACGCGTTGCACAATTATCTGACGTCCCAAACCACTAGAAAATGTTATCGTGCATGATGGGATATAATTTTTAAAATTGCTAGTTTTATAATTAGGTCCGTATGTATAGTACTCAATATAGTAAAAACGTATTATAAAAATACGCAAATAGCAATGTTTGAACGTGTTTTTAACTAAATCAATGTAATTTTATTATGTACCCATATGGATTAAATGTAGATCAGAATAAGCAATTAATATGAAAAATATCTAGCACCCGATACCCGATCTTGCACTTGACCATTTCTACCTACAGCCGACATGAATGATACCTGTCTATTTTAATTAATTAATCCATGAACTTCAATAAATGTATCTACACGAAAACATTTTAGTATTATTTCCTGATTGCGAATTATGACATAACGATAAAAAGCGGTCTTCAATTAAGAAGCGAAATCCACTTTCAGAGTTGATTATCATGTAGGAAGGAATAATGTTACCGTTATAATTGATTAATGGTGCTACTTAAAATCTTCACTTAATGGCATACCTCACAATGCGGATGAGTGGGTGCGTCTTTAGTTTTCTATTTAGATCACAAGATGGCAGAATAACACACATTACATTACACACACCCCTTATTATTATAAATTACAATTTTGGTTACTTATTTTCCAGGCCTTCAGAAACTTTTAATGATTGAGAACGAGGCTTTCACAGTTTCATATTAAGATTTTTGTAAAATCCGTAATATTTCTATGATCTATTATTCTCTCGGTCACTACTCCAATTTGATTAGGTGAAATCAGACAAAAGTAATATTACAACAGTGTATTCTTTCAGTTACATACTCTACAAAGGGGATAAAACCGTGCGTGTCTGCACCATCATGCAGCGTCCACAAACACCGCCCTCGGCCCGCGCCCTGCCCCAATCCGGACACGTGCTACCGGAAAAGCATCAGGAAGAAACAGAAATGCGCCAGTGCCATGGAAGTCGTGAACCGCGATGGGTCTGCTTGTTGCTGCAGCAAATTGCAAGATAGCTCCAGATACGGGAGAGGAAAGTCACAATGTACAATAGTTAAACATAGAACGCGTCTCAGAAAAGCTTATGCAAGGAGGTCGATGGTATCACGATGGGATCCACAGGTTTTGTGCTGCAAATGCTGCCCAGGTTGCAGAAATATAGGATGCTGCAAATGCTGCAAATGTTGTGAAAAGTGCTGCAAAGTTTGTTTTAAACGCTGTACGATATTATGATCGTGTCTGATATTTATCAGGATGGTCATTATGTCACAGGTTACTATATATCATTTAGTCAATAACTCAGGATTGACGAAAATTTGTTTTATTATACTAGAGCAGTTTATATTCTATAGGTACAATACGTCGTCGTGTAATAGCACTTCCACTATTGACTACACTGTCCGTTACACGTTGATCAATCGCAGACACGTAACCGACCCTATATCATTTACCAAGCACGTGTAGCTGACAGTAATAAAAGCTATGTGAACAATTTGTTCAAAATTAAGCAGGTTTTTAGCATGTCTTCTAAATTGACGTTATCGTGTCCAGATCTAAGGACTTTCAATCTGACGCGTCTTGAAACGTAAATGACAATGAATGAAATAACACATTACTCCCTTAAGAGTTATTGTTTTCAATTTCAATTCAGTTACTATAATTCAAAGGGGGCGATCGATAAACGATAATTGTGGTTTTGAAGTAGAATGCCGCAGTTCTGGTACTAAAATCTGGTGTAAGTACTAAAGTTACATCGTTTCTTACTTATTGAGCTTCAAATATCCACGACTACACCCAGTCAGCCATGACTTAAGGTCCGACCGAGATTTAGGTCTCGGCGTTTCCGGCCAAAATTCGTACCGAGATTCCGGTCTCAGTTTTAAAAGGAATCGAATACAATTTTATAGAAATTAACCAGTATTCTATTTCGGTATTTTAATTGTCATTGCATATTTTTGCATTTTATTAAGCTAATCGGATAATCTATAATCCTTACCTCAGAGTGATAACCATTACCATACATACCATTTAAGAATAATGACAAATATACGGCAGCTTTTCGATTTTTAGAAATACCGGTAACGATCCCTGGTTTTTCCGTTTTGCAGTTGAAAAAAAAATCGCGTACATATTTTTAAAATATTCGGCTGAGGAGTGGAGGTGTGTTTTCTCGGTCTAACACGAGACAAAAACATTCTCGGTCGGACTTTACTAGTAACTTGTTACCAACCGCCTTAAGTAGACGGTAGATTTATAGTTAGTATATTTATACGAGATGAACTCTGTTTCGTTATTTTGTATTATAGTATCTGTGACTGGTTGTAAAGAAGACGAGGGTCAACGGTTTCTTATAATTCACTGAGACGATCGGTCCCACATCTTCCTCATGTTCGATCATCTCCTTCAAATAAACATATGACATACGGAAATCTGTTTTATTATAACTCCGCGGTTAGACATGCTGGCTCGTCACTCGCCTCGCTATTCGTCGAAACGTTTGTCGAGACTTTGCCTATACAAAAACGATGCGAGGGACGAGAGGAATAGCGAGACATCCGCGTACACATGCTTGCTCGTGTTTCGCCTCGCCATTCGCCTCGCTACTCGCGCGAATGTGTGGCGGCAGCATAATATTTATAACACTAGCTTCTTTTGCGATTTGATGTATTCTATGTCTCTTGTCTATCTGTACGCCAAGTTTCATGTAGGTACCGTATCCGTTTAGCCGACATTCGTGATTGAGTAAGAAACATCGAAACACTTCCACGTTTTTAGTCAACTAGGAACCCTTTTCGCCATGTCTGCCCGTCCGTAAGTTCGTCCGTTCGCGGATAATCTACCCACTAGAAAGCTGAAATTTGGTACCAATATGTAAATCAATCACGCCGTCAAAGTGGTAAAATAAAATGTGGAAAAGTGTTTTTTTTTTTTTTTTTTTTTTAAATTCATCTCTAACGTGTGATACATTGTTAACTAGGTAGGTATTTAAAAAATGAATAGGGGTTTTTCTAACATATTTTTTGTTAAAGTAAACATTTTCCGAAATAATCGCACCAGAACTAAATAAAAATGTGTCCCCTTCCAACTTTAGAACCATAAGTTTTAAAAAAAATATGAAAAAAATCTCAAACGTAGAACTTTATAAAAACTTTCTAGGAAAATTATTTTAAACTTAATAATTTGAATAGTTTTTGAAAAAAAATACAAAATAATTTCTGAACTAAGTTTGCAATTTTACCCTATACGCAGGTATTTATTGTATCTATCTGTAATTTCTACAAAATCACAATAACATGACGTGCTTTCAAATAAAGTAAAAACGGTGAAAATCGGTTCATGAACTAAATAATTAACCCATAACAATATACAACCGAATTGATAACTTCCTCCTTTTTTTGAAGTCGGTTAAAAACCACCTTCCATAGTGTAAGCTCGCGCGCAATTGTTTACTTAATTTGCCGATAGATGTCGCTGTACATAGAACGCTCATATCCGGGCGGTGTTAAGATTTTGCCTGATTTAATAGTGTCGGTGCAGGTGCGCCCATACATTAGGTTGACTCTGACTGACTGATTTGAAATGACGGTGGTTATCACTCCATGCTACAAACCCTTCTCACTACTCGAGGTGGGACTAAAATAGACAACATATTTTCGAATTTGTGTATAGTTAAAATCTATAACTCTTTATTTAGTTGCCACTTTGTGGGCCCATTTTTAGGGTTCTAAACTTAATATGTCAACTCAATGTATCAAACAGTCCATTTTTTCAACTCTGAAACGAGATGATGAACAGCTTATAGTAGGGAAATTTATAGTTGGATATAGAGATTATAGAGGCCACCACGGTTTCTTGGATAAGGAGGGATTCCACCTGATGAACTCTTCGAGAAACCGGAAACTCTAGCAGGGTGATTTTCTCAACGTATAAAACTAGTGGCGGAGCTGAAAATGGCAGTGTGGACTAATTATTTCTGAATTATTTTATTTTTTCTGAAAACCTAACACTTACCCTAATATCAAGCCAAATCTAAAAGTGACAAATAAGTTAATGATAGCTAATTAAAAAAATATTTTTCTCAAAATAATAATTTTGGTGTAGTGTCCAGTATCCCATGTTCTTGAATAATCTGTATTTTAGAGCCATAAAACGCACCGTTTTTATAAAAACTTTTGCGTAAGTATATTTGTTATTAGTATACGTATATTATAAAAATACATTATTAACCACAAGTACATGAATTGATACTCAAAACTGGGCATTAACAGTTGTCCGGGTAAAATAGACAATTTTGGTGGTAAATATTGAACATGATTCTGTAGTCGAACGAAACGCAGCAAGAACAACAAACGTGTAGTAGCTCGTTCATCCAGTTCCGCTCCTACCCTGGCCCGGTACCGCGAACATCGAAGTTCGTATATTTCGGGCATCTATCTCTTTTACTCTAATTAAGGCGTCATGAGAGTGACAGAGACAATCGTCCGAAATTTACGAATATCGTGTTTCGCGGTAGCGCCGCTGAGTGGTGACACTGGTGCCGTGTCTTGCCTAGATCAGTCACCAAGCGGGTAAGTATCTAATTTTGGTGTGTTAAAATACTTTCTATTGCAATTTCGGTGGGGTGTCTAAGTAAGGAATGCAAAGTAGTTGTTTTTGTGTGAGTTGTGTTATAAGCATGTTTATTGTTGTTCTTGTAAAATGTTAGCTTAAAACGAAAGTGAATGTTACAGTTAATTTTTAAATGAATTTTAATGCACTTTTTCTAATTTTGGTGGATCAATTTTGGTGGTTTTGGTGGTAATTTGAAAACCACCAAAATTGCTAAATTCCACCAAAATTGTTTATTCTATCCTACTAATATTATAATAGCGAATTATATGAATGAATGTTGGTATGAATGTTTGTTGCTCGTTCACGCCTAAACCGCTGAACCAATTTTTTAAGTTTTAGTCCTGGATATCACTGAAATATCCTATGTATCATACATATACATAGGAAATTTCCGTGACATGTATCATGGAGATACATAACAAATGTAGACAAAGTCACACAGAAGCTAATTTATTAAACGAAGTCGGCACTGATACAGATTCCAGTGCAACAAAGTTCAGCTCTTCGAAAATGGGAGACCAAAGAAACAATTTCGTTTAGATATGGACGATTTTGTTTATGATGTTGTTCGAAGAATGGTGTACGATTTTCATCTGCGTTACAAGGAACTGCCGACAGTAAATTCATTAAAAGCTAAATTGTCTGAGGCTATTAATTACAATGGGTCTGAAAAGACATTGAGGAAAATTCTTCATGAGATGGGATTTGAGTTCAGTAAAATGAAAGACAACAGACAAAGTTCTGATGGAAAAGCAAGATGTAGCTCTCAGACGAATTGAATATCTGGACAAAATACGTAAATTTCGCGAAGCAGGAAAAAACATTCTCTATATGGACGAGTCCTACATACATACAACCCACACTAAAGGAAAAACTTGGAGTGGAGGAGTGGAAAAAGGAGTAAAAAAGCCGATTTCAAATGGTCAACTTTTGATAATTGTTCACACAGGAAACGAAAAAGGCTTTGTACCAGGAGCTTTTTTAACGTATAAATTCACGGACACTAAAGGTGATTATCACAACGAAATGAATAAAGATAACTACGAAAAATGGCTGGTTAATCAATTAATTCCAAATATACTCAGTGATTCTGTTCTTGTTATCGACAACGCACCCTATCACAATAAATTTGTTAAACGACCCCCCAACTCAAACGCCAATAAACCGGAAATGATCAACTGGTTACAAAGACACGAAATTTGATCATAAATTGACAAAACCTCAGATATATGATATTATATGTCAACACAAGGAAAGATTTACAGAGTTTTCCGTGGTCAAGATACTAGCCGAACACGGGCACACTGTGTTGCGATTGCCACCATCCCACCCGGATTTTAATCCAATTGAAAATAAATGGTCTCAACTGAAAGGCTATGTAGCCGCGAGAAACGTTGATATGAATTTAACTTCAATAAAAATATTATTTATTAACTGAAAACGTAAACATGATCGGGGCTGATGAGTGGGAAAAGGTTTGCGATCATGCGGTCAAATGCGAGAATGAATATCGAGGAATTCAATACGTTATGGACGACAGAATAGATAGATTAGATAGACTAGTAATAAATACAGCTGATAGAGATAGTGACATAGACCTCAATGAGAGCACAGATACTGAAATGGAAGGAATTGAATATATATGATTTTATTGTAATTTTATGTGGGCCTAGGAACTTGTCGATCTTTAAACCCACATTTAAAACACATCATGCGCCAAACCTTAGAGGATTGGACGGGAGGTACTACAGTCGGAGGTCATAAAAACTCGAACCTTCGGTATGGCGACGATACAACACTCTTTGCTCCGTCTGAAATCGAAATGAGAGCGCTGTTAGACCGCCTTGAGAAGATCAGTAGCGAGTTTGGCCTCACTGTCAACAAGGCTAAAACCAAAATAATGATAGTTAACAGGTTCAATAATTTTTAGACAGCGGACGCCTTTAATAACTACAAAATAGTGGACGAATTTATATACTTAGGTGCAGTTCTAAGCGACAAGGGCGGCTGTGAGGCTGAGATTCGACGAAGAACCGGTATGGCGAAATCAGCAATGTCCCAGCTACAAAAAATATGGAAGGACAGGAACAACAGGACGAAAATTAAAATAGTCCAGACCCTAGTCTTTCCCATATTTCTTTATGGCGCATAGACCTGGACCTTTAAGGCCGCTTTCCGGAAGAAAATCGATGCTTTCGAGATGTGGGTATGGCGAAGAATGCTCCGTATACCATGGACCGCACGCCGCACAAATGTCTCGATACTGACTGAACTTAAACTGGAAAATCAGCCGAGGCTGTTAACCGTCTGCCTCCAACGTGTGCTACAATACTTTGGTCACATAGCTCGCAGAGACCCTGGCAACTTGGAAGGACTGATGGTGGTGGGGAAGGTTATTAGACAACGGGAGTAGACCACGGGGAAGAAGCCCAACACGATGGTGCGACCAGATATCCGACCAACTGGGTACGACATTGAGTGACGCTCTCCACAGAGCAACCGACAGGGAGAAATGGAGAGCGGATGTTAAAAATATTAATCGACGGAGTCACGATCCGCAGCAGTGAGGGACCGACTTAGAAGAAGAATAAAAGTGGTAACGAAATTATTTTCAATCTACATGTAAACAGCAGCAATCCATGCCATTTTAGTTTATCTCTAATGTCACTTTCTTGTTATAATTTTTTTTTCTTAATCAAAGTAACAAAAAAGTTTGGTTAGCTATCAGATGTCAAGATTATTTTTCCATGTGACGTTTCTTGATTGTAAAAAAATAATACAGGATGTTATGGAATTATAAATTAAACTAATTATATTTTTTTGTATTTGAATTATAAATTCGAAAATTCGATAAAAGTTTAATTTCATTTGTATCATTCATTTGTATACCACAATCTTATTCATCGCCTAGCCATGCCCGGATTTAAATAAATGGATTTAGTAACTTCACATACTGTATATACATATTGATTACTGTTTTTTATTTCGTTTTTTTTTTAAATCTTATAACGGATATGTGAAAATCGAGATTGTTGATTACAAGTAACATTGTTTTAATAGTTCTAATGAACAGGAATATGTATTCCTTCGTTTTTGTTACCTATAAATAAGTATTCTTTAGTATAATTAAAACGAATCATAAAACTTTTGTTTCCGTTTCATTTTCAGTCAAAAATTTGTTAAATTTTCAGTTAATTAGCATAAATTACTAATTTTGGTGCGGATATACAATTTTGGTGGGCAATAAATCTAATTTTGGTGGGTAGACGCAATTTTGGTGGCAACTAATTTATTAAAATCATAATATCTCTAAAACTACTATGTAGAATGTAAGGCCATTACTACACAATATTAATTTTGACTAGTTACGTACAGTGGATACATAATTTAGTCAAAAAAGTCAAAAATGAAAAAATCCACCAAAATTAGACAAATTCTGGACCTGTTGAAATTCACCCAGCATAGAAAGTAGACCTAGATGAGCCCTGACGATGTAAAGAGAATAACTAAAATAATACAAATTTCATCATGTCGATGAGGAAGAAGATATTCAATTTTATGTGTGTCAGAGATCAATGCTGTGAAAAGAGGAAGGGATCACCGAATCGAGGCATATTGAACAACAAATTCAAGCGATCATTCGCGGTTAATGAAGAACTTAAAACTACAAGTCCTATCCAATTTTTTTAAGAACCGCCGAACACACAGCTCGAGTGTTTTCCGAACTTATGAATAAAATTCATGTTCATAATGAAGTATTAGCAGTACAATCAGCGTCATATTTACGTGTTACGATATGTTTAGCCATACTGACTTTAACTAACTCTACAATGTATTTGGTCAGCGATGTCGGAGCTTTTAAGGACGTATACTAAAATAAATTTTATCGATAAATCACCATGCGTTTTTTTGGTGTTGACGGTACCTAATTACCTAAATAGCGGCAATTTTAAAATTTCAAAGAACTGAATGCGGGTGCATGTAGTATTTCTGTCATTACCTGTTTGTTATCAGTCCTATAACTGCAGAAAAAAATTTCGGTAAATAGCTCATTAAATAAGCAATCTAATTAGACTATTGATTTGACTCAACCATTTCTACAACAAGTCAATTAAAAAAATTCAATTGGTACTTTTTTTGGTACATGTTTGAGCACCTGTAATTCTTAAGGTACAACCGTAATTCTGTTGTAAGTTTTTAACTGACATCTTGTACTGCCAAATAACAATAACAAAAACCTACCTTAACTACTATGCAGCAATGCTAGAAGCTTGAATTTTATTTATGTTATAGGCCATCAAAAAGGCTATTATGTGTTAAAAAATTGGAGGTGTCCCTCTCTCAGAACTTATGAAAAAAATAATAATGAAAAATGTTAACCGTTAACGTTATACGGTTTATAGTGACATATTGTCCGTCTCGGCTAAGTGTATTATATGTTTAAAGCACGAATTAATTAAATCTACAGAAGCGGAAATATTCATGAAAAATGATTTGTCTTAATTATTTTTTTTCTTGGAAAATAAGAAGAGGAGAATGCTGTAATTTTGTATAAGTGTTACTAACAACAGGGCCCATCATCACAAAAAAAATCAGCCGGAAAAGCTATTAAGTTGTAACATTTAAAAATAACAACAAAAACAATGAGATCAGTTGCAGCATTTATAAACTACAAACACTTAATTACTATAACAAAAACAAGTACATAACACCTATGGATTAGACATGTCAAACACTTCATCCACAGAATCATAACACCCTCTCAACAAAAACTGCTTTAAATTATGTTTAAAAACATTCAATTCTGAAATTGTATTGAGCTATAGAGGTAGTTTGTTAAATAATCTAACGGCCTGGTATCTTGCATAGTGCTCTTCTACTTCTGTTAATGGGCGGAAATTTACTTTTATATTTTTGGTGCGTCAAAATTTACGTAAATCTAGTTCTTCGACCGTTTCAAATCTAGAAATATAAATATAAATACAAGATCTGTAAGTATTTCGAAGACATACAGAGTAGCAACCGTAAGGATCCCTAGGTTGTGGAAATATTGTCTGCAAGACGTCCATTGTGGAGCTGAAAACATGATTCTGACTGCTCTTTTTTGAACTATTAGAGCTCTATTGATATTGAAAGCTGTTTCTCCATAACATAATAGTGTATCGAAACTTAGACTCAATTAGAGCGTAATAGTCTATTTTAAGATGTTCTAAATCAATTTCATCCCTAAGGGTTCTGAGTGCATAGCATGCTGAACTAACATTCAAGCATTCTCAATATAGTCTAGCTCCCGTGACCAATTTAATCGCGAATCGAGATGTATACCCAGAAATTTCACACTGTCAACTATATCTACAGATGTACCATTCAAAATAATGTGGAGCCTGTCTGTTTTCTTGGAGTTTTGCTGGAACTGAATGACTTGGGTTTTATCGGTGTTTAGGCATAAATTATTAAGGGTAAACCATTCATGAAAACAGGATAATGCATGGTTAGTTATTTCGTTAAGTTGTACTACGTCATCAGCATGAATAACAGCGTTTGTATCATCAGAGTACATTATTACATTACAATTTGGTACAGCATTATTTATAAATTTAATAAGATCATTCGTAAACATAATAAAAAGTATAGGACCTAAAATTGACCCCTGTGGTACACCTCTTGATACCTTAACTAAAGTAGAATTAATATATTTTACACAACTATAGTTTGCATTTTTTTATTTCTACGTATTGGTAACGATTTTCAAGATAGCTACGCAATAGACTATGTAGTTTGCTCCTTACTCCATAAAACTCTAATTTCTTAAGAAGCAATTCTTGGTCCACTGTATCAAAAGCGGAACTAAGGTCGAGAAATAACCCTACTACTCGTTTTTTATTCTGAATTTTTGAGATGATATCATTTATCAGCAAGTTAATAGGATTCATAGTACTTACATCTTTTTGGAAGCCAAATTGTCTGGGGTTAATATATTATTATGTTGAAGATGATGCAGAAGACGAGTTTTTATAAGTTTTTCAAAAATCTTTGACAAAACTGGAAGAAGTGATATGGGTCGGTAATTCTTTGGATCTGTTTTTTGGCCTTTTTTGTACACAGGGACAACCTTGGCTATGTTCAGCTGGTCTGGAAAAATAAATTGATCATAAAATTGATTATATAATGAAGCTAACGGTTCCGAGATAATGTCAATAGATTGTTTAATAACAGTAATAGGCATTTCGTCATGGCCATAGGATTTCTTATTATTCATAGCTGTGATAGGCCACCAAGTTAAATTATTATAGAAAATTTCATTATTATGTTCTAAACAATGGACAGCAGATGACAAATGACCGGTATTTAACATTTTGCTATAGTCAAAACTAGTTGAAAATAATTCAACCACTTCTTTCTCTAATGTTACTGTCAACTTTCATTACAAGATTATTTTCTCTCAACCCTGTCTTTTTATTCCGAGGATTGAGGATGTAGAGGATTTTTCGACGGAGTTGGTTGTGAGTATTTTTTACATGTATTGGGTTACAATATTTTTAAACATGATTTTGGGTAAAAATAAATTATGCTTATTTAAACTCGATTTTCAAACATTACAAATTAAATGGTACTTAATCGCGTTAAAACTACTTACCTAAACTTTAATTGTTACCTAGATTTTGCATATAGGTTTTAGCTTTAGTTTTAACGCGATTAAAACCTGTTTTATTTGTATTTACATGTACAGTTGTATGTACAGTCGCCATCAGATTTATCGGAGCTGTGGAGGTGGTCACAAAAATCTGAATGTGCACTTTATTGCCTTGGCAATAGACGCGTTGTTAACTATTTATGACCACCACACCTATTTGATGGCGACTGTACCTTATTATTATTAAAACCATAAGGTGTATGTATGTATACCTCGCTCGACTGCCTTTGCATTTATGAATTATTAAAACTATAATACCACGTTCAAAAGGGATAGTCTTATATAACTTTTCATAGGTTCCATAGGCAGAGACGGCACTATTTTCGTCTGTCCTTGTCATAGTTTCACACATTTTTGTTCCCCTCCAAACTGGACCCTTCA
Organism: Grapholita molesta; assembly: GCA_022674325.2. NCBI lineage: Eukaryota > Metazoa > Arthropoda > Insecta > Lepidoptera > Tortricidae > Grapholita > Grapholita molesta. The sequence goes on from CP053132.2 coordinate 6,935,121, forward strand.
GAACTGTCAAAGTTGGAGGGGAACAAACAAATACGATTGGAGTTTTCTTGGGTTTCAACCAAAGTTGCGGTAATTAATACAGAATAAGCTATTATTTTTGTTATAAAGAATATCCTGTATAGCAAAATTATTATTAGCATGCTCCGTCTACGTTAATGGTATGTCTATGAGTTAAATGGTATGTCCATAGAAATAGTAAACCTACAGAAGGAATCCACCGATACAACGAGTTGTGACGCGTAATGGCGGCCGCTTTACATGTGTGCGTATTTCCGTGTAGTGCCAGTTAAAAAAAATCCCAATTTCAGATTAAATATTTTAGTATAAAAAATGTGTTATGAATATACATATTTGTTAAATAAAACATATTTGTTTGCCAAGACAAAAAAAAACTACTGAATTTCAAATCGTCATAGGTTTATCCCAGATAACTGAGATAACACTAACTGAGATAGACGTCTATTGAATGTTCTGACTTACCTACTTAGTATGAAACAGCCAAGCCATAATTTTTAAACCAAGAAGTAATATCCTAAACTACTTAAAGATATTCATAGCCTTTTTTAGTTTACTGTAATCTTTAAAAACTTATTAAAATGAAAAGCTGGTTCCAATTAGACAGGTGATACAAATAGGGTTATCATTTGCAAAAGAACACTGTGTACTTTTTTTTTGGTAAAGAACGTTACTTATTAAATTATAAAATTTTAATCAACATTATTGGTATCCATTCGTTTACAGTTGTGATAAATAAAAGAACATAGAAATAAATTACATAACAAAAATTAAATTAATTAAAACTAAACTTAAAAACCTGTACTCCGCGCTCATACATAATAGTTAACAAAATCTAACATCAATTACCTTACGTTCGGGAAATTTCTCCGATTTTGATTGACCCGATTGTCTGGCAACACAGATGGCGTGAAGTAAATAGCTAGCGAATTTACTAATTTTTAATGTAATTACGTGGTTAATTATTTAAGTCGAAAGAAAAATAGAAAAATTTGACTCGCAGCGGGACTCGAACCCACAACCACTGGATCACTAGCCCAGTGCACTACCAGTTGTGCTATACGAGCGCCGCTTAGACGTGTCAAATTTTTCTATCTTATCCTTCTTGGTATATACGTCAATATGGGTGACGTGTAGCGACATCTACCGAAGAGTATTGAACCCTTTCTACGGCATCGATGTCTCAAATTTAGATTGAGAATTCATCGATAACAATGTGCTACCCCTTTCTAAAATTATTTTTATATTAAGCAGAAACGTCTGCTAGCATATCAAAGATATTTAAGTCGAAAGAAAAATAGAAAAATTTGACTCGCAGCGGGACTCGAACCCACAACCACTGGATCACTAGCCCAGTGCACTACCAGTTGTGCTATACGAGCGCCGCTTAAACGTGTCAAATTTTTCTATCTTATCCTTCTTGGTATATACGTCAATACGGGTGACGTGTAGCGACATCTACCGAAGAGTATTGAACCCTTTCTACGGCATCGATGTCTCAAATTTAGATTGAGAATTCATCGATAACAATGTGCTACCCCTTTCTAAAATTATTTTTATATTAAGCAGAAACGTCTGCTAGCATATCAAAGATATTTAAGTCGAAAAAAAATAGAAAAATTTGACTCGCAGCGGGACTCGAACCCACAACCACTGGATCACTAGCCCAGTGCACTACCAGTTGTGCTATACGAGCGCCGCTTAGACGTGTCAAATTTTTCTATCTTATCCTTCTTGGTATATACGTCAATACGGGTGACGTGTAGCGACATCTACCGAAGAGTATTGAACCCTTTCTACGGCATCAAATTTTTCTATTTTTCTTTCGACTTAAATATCTTTGATATGCTAGCAGACGTTTCTGCTTAATATAAAAATAATTTTAGAAAGGGGTAGCACATTGTTATCGATGAATTCTCAATCTAAATTTGAGACATCGATGACGTAGAAAGGGTTCAACACTCTTCGGTAGATGTCGCTACACGTCACCCGTATTGACGTATATACCAAGAAGGATAAGATAGAAAAATTTGACACGTCTAAGCGGCGCTCGTATAGCACAACTGGTAGTGCACTGGGCTAGTGATCCAGTGGTTGTGGGTTCGAGTCCCGCTGCGAGTCAAATTTTTCTATTTTTCTTTCGACTTAAATATCTTTGATATGCTAGCAGACGTTTCTGCTTAATATAAAAATAATTACGTGGTTAATTGTTTATTTACTGATGAAAAGTGATTGGGGGAGTTTTTTTGTGTCGATCAGTAGCATTTTTATTTGATCTTACAGCATATGACGGCATATTTTAATATTTTTTGGTCCACTGCGGCGTGCTTTGACGTTCGGAGGCGATTGTTGGGAGTCCCGCGCATGAAGGCCTTGCGTATGTGTGTGAAGCCCGTAAGTACGAGTCGACCAACGCCATTTGTAATCACAATCTGGGGCGGTACCGCGAACATCGAAGTTCGTATATTTCGAGCATTTTTCTCTTTTACTCAATTCAAGGCGACATAAGAGTGACAGAGACAATCGTCCGAAATTTACGAATATCGTTGTTCGCGGTAGCGCCGCTGTTGTTGGCAGCGTGGAGTCTAATAATATTATATAGTCTAAGGGTATGTCTATGAACTATGAATTTCCCTAATTGAGTTTGTGCGTAAATTGACACGTTTCATTGCATAGTCTGTATCCAGTGTTGCCAGTGTATAATCTTGTTTTTCGAAATCGATGTGAAATGTGCAAATGTTAAGCTTTTCTAAATTATGTTTTAATTTAATAAGGACACATATAACTTATTAATATCGAATTAAATATTCAAGTTTGAAAAGTATTTTATTTTACTAATTTTATTCTCTTCTAACTATCGATTACAGAATCGAATGTACTTCACATTGATATTTGCGGGCGGTATAGGAGAGGGGGTGATTAATCAAGTCAAGTCAAGTGAAGCGGGGAGAGGGAGCAGGAGGGAGGCACTGGAACTGGAGAGAGATGTGAAAGAAAATGTAGTGGCTGCTCGTAGTTGCGGGGATGTAGTTTTGATAAAAATATAGCGTTATTGACATAATTATCAATAAAAAAAAGTGAATTTATAGTGTTTAGCATTTCACCAATATATTTACAGCAGGCTGCCCTCTTTATATTAATATTTTGGTTGATTGTCTGATACGCTTGGCCCGGGTTATTGACGTTTTAATAGAAGGTATCTACTTGGAAAATTAAGCTTCCGAATGCTGTTTGTGTACAATATTTGTGGGCGTGTGAGAAGTCTGTAAGAAAATAGGATACCGGATAACTATACAGTTACGTGGTACTGCTTACAGTTTAATAATTTTGAGTGATTTTGTGATTCTTGTGTGTCAAACCGGATTACCTCACGGAGGAGAAAATGTGACGCTGGTATTATTTAAGGTCAGTGTATATTTAATAAATTGTAATCGACGACAATATATGCACATGTAATCTTATCTGATTTAAGTATCAAAGGTTGATAAGTAAAATATTCATATAAAAAAAAAATAACTTGAACATACACTGCACTATAATCTACCTACTACTTTACAAAATATGATAGTTATAGAAACAACCAAAGCATGCATGTTATTAAGCATTCGTCATAAATTGGCCATTGCACATACTGGACAGGATATCATGTTTTAAAAAGGACTGTTCTAGTTTCCTGGAATATATAATTCCTATACTCAGTTTATGCTAAATAGGAGATTGAAAAATATCAACTGCAAAATACTCACATATCTTAAAGTGTAAACACATTAAGTTAATTTCTCACAGATAATTCCTTAGTTAGTACTGAGTTACTGGCAGTAATTAAAAAGCGTGTTAAAGTTAGTTACTTTTTTTAACTGAATGAATGAAATAGCTTTCATTTTAGACAAGTATTTTGAAAGTACTTTTATATTTTCTGTAAACATAAAGATAGCCTTAATTTCTAGAGATACATATTTTTTTCTCTTTTTATCTAATTTCCACATGTTTGCCTTTTGTAGGCAAAGTCATCACCTAACTCTTTAGAATTATAACTTACCTTATTTAATTACACATTGATTACTAGTAAAGGCATCTGTTTGTTTATAATATATTTGTTTCTAAGTATATTTATTGTTGCCTTAATAATAGCTTTAGTTAGGTTGGGTCTAGATGGATCTATCTATTGTCTATATATATTCTAATTACCAAATTTTATTACATTAAGCAGGTTGTTTTTTAACTCTATTGTCGTATAAAGAAGATAAAAATCTAAATAAAACTATTCTTTCAGCAAGCACGGCTCAGGTAACTTAAGCTTAATAGCTGAATAAATAAATAAATAAATATTTTTGGGACAATCTTACACAAATCGACCTAGCCTACGCCTACGGTAAGCTCAGTAAGGCTTGTGTTGTAGGTACTAGACGATGATGTATATAATAGATAGATAGATATAAATACTTAAATACAAAGGAAACACCCATGACTCAGGAACAAATATCTGTGCCCATCACACAAATAAATACTCTGATTGGGATTCGAACCCAGGACACTACCGAGGAAACTACCAAGTAATTGGCCAAAACAGTATTGGGCAAAGGGCTAAATATCCATCCTTGCGCTTAAAAAAAAAAAAAAGAAACAAATTTAATGTGTCCGGCGTTGCCAGATCGTGCTTTTTAACACGGTTTTACGTGCTTTTAAGTACCTGTACAAGCTATTAACGTGCGTTACTAAAAAACATGCTATTTAGAATTCTCCATTTTAAGGTGACGGCACCAGTAGTGGACACGGAACCAATCATGAACATTAGTGCTTATTTGAAAAGGAGTTAAGTGTTGTGCATTTGTTGGGACATATTCAATTTATAACTTTATGATTTTTGAAATAAGAACTAAGTGTCCATCATTGGTGCCTGTCAGCTTCAAGTGTCCGACATTAGTGCCATTACCTTACAGTCGAAACCATAATTAGGCGAACTAACTTGACAATTCAATGTACACTAATGTCGCCACAGATTTGCTAGTGTTGTTAATATCCACATTTAAAAATTAAATTCAAACTAGATAATTTGTTTATTGAATTTATTGAGTATGAAATGAAACTAATAGTTTCATTAAGAAATAATAATTTTAAAAAGTCTGTGAATAAAATGATCGAACATCGATTTAGACATTTGATTGCTTCATAAGCAGGGTCACTACCTACTAGGCCAGACTGGTCGTCAAATAAGATTTGTGTTGCATGCAAATAGATTTTATCCTCAGACCAAATAAAATAATTGGTACACATTGTTTTATTTCAATAACTTAGAAACATTGGAATCAAATCACGAAATATTAAAATATGCCGTATATTCGCTGCTGTGGAATTACCAGAATTTTGTTCCCCAAAACTGAATGCTGAGTTTTATTCAATTATATCAAAGACATTGGTGTACATATAACATTTGAATAGTATAATAATAAGAGCCCTCATTCTTTAGATAGACATAGAATAGACCTAGTGTATTTACCTAGCATGTACCTGACTTAGTGCATACATTTGCAGCACAGGTCACCATGACAACATCATCATCATCATATCAGCTGAAGGATGTCCACTGCTGGTCATAGGCCTACATAACTGATTGCATGGTCAAACCTGATAAATCAATACACTATTCAATTGAAGTAACAACCTAATGTAATTCACGGATAGTTCTAAATTTGAATTCCTTCTTGCTCAACTTATTGGGTTTGGGTTTGACCATGCAACACTCGATATAGCATGTGGTCACTAACACAGGCAATAGTAAGAAAAAACAAATTATACCTTCTGCACAATCTATTTCTACTACCATATACTCCTGTAATTTAAAAAAATACACAAATTACTTAAAAGACTTCATAGTGTCTGATCAACTTTGTAATTGTATGCTTAACTCATAATTTAGCATTTAGCTAATTGTCACAGTGAAGTGTATTAACACTAACTGTGGTTTACTTGGTTTTACTATGGAAAAGAATAATATAACATGATATGGTTTGGATGCTGTAAAATTGTACTTATGTATGCATGTTGGCAAGGTGCTCCTTGTTTACTTTTCATAATATGGTGTCAGTGTAAAATTGTTTCAATCAATTTAAAAAAGTATCTAATGAAATATTACCACAAAGAGTCTATACAAAGAACTGGATGGTTTATGAGTAGAAAACGCGCATGTGGGTTTGAGGCGTCCATAGGCTGCGGAAACATCTTAAGATTAGGTTTGGGATTCACATAATAAAAGCAAATACTAACTTATCACCAGACCTCGAAGTCGCGGTGGCAATAACATCAATTAACTAGGGATTTCCTTCCGATATAAAATTTATCGATAACTGAATGCTTATTCGGAATTGACATTTCATATATTATTAGCTGTAAAATTTACAGAATAATTGAAAATTAACTAAACTGTGATGATTACTTCCCGTCAATGTTACCTTTTTAGCCAAGAACGTAATAAATTTTCACGACACTGTTTTCTAGGTGGCATTTTACGCGTAATATTAATTCCATCGATTCTCTGAGCGGACAAGATTGTCATATTATGTCAACGTCATGTTTTATACCTACATCCATAAAGTATGAATACCGTTATCTTCGTTAATCGACCTTTACGGACTTCAATCTTCATACTGTATAAATAATACAGTTTAATAGATATTGCAAGTTATCATTAAGTATCTCATAATCATAACATAAGTACTGTCATAAGAAAGTACAACTTATCGATAAAATAATATCGTGTGTCTCTCCCTAGCAAAATTGTATTCGTGCCACGGCGACTTCGAGGTCTGCTTATCACGCAATACAAATGTCTATTTTCAATTATTTACACCCACCCCTAAGCATTTACCTAATTTAAATATCACACCTAAAAATATCATTTCATTGCGTGGGTCGGCTGGGGTTAGTAGGGTCACCACCCGCCTGTACTACTAAGTTGTGTTCGGCTCGCGTGTCGAGAGGGGCCCGTGACGTGTCCAAGTGTAGGGCTGGGGAAGCCACCCCTTCAATGGCCCTCGAGCTATCCACTAGTAGTCTCGTTAGCTTACTCAGCATCGAGCTTCGGTAATGTTGAGGGGCACTAAACACACATTCGTTCTACGTAGGTATAATAGCCACTTCACACTCTTTTTCCACGAGACTGTGGCAAATGCAATTGACACTGCAACTAGGACCTAGTTACTAGATAATAAATAATAAAAAGTGTTGTTTAATCTAAACCACCATCCCACGATTTAAAAGTTCTTCTTTAAGGCCGGCTTTACACCTGTAAGTTAATTACGTAAATCTAGGGACGAAGCTATATGCAAGAATGAGATAGTGATATTCATATCTCATTCTTGCACAAAGCTTCGTCCCTATTACTTACGTAAAATTTACAGGTATAAAGGCCGCCTAAGAGAAAAAGGTGTAATTTATTTCAACAAATTTAAGCTCGTTAATATCATCTAGTCCGCAAAGGGTGGGTGTTTTTCTTAAGATACAAACAAATGAAAATGCTGTAAGAAACTACCTACCTATTTTATTTTTGCTCGAGACGAACTTCTATCTCGTTCTTGGCAGCTAAAATGTTTAATATGGGCCTTTGTAATTTGCATTGTGTGAGAAATTGCTTGGCGGAAATCGTACAAAACAGCTGAAAAAACTACGTATGGTAGGTGGTACCTATGTCCACCTATGTCAAACGAAAGTGACGCAATGTCGCAAATAACAATAAACCACGAATGGAGTTTTGCATATCGAAATAAGAATGTGCGTCACATTTGCTTATTACTACCTACGCAAAATAAATTAATATTAAATTCATAAATCCTTCATTTTGTAATAGGTATCTAATACATATAATTTTACTCTCGAATATGTTTTGTGTACCTATGTACTTAGTCTGGCAAGGCAGGAGGCCTTAAATTTTCAGGTTCGATTTGTTTACTGTATATCTACACTGTTATAAAATAAACTATCAGTCTACAAATTAATTGAATTTGCAATTGTAGTAATAGTTGTTGGTACCTAGCGGGTATAAATACCTAAGTATAAGTAAGGCTCAGGAGCGGTTCCTAGCGTTAACTGATCCCATCGCTTCCAGCAAACCAATTAATATAGGATCTCCAGTTACAGTACATATTCCAGGTGAGATGGCGGTATCTATGGCCCTATTTATGTCAATTATCAACCGCTACAATAAAACAAGTCAAATATACCTCCTGCAAACGATCCATGCTGCAGTAAGTCCTAAGAAATATGGTGGATGGTTTTATTAAAAGCGCGGATTTTTTTTACGAATCATCTACACGTTCTACCCACCTGATACTTACCCATACACATGTAAGACCCATATATACTGTTGAATCATCTATTACTAGACTCAGACTAGCTAGACAAGCGTCGACAACTACACCGAGCGGTTAGTAGCTGTGGCAATGCCGCGACACTGGTAACACGAGCTGGTTGTTCCAGATGGGCGAACGCGTGCGGCGAGCGGGCGACGCGCCGGCGTCGGGTGACACGGCGCTTGCATCCAACGAGCACCCTGTTGATCGGTAAGTACACCGACAACTAACCTACTGCACCCGTGGGCCAATAGTTATAAGAACCAAGGCTCGGACAAACTTCCGTAATTTACAAACGTACTGTCCCGTTCCGTACAGCAAAGACAGCAACCTACCTACTTGTATTGATAAAGGTATAAAAATATAAGATTAACATTTTCAAACAAATAAAAGTTAACATGTTGAATTAGATACATATTGGTCAGTGTTTTAAATCGCAATGAAACCAATGCGAACATTATTTATGCAGTGCAATCGATTGGGTAAGCGTTCGAATCCACGCAGAAGTAGTACAGTCAGCGTCATATAGTTGGTATCATCCAAAGTACTCATAAAGTTTGGTACAGTTTGGTAAATTTATATGGTGTACCGAACTATCTGACTACATTGAATGCACTTATACAATACACACATACTGGATTATTGGATAGAAAGATCTTTACCAATAGCCTATTTCGAGCTAATAGACGCCAATATTTTGCTGTTTCCTGCCTGTCTTATGATTACTCGATGGCAAACGACTCAAATATGTATAAATTAATTAAACTAAATTTGTATTTAGATTTATGGAAACTCGTCTGTATTAATTAGTTTTACTGTGTACTCAATTTAATAATACAAAAAAGTGATATGTGTATTATTTATGCAATGCAATCGATCTGGTACCCATCTGAGTCCACGCAGTACGTGTAGTCGCCGATGTTCTGCTGCGTTCTGTAGTTGCCATTACTTTCGCACGTCTCCGCAACCGCCATGCCAGCGGCAGGGAAATACATAGACGTGTCGCGAGCACAATCTGAAATTACACTTATTAATTATAATTATAGAACCTACTTTCGACAACTCTTCCACCAAATTAGCACTTATCTCCCACATCCCCCTTAATTTGCAAACGTGAATTAATGGCACAAAAGAAAATAACAATTAAAGTCGTTCAGCGTGACCCACATACGAACCCAAGGCGGTCGGACTGGACTACGGCGCTACCGCAAAAAAGATATTCGTAAATTTCGGACGATTGTCTCTGTCACTCTCATGACGCCTTAATTGGAGTAAAAGAGAAAGATGCAAGAAATATCCGAACTTCGATGTTCGCGGTACCGCAGTGTTTGTGGTTGGTTAACCATCAGTTTGTCCCTGACATCCGCAAAATATGTTTAAACTTGTGTTGAGTTTCAAACCTATGCCAATTTTACGTCACTGCAATTTGTCTTCAGAATATATGCATTTTAGTTTTATACTCTAGCGGTCTATCGTTAATGTTATTGCTTTTGTGTTCACCGTAATCTTTATATCTCTCACGGTACAGTTACGCTTGTTAAATACTTGTACGGTTTTAATTATATTTCTAATAAAATCCTCTGGAAACGTAGCATGACTTATAAGTCATTCAAGCATTTAGTCATTCTACCATTTCATGAGGCTTATCGAAATGCGGATACTAGTTTTACAGAAACCTAATCTACCTTATACACCTATACGTGTGTTGTAAGACGATAACGATGGTGACTCATATATTTCATACTATCACAAAGCCTGTTGAACTAGCCATGCAATAACTGGTCATCGAATAATTTTAATAACCTATTACATTATTACTCTGGCATATTCTTCGTCTCTTAACGATTTATCTGTTTTCTGCGACGATGTTGCTTACTCTTTACAGACCCGTCGAAAACTCTACGAGTGAGACTGGTGCAGTCCCAGCATCAGTCAAAGTTAGGTATCTAGCAGTGGCGCGTTTATAGAAGCCGATTCCCGCTGGCATGACTAACTTTACTGCAGTTCAACTGTTTTCCTTGGGCTCAAGAAGAAAAGGCTCAGACATATCGGCTCCGTCTTGCCTAAGAAAAAAAATTACGCGCCGCCACTGGTACCTAGTCTGCCTGTATATTGCTTTTAAATGTAATTTACTTGTCATTATATGCAGTGTAAGTTGGGTCAGTTGCTATTAAGACGGATGCCTTACGACTATGGGTCCCTAGTACTTAATTATGGGTCTACTGGGCAGAATAAAGACGGAGAGAAATTGTAAAGACTCTTCTACTATAGTAATTCGTACGGCGCCACTACACCTCCGCATTCCGTCCGCGGGATGGGTGGAGAACCGTACCACGGATTGGGGACAGGGTCACGGCCGACCGGTCGCCGCGCGCCCGTCGACGTCACGCCCTGGTCTATGCTGAACCAGATCATTTATGCAAAAGCTTCCAATTAAGGTTCGATTATACGGAATGTAGAAACTGCAGTTGTGCTACGGTAGTTCACACTACGCAACTTTGTGTTGAAAAATTCAACTTAGGCCTCGAAAACGCTTTAACATGCAAATAAAATGTTTTCATAACCATCAATGTAGTCGGCGTTAATATTACAAATATATATTACGTTACACCAATGGAATGATCCCCACATTAAGCTCGGGAAGGCTTGTGTTGTGGGTAGTAAGCCAAGGATATGTAATACACATACACAAATACTTATAGAAAACACTCATAACTCGGAAACAAATATCTGTGTTGAATACACTAACAATTGCACTTACAGGGATTTGAACCCAGATCCGTCGGCTTCATAGGCGGGGTCACTACCCACTAAGCCCTACCTGTTGTAAGTTTTAGTTTGACAAACCTCTGTTTTGTCAGTAATACTAAGCTATTTAAGAAAAAGTCAGTATTATTAATTTATTATCCCTCACTAATACTCCACTGCCCTGCAATCATTGCCTAACTATAGTATACGAGTACAATTCTGTCATAAAATTAACTGTTGCTTAACAAACTCTAAATCTCCAAATATAATTTAAACAGTGATACCAAGAACTTACTGCAATTCATTCCGGCTGCTTTGCTTGATTCTACTGACCATGCGCCAAGAATCCCACCATCTCGACCAGTACAGTAAGCACTGAAAATATAAATTAAATAATCAAGAAAGGATTTGTGAAATTACTTTAAATATATGGTAATATTAGTGATTTCATCATTTCATTTCATCAGTCATCATTACGATTTTAGAAATCTGGAACCAGTCAAATGCATCCTTTCATCGTTTGCTGTTTCGTCGTTATATGCCGATTCTTTTATGATTTCTGGTCATTTAATTATGTCTACTACGAATATTTGGAATATTTGCAGCTCATGATAAAATAAACTTATTCTACGTATGTAGATAAACTTTCGCAAATTGAACATACCTTGTGCCTTGGATTCGATAAACTCCGTAACTTCCATCGTAATCACAGAGTGTTAAGGACTTGCTCAAGTAAATTGTTCCATGATCTGATTGCTCTTTGTGTATCGCAGCTAAAGATTGGACTACACTTTCACATCTTCTTAGGTAGCTTTCACCCATGGCGACTGCATTGTCTGAATTAAAGAGATTTCAACTTTCCTAAGTATTGCAATAAAATTAATTGAAATAATATGGGAAGCCCTATGTGTTATAATATATATGCTGTAGTGTTCCAGTGATAGCGGCCCCTGTCTGTCTGAGTGTCGAACAAGCACGTCAACGATATCGCCCCCGAAAAGGTGCTAATGTAATTATCTATTATCTTTAAAAATAAACAGCTCATTTATATTACATTTATCACTTGAAATAAAAACAAGTGTGTAAGGCGCTTGTCTCACTGCCGACGCGTCTCGTTGCGCGACGCGGGGGTAGCGGACTCGCATGCGGAGACAACACACCAACGTTCGAGTTTTCTCTGCATCTCCTTCCGGAGCTGAGATGCGCGACGTTCCGCGTTGCTTCCTTCTCGCCTGCGTTTCGCGTTCATTCCACATTCGAACGTTGCGGTGAAAACATTTCATATTTGTAGATAAAATGGAAATGGAACTTATTCATAATGCTGCGGTGATACTTTCAGTTTGGTTTTTGAACAATCTAGTCATAAAACGCAGAAGACACCGGGAACATCCCTATCTTCAAACCAGACATAAATAAGGTATATTTTCCCAAGATTTAACGTAACACGAAGGAAACATTTTTTATTACACCCGTATGTCAAACGCGTCATTTGATTATTTGCTGAACAAAATCAGAGTGATTTACATTATTACTGGCACGGATACAAATTTTCATCCAATTATTACAGCGGATCTTTCTTGCACTAAAATCCGTTCGACACTACGGGGCTCGGTATGATAATGATATACCCTCCGGCAACGCGTCTCTGCCCGTGCGTCGAGGCGGGGCTAGTGTGTCGTAGCATGCAATTTTTCTATACAAACTCGAGATTCTACATAAAAAGTAAAAAAACGCATCTACGGACGTCGCTGCGAGACGCGGAGCAGTGTGACAACCGCCTATAGTGAAGAGTTAAGTAAGAGTAAGGAACTCTCTTTCAAGCGCCAAGATACCTCGGTTGCAATAAGAATAACTCTTTCAATCTTATACACCTTACATGTGTAACTGCGCTTTGTGTTTATTCGACTGAACTCACATATTTATACTATGTGTATAAAAAAAACTAAAATAACACTCAGACCAATACGAAATTGTTTCAACTAATACTTTAAATGAATGTACTTGTATACTTAAGCGTGTCGAGTTAATGAAAACTAATCCTTGAAGTTTAGTCGTGGATATGACAAAGATTGGACTATTTGTACAAGTGCAGCGCTAACTCTCATTGTCGCGATTGTAGGATTTGTGTTGTTTTATCTCTTGAGATAAGTAATCTTAGGGCGACCACATAGCTGGAATTCCGTTTTGAAATATTGATTCGAAATTCGGTACTTAATTCAGTTCGGAATAGCAGGGATAAAATAATAGACACCAGCTATTGAGTTGATGTTTTGTGAGCAAATCTGAAATATAGTTTTCTGATTGCGATTTAATTGTTGCTAACAAGTTATATTTTATTTTCTTACAGTCGGCCCTCGAACTAACAAGCTGACTGTTGAAGTTAGCTTTCTTTCAAGCTCCTATAACAATGCAGGTACTATTATTAGCTCCGTTTCTAGTTAAAATTAACACCCATTCGCTTCCCAACGTGCGACGCAAAATGACTGATGTTCCGTTCGGAACTAACGATTGTGTGGTTGTGATGACATTCATATACACATTCTATGGAAGTGCGGATAATTTAAAATGCGTTCAGGGAAACTTTTTTCCGTTAGTTTTTCACCCACTTCGTCCCAACTACGACTGGGATGTCCTACTGTAAATATCTTTAAAGTTATGAAATGGAACTACCTAAAATTAATTTTGCCTAGACAATAAAATGTTTCTATCGAGGTTTGCTTGTTATTTTCTCCCAACTCACCCCGTTTTACGGTACAATGTGGATAATGTGGAATGTCGAATATTGCCTGGTAAGGATATGTATGATAAAATAAGTAAAGTGGCGTACAGCAGGGTAACAGTTTCATGTTCTCCTGAATCACAGGTTGCACTGTTGGTTGTCCAGTCCGCCATTGTGCACACCAGCAGAGTCCGTTATCGCATTGTAGTGGCTCATAGTCGCCAGAGGGTGTACAGTGGAGAGAAACAGCTCGTTTTTCTGAAGCTTCTAATTCTGCTCTCCGCCTACTACACGCTAGAAATATGTAATATTACAAATATATTAGATATATGTAGTAGTCCACATGGTACCTTATGGTGCTTGGCGCTTACGCTATTGTTAATGAGTAATGACAATGACGCTTGAATACTAATGTGACACTTTGCAACGTAAGCGCCAAGCGCCATAAGGTATCTTTCAATGTGGACTACCACATACATGTCGCTTAAATTAAAACTCGGGTACATTAATTCTGCTTTAAGGTATTTTATAAGTAACGTTCAATACACTATTTATATCATTTCAAATAGAAAAAATATTATTTAATCTAAATGTAGTTATATGTTAATATTAACTATGAAAAAAGGAACTAAAAAAAAACTAAAAATCTAATTCTTAAGTTGACCCCTGTGGCATTGTGCCGAGGATTGTGGCAGCGTTTCCTCTCTGTACTGCAATGTTTACGCGTTGAGCGACGAAGCTGTAACATTAACCAGCCGTTTATGGTTGATTATATAAAAAAAAATATATAATCAAGCTAATCAAGTTTGAAGTTAAGCTACACGTATGTAGAGAAGAGACAGAACCTGGCCCATAACATGGCGTTGATAAGAGATAGCAGAACAGCACCTGACTGCCTAATATGACTTCGATGTCGTGTGGGCTTGATGGAATACTTTAAGTCGGGTTTAGCATGTGGAGTCTTGCGCGATGACGCCGTGAAGGTCAGGTCTCATTAATATATAATATACTTTTTGGTCTTTACCTTATAACTTGACAACCGACGACTTACGTCTTGTCATATTAATTTTGACTGACTTTTATGGAATGGGTGATTGATTAAATTATTGTAAATTATTTTATATATATTTTTGGATGTTAATTACAAAAGAGTTTATTTTGACTTGCATTCGTTATTCAATAAAAATACTAACCCCTTTCTAATGGGTGATTGAGAAAGGGCAAATCAAAAATACCAAATGGTATAAAAAAAAAAAAAACTAACTACCACTTTCTGTTCAAAAGCAGACCAATTTATAAACACCATGGCTCAAATAAAGGTAATCGCTATACAAATATACTAGACATTGCTTTAATTTTTACTTACAATTAGACATAATATAAATAGCATCATATGTAACTATGCTTAATAAAACGAGAATATTCACAAAAACTCAGATTGCACAATCTAAAATTACCTATTAGTAAGTATGATCTCGTAAGTTGGGTTATATTTGTTAAACTTACCATTTTGTGAAATCTGAAGATTTGAATAAACATATTATGTAGTTAATAGTAATAGCTATGAGGCATATCACATACCACACGACATTTTCTTTGCTTGACCTCTCCACATTTGTCCAAATATTCTGTTCCCGCTGCGGTCGGAACAGAAACATCTGTGTAATACATTCACCTGTTACAGACAGCAAACAAACGTCTCATGGAAAAATTAAATAGATCGATAAATTTAGAGAGTAGAATCTAAAATAAAGATACTTCAGTGACCTAGTTCAATGCCCCTGCCCTGACTAGAATTGAAGTCGAATTAATGGTTTTACATTCTAGTTACTATTGGCCGTTGTGGCACTCGTCAAGATCATTCAGTTCTGTCAATTAGGCATCCCGATAGTAAATCGAGAATTCAGTTTCATTGATGCCCCGTCAGTAACGTGTACCACTAATATAATTACTTCTGATTTGTCAGTCATCTCAAAGTGTCATTAATTTATCAACATTATTTGTGGCTAATTGAATAGTAACTTAAACTTTCTTGTAACTATAATGTCTATTATTTCGTTTAAAACGTTAAACACAAAAGTAAATATCAAACTGCATAATGTAGTAGGTATATAATAAAACGCAGTCAGAATGTTCTGTTCACAGACCAGTAAACCTATAGACAAGTATTGCAGGGCACTGACGATCATCAGTCCGTATGGCATACAAGGCTTATATAATTCCCGGTCGCGCGCAGTGCCGTTCAGTTGCGTCCAAGTATCTGACCTGCGCGCAGTGCACGTTGTTACTACACTAAAAAATAGATAATTATAATAAAAACGTTGACATCCTGTCTCATTGTACTGTAAGATGGTGTGGTAAAAATTCTAAGACATCAAATTACAAGAAAGATGGTATAACATTCCACAGATAAGTCAAAATGATTATATTATTGAAAAATTATTTGTTCCTAGCGGAGTTCATTTATACTGGTCGCTTACAGAAGTAGATAGTTTGTTCGTCTCTTTTCATCATATTGTAAATACAGTGTGCTATTCCTGTCTTACGAAGCCACGTGTAGCTCTAGTGATGTGCTGATGTCGTTACCGTATTAACCGTAATCGTGTGCTTAGAATTACCGAAGGTGTACCGAATTTACAAAATATAATAGAAATCAGGGATATATTTAGTGCGTATCCCTGATTTCAATATATATATATATACGAGTATATATTTATATTTCAGTATTTTATATAGTATATTATATTTAATACTAACTAGTAGTAGTAGAATATGTATGTACGCATACTTAGTTTTATGTAGAGTTATGTAGTGGACTAGAGGGGGTTGGTGAGTCCTTGGGGTCCAGAGTCATTGAATGGGTCTGATGATGAACTTCGAAGAAGTCCCAGGGCATTCATAGCTGGATTGAGATAGAGGTATGTTATGGGGGCTTTTTAGAATCCACTTGGTGAGTACTTGGGTCCAGGGTCATAGAATTGGCCTGATGATGAACTTCGAAGAAGTCCCAGGGCACTCATAGCTGGTTTGAGATAAAGGTATGTTATGGGGGCTTTTTAGAATCCACTTGGTGAGTACTTGGGTCCAGTGTCATAGAATGAGCCTGATGATGAACTTCGAAGAAGTCCCAGGGCACTCATAGCTGGTTTGAGATAGAGGTATGTTATGGGGCTTTTAGAATCCACTTGGTGAGTACTTGGGTCCAGTGTCATTGAATGGGCCTGATGATGAACTTCGAAGAAGTCCCAGGGCACTCATAGTTGGTTTGAGATAGAGGTATGTTATGGGGCTTTTGGAATCCACTTCGTAAGTACTTGTGTCCAGTATCATAGAATGGGCCTGATGATGAACTTCGAGGAAGTCCCAGGGCACTCATAGCTGGTTTGAGATAGAGGTATGTTATGGGGGCTTTTTAGAATCCACTTGGTGAGTCCTTGGGTCTAGTGTCATAGAATAGCACACCAGTGCGCGACCCATTCTCCAACAACGGGTATTAACGACATCTGACCCCGCACAATCTGGTGTACCAGAGTGGCGGGGATGTTTGCGCTGACAAGCGCCCTTCTGAGAATATAGTTTAACTTAACGTAGCATGGCGGGACAAGCGGCCAGCGCCCGAAGAACACGGGAGTCCATGGTGGCCGAGGTGGTCTACAGAGAATCTTTAGGGGGCACAGCTATGGTCTACACTCTACACAAACAACATACGAATAATGTATCTCTAGTGATTAAATATGTATTTTATTTGAAACCCTTGTATTTTTATAAAAATACAAATAACGTATTAACTTTAATATATTTGCAAGATTCCATTCATACAATTTGTCCTATTTTTGAATTAGGGACTGTTTAGACAGCAAGTGATATTCTGGCCTCGTTCCTCACCTTCAGTCCAGTCGCCTAACTGATACTCATCCAGGATAACTAGTATTTGCAGTAATGCACTATTTACATACAATAACAATTTAATTAATAACTAATTAATTAATTCAAAAAGACATTTTTTAAAATAGGCTGTTAATTATAGAAGTTATTCCAACCCACATTATGATATGTACGAGAGTGGTTTATGAACAAACAAACCACTCTCGTACATAATATTATAATCGATATTTTGGTCAAAAAAATTGTACCATTTCGCATCGTAATTTGTACTCTTTTCTGGAGCTCTTATTACTGTCATACACATTTAATTTTTAGATTATTACACACTTAGTATACCCTACCACTTAGTGTAACCTATACTTTTGAAGTAAGTTAAAATAATATTACTATACCTACTGATTTATATTTATAGTTACTTTTGTTTACCAAACATAAATGACTACCGGTTAGGCTTCCGGTAAAAAACATGTCCCATCACTACACGCTCAAGCGGCCGCGCGTCGTCCTTGAGACAACCTATCGCAGCGACGTTAACGCCCTCCCGCCCCTCACGTTTCACCTCTTGTGTTGGCAGCTTGTATCGCGAACAAAATGAACAACATTGCGACTCTATAGGTAGTTCTCTGTGGTTCTGTTACACGGGGACGGGTTATATTTTATTTATATACCTACTTCAGTGGCGGCGAGGCTTTTTTTTTCTCAGGCAAGACGAAACCAACACAGCCTTTTCTTTGTAAGCCCGAGGATGGATTGTAGGAAAGTTACTAACCAAGAACAAATCACATGGTTTTTTATGAAATATTTTGATTTGCTTTGATTTTTAAGTAGTATTACTACTATATAAATTGAAAATTGAAATAGATTCCGTCTCGAACGCCGGAGGTCCTCGTCGCTTTTTCTCAAGTATGTATATCATCTATTTCAATGTGATATGCCGCTGATATATCTGTAGAGGCAGCCTGATGGTAAAATATTATAATCGTTATGAGTCATACCTCCCTGTGAACAAATCTCCCTTGCACTGCACAGGCGCGTAGCTCCCGTCAGGCAGGCAGCTGGCGGGTGGCCTGCACTTGCCAGGTACGGGCAAACCTACAACAACAAGCCGTATGCGAACTTTACCATATAAAACATCTATATTCGTCTTGTTCACGAGTCCAATTCTGAAACTTCGTAACTTGTCACAATCTTAATCATTCTTATTCGTGTTTTAATTCTCAATATTTAGCAATTACCTTACTCTTACGCCTTAATTAATTATACAATTTACTTTGCGCTTACGGGTAATCCGTCTGGTAGGTCTGTATGTCACTACTCACCACGTTTATTGAATTTTACACGTATGATATAGTGCTGTAGCCGCTATAACAACAGATACTATGCATTCTAAAAACTCTCCTTTACTAATAAATAAGTTACAAGAGACATACTTTTTCTACACGAGATTTATAAAACGCATGCGTTGTAGATGTATCCTTAGAGACAAGCCTAACTAACCTAATTTCAAAGAGAAACACAAGAATTATGATAAAAGACAATGACCATCCATCCATAATTAGGATCCCCGCTAAGACTTCATGCAACAACATTAAAAGCTATTACTCTATCTTTTGTTTGTTTGCTAATATAACTATTGTGAAACTTGAAACGTAATAGTAATAATACAGTCAGACAATAGAAATCATTTGTTATACGTACTCTTGGATTGGCATTTTCATTTACGATTTACATTGCGTATATGTATTTATATTCTTATGAACCGTAAGAATTCATATTACATACGCACACACCCTTGTTATGCAAACACTGACAATCAAACATCAATTTCAATACCGTCAAGCGGTAAAGAATAAGAATGTGAAATGCAAATGTTTCTTTGCGATTAAATAATATTTGCTGACATGCCTCGTGGGTGACTTGCAAATATCTGCGAAGCCGGAAGTGTTTCGCTAATAAAGAAAGTAGGTAGGTGTGCTTGCAATTCTATTCGTAGACTAGGGTGATGTGTTTTTAAGATCATCGTACTAACCTTAAATTTATTCGGTCGAAAGAGCCAAGCTTGGACGAAGTACAAATTACATATATGTTTCTAAGAAATAATTGTCCAAACCGTTTTCGAACCTAATTAAACAAACGTATAATTAATATTAATATTGCTAATGAATGTTTTTTTATTCACACAACTAGCTTTCATAGATTACGATCGAAATTAAATTGCGCCATTTGCAGCCTACCTTGCATTAGTGAAATAATGATGAGTACAGCCGGTTTCCCTACGGCAATAAATTGGCAGGTCCTTTCCGGGACATTGCGTTCGGCGATTGTAATGACTAGATCGACAAATTACCGGAGACCCTGCTAGGATATTCGGTGTGATTAATTTATAATTAACTGGCTTTTCCTCGCGACTTCGTCGGCCAGACATGTTTAATAAAGTATTGTTGCGGGATAAAAATTATCCTACGTCCTTTCTAGCTCAAATTCTCCATTCCAAATTTCATCCTAATTGGTTTAGTGGTTTAAGCGTGAAGACGTAACAGACAGACAGACAGTGAGAATTACTTTCGCATCTATAATATTAGTAATATTAGTATGGAAGTATGGATTGTATGCGTGAACGGTATTAAGTCCATCACGTTCGTTCTCATGAACTAATTTGGGCCATTGTATAGTCCGATGTAATTTACTTAGATAGGTATTTATACAAATAGATATGTGTAGTCATTGCTAGCAGTATTTCATTTAATGCATTTAAAACAAAGTTATCACTACACTTTATTCGCCATAGCTAGTATACTAGCTATACTACTGTTACAAGTAATGCATTAGGTGAACACAAACATATTGTTATCATACGGACGATCATATCATATTGTATAAATGTGACTTTAATTATTATTCCCATGTAAGTATTTTTTGAGAATAAATATCTTTTATCTTTAAACATTTTTAAACGCAAAATTTATCCGAAAAATAGGAAATGCTCTGGAAAATTTCCAAAGCTTTTATGCAAAGAATAAATAAAAATTTAAAGCGGCCCTTTCACCAAAGTTTACTGTATTTTTTAAATTAGAGCCCTGATTACAAGTACCTATTATTAGGTAATAAATGTTTCAGATTCCTATTTTGAGATGCGTTTTTTTGCTTTTCGTACAATTAAAATACACATTGGCACAGCGTTAAGAATTATCGACGATGATTAACTTGAGAATTTTTCAATATAGGTATACCTACTACCATATTCGAGTGTCAAAATTTTAAACCACTTTTTTATTTAGATTAGTGAAGTAAAACAATATTTACCAGGACGGCACACCGGACAGCATCCGAATAACACTTGAGGATCGTAATGTAAAGTTTCGCCTTGTGCACAATCGCTCGCTTTTAAATCCGATACACAACCCGCGCATTTGGAATTCTGCGATACCACAGAATCTCCCAAACAAATTGTGAAAACGCATAGCAATAACAAATTGTACATATTATCAGCTTTCAATGCTGAGGAATACTGCATATTGAACCTGAGTGCATAATTGCAGTACGATTGGATTATCTTTTATCTCAAGTGCAATGCTTTAAAGTACCTGATGCATCTACGAACTATATCATTTATTGTTATTATTAGCAACAAAGATTGACCTGCCTCCTGTGTGCACTCTCATGCTGCTGTGCTGTTAACGTGTTTAGTTTTGGGATGGTTTTAGTTTTAAAATTAGTAACAGCGAAATTCTTTAGTAGAACAAATGAGTACAAAACCGAGTTAACTATGAAATAATTTCAATAAACAAGAGTGGGGCGTTATCAGCTCAGCGCTATCGCCATCCCAAGTTATTATATAGCGAGTAATCGCGCTAGGTCGTGCGGCGAGCCTTCCGTGCACCTGTGCTCGACATACTATCGCATCCTCGTGCTGTGTCGCGTCGTCGCATCGCTTATCTTATATATTATCTGTTTCGGTTTATACAAACGCGGCCCAGTTGTGACTTCTTACTCCATGATTCTCACACGCTACTTTTTATTTTCAGATTGGATTAAAACGGACGTACCCGATTAGCATGGAGGACTGCAGGAAGAGACATCAGGCAGGCACAAAAGTTTCGAAAATTGCCCATATTTTTCAAGGTATGCCGTCGAGGGACGAGGAAGAGATGCGTGGCGCCGAGATGACAGTCGTCCGGACGGAAAGCCATCTTTCGAGGTTCAATACAGCGCGAGCCCTATTCGAAAAATTGGGTGAGGAGAACCGTGGGTTTCGCATCGAGAAATCACCTTCGGCCGCAGCCAGTTACGCCGGGACGCGCGGCGGAGCACCCTCGGTGCCCTCGCGCTCGCGCTCGAGCTCAGCTGGTTCCGTGAGTCCGCCAAGGCGGACCATCACGCCATCTCCCGGTACGCCGTCTGCCCTTAACGGCGACCGCCTTGCCAACGGTTCCACGCAACCCGTACCTCCTCCGAAACCGGCCAAGCCTAGTGTTTTACCAAAACCAGAGAAACCGGATAGGCGGTTTAATAAGGAACTAATAGAGAAACAAAGAAACTGGACTTCTCATTTTAGTAAACCACGTCCGTCGTCACGGTACGAAAATGAACCTAGTGCGCGAGTGGATTCTAAATATCCTAGTGGTGTGCCTGAAACTAAGTCACCAGATGTAGCCGAAAGAAGTATTGTTCCCTCTCGTGTATATTCGCCCCCTCTATCGCCATGTGCCGGGGACACTCAGTTAGAACGTCCTTCGGCTCTCCCTTCTAGTTTAGTTCATAGAGGTGCGTCAAGTGTGAAATCTCCTAGTCCTGTAAAAACGATTACCCCCGTGTCGCCATCTACTAGATCCAATAATGTAACGTCTCCCACCTTTAGGTCAGATCTAAGAAGTGATAACTTAAGTTCTTCCTCTAAAGAAAGTGTGGACGCCGTTGCCCAGCAAATAGGAACGGGTGAAAATGTTGATCCGAACGTTCGGTCATCCCGTACTTCAGTATCTGCCAGTGATGAGGCTACCGCGGAGAAGGATTCCGCATCAGATAGAAGCCCTAGTTTACAATCGTCTGATTCATCATCAAGGTCGGGCGAGAGATCGTCGCACTCGCCTTCAAAATCCACCGAAAGATCATCCCATTCTTCCATCTCTCCTGCAAGAAGCCCTGCGGCGGAAGTTCCGGCTTATTGTCCTAGGTATCCTAAATCACCTCCGTCACCACCGATCCGATCGCCGAAATCACCCCCTCCTTTGCCACATGAAACTGCTAAAATTGCGAGTGACCTAACAGAAAATCGACGATCCGAAGAAAGAGGAGAATACGATCAAGAGGATATAACTGACGGAGAAATTCCTGATATCTTATGTCAAGCGCCCCCATTACCGAGCCCTAGATTACCGGCTTCGCCTCCTCAAGAAGATGATGAAAAGTTGAAGTACGAAAGAAGCTCTACCGCTCCGCAAAGTCCGGAACCATACGATAGTGTTGTAGATTCACCAAAGTTACTTAATAAAAACCAGGATGACGATGGTTACGAGCATATCGAGTACATCGAGGAGAAAGAAGAGAAAAGCAAGCGCCGCTCGTCAACGCCGGAGTCGCCGGCAGATGCTCCCCCCGTTACCGCTTCGCGTTCCCCCCTGGCGTCCCCCCTCGCATCTCCGGTGCATCGGGAATACTCCTCACCCACAGCTCTCTCGTCACCCGTGCCTGGTAAGTACGATCCTATTTTTTTAAATTATACGATAATTGTACTCACTTGATTGAGGCAAAAATGCATGTAAGCACCTTCTTTTATTCAGCGGCTACTATTAATAGCGTAAGCAATTTAAAGGCCGTGACTTACTCTATGTTTTTCTCAATATTTTTGCTGATATTTGGTTGTAAAGCTACATGTCAGCTCATTCACTATTTCATTTCGAGATATTATTCATTATTATTGTAATTCATAATCGGAGTTTGAGAATCGATTTATGACCGAAGTTCAAGATAAAGGATTAGGAGTCGTGGGAAGTAAATATCCTTAGGCATTAGTTACTAGTAGATCCGTAGGCGGCGATTGATGTACGTTTGGCGGTCTCGTGCTCCGTGGGTTCAATGTAATATTGAGGAAGTCAAGGTATTTGAGTCGTTCGAGTCGATCCCGATTTAGATGCTCCGGCGCCGCCTCCGCCGCGACGCGTCGCAGTTACCCGAGCGACGTCGCTCTGCGCGCTCCCGCTCCCGCGCTTGATCGTTCCCTTGTTTCACGTCTTTCAATGGAACATCCGTTTTTCCAAATGCATTGTCTAATCTAGACAACCCTATTGCGCTGACTGTGATCGTGACTGTGACAATATGTTTATATACCTTTGACGTTCTTATTCACATAAATGACACTTAGTGATTGATAACAAAACATCAAAATAAACTTGGCATTTTTTGAAACTGTATTGATAACAACGGTTATATTCTACATTTCGCCGTCAACGCGGTTTCTACTTCATATTCAGTTTACCCTAGAGTTGCACAGGGACTTCGCAGAAGCTTTAAAAAAATATTGATTCCGTAGTCGCAAGTTTGCAACACAGACTCCGTTTTTGCTCGGCTCATTCGCGCCGGCCAGGAAACGCCTCGAGTCCATCTTAATATTACATTCATTGAGCAACGTCTCGGACGCTGTGCTAAATATTAACTACACACATTACACTTCTCTTTTTTTATTTAGCGCGCTCTAAGATAAGTTTGTTGCTGTTTGAATTCCTTCTCATTAATATTGAAGTAGATCTGTTAGTGCTGGCGTACTGATAGCTGTGTATGTAGATGCATTAATTATCTGATTGATATGTAGGTAGTATAATGAACTTAGCACCTCACTCTCTACCCGTAGATACTTGTAAAAGTAAATGCATATGTGTATATCTAGTTGTGAATCGTGCAAAAACTGAACATGGGGCCACTTTAATGCTAATTAGATCATTAGTAATGTTAAGAAAATCAAATGTAGTCTGATAAGTAAGTTTTAAGTAAATATACAAAAAATATTGATTTCATAATTATTTAACTCTTGTTTTCCGAATGTATTTAAAAATAAATCTTAACCAGTTTTAGACCAGACAAAACAAATAAAGTTTGTGACGTGTACCCATATATTATGTTTATATATAAAACCGTCTCGTCTGATCGTTGGGCAGTGGCCACATTATTTTATTTAAACCTGTACTGTTGATTTGCTTTTCGTACCTATTATAATTCGCGGTGTAATCGGTTGTTCCATGATGGTTGCCCATGCTTGTGTTTATTCGAACCGGTGTTTGTTTACAAACCTGAGCACTGGGCGGCAACGGCGTCCAACAACAGCCGATCGTAAATGTTACAATGTTAGTCGTTAAGGCCTTTTCACGTCCCCTTGGTCATAATCTTCTCCAACGTATACTCACTTTTTACAAATTCAGAGTTTAGTAGGTGTAGTTGGACAGTTAAGGTGTCTTGTCAAAAGGGCTTATTTCTCTATGATAATATATGTAATAGGGCTTGAATTTGTTGGGTCTTGTAAGAGAAATAACCCTTGCTGACATAAAGAAATAAGCCTTCTTGAAAAGGCACTCCTCAGTTTGTCATTTGAATTATTTCCCTCCCTCCTTCACTTAGAGTTCTAATATGCCGATCACAGGATAAAATAGTTCTGTTTACGGATGACTTTTTGAGTATTAGTGGTGCACCTAAGCCAAAATACGGCGAATAGAGTTAAAAGTGCGCGTGAGTGTGCACGGCTTGGCTAGAGATCGCAAGACATGGCGCAGTGATGTTGCGAGCGGCGCGCGCGCACGCCGCATGCGCCTCAATATGCGCCTATGCGGCTGCTGCCTCGGTTAGTCCTTCCATCTCAAATGCTTCTAATCTGCCAGTAAGCCTAACATTTCATCAGAACATAATATCTCATGAATCTTCAGCTTGCTGCTCTGTTCTTCAAAATTAATACTTTTGAGTTAACCTAAAGTATGCACGAAAATGTCCCACGGAACTATTTGCAAAATATTAACCTAATTGCATTGTCTACTAAGTTGCACTAAGTCGACTCAAACAAAGTGCCAAAGTATGTATACATGTACCTTAATAGTAAGACTGTAAGGTGCATGTATACAAATTTTGACACTGACCGCATCTATATGTATATTTTACCTTGCCTGTACTTACACGAAACATGTAGGTACAAATTACACGACAAAGGACTTTTCTAATTTTTATTATATTACGATGTTTTCCATGTTAAAATATGGTGTTGCTGTAGGTACCATCGACCTTGTGTAGGAATGCTCTGAATATTATATTCCTTTATAAGTAGAAGCAGCCACGAGCGTGGGCGGCATCTGATCTTAAAGTTGTTGCATTTAACGTCGAGAAGATCTTTTAACCTTTTTAGGAAACTGCTTAATGTTTTGTTAATTATAAAATAGATAACCAGTTTTATACTGACGATGATCAAGTTGTTAATTCAAAACCGGAAGTATTTTAAACTTTAAACTAGTCTGTCACAATAATATATAAAGAGGCCGCTTAACGTAAATAAATAATATCTAGGTGACGTAAGTATCAAGTTATCTACAAAAGAGGCGCGAATTGTCGATAATGATAACCGTAGGTTAACAATTAAAGTAAAAAGCAATAATTGTTCAGTTATGAAGATATCATCCCGAGTGTTTCCGTATGTGTCTGACGTTTTATTTATGAAGTAGCTTGGCGGCAGCGCGAACCCAATTTCTAATAATGTTCCAGCTGAATGTACCCGACTTAATTAGTAAATTGATCATCAGCATGAGCTCTCGCTGTCTGGCCAGCTCCGGCTCGCGTGCCGGCTTAACGATCCCCGCTTTCGCAATCTCCTATCTTTCTCAATTGTTTGTTCACAAAAGCAATCTTGTTAAGTACGGCATAAAGTCTACATTAATAATGACTGCTAATCTATGATATGACACTGCAAGTTAACAGGCGTTGCTATATACCATTCTGTTATTATTTGTTCATTTCTTTGCATGTTGAATAAAGGTACTACTTGATGATAAAATATCATCATTCCACTTCGCTGGCGTCAGTGTTCTTATTGTGTCGTCTTGTTGCGTACGTTTAGCATCCGTGTGAAGGCTCAATGGTTATTTCATAGAATAATTAAATACATACGTAACCGCTACCATTAAGTCCATTAACATACAACTTATTCCTATTACAACTTAAAGTTATCTCACCACTCACCATCCTCTAAATTATATTCAATTTGGAATTAAACATGTGGGAATCCACCATTGTAGCTACAGTTATCGGACCGTGTCATGTGAGATAAAATTGTTATATTTTGCGTAGAGTTACGTGAGGCCCAGATTTCATTCGGTGGAACCATTGTACGGTCACAATAGGTTAACCATATTATTTTTATAGAAGATCTAAATTCACATGCGGGCAGTTGCCCCACTTCGCTTCACCATCGAGTCTTCGTACTTTCGTAGCCCGTATGAATGAACACCGAGCAGTGTAGCGTTTACTAGCGACGTATGTAGTTTGTTTGGGCTGCGACCTAGTTTCTATCGATTCGGCATAGGTATACTCGTTTAACCTACCTGCGGCGAGCACCTGCGATCTGCGGAGCGCTCAAAATAGTTTCATTTCTTGAGAGTGTACATTTTTTGACCTGAAAATATAGTTACCCAAATTGTACCAATATGAACTAATGAAGCTAAGGTTACTGAATACTTATTAGGTTTTTTTTTCCATTTCCTCATAAAACGTGGTATTTCACGCATGTGATATCGGAAATGATATACTATTAAAATTATCCCACTATAGGAACCAAGCACGTTAAAGTATAAGAAAATAAAATAAAGTGCAAGAGATGATTTTTATCATAAGTATGTGTAATTTATAAATTATAAACAAAGTTCAA
Organism: Grapholita molesta; assembly: GCA_022674325.2. Lineage (NCBI taxonomy): Eukaryota > Metazoa > Arthropoda > Insecta > Lepidoptera > Tortricidae > Grapholita > Grapholita molesta. The sequence goes on from CP053132.2 coordinate 6,962,725, forward strand.
CTTTCGTGTTCAAGTTTGTGTTTTCGACGCATTTAATACTTATTTTAATTAGATCATTGCGAGAATAAATGTTTAAAAAAATTACATTAAAAGAATTATGTTGAACTGTTGAAGGAATCCGAGATGGGCACGGTCATGACTCATGACTTTTACAAAAAAGTTCGTGCCCACTTTTGCAATCCGTATTAGGTACTTGTCAAAAACCCACAATTGACAAGACGACTTTTGACTATTCTTCAGTATATTGTAATACTGATATATTATATTAGATTGTTTAACAAGGGTCTAAAGTAGACCTTACTTCGTTACTACTTTACACTTCGATTGCTAGAAAATAAAAAATAATTCACGCGCAGTGAATTCTAAGACAAAAATAGTTTAATTTGGCGGTCCTTGTATTTATTAACTGTTTTAATACAGATACAACACATCGTCACCTCACCGCGAATAAATGATTGTTATGTAGGAACTGATAAACACCTCATCTTTGGAGAAATGAATAGTGTTTCCTAATTGGTTCATTTGAACTTTGTTGTATTCTGGTTGCTTGATACTAAATACAAAGTTATTTAAAACTGAAATTTAGACTGAAATTTACATATCCGCACCAAAAAGTATGTAACGATGCGAGTAACTTCGATATGTTTTGTGATTGGTGGATTTAATAATATGATAAAGTGTTCTTATTCGTTAAGTTTGACAACGGCATAGTATTGTAACGCCGCGCATGAGGTTTGACGCTTAAAACTTATTAACCAAGCACAACTTTTTTTAAGAGCGCGAAATTGTCTATTGGATAAACTCCAAGCTGCTTTGACATATTTATGAAGAGGGGATAGCTGTCAGTGTCAGTGCGCCTGGGGTCAATTTTGGAAGGCATTTTTGTATGGAAAGCTGTGTCTATATATATTCAGTCACCGGCGAATCCGACATTTTCATAATTCAACATGCTCCAAACTCAACTTATTGCAAACCAAACATTTGGAATTCAACTTCCTGTTCCTGGATGAAAAAGGGTATTTGAATTTTGTTTTATGCAGGCCATTGTAGTAATGTACTGATGTTTGAGAAAAGCACTACGTATACGTACCTCGGCGTGAAAAGGGGTTGTCGGCCTCTTAACAATACGTTCGGCCGTCTACATACACTTGACTGGCAACCCCTTACTTCCCGGCTTCTGTAGTAATGTACCTACTATTATTGCACTCATAAATGGAAAGAAAGCATAACATAATGAGATCACGTTATTTGTGATCTCATTTTGTTATGCTTACCGAGATTCCAAGCGGCACTAGGCTAAGCCTGTATGGTGGGAGACCAAAGTATCATTTTTTTTTACATCATGCTTGACATTATACGAGAAAGGAAAAGGAAAACAAAGTTCTTAACATAACGATCATAAATAGCTTAAAACGATAGATTTAGATTTGTTAATAGTACCTATATACCTACTTCCACCAGAAACATACGAGCCTACAGACAACTGGTGAACTTTTACAGATTACTTGCTTCTCTCCGTTTCGTTTTGACTCTGGCGAGTACCTATCATTACATTCATTTAATAAAACTATGCTTTCTATCTTCAGCAGTACTTGAATCTCATTGAGGTATTTATTGCTACGTAACAAACCGTTAATTAGGATTAACCCTTTACCAGGCCCCAAAGAACTAGCGTGTCTTCATACGTACTGTATATACTGTTACAACCGTATTGAACGCCTTGTAAAAAATGCATTTACGAAAGTCGGAGATGCTCCTTTAAACCAGAAATAAAATTGTGGGTTACGGTTATCCCATCACCTGTCTAAGTAATTAACTGTCATACTCGATCTTGTCTTATTATATTCTTGATCAGGCGAAGGGATATATTCCTCCCACATCTTATATCGGTTATCACAGTTAAGGTTTAACTCCAAACCTACTATGAAACATTATATCAATCACTGAAAATATTATTTTATGATCTTCAGTTTAATTGTAATTAATAGTACATTACTGCAGCCGCCGGGAAACAGGGGGTTGAAGGCTGAGTTGTATATACGGCCGACCGTAGGGAGGCCGGATAGTATACGAAGCCTTCAAGACCCTTTCACGGCTAGGCATGTATAGTGCTTTTCTCAAACTAATGCAATGAAATAAATAAAAAAATACCACTGAACAAAACAGCTTCACGACATAAGTTTTTTAATTTTCCCTCCAATCCCGCTTTGTAGTATTTTTGCCTTCGATATTGTAATAATTAATGACTATCATAAATAGTCTGGCTATAATTACTATATACAACATTTAAAAAACCACCAAAAAAGAATGAACCTTTTAAATGATGGCGCTACGGCATCTGCCTTTGGCGGTACACAATAACAAAATATAGATAAAACCGGGCCCGGTTAAATTATTCAATTTTTATACACCCGTAACACTATATCTAAGTCACAAAAGCATTGAATCACACCATTTACCACTATCTAGTCTTAATAAACAGAGTTTCACACGCCGAGAAACTTTTCCATTCCGCCATTATTAAAACAAGTAAAAGTGTCCTGTGATTGGTTGACTCAAAAATGCGTTCAAAAACGCGCATCCGTAGAGTAGTGCTTGGTGTTGCCAATACAATATTAAAATTGAGAGCATGAATAATAAATATAATAATGTAATAACCTGATGATATGAATATTCATTTACATGATAAATAAAATAAATCTCTTCATACCATTTCGTCTGAAATAAGCGAGATTATTTTTTAGCCCGCTAATCATTTAGTCACTAAAAATGATAAAAAAATATAATTCAGCTGTTTGAACAGGCTTCATGAACACAGACGCCAGGTATACATAAAAATTAAAAAAAATACTTCCCGGCCTAGGCCTTCAATTTTATATGAAATTCGTTACCTGTCCTCTGGAGTCGATCCGCCCTAAACGTGATACTTTGAAGCCTATTATGACGCACGTAACGAAGACATTTCATTGCATGTTTGAGAAAAGAGTTTTTATGACATGACAAGACAATTTACCGGGCCAATGGGAAGAATAGCTCCCACACAGTTAAACTCTAATAAGGCCATGGGATATTGTCAACCCACATCCTAATTCTGGTCATACACAATAATGCGTAAATATTTAGCAATGTTTACGATTACATTACCTTTCAACACTCAAAATCTACAAAATGTCAAAAAATTGTTCGACCTATGTACTTCTGTTTCATTGAAATTAAGGAAAGTGTTCGAATTTCTCCGTAGTTTACTGAAATTAGCGTTCAAGTGAATTTAAACGGCTGCCAAAGATATATTACGCGATTTAGAAGCGTGTTGTGAATGTAGATCATAAAATACCATTTTCAGGGATTGACAAAATATTTTGTAGGAGGTTTGGAGTTAAAACCTGACTGTAGTACCCGATATAAGATGTGGGAGAAATATATCCCGTCGCCTGGTAAAGGGTTAAACTGTTGAGAGACCCATAACCTACCGTATACGTACGTACTTTGATCTCTTTATCTTAGTCTAAAGTAGAGTATATCGCTAGTAACCTTTCCATAACTGGCCATGTCTACTGAACATGAATTCTGTTTACCTATATAAATAAAACACATTTTATAATGGGGTTTCAAATACTGGCCAACGATATATATATAATATCACAAATACTTACATACATAGAATAACAACATTGTGTTGTATTATACAATATGTAATATAACACACCTTATACACCTATACCCTGATCTTTATGCACAACGGTGACGTTTTATGTGACAGCGGTCGGAGATCGCAAGTCATCGGAGGCAGAGGAAAGCGGGCGACGCGGCGGTTCGCGCGCGTCCAGCGTGTCGGACGAGGGCGGTTTCAACGAGCCGTCGCCCGAGGTGGTGGCGCGGCTGCGCCCGGCCGACTACCGCGAGCCGTCCGCGCCCGCGCCGCTCACGCGCGATTACCGCGACGCCGAGCGTGCGCGCTCCGACCCCGACACGCTATCGGTGTTGCAGCAAGTATGTACAGTCAGTTCCCTGTTCCCTAATATAAGTATCTACTTTTCTATTATACATCCATTATTGTGACGTGGGTATTTTAGTTGCGGCACTTTCCATCCTGTAGATACTAATCTTTGAGCCGTTTTTTTTAAACTCTTTTTTTTTATATCTGAAAAACTCATATACACACGACCTCAACGAGTCATGAACTAAGATGGTCCATCAGGCTATGTCATGATTCGCGCGGATCAAAAATTAGACTTACATTTCTCTTATATTTCATTTATGAGAGACACCTTTGTATTTTGTTGTAAGGTATATAATAAATAAATATTATGGATATTATTTATTATTTAGAGAACCAACAGCTAACAACTTAAATAAAAATAAGCCAATCATAGGTTCCCATAAGTCGCTTAATAAATAAACAACATTTTGCTGCTACTTTCAAGTCAATTCTAAGGTCCAAAAAAGTGTCTATGTCGGTTTACTATCAGCTATCTTAACAAAACACCTTTTCTCATACTTTTCAGGACTCTGGTGTAGTAGTGAGCGAAGCTAGTCAAGGCTCCATAGAGGTGCTCGACAAATCGACCACTAGCCAATGGAGCGTATCGGAAGCGGAGCCGTCGGGCGATCGCGTCGCTGAGGCGGGCGGAGAGGCGGAAGCGGAAGCGGACGGCCGCTGGGATGACCCCGACGCGGGCAAGCAGCCCGATAGCATGACGCCCGACGAGGCTGAGATTCTGCTCAGCTCTAGGTAAACTGTCATTTCGTTGGGCACTTCGCGCACAGTCAAGGGCATATATATATGAATACACACGTTAACGTTATCAATCAGGTGAATACTAAGGTGCAAAAGTGTATATATATTTATGTCTCTGACAGTACTTTTGGTCACACAGTAGCTATCCAATACTCAATTGATATGTATTGCATAAAACATAAACATTGCACATGGGTAGCAGAACCAACATACACCAATCACAATTAAAAGCGACCTACAACAAATTATCGGTTTTAAATGTATACATATATCCTTTAAAATAACACCGAGAAATAAAACAGTTAGGGTCATCAGGTCGTTGTTAGATTGTTGACTTCATATTTTGTGACAAACTAAAGTTTGAACCTTAGCGTTTAACGTTTTATTCGTATTAAATAAAATTTGGATTCAAAAAAATTAAGTACTAAAAATCATGCTCACAACATAATTTGACATCAGTAATTATGCTATGCAAGTTCTGATTTGATTCCACAATGTACGAGTAAGTGTTTCAGCCAAATAAAACTTAAACTAGCGTCATAACTTGTAAAAACGCTACGTATTCGTTCTCGGCGCTGCGGACTCAGCTGTTGAAAGGGTTAATGCAAACGGGTCCGTTTCAGCCGTTATCGAGCGGACTCGACACGCTTCACGCGAATAACGGAATGCATACAGCACCAACAGTTTCCAACTCCGTCCGACACACTTCATTAATCATTCACATGCACTACACGATCAATCATTATCTAACACCTCTTTTTATACAGTAGCAGGGGAATATCTTGTTTTTGTACGCTAAGAAAATCGTGAATAAGTAGTACATAGTTGCTATCAAAAGTGCAGATAGATTTAAGATTTTTTAAAGTACTGACAATGTTAAATCTAAAGCGCCTTAAAGCCGCTGTGAAACAAATCTTAGACCAAATAAGACGCACATGAGCGTACGGCTCATAGATGAAATGTCGTTGGCGATGGTCGTTGTTGTTCAGTTTAACAAAAATTAAACCTTGCGCGCCCTATATACTTACGCTTTTATACTACGTTTTCATTTTAAGTTTATCTTTAAATTTGCTGTTTTCATTCTTTAAAAGCTCTCAAATCTGCCTGCATTTCGAAGCCACGTTTCTGTTTTGAATGATAATGATTTATGATCTCTATGCACCAATGTAGTTTCTACTGAAAATTTCGACTACTGCAATTATCTGTCTCTGCATGATGACACTTTTCCCTTTTCCTTGCAATACGATTTGTGCTAATGTATTATTTTCTCAGTAATTCTGTTTAACTCTGTTTATATTTCCGTCATGTTAAACTAACATTTCGAATGTCGTCGGTTAGCAATCTTTATTCCCAACCGGTACAATATGGTGGCACTAATCTATTCACGATGACATTTTATTTGTGATTTGTGAGTTTATATCCACCTCTGCTAACAGGGAAATAGAAACAGAGCCAGGATGGAGATGTCATGTCGATTGGCACGATGGTACTATTGTGTTTATCTTCGCGTCCACGGCTTTAGTGTTTTAAATATCAGTGGCGGGACGTTCAAATAACTCCAGGAAATCCAGGAAATATTAGGTCCACTTGCTCGGATTATGACGTCCCGCCACTGTTAACTATGCTTGAGTAATTAAATGTTGTATTTTTATTATTTGCATGCTGCCTGTGCGCACAACGCTTCTATTGCCTGATCAATTCGCAGTATTCTGGAGAAAAAACTTAGGTAAGCGTGCCGTATTTGTAATGTTTTAGTTCCTTGGATATTCTTTATAGAATAATGTTCTTTCTTTTCACTTGAAGCCCATTAGCTTTTTATATGATATTACTAGTTAACGTTCACTATTTTACTACATTCCTATTACGTGCCTACAAAAAGCAGTACTATCATACAAAAAGCAAACCACTTATTTGTAGAAATTCTGTTAATGTGTAAGTAAAATGCGGGTCACTTTCGAAAGTCTTTAACAAGTCTTATACATAATCGAGCAAAAAACGCAATAAGGTAATGTCACTAATGTTGGACACTTTTAGCTGACAAGCACCAATGATGGACACTTAGTTCTTATTTCAAAAATCATAAAGTTATAAATTGAATATGTCCCAACAAATGCACAACACTTAACTCCTTTGAAATAAGCACTAATGTTCATGATTGGTTCCTTGTCCATTACTGGTGCCGTCACCTTAACTATACATAGTAAAAATAAACTCTTGAGTAGGTCCCGTTTTGGATTGCTGACTTCACAAACTAATCGCTCTATCAGGGTGAAATGTGATTCATTTGAATAAGCAGAAACGTCTGCTAACGAAACTATAATGTCCAGAAACAAAGGAAAAGTAGAAATATCCACTGCCTCGAGTGAAACTCGTTCTTGCGACTCCGGGATACATGCCCGCCGGTATGCCAATTGCGCTAACGAGACCACACCCGGTTATAGCTGCGATTTTTCCGCCATATCCTTCAATGCGCCTTAGAGAGGTGCAGCGACATCTACCGTAATCGTATAAACACTTACCCGGCATCAGAGCCTCAAACCATATTAGAATTCACCGATATGGACGCACTACTACCCCATTACTAAATTCATTTTGTATTGTACTAAATTATTTATTAGTATTATATTTATGACCGTTCATGTTATTCTCTTGAAACCGACTAAGTATGAATATGTGTACGTAAAAATACAGTTAAGGTTTGTATAGTAGCTTTGACGCATAGCTCAAGAATTTTAGATCGGAATGTGTCGCAAATTTGGCGTAGTTAATGGCGAGTTTATTTCAATTGGGAAGTTTACACTATACATGGAACTTAATTTTCATCAACTCTCTGTAAACTTCTCGCATTGGCTTTACTCATATCCGAAAAATCGCGAGTGTCCGTATTTTGAGAATCTGTTTTGATGTTTCTAAGGAAAAAAAAAAAATCAGATAAACGATTATACCTAATTACTACGTATGGCTTAACGACATAATCCTTCGGTCTCTTAATTGCCACCATGTGCCTGTTCTTCTTGAGCCAACCGGCATTGTCAAAGATTATGGCAAGATGGGTGAAATCTGATGGGGTGTATTTTGTTCCTTGGAGCTTGGGTAGTGTAGACTCACTAGCGCCGTCCCATCTGCAACAGACTAATGTATGTGAATTTGTCTATTTTCTTCTAGAATAAATCTATGACGATGCACATGACTCGGCAGTTTCAGTATACGATTTAAATCGAGATGTACATTTTTGAAAGAAGTATTGTGAATATAGTGTAACTAACCTTGCGTGGCACAGACAAGAGGCGCTGCTGTCGGACGAGCAGGCGCAGGAGATCGTGGCGATGCTGTCGCCGCACGCGCCGCCGCAGGATAACGGCGTCTCGCTCAACGACAGCTACCAGTCCGTGCTCTCGTACGAGAGGTAAAGAACACTATGATTTTGTATGCAGTTGAACCTCGATTATCCAGACTGATTTTGGCTGAGACTGGTGAAGGCAACGAAAAACATCAAAAACAACAAGTTTTTTTTTTTTATGACATAGGCGGCAAACGAGCAGACGAATTGCCTGTTGGTAAGCAATTACCGTCGCCCATGGGCACCCATAACACCAGGGGAGTCACAAGCGCGTTGCCGGCCTTTAAGGGGGGTTGGAGCTCTGGGAACCTTACTCACCATCAGGAAAACAACACTACATACCTGAAAGGTGGCAGTGCTATTATGGCTGTGGTCTTCTGTAAGGAGGAGGTACTTCCCCAGTTGGGCTGCCCCAGATTCAAGCGTGATGGTCAACGCTGTGCCCTACCTCTCATTGTTGGACGTAGTTTAAGGACATACCCGGGTCCAAATAAGTAGATAGATTAAGAAGTTTTTACATAAGAACCGCACAGTCAACCTCTTTTTTATACTAAATGTTTTAAAATACAAAATACGTTTCATCACGCTAGACTTGGATATGGACAGCGGCAACGGGACAATTTGCAGCGAAATAAATAAAAACTAAGGCAGCGTTCGGATAATCGGTTCGATAAATCGAGGTTCTACAAAAGTTGTATTGAAATCGCACACTAGTCCTTACCTTTGAGCTGTAAATCTCGCTACTTAACTGGAATCCTAAATTAGAGCTGACACAAGAAAGCTGAAATACCAATATGACCGTTGTTCAATCCCGAACATAAGTTCTATACAGAAATTGTAATGTTTTTGCAGCATGCAGTCAGTAGACGAGAGCTACGAGTTCGTGTCGCTAGAGGGCGAGGCGGCGCTGGCCGGCGGCGACCGCAAGAGCTCCCCGCCGGCCGAGCCCGCCGTGTTCGACCACTACCCGCCGCAGGCGCTGCGGGAGCTCGGCGAGGAGAACGGCATACACTACTTCGAGGACGGACACTTTTATACTGAGGTGAGTTCTTTACTTGCGCTAATAAGTTTCTAACGCATAGGAGCATAAACGACGAACTGGCGCCTACTTTCCAATCACATGGTCTGTCGCAGGCATTGGTTAAATAAGCATGCACTTCATTCTTCACTTGCATTCATGCGATAGCGAAACTTCAACCCAACTTCAACGCAAAGTCATTAGTTTTTACTGGTATGGGAAAAGCACCAATAATTGATTTTATTGATAAACTAACTATTGCAGCAATATTTAATAATAATGCTCCTATCGCTTATAGCATCTATCGTTATACCATGTATTTATATACCAAGTATAGATGTTTTACACGAACCACAGTATATCGAACTATATTAGGTTATGTGGTAATACTGTAACCATTTATTTGATTATTACAATTTTTTTTTTTAATTATTTCAGGTTGCTGGACTTCCGCCAATCGAAGAAGATGAAGACGATGAATATTATACATCGCCTGTCTTTGTTAAGATGAATAGAAAAGTTAAATTCAGGTGAACTATTTTATTCACTATGATTTCTTAGTGTAAATAAAAGTGGGTAAATTTCTGAAACTAACAATGCGATTTAAAAATTAAAACTATAAATTTAGTTCTGATACAGATACAGATTAGGTGTTCACCTTTTATGAAGTATTTTACAATACACTGGCAAAACCTAATCCAGCCGCCCTTATACTTTTCGGGCCCTGGGATTTAATTTCGATTGATGAGAAGTTCTGATACACCCAACAAATCTGTGACCCTTGTTAAAAAAGGGTATAAGTCAAATTGGCTCAGTAAAAAAGGCCACAAGTCCTATAAAATGTACGGCACTTGTACCCTTTTTCGCTGTTCTAATTTGATTTATACCTTTTTTCATAGAAATATAAAATTTAACTGTTATTCCAGTACAAACCCGATGCAAGTGTTCTCCACGCACTCGGTGCGCGAGTACGACCGCCGCAACGAGGACGTGGACCCGGTGGCCGCGTCCGCCGAGTACGAGTTGGAGAAGCGAGTCGAGAAGATGCACGTGTTCCCTGTCGACCTGCTGAAGGGCGCCGACGGGCTGGGCCTCTCAATTATTGGTAATTTGAACCTTATCTCTTGTGACATAAGGTTGAACATAACCGTAATGTAGACCTGCTTAAGACTGAGCTTCTTAATTGAAACTTATTTCTTGTAATATAAAGTTAAACATAGTGGTAACTAAACAAATTACAACAGATGGCGCTGCTCACATAAGACTGAAAAAAGAGAAAACGTAAAAATTTTTAAGGAAAGAAGATTAAAGACATTTTCAATCTAGGTGATTTATGTCTACTGATACTAAACAAAGAAAATTTCACGTTCGCAAGCCACGGAACATTAAATATCATAAATTCTATTATTCCCAATTTTCCCAAATAAATAATGTATAAAAATGATGTTCACAGGAATGGGTGTGGGCGCCGATGCGGGCTTAGAAAAATTGGGCATATTCGTTAAAACTATCACTGACAGCGGAGCCGCCGCCAGGGACGGCCGCATACAAGTCAACGACCAGATCATCGAGGTCGACGGCAAGAGTCTGGTAACGCATCCTGTTCTTTCTCACGTTTGAAGATAACTAAATTTCTCTAGTTACTATCAAAAGTTTAGAGTCATATGTGATCCGTATCAAGAGCACATTTTTTTTACTTTTCAACCCAAAAATGCTCGCTTTATATTGGTACCGATAACTGCATGCTGTTTGTTTCAATCTTTAAATTTGAGTGTGCTATTCTATTGGTTCACATGATAGTACCGGATAACTGAGGATTAAAACTAATCAAAAGGTGGCTTGTTTCCACTCACACCTTACCTAACACTTTCAGCGTTAATAGATTGTTTTTAGGTTGACTTGCTTCATATTCGTCTTACTTGATACTTCTGGTTGTGTTCAAATACTTAAATGCTTATTTTCAATAAAATAATAACAATATAGTTAAGAAATAAAATAAATTAAAACGGATTATATCGCGTATACTGAAACTAAAACCTGCAACCGAAGATGCTATTAAAGTTATGGAGTTTTTTTTATCATGGTGATATTAAATATAAATATTGATTGTAGCGTTATTCTTTGTTTGACAGGTTGGTGTGACCCAGGCCTATGCCGCTTCAGTGCTACGCAATACGTCCGGACCGGTAAAGTTCCTAATCGGTCGCGAGAAAGACCCTGAAAACAGCGAAGTGGCCCATCTCATCCGGCAGTCTCTGGCAGCGGACAAAGAAAGAGAGGACAGGTATGCTCTTATTTTTGAGCCTCCTTGGGCATATTGGGCTTGGATACAACCATAATAGGCCCGAGGAGAGAGTTGCAAAGAAAATTCACACACAATTCACCAGTCAGATTCGGTTGAGATCGCTTCAACCAATCTCGCTGGAAGCGTAAACTCAGTAAGAGTATTCCAGTAGCACAAATCAAGTCTGGTGCGGAAGGGTCCTAGATTTTCTCTAGGCTACCTTCTTTTTTTATTAATGAATTTAATAAAAATTTACAGTCTTCTCTATAATAACACTTAATAAAATATGAATATAAATAATTTATTTTTCTTTTTAGAATGTCAGATAATTCGCTAGTTATAGGCCATCCTCCAATAACTGGCAACATTATACTAAAAACACACATAGAATAACGTATAGATAACAACCTATACAAGGCGACTTGTGAGCGCAAGTCGTTCGCGATATGAGGCTTACATAATGCCGTTTAGTTTGGTCCAAGATGGACCTGCGTGTAATGAATATAATTATATGCCCCTAATAAAAGTTGAAAATTGTAAAAAAACATTGAAGTTATGTGTGAGATGGTGTGGTGGAGGTTCTAAAATATATAGTTACAATAAATTGTCTATATTATAAAGTAGGTATTATAGTATAAGGTGGCCAGTTATTGAAGGATGACTTGCATTTTTTTTAGTTAAAATGAAAGGCAATTTACCCTATAATGCTGAACGCCACGTATAGTTTTTACCTTATTGAACGTATTGCCGGTTGTCCAGAGCGGTCCGCGAGCGGCAGCGGCGGCAGCAGGCGGAGGGCCCGGAGTCGCCGCCGGCCGAGCCGCCCGCGCCCGCCTCGCGCGTGCCCGAGGTGGCCGAGCTGCGCGCGCTGCTGCACGAGGTTAGTGCCCGCCTGCCCGGGCCCCCGGGGTACCAGTGCAGCAACCAGGCATTTGATAAATCAACTTTTTTTTTTGCTTCTAAGGGCGCACAATTTTACGCTACTCGTATTATCTTAAATTTGTGAAATTCTTTTATATTCTTCAAGCGTGGGGTAGACGCTGTTTTGGATTTTAAAACGGTATGAATATTGAAACGAATTTCAATAAGCGAAGCAAAAACATTCACATAGCTAAAGGTGTACCCGCCTGTAGCCGCGCCCAGTCGGCTGAAAACGTAACATTTAAGGACCATTTCATAAATGTAGACGCAGCGAGCGCAGTAACTGAGCATGTATCTGTTTCGGGCATGCGCGCGCCGAATATAGCTCTATCACTGCTATAACGTTACCGTGTTTTCTTCCTCCATAACACACAACCTGTCCACACTGTCGATCGCGTACACTGAGCACCCCTTTGTGGTCGGCCAAAATCGTGGTTTTAATGGATCAGTTATTTAAAGCTCGATGTTTACACGTTACGGTACAATAATTCGTATCCACCTTAAGCTGCCCGCATCTAATAAACGGCGTCGACGCTTCCTGTTCCGTATAAAGCTGACCATTTGCAGGTGGCGGGCATGGAGGCGGGCGGCGCGCCGGCGGGCGAGGTGGCGGCGCGCGTGCGCGACTGGTGCGCGGCGCGCGCGCCCGACGACGGCCTGCGCCGCGACCTGGCCGCCGCCGCCGACGCCGCGCAGCGCGCGCAGCGCAAGTACGACAAGGTCGGTCACGCGTCACGCTCCCTCTGCTATCACTACACCACTCGCGCCCTAGCTACGAGTCTCTTCCTTTCGTCGTTGATTCGTGACTGAGGGCTCCTTATGCCATTGTCAGTATATTGTGTCACAATAATAAATTCATAATTTAATCGTCAAAAATATAAGAAATACGTAATGTTATATAAGGTGCTAACAAATTAGTCACGGATATTTTAAGAGATAATACATAACATTAAAACAATACATAATACATTACATTACATTAAAACAATTCACTTTTAATTGATGTAATTAGGGAATCTTTGTAAATATTTTTTTTTATAATACCCCGTAGTCACCTTCCGTAACTCAATTTTAGAATTCTGATAAACCAACGGAGATATATGTTGCGTTGTCGGCAGGCGCGGCGCGCGCTGCGCGAGTGGCGACGAACGCGCGCAATGGTGCGCGCACGCGAGGAGTGGTGGAGCGGCAGCGCGCGCGACGCGCACCGCGAGTACGAGTGCGCGCTGTCCGCGCTGCACGAGCGCGTGGCGCGCCTCGAGGTGCTCCTGCTGGTGAGTACATACCGTACTAGGTTATTTTTTCTTAATAAGTATTTTACTCAACTAAAACTCCTATGAGCTACATATACCGAGATTTCCCAATATTATACTATAAGACGAGTGTTTGATAGTAATCTGACTTCCCAGGAAACACAAAAGAAAGCTGGGCTACCGGTGATGCTGCCTCACGAGCCGTCCGCCCGCCGTGAGACGCCGCCTTTGCCGCGGCGGCCCGATCCAGACCCTCTGCTCATCAACGGTTAGTTTACCTATTTACCTATTTAACAATTACCTACTTCAGTCGCGACGAGGCAGTTAGTTTTTTGTAGGGGGGCGTGAGCGGAGCGCGCGCGCCACGGGCGCCATGAGAGAGTGAATCAGGCGCGCCGCGCGCGCATACCGTTCACGAATCGCTTTCATCAAGCTAGCTAAACGCGACGCGCTGTGATCACGCCACGTCAGACAGCGCGCGAAGAGAGACGGAAAAATGGACGTAGAAAAAAAATGGCATGTAGTTCTTCAAACTTTGTTTTGTCATACGAAATTATGAGAAAATCTATTCTTCGTCCGATTCTATCTCACGACAGAGTCGGTTGTACTCGCCATATTCTAACCGTAATTTATTTATATTGTGACCCACATTCTTTTCCGTTTTCTGGAAGCGGCAATTAATAGTAAAATATTTTTTAATACAGGTGCTCAAAAATGGGTACTTTTCGTAGCTGTTTAACGTGCGGAAAGTTGGATTTCGCGCACTAGTGCTTTTTACTTTTCCAGTTTTTTTTTATTTACACTTGTTCCAATTCATGGATTACTAATGGGTGTTAATACTATAAGACTCCTTTAAACATCTTAATAAATGTAATGTTAATGTAAGAATAAGAAATAACATAAACATGTCATATTTTATTTTAAACACAAAACTATCGTGAGATTGAAACATATTAATTGTATAAAAGCGGGTAACTCACGTTTTACCCGTGAGTTAACGTGAGTTACCCGCTTTTATACAATTCATATTTTATTACTTACCTCTTCATCAATCATCATTATAACAAGTTTATTTTTAATATTGAAAAACCATTCTTAAAAAGTTGTTAGAATGAAACGGAACAGCTGCCGAAACGCCTGTCAAACAAGAGGCGTTTTTCCTACTGGTTACTGGTTATGTTTCCAAAGGTAGCATTCGATATTGTTTTTATAAATATACACAAATAATAGTAAAAAACGTAGTGTTTAAGTAAAATATTGTATATTTACAAGTATGTATGTATTTTATACATACATTTAAAAACTTTCATGGAAATGGATTAATAGTTAATACTTAAAAAATTCCACTCTAGTCGAATTTAAGCTAAAAAAGACACCTCTTTATAATGTCAAAAATTGTCACTGCGATAATCGAACTTGTTGTTGAACGAGTAGTTGTTTTTTTATTTTATTTCTTATTTGTTTTTTCGCAACTGTATTAAAAAACGTCGTTCGATACACGCGCGGAAATGTCATTCTTCACTCGGCCCGAGTATCGCCACTCGCCTTCGGGTCGTGGCAAAATATCTCGGGCCTCGTGAAGTAATGACATACTTTCCGCACTAGCATCGAAATGTACTATTCTGAGTCGAATAACTGTCTTGCGGGTATGGCGGACAGCATGACGCGAGCCGACTGAAAGCGCGATGAAGGCGGAGCGCGAGCGTGGGGCTGGCGCGAGTCGGGCGTGGTGATCGCGCATCGCGGGCGCTCAAGCCAAGCCAAGCTACCGCCGCGCGGCAGTGTGACAAAGCCTTTATTTCTAAGCGTTATGCTATATTTAGCAGCTTACTTGACGATCTTCGAACATGTTTTTATCTTTTAGAAACAGAAAATATAATTTAGAATTTAAATCAGAAACCGTCTAACGTACCGAATAACTATTTCAGATCCGTGGAGCTCCGACAGTGACCTCTCCGACTTGTCCCCCATAGAGGACGAGTACGCCAAAGTGGACAAGTCTGCGCGGCGCGACCGCGAGGCGCGAGAACGGGACGCGCCGGACATCGGGGACGTCACCGCGGCAAATCTCGAGCCTCAGGTTTTAGAATCATTCATTTTTTTATCACAGGTGATCTTTTATTAAAACAGGGTAAAAAAATATCCCATAATATCCTGTGTAGTGAACTAGTGAATTAGGAGGCAGAAAATCAAAATCGTGTAATTAATGAGCGATTTTTACTTCTTTAACACGCGATTAAATGTTTCTCATGTAGACCCTATGAGCTACGTACGTAAGTATATCTAGCATACAGTACACCATTTATCGCATTTTGTTTTAATTAAACATATCGAGCGAAACTACCAAATGTCGCATGTGTCATGTTGATAAATTTAATGTAACGTCAGGTCGCGGATGTCCGACCGGCTAACAGCGTGGCGCCCGCGGCCGCGCCGCCGCACGCCACGCCGCCGCACGCCGTGCCGCCACAAGCCACGCCGCCGCACGCCACTCCGCCGCACGCCGCGCCTCCGCACGCCACGCCGCCGCACACCACGCCGCCGCACGCCGCGCCGCCGCACACAACGCACGTGGCACTGCCGGTGCACGCCGCCCCGCCCGTTACCGCTGTGGATACCACGTGAGTGACTACAGTTGTCTGGTGGAACGGTTTTGACTACTGAACTACCTAGCTAACCTAGGTAGGTTAGCTAGGTGTCTGGCGCACGCATAAGATGCGCGGTAGGTACGATAGGTGGAATTTCATAAATTATGTAAATATATTATTTGATAGGTGAGACGTCTCACCTATCAAATAATATATTTACATAATTTATGAAATTCCACCTATCGTACCTACCGCGCATCTTATGCGTGCGCCAGACAGCTAGGAAGCTTCTAAGATTTGCACACTTTGAAGACAAGCCAACTTTGAGATTTTAACACATTGACGCATCCTGCCATAGGTACATGCTTTCCAAACACTTAACTCCACAGGATATTCGATGACAACAAAGAAGGCGACCAGTGATGTCGTAAACGCAGTGTTCCAATATTTTTTTATGTACCATGCACATCAAAAAATATATGAACATTGGGTTCCATGTACACTTTTAACAAATTTAAGGATGGACTCGTTGTTCCAATCCATTTTGAACAGTTGGGCGCGTATTTACGCGAGTGTGGCAGGCCATGCAAACATTTGAACACATTCGATTTTGAACATTTGGATGTGCGCTAAATAACTAATACCGGAGTCCAGGTCTTTGTTCAAACACTTGACTGAAAGTTTTAATGTGTTTTTTGTGGAACATATATTAAAAGTCTCGTGCCACATATAACAATTAAACAAGTGAAGCTATAGCTGGCGCCTTAATGTAGCTGCATTAAAATGATGTAATTTCTAGGGCCCCTACATCAACGGCGGTGGCGGCGGGCGGCGCGTCGCGCGAGCTGGACGCAGCCGTGCCGCGCGCGGGCCCGCTGCTGGACACGTCGGCGCACCGCGCGCGCACCGACCTGGCGCGCCACCGCCACCACGCGCCGCACTCGCCGCACTCGCTCAGCAACGCCAGCTCCGTCAGTATACACCACATGTCGTGCAAGTATTGTAGAGCCCCTACACCGGCCGTGCCGCGCGCGGGCCCGCTGCTGGACACGTCGGCGCACCGCGCGCGCACCGACCTGGCGCGCCACCGCCACCACGCGCCGCACTCGCCGCACTCGCTCAGCAACGCCAGCTCCGTCAGTATACACCACATGTCGTGCAAGTATTGTAGAGCCCCTACACCGGCCGTGCCGCGCGCGGGCCCGCTGCTGGACACGTCGGCGCACCGCGCGCGCACCGACCTGGCGCGCCACCGCCACCACGCGCCGCACTCGCCGCACTCGCTCAGCAACGCCAGCTCCGTCAGTATACACCACATGTCGTGCAAGTATTGTAGAGCCCCTACACCGGCCGTGCCGCGCGCGGGCCCGCTGCTGGACACGTCGGCGCACCGCGCGCGCACCGACCTGGCGCGCCACCGCCACCACGCGCCGCACTCGCCGCACTCGCTCAGCAGCGCCAGCTCCGTCAGTATACACCACATGTCGTGCAAGTATTGTAGAGCCCTACACCGGCCGTGCCGCGCGCGGGCCCGCTGCTGGACACGTCGGCGCACCGCGCGCGCACCGACCTGGCGCGCCACCGCCACCACGCGCCGCACTCGCCGCACTCGCTCAGCAGCGCCAGCTCCGTCAGTATACACCACATGTCGTGCAAGTATTGTAGAGCCCCTACACCGGCCGTGCCGCGCGCGGGCCGGCTGCTAGCAACTCCGTCAGTGTACACACTACATGTCGTGCAAATATTAATAAAATACCAAACACGCCTTGCACCGGGCGTAGGGCGTAATGATCTATAAATTGTCTCTAAAATGCTAATACTTCGATTATTTATGCAGTTATGGAACTGATAAAACAAGGTGTTTCGTTTCGCACTCTTCTTAAAACGACCGGCCGGTCGTTTATTTCGCTCAGGACTCTTGCGTGGCAATCAAGAAAGATCTATTTTTGCACGTGCCTCGACCACTGCAAGCGTCAAAAATTGGAGATAGTGGTAGCTGCGGTTCATTCCTTAAATATGTGTCACAAGAGTCTGTTACTCGAGTATGTAAACCGTTAAATGTATCCGTCGATCCTACGGATACTGAAATAATACCAATAATATGCAAACTTAAACGAATATATATATTTTACAGTATGACGGATTAGATGACACCTACAACGACTCTGCGGACGAATCTCTCAGTGAATCCACATCGGGAGCACCCACACATACAGGAGCACCCTCTGTAAGTGACTATCTACATTATTCCCTGAACATTTAAGTTAATAAATGAATACCAACTAAACGCATTTATTTAACTGGCAGCGTGAGAGGCAAAGCTGTGGTAGTTCTGTGGGAAGCGCTACTGACGACGCGGTTTATTCAAGAGACCATAGACCTCACCAGCTTACGGGTATGTAACATTTATATTTAGTAGCTTAATAAGAACGGGATCAGGAAGTAAGGTTGCTTTCTCTGTTGTGCTCGTATATTCATATGGACGACATAAGGAGATTCACTGTTTGTTATTGAACGAAAAACTGATATGATAACTACACAACCATTACCACACGTTTGAAAGATTTGCACATGACAGACGCATGTACAGTTATGAAGAATAATACCCCTGTGTTTGTGATTAACGCACCACTGACATAGCATTACCTATCCACATTTTTATTGTCGCCATACCATGACTAAACATAACGCATACACATTAACGTGACACACCATATTATACGTACTATATATTACCGTAATTAAAGCATCATCGATCTATTTTGCGCCTAGCCGTGGACTAAAATCATAAATGAGTAGGTAATTGATCATGATAGGCAGTCTGATTTAGGATATTGGATAGTCTTATAATATGTTATTCGGGAAGGAATAAATACATGACGCTTGGAGAAGCCTTCATCCAGTATAATCAATATAAAATAAAAGACGAGTAGTAGATAGTGATGAAAGCAAGCTACGTTGAATTTTGAACAAAGCGTCATAGCATCTTAGAAAGAAGGTTCGGTTTAGTTGTAACGCGTAAGTAAGAAGAATTCTACGGAGTTGTCTCGCACAAACGTTTCTATTTTTCGACTGCGTTTCATTCAAAAAATGTGTGGGGGTCTGTAGCGAGGGATGTTTTTTAGGAATCAATAGAATCTGTTCATTTACACATACTCACTAAGCGCAAGTCCAGCGAAAACAGTTCAGTGGAGTATAAATGACGTTATTCTGTTGCTCCCGTCCCTCACTATGCATTTTTGCACATATCTGAAGAAAATGCAGTTTTAATGAAAATTATTATTTATTTGGAGAACAATTTCGACCTATTGCTCTATAAAAAAGCGTTTGTACGAGACACGCGGAGTGTTCCTAAGTGGTGTCGGTGTCGGGTGAAGGTCCGGCCGCGTCGCTGGCGGAGCAGCTGAAGCAGGTGCTGGCCGAGCGCGAGCGGCGGCTGGCCACGGGCGCGCCGGCGCCGCCCGACCCCGTGCAGCTCACCAACGACCTGGTGGACGAGATCCGCCAGGCCGTCAGCGAGGCCAACGCCCGAGGTTTGTGTCTGGGCTGTTTTATTGCAATTTGTATACCTGCTCAACTTTTTTTTTATTTGAATATTTTGTGTGCTTGGAATCACTGATTACTTCCATTCTGCTACCGACAAGTTGGTCACGGAATGGAAGCAACAAACTTTGGACACTTTTTTCCTAACAGGTAAAAAGAGCTTGTTATTCTGAGTAGAAAGCACATTATATATATTCAAACTAAAAAAAGTTGAGTATACATTTTTGAATAAAATGGCCCGTTTGTGGCGCGGTACACGAGCCTACTATCACACTCTACTGCTTGTTATTAGTTTACGCGATTCTGAGGTGTGTTTAGGTTAGTATATATGTAGTCGCGGCTTGTTTAGTCATCTACCATCTTATATGATGTTAAGGCGTAAAATATCGGAATCTCTAGATTCCTAAAATTAACTCATTCGCTTGATACCCGCATGAACGTGTAGAAAATTTGTATAATGCCAATTTTGACCTTTTAAGGACTACGAATACAACCTTCAATAATAGTTATAAGTTATAAGATAAAAGCTATCGCATGAGAACGCGATAAGAATATATCGCAAATCCTGCATTATTACCTTTTTTTTGCACGCTTTTGCTATGCACATCTCATGTCACATATTAATATCACACACTTATTCGTACTAAGTCTTTGTTGTTCATGTCAAAATAAAAGCTGTTATGTGCTACGCCTGGGTCACGGAATATTTTTCTTTTAACTCATTTATTATACTAACATTTTGAAAGTTAGACTATGGGTAGGTACTAATAAGTTACGGTCCTAATTAGCTAACAATCGTACGAGAATACCTTGCGTTAACGTTAATTCTCCCAAGAAAGTCCTAAATACCACTCAACACCTTAGCAACGATTTGGAATTTGTATACCAAATGCATGTGGGAATAATTAATGTTTCATAATCAATGATACGGTTGTTTTGGGTGAAAAAATTTGCCATAATATCATTTAGTCTTAAGATATATTCAATCGATCGTTAGCCAATTTAAGAAACCCGAGTTACAGTATGTTTTGTTTGCCTACATTTATTAAGTAAACTTCAGTAGGTACAGTCATGGACTTTAATCGATTAGCCACTTGCCACTGTTCGTATTTTAGCCGCGTTATACAAATCGGCTTTAGTCGCGTATACTCGTATTAAAGAAAGACAAGTCTTCGTATAATAAAAGAGCAAACGTATACTTCTATCTTTATCATTGTATTTAGCAACCGTCATTAAGGTTCGAATGTTAAAGGTTGGACAACTTCAGAGCTACAGAGTCACTTGTCACGAAAAGTTAACCAATGGCAGATATAGCAACCGTATCTTATTAACAATAAAATTGTTATAGCGTAGCAGTATGATTGATTGGCATTGACATTTCGACACAGGAGAAACGTGGGAGAAACGAAAAATCCGATTTTGTCCGAATCAGTATTCGGATGAAATCAGGTTATCAATGGGTTATCATAAATGACAACAATAACAGTCGGCCGCCATCATTAGAAGAATTAACATAGAAATTGAATGTCTTTTTTTGAAAATAGCTAAGTATTAGTCATTAACTATTGAATATATATAAAATATTATTATCAATAAAAAAACAATATTTAAAAAGTTTACATTTATTAGTTAATGTATTCATAATTATTAAATCGTTCCATGTCGCTGCGAAATGCGTAAATCCAAATCCGTCAAATTCATAGTCCGGAGTATTTCTCTTCGCTAAATGCATCGGGCCGCTGGCTGTTCTGATCTGACCATGATAGTTACATTTTTGTTGGCATAGGTTATCGTCATACCCTAAACGCAACAGTGTTTTTTAACACACAACAAAGTTTGTGGTTATATGCTATTATAATATTATATACATATCTTAGTATTTAACAACATCATGGAATAAGCTTTTTTCTGGAGCATCCTCTTGACGCTGACTACTCAAGACCATGAAACTAACACGATTCTTTGGAAATTTATCGGAAATTGTGATAAATTGGCATTATGGTGTAAACAATTTAATATTGCTTTAGATAAGATTCAATAAATTGTCATCTTTGACATAGCTTTTAACTGACATTGAGTTTTAATTAAAAAGAGGTCGGAATCAATAAAAAGAATAAAGATCAAACGACATGAAATGTGTATACATATTTTTGGCGATTTGGATATTAAATTTAGTCTGACAAAATATAGCTGACATATATCGCAACTGTCACAATGTGATGGATTTTACTCGTATTATATTGTTCTATTATGTTGGTATCAATCTTTACTGTTGCTATGGACACGTTAAAACGTCGCCATGGTGAGGCTGCAGCATGTATAACACGGCTAAAACATGAACAGCGGCAAGTGGCTCATCGATTAAAGTCCGTGACTGTACAATCTAAATCAATAGTAGTGTACAATGAACCGAAAGTATCAATCATACTAAAATGGTTTTTTAAAATTAAGAATACAAAAACTTTTGAACACGAACTGAGATGTCGTGCATCAGTTAGGTAGTTTTGGTGCTTTGTTCCATTCGGTACCATTGATGCGGACTGTTTTCATAAAAATATATTTCTCGTGACGATGACGTGTGTATCTTCTTGGCGTCAAATCGTCAACTTTCTGGATTTGACAATGATTAAAAAGAATATTAGTTTTGCGTTTGACTAATCAGAATATGATCCCAATTGTGCTCTTTATTAAAGGGATCATCGGTATTCGTAAAACCTCGTATACATAATTATAAAGCAATGATTAAAAATAAGTGTACGAATAAAGTTGTTGCTATTTGTGTAGACAGGGACCCCCCAATATTGAGTTCACATATACGACACATGAGGGGTTTAACTTGAGCCATTCTCGATAATGTTATCGATTTTGAACAGGGAAAAAAATCGGGAACAGCTCATATTTAGTTCCATAAACTCACGAGTTGGAGTCCAATATGTGGATGATAGTATTTACAATGAAATGGGCATGTTATAGTGAAAAAAGCTCCGGCTTGCGTAGTCGGCGGCGAGGTGCCGTGGCAGCCGTTGTCGAGCGCTGTGTCCGAGGCGAGCCTGTCGCCCGCGCCGCAGTCGCCGCACCCCGTCACACACTGGAGCAAGCAGCAGGTAATCGATACAGAAACACATGCGATGTTACACCGTTGTACATTAACGTAACACGTCAAGTTAATGGAACCAAGTACACACATTTACGCTACCAAAACTCCATCGATATCATAAAAGAAGACGCCAGGCACAATATGCGAAACACTTAAGTTTGTCTAATAGCATATGGGCATACAGTATGTAAACTTACTAAAACCATTTCTGTAAATCAGTTGATGCTCACGTCGTGTTTAGTGTTTTAACACATAGTGCAATATTTATAATTTTATCATTGTAGAAAAATTATAACATCTTACCTTTTTCAAAGTCGGTTAAATGTAAGAGTATCATCCTGTGATGCAATGTATGTTCACGTCGTGACAGATCACCGTAAACCCATTGTTGATACGTTTCATTAGAGAAACATCTTTATTCACACAGGTTTTACAATCTTGTTAAAATAAATGAAAGAGGTAACAAAATTGAAATGTCACTGATTTCAATTTTTTTTCTTCATTAATCTAACGAAAAAGTTTGGTTAGCAATCAGATAACAAAATTCATTTTTAATGTGATGGATTTTAAACAAATAATATAGGATGTTATGAAATATGTATGTATATATTTTTTTTATTTGAATTATAAATTATAAAAGTTGATAGGATTTTAATAATGGTTTTAGTTGACATACTGTATATGCATACGAACACTTCAACTAAATTAAATTTTCAGCTATTACAACTGAACAATACTTTTAACAAAAGGTGAAAAGGACTGTACAGATTTTTATCCGGTAGTGTAGACAATTGTGTACTTCAACTAAAACAGCGTATAACGGCGTTATAAATAAATGACAATTTACAGGTGTGGCAGTGGGTGTCGGGTCTCGGCGAGGGGCTGGAGCGGCACGCGAGCGCGTTCGCCGCGCGCGGCGTGGACGGCGCGCTGCTGCTGGCGCTCAGCTCGGCCGACCTCAAGCTGCTCGGGCTCGGCGGCGACGACCGCCGCCGCATGAAGCGTCGCCTCAAGGAGCTCCGCCAGGCGCACGAGAAACACCTCAAGGCTCTCAAGAAGGCGGAGAAGAAGGCCAAAAAGAAATAGGCCAATCGTCCGGGGTCAGTCGCGTACACGCTCTAATACACCTGTCATGATCGCGTTTATCGGGAAAGAAAAAAATGTTTTCTTTTAGCAAAAAATATTATTAAACGTTTTATTACGTTATAAACGTGATTATGACATGCTGTTTAGTTGCTTATTACGTTTGTTACGTTGAAAGTAAGGTCGGCTGTTCACTAACCATTGTATGACTTAGTGCTACTTACGCGTTGTTTCCTTTCTACTAATTACTCAATACTTCCTTATAAAAAATATTGCTAGATATATATTAAGGCATGTACAGTCGCCATCAGATATATCGGACCTGAGACAGTAGTCATAAATATCTGAACAACGCCTATATTGTCAATCCGATAAAGTGCATGTTCAGATATTTGTGACCAGCTCCGATATATCTGATGGCGACAGTACATGGTTCTTATTTGAGTCAACATGCTCAATAACAACGAAAACTTGAATCTATATTTAAGTCTTTTTTAATATTTTTGCTGTCTTACTTGTTTCTTTTGACTTATTTAAGTATCTACTCCTACGAAATGTAGTAATTACAAATCAAGGTAACTTGGCGACTGACTCTGACGATTGGTGGGATGGGGTGATGCAAAAGCTGTGTCCGATAGCGTAGAGAGTGCCATCTGACTTATAGCTTAGAGTTTAGAGGCGGTAGGGTAGAGACGAACGAAGAAATACTAATAATCGAAATTTAGATGTAAGTGAATACGGAACAGGACAAGTAGAAAGCATTTATCTAGACTGTCTAACATAACTTATCTATTCTTTGTATAAATACAACGTCAGTTCTTTCCTACGACTTTAATTCTTTTATAGTTGGTCAGCGGTATTTGTGTCAGTTTTCTTCTAGTTTGATGTAAAGTATGGACTGCTGGAAATCACTGGCTCAATCTAGTCATAAGATCAATCGTAAGCTGCTCGAAAGTTTCCTGATTTTCTTCTAATATTTTTGAAATACATGTATAAGATAAACTATGTACCTAATGTTCAATTTGTATCTACCATGAATTGTCAATAAACTTGTATATTATTAAGAAATCATTATCGGATCTGCAAGGTTTAATTCCTAATCATTGCAAGGTTCTATTTTTCAGACAGAAACTTTTTTTTGGTATGAATTTGAACTTTGCACAAAATGTACTTAGTATTTTATAGCGACTGATCGTTAGAGCGTCGTTGCTACTGTGTTAGTAAGATATTAAAACTACATAGAATAAATTTGACATTCATCGAGCATGTGATCTCATCTCATTAAAGTTTTTACATATATCTTTCAGCCACACTGCATTTTTTATTCATCATGCTATCAAATAAAATGTGTATCTTATGAAATGGTAATGATGATTATTATAACTTATTATATTCATTGATATAAATACATTCCAGTGAAATTCTCTCTTGATGTTTCAGTATGAGTTATCAAACATAAGTCTGGCTTTATAGTTTTTCTTAGGCAACTTAAATTATGGCGGGGTCTGCGTCACTCACAGCTCGGGGCGGGCGTAAAGGACGCCGGCGGTGGCAGCGGCCCCGCCGCTGTAGCGTAGTCGGTGGTTCACGTGTGTTTGTTCGGTTCTGTGGCCCGCGGCGCGCGCGCACTGCAACAGCCGGGCAGGGCGCGCAAGCTGCGCTGGCGGCGTGCTTCATTGCTCTGTATGACTGAATGTACTATGTGCATTTAGGATATTTATTTTAATTAAGAAATAACGAATAATGTAAGTAGGAAGTCCATTAACGATTGCCAAAATTGATCAGTACTGTTTATAATTGTTGATTTTTTTTAATTTAAATTTTCCTTAAATTATTAAATATTTATTTTGGGACCAAATTAATTTATTGTGTCTTACAGTTTTTTATTTATGTATTTCGGTGTGCGGTTGGGAGAGATTTTTTTATTTATAATTAAATAAACAAACCAAAGTCTACATCATATTGTTTTTTACTATCAATTACGATCAATGTGAACATCATGTAAAATTCCTAAAATGATGGTGAAAATATAGTCTGCAGTGGTCATGTGTGTTTCTTTTTTCTCTGTTTGCATGTTGTAGAACTGTTTCAACACCACACAACATAAAATATTTTATTGCTTTGGATGTGTTTTTTCAAATACAGTAGCAATGAATGGAATGTACATAGCAACTTTACATGACATTGGTGTTGAAAGGGTTTATTACTTCAACCTGGCTATTAACTTTCATCTTAATTATTATTTCTTTATTGAAGAAATTAACAAAACACAATTTAATTATTTATTCAACAATTTTGTTTTTCTTGTTTTTATTTTTATTTTTCTTCTTTTTCTTAAACTTCTTCTTTGGTGGTGGACGTCCTTCTTTTTCAGTTTCATCATTGCCATAACTGATAGCTACATATGCACCAGGTTTCCTCTTCAGTGGTGCTGATTCTGCTTCAGGTTCATCCTCATCAGAAAGATCACTGGCATTTTTCTCCGCTGTCAGCTTAACACTGTCCTCTATTTCAGAGTTTTCATCATCTGATTTCTCTTCTTTCTTAATTATTTGGCTTTGCCTGTTAAATGTAACACAGGTGACTCTACAAGCAGCATTATGGGTGCTTAATTCACTTAAATTGGAATCAGTTACAGACCAAACTTTAATTTCTCCTGAACTGGATAATGAATACAATATATTATTGTGGTAGTGAAGACACTTGACTCTCTGTTTGTGAGCTTTGTAAGTTTGTGCTTGAGTATCAGACACAGTAAAGGATATAATGTTCCCATTGTCTAATCCTACAAACATCCTATCATCTGATACCCATTGTACAGATGTTGGTTTGGTAGTACATTTTATTTGTTTCTCCATTCCTGCTTTACTTATTGTCCACACATCAACATTTTGTTCATGTATCAGGGAAAATCTGTCACCAGCAGGTGAAAATTTAATTTCAGTAGGCAAAGTTACACCTTTGCTTGATAGATTTATGGTAAAAGCAGGGCGCCCTTTCACTAAATTCCAAGTCCTCAGGGTTTTATCACCTCCTATACTGAGAGCTAGTTTATTAGATGGATGTACTGCAATATCAGTGACAGGGGATCCTAAAAGTAAAGTAAGAACTGGTCAGTCAAGTTTAAACATAATAACATTAAGACAGAGTGTTTTTTTTGGAATGTCCTACACAAATGATATAATTTTTGTACAGTCAGTGTCAAATAAAGTAAACATATGTAATTAACTGTTCCCTGTATACGTAGAAATCAACTCCTCATGTGAAAGTTATTATATTTATTCATAAAAACATTATTTATGGTCTTTCCTATTTTTCTGAGTGCCAACATGTGAAGCACACATGTATTATATATACCCTAAAATGCTACACATATTGATGCATGCACAGGGCACATTACTGCTGTGGGATTCCAGAGGTTAGAAAACGGGTTTGAGTAACTTGCAGGAGTAAATTTACCTTGATGAGCTTTTTTCCATATTTTCTCAATTTGCCAATTGCCTGTTCTTGTTACTATAATTGATCCATCATCACTGCCAGTAAGAAGATGTGTCCCGTTGTGTGTGAAAGCAGCTGTATTTACCGTTCCATCGTGGTTCATAAGGACGGTGTGCTCTTTTCGGGACTTCATATCAATGACTACCACTTTATCATCAGTGCCACCAGAAGCCAAAAATTTGCCAGCTATGTCGACGCATCGTACTGAAGCAGTGTGTGAATGTGTCGCGAAGGTCTGCTTGATTTTGTTTCTCTGCAAGGCACAAGTATTCAGTAGTATTCTATGAAAAAAAAAAACCTAAACATGCAGACAAAATATTTTTATTGCATTCAGTTAACTTACCTCATCTTCGTAGTTAAGTGAATAACCTAACAAAAAGCCCTCATAGGTACCAACTATTATTTCGTCCATAATATTAGATTAGACGAGAAATTATTTCATAAATAATATCGCAAATCCAAAGTGTGCCACACATAGGCCGCACACGTTTCTTTTCTGACATTGACAGTTTAGTGACAACTTGACAATTTTTTTTTTTTTTTTTTTTTTTCGTCCATCTGGACAGGCTAAAGCTCTAAGCCATACTGCCTTGTCATAAGTAGTTTGTTTTCTTTTTCATAAGTTCAATCCGGTCAACGTCTTCAGTAAGTACTATTCATATTAGGTCAAATCCGAGTTCAATGTCTTCAGTTACTTTTATTTTCTTATACAATTTCAGTATGTATGTATCATCCATTAATTAAGTCAAAACCGTACGTTCAATCTCATAATCCAGTTTAATTATTGTCCTTTCCAAACAGTACAATCCTGAAATATTCTAGTAGCGATATTTAGATTTATTTTAAATATATACAATTTACATTTATATGTTATCTGCATTAAGAACCTAAAATTAAAAAATTGTATTAAAATATTTACAACTTATTTATGGTGTTATGTACAAATTTATACAAAGACATATACGTGGTAGGCTCTCTTAGCAAATCTGGTACTGACAGCGGGATTATATTAGATGCCTCATAAATATTAAGCAGCTCATCCATCAGCACAAGGCGCTGAATGCCGAAGGACGGGCAAACGAAAATGATGTGGTCGAGAGACTGAACTTCATTCATTTGACAACGATCACAATAAGGAGAAGAAACTATATTTTTCGATGAAGATGAAAATTTAGGCAATAATGACCAATGCGCATTCGATTGATTATAGTATAGAAATTTCTATGAACAAAATGTTTAAGCTTGCAGAACCATGGCGTACTATTAACAGGAACGTCTAACAAAGAATATATATGAGCTTTATTTTCAACTTCTCTACAAAAATACCAATGTTTTCCCCAATTACTAATCATGCGCTTTTTAAGATTAGATATCATATCCGTATACGGCAAAGCGACATCCAACTCCTTGATGGTTAAACTTGAGCATGAATCAGAAATATTAACAATGGTTCTGGCTAAAAATCTGCATTTTCATTACCTAAGACTCCTATATGCGAAGGTACCCAAACGAATTGTACTACAGTGTCAGTTAAGGATAACTTCCACCATAATTCTTTAATAGTAAAAATCAGGTAGTTAATGTTAGCATTCATTTTGTTACTTGACAAACTTTTAAGACACTCATACTATCACTGACTATTACCCAATTTTTGTTCAACTGATTTCTTTCCATAATATGTTTTAAAGCAAAAGGATGGCTGTTGCTTCAGCAGTGAAGATGCTAGCATATTTATTAATTTTGTATCCCACTCCCTTATTGATTTCGGTCTGGTAAATTGCAAATGATACAGCATCATTATTTTTGGACCCATCAGTATAAATAAATTTATAATTAGTCCATTCTGACAATAACAGATAAACTTCCTCCTTAGAAGACAAGCTTGAATCAATTACAATATTCATTGCGGCATATTTACTTTGGAATGTGCCTGCATAACAAGGAAGAACATCATCGTTCAAATGTATATTAAACTCTTCAAGAGAATGAAAAAGCAAGAAAAATCTTGCAAAATAAACATATGTTGCTTATAAGGAGCAGATTGAGAAGCAATTAAATTGGTAAGAAGATCATTATTAGGCAAACTATGAAGCTTCAAGATAAATCTTTCTTTCAAATAACGGAATCGAACACTAATGGGTGGCAGTTTTGTTTCGATTTGCAAAGCAGCAATAGGACTAGTTTTAAAGGCACCTAGTATTGTGCGCATACATTTATTTTGTATTTTGTCCAAACTATTCACTAATTTACTATCTCCAGCAAAACAAAGAAAACCATATTCAAAGTGACTACGAACGAGAGATTTGTATAACACTAACAATATTTTGGGATCTGCTCCCAAGTAGTCCCGCAAACAGATTTTAATACATTATAAGCCTTGTTTGCTTTTGTTGTTATATTATTAATGTATTTTGTCCATGAGAGTTTTGGAGTAAAAGTTACACCCAAAAATTTTACTTCACTATATATAGGCAATGGAATTCTGTTATACAAAATATTAGGTGTAGCTACACATTTACGACCGAAAATGAAGACTTTTGATTTAGTAGGATTAACATCTAAATTAAGGTATGAAAAGTATTTATATAAACTGGAAAGTGCGTTATTTACAGTAGAAGCTAATTGACTTAAATCCATTCCAGATGTATAAACTACTAAGTCATCTGCATATTGTAAGTTTTTACATTCGATCCCAAAATAAGATTCAATCGTCTAATATATAAGATAAATATTAATGGAGACAGAATTCCTCCTTGACATACTCCTAACGACGAGCATCTTGGACCATATAAATGATTATTAAATTTAACAAATACTTTTCTATTGGTCAAAAATGCTTGTATCCAGTTTATTAATTGCCCAGGTATCCCTATCACTGACAACTCGTTACAAAGAACCGAAATATTAACACTGTTAAAAGCACCAGCAATATCAAAGAAAACGCATAAAAGATATTGATTATTATACAGACTGTGTTGAGCATCTAATACTAGCTGACAAATGCTTTCACGAGAAGACTGACCTCTGCGAAAACCAAATTGGTTGTAAGGTAAAAGACCATTTTGTTCTACATAAAATTCTAGGCGTTGTTTTAAAAGCTGTTCAAATATCTTTCCAATACAAGACGTAAGAGCTATGGGTCGATACGAATCCGGCAACAATTTATCTTTACCAGGTTTTAAAACTGGAACCAAACAATCAGTTTTCCATTCCTCAGGTATAAAGTTTTCCTTCCACATACGATTAAGTAAGTTTAAAAAGATTATGAGACAATTTGGGGTTAATTTTTTAAAAGTATATATGGAATCCCATCTAGACCATGGGATGTATCTCTTCTAGAAAACAACGCAGAATGGAGTTCTTGATACGAAAATGGATCAGTCAAATAATTATTTCCAATATTATCAGTTTTATTATAATTTAACGGCTCATTCAAAACAAAGTCAGGAGTGTATTTACATATAAAATCTGGAATCCAACTATCATCAAGAGAATTATTAAGAGTAAATGATTTATTAAATTTACGCATGTACTTCCATACCAATGACAATGAGGTACATCTATTAAATGAGTTGCACAATTCCATCCAGCTGTTGGTTTTTCTGTTTTAAGTATTAGTTTTTAAAGCTCGCAATCTCTTAAATTCAATATAATTATCCTCAGAAGGGTTGTTTTAAAATATATATAAGCATTCTTTGAGTTTTGAACAGCTTCTGAACACTTTGAGTTCCACCAGGGTAAACTAGGACACTTAGAATGTTTTGGTAAACAAGGTTTAGCAATATTATTACATTTATTAGTGGAGGTAGACTGTGGAATTGACTGTTCAGCAACAGAATGTATTATGTTACAAAACAAATTGTAGGATTCTGGTGGAGACATAGCATTAAAGTCAATATTTTTTAAATTTGAATCCATTAATTGACTATATATTTTCCAATTAACTAATTTGTAATTATGCTGAAATGGTAAATGTACATTATTGCATTGTATATTATTCTGTAGATTACTTTCATTTCCAACAACCAAATTTATAATTACAGGCAAGTGATAACTGCTACCCAGAGGATAATCATAAACAGACCAATCACATGAAAGTGCCAAAGATGGAGAAACTAAAGTTAAATCAAGAGCATTAGCTCGCCAAGATGAAGAACCAATTGTAGTGGGACTGCCATTATTCAAAAGAACAAGATCATTTTCATCAATAACATCTAAAACATCCTTACCTCGAGGCAGGGTGTCGACACATCCCCAAGACATGTGATGAGCATTAAAATCGCCTCCAAATATCATAGGTTTAGGAATGGACTTAAGCAAAACGTCTAGATTATTTTTATTAAATGGTGGATTTGTATTAGATGGACTGTAAAACTAACGACACTTAATTCATTGTTATTAATTTTGATTTTCACACAAACATTTTGTAAAGAACTATCAAAATGAGTTGTAATTTGAGAATGTGTTATAATATTATGAATTAAAATTGCAACACCATTGTGGTTGTTCCCACAATCATTTCTAATAATATTGTACCCTTTGATAGAAAAAATTGATGTGGTTTCAACCATGTTTCAGAGATTATGGCAATATGTATGTTGTTATCATATAAAAATTTTGTTAAAACTAGCCTATTACTAATTAAACTTTGAGCATTCCATTGCACTATATGTAATGTATCCATAAAAAGGTTAAGGTGTTTTTTCTTAAAAGTGTTATCTAAAATTTCTCTAATGCTTTTAGAATTTTTTGGCACATCAGGTTTTGAACATATTTCAAGCATTGCTTCAACTAATAAATTCATAAATTTGTCAGATTTAATTAAATTGGATATTTGAGTATCAATGTATTTTGAATTTAGCTGTGGAAATTGAGCTGCACTAAAAGATCAGAATATCTTGCATTTTTGCTTTTATTTTGTTTTCTTCTAGTTTTTGTTTTTTAAGTGGACATGTGGTAGAAATTGCAATATGGTCACCGCCACAGTTAGCACATTGAGTTTTGGACTTGTCACATTGTTTAAAATTATGGTTGCCTGAGCAAATTGAGCAAGTTTCATTGTTTTTACAAAATTTAGCAATGTGGTTGAATTTCATGCACTTCAGGCACTGTTTAACAGGAGGAACATAAACTCCTACCTCATGTCTCCAGTGGTCTAAAGTAACATACTGGGAGCTGCGTTGAAGCAAATGTAACAGCAACTGTCTGTGTTGGAAGAAAGGAAACGACACCTTGAGCGTCTTTTACCCGTCGCATGAAACGTCTCACACTAATAACTTTTTACTAGAAGCAATAAGCTGAAAGATTTTTTATTGGAATAATCGCAAGGTACAGATGTGAGAACCCCAGTGGCTTCTGTTTCGGCAGCCGGTATTGAACCAACCATCCTCAATTCGTTTAGGAGCTTTTCGTTCTTAAGAAAAACATTAGCGTTGTTAGGGAGGTCGAAAGTTATACCAATTTTGAATGCATTAATTGACCTCAGATGCATTACACCTGAAACACAATGTTTTCTGATGCCATTAGATATGGCCAACCTATCCTTATCTGTAATTTTAGTGTTATCTTCTTCGCGATTGAGGAAGACAATAAAATCTTTCTTCTGCGAGTTTTCGTCATAAAATCTGTTATAATTTCCTGCTTTATAAGGTGTGTACTTATCCTTTTCTCTTTTCTTCGCTAGTGGACGATCATTATTTTCAGCATCAGAATATGAAGTCGTCGATGATGATGAAGAAGGTAAGTCCTGATCTATTCCTTCTGTAAGAGACTCACCCGTAACTCGCGATCGTTTACGGCCGCTACGCCCCGTGCGCTTCCCCATTATGGGGAAACGCACTAACGTAATATGTACAAAACTAACACTATATAGACTATTTTACATAAGAAATATACAAAGAAAT
Organism: Grapholita molesta; assembly: GCA_022674325.2. Taxonomy (NCBI): domain Eukaryota; kingdom Metazoa; phylum Arthropoda; class Insecta; order Lepidoptera; family Tortricidae; genus Grapholita; species Grapholita molesta. The sequence goes on from CP053132.2 coordinate 6,995,991, forward strand.
GTACAAATCTAGAATTTAAAACTAATTTACAAAATTTAATTTCAAAAGCGCGCCTATTCTTTTTAACGTTCCCGCCAAAAAAAACGACAACTTGACAAGTGACAATTGGTAAAGATGGACAAGATGCATGACGTTTTCCTCTATAAAAACAACCTGATACGAGGATTATTGTATCTCGTATAAATATTATTGAAAAAATTTGAGATCATTCATGGCTAACAAAAATTCCGTCACTCATAAAAGTTTTAAATCAGTTTAAAAATAATTAAGTACAGACCGAGCTTGGCGTTTGCTTGGCGTTTTGAACTTTTGATATCCATATCCCAATCCCAACATTCCCAACACTATCAAAATAAAATGACAGCGTCAAACCAAGAAGAAAGGATTGAGGCTCTATAAATTTCTATCTTTTTATATAAATAAAACTAGTAGATGGATATTACCGTATTTGTTAGTTCATAGGTCAGTGCAGTGGTTTTTAGTGACTTGCATACACACTACTATCATTCTGGTGAGTAAGAACTAAATAAATACTGCCAATTTTCGAACAAACGTGTTTCGCTATCGATCTCCGAGGGTGGCATTATTTGCTAGTGTTTGTTTTGGTGCAGGATTCCCAAAAGAGGACATACCTTGACATCTACAAGATGGATCTGGCGGAGACCATGAAGAGTGTGCTCGCGAAGAGCACCGGCGGGGCGGGCGGCGGCGGAGGCAGCGCGAGCGCGACGCCGCACGCTGCCGAGGGCTATGTCACTGAGAAGCTATACATGCTGCTGCAGCTGTACTTGCAGAACAAGGGCTGGAGCCCCAGCATTGAGCTGCTGCAGTGCTTTAGTGACCTTAAGGACTCCTCTATGCTACCTAGTGCTGCATACCTACAGTTAGTTATAGCTTATTCTTATTGGATACTTATAAGAACAAACAAAAGAACTTTATTTACATAACATGTAAAGTTTAATCATGTTTTTATTCATAAGTTTCATTCCTTGCAATGTCTTAACACTGGTACTGTCAATTTCAGAATGATGGCATCAAGGGTGGGTCTGGATACCCAAGGACGACTAATTCTAAGAGAAAATGGCAAAATAATATTGCCATATGAACACTTTGCCAATGCTGTAATGCTAAAACATATGAATGGGCCGCATGGACTACATTTAGGACTGGAAGCCACAGTCAGAGCAGTAAGTTTTCTATTTACTATTTTTCAATTTTTTTTACCAAAGAGCAAAGTACATGCCAAAAGCAAAGCAAAGTATATGAGCAAAGTATGGCTCTGCATTTGTTATAAAATTAGAATAGTTTCATTAAAACTACACTAACTACATTGTGGACTATTGGCTAGTGTTGTCTTAAAATTTTGAAAATTCTTTTAAATTAGTTTTGAAATAATCACTTGGTAGTGTCACTATTGCTGATCAAGAATATATTGGTAAACAATGAAGTTGTGTTGTTGTATTTGTATAGCTTAATTATTATATAAATCATATAATAGACAAGTTCCAGAGTAATATTCATAGTGCTTATTCATGTCACAGCCTTCTCTACTAACACCAGGCCTTATAAGGTTTATTTTCTCATTAACCAAGTATGAGTTGTTTGGTAACTCAGCAGAGCTGTAGAAGCAAGAGACTCATACACAGTTTCAGAACCCACCCAAAAATCAGTTGCTACCAATTAAACTTTAGGTGCTTATCATAATTTTCTTATACAAGTTTACTACTCAAACCTTTTTTGCCGTAATGCTCAACTGAATGACTGCCTATATGAATCAACATCCAAACAGTTGTAACACGCGGGTCAATGCTCGAAGTTTGATTAAAATTTGTTTACTAGTTTTAGCATGAAAGAGCAATAGAAATATCATCCAACCAACATACCAACTTTTGTGTTTATAATTGACAGCATTTTGTATGTGACTAGGAGATTAATGCTAATATTTATTTCTTAGGTATGTTATTATAATAACTAATAACACACACCATAATAACTTAAGTAATGACCTTATTTATGAATATGAGTATCATGATCATGATTCATGACTATACCTAGATATTTTTCTAGCAGGAACGACATTTGCTTTGTGCTTGCCACAATCAAAATATCGACAATCCTGTTATCGATAAGTAAGTACATAGTAATTCAACAACAATACGTACACACATTCTGCATACCTAGACGCCGCGTGACATCGATCTTGAACAAATTGAACGTAATCCGTACACTTGATCCAACTTATTTTTTTATTTGCAATTAATAGTTCAAAATTGTTTTCTGAAGTATGTAAAATATAAATAAATAGATAGTTTTGTTATTTTTATTTACTTTTAACCCTATTACCTAATATTAGTCTTGTTGACCTGTATGACGTTGAAGTGGTACTTATCGATAACAGGACTGTCGATGTTTTTATTTTGTCAATCACTTACAAGAAACCGTTCGTGCTAGAAAAATATCTAGGTATATTCATGACTGTCTGAAATTGTTTATTCTTGAGTCATTATTTGTACAGCCTGACCTGAAATAAATTCACAATATATATAAATATGTGTAAGGTTTAAAAGTACAAGTGTTGACCGAGAAATGATTTACATTTAATAAAACAAAAAAAAATTGTCTTAAATGTAATACCTATCATAATACTGGGAAGGTGAGATGGTGGTTAGTAGAAAATTGGGTTTAGATTACAAACCTTAGCCTTAGACTGTCTCAATATTATCTCAACATGAATATTTTTAGATGAGAAATAAGTGTGGGTTTGTTTTTCTTGTTCTAAATCTTCAGGCAATAGTGAAACATAAAATTGTTATCAATATTTTTTGATAGCCCATTGATGGGCTACAGGAGATCCTAACCTCTATTATCCTTTAAACACTTAAGCAAGTCATGCAGTTGAGGTTCATATTACAGTTCATTTACAACTTGTAGGTGGTGGAGTCATATACAATAGGACGGGAACAGTTTGGCATGGAGAAGGAGTTCATCATTGAGGTGGTACAGAACTGCCCAAACCCGGCTTGCCGGTACTACAAGAACCAACTAGAGATGACCCAGAAGTCTATCCAGCAGCACCTTTCACAACAGCCTACTTATATTCCAGGTATGTTTACACAATTACATGTAACAACATTTTTGAAACTGGTTTAAGATTATGTTTCTCTTAGATTTCAAAAATGTTTATGGAATTAAATGGAATACCTAACGCCCCACCGGCCACGGTCATTACAAAACATACAGGCTGCCCCATTTTGCCATACATTGGAGAGCAAGTATCTAAAACACTTAGGTTACTGAAACTATACAATTTGTTTATTTTTGAAACAATACAAACTGCATTAAAAGAAGTTTAAATAATCACCTGTCTGAACCGGGAATCGAACCCGCTAATGAAGCCCTCAATTGTAAGAATTAATTCCTATTATCTATCGATCAAGGTGTTAAATTAGAAATTTAGAAAATTATGATTATTTTTCTGGATTAGTTAGATATATAACGTTTAAAGGTGTAATTCAGTAAAGCAAATATAATTTGTATAATGGATGGTCCATAGAACCGATTTGACCAAATAACATTAGGTATATTGAGACATTTGAGACATTATAAATATTATCCCTTTATAAGGCCCCTTGACTGAGACATATATGGTAACGCAGAATTCGTTGCAGCTATAAGAAGCCTACATTTCAAAGCCTATTATAACAGCAAGTTAAATTTCCAACAAGTACAAGCGACATTGTGCCATAACATTAAGACAGTTTCGTTGAATTTCCGAGTGAGCATATATCGCCTCTGCCTTGTAAAGGGTTATGGAAATTCGACTAAGAAGCCTCATTGAGTATTAGGACTTTAAAAAAAAAACTCTGGCTGAGGTGTGATTGTGCGCAGAGTCGGGCGCGGCGAATCTGGCGGACAGCCAGGCGGTGGAGCGGCTGCTGCGCGGCTCGGCGCTGCAGGACTACCAGCTGCCGCTGGCGCCTCACCTCGCCGCCCTCAGTGAGTTGCTATGTAAACATCTAAATTTTCATTTTTTTATTATTTTATAACTACATTGTCTATGGCTTCCGCTGCCGCGGTCTATATTCAATTATTTGCGAAATAAAACAGTCAAAAACTGATTTCATCGCGTATGATGAATTCAAATCTACTTATATGTATATCACGAACGCTACTCAGTGTTCGAAAAGTCGGGATGTACTTTAAATTTCTTATACATGATATATTTCGTTGTTATCCGTTAGTTGTAGCGACCTCCCTTGTTTTTGAACTGTATTTTTAAAAATCGTCTTGAAATATCGCGCATAGTATAAAACAGGTAAGCGTAAAGACTTTATTTGTTTTGATACTATGTATTGATTTTGGAATACTATGTATAAATGTTAAACTTGTAATCTTATTTTTGCACGGATCTACCAACATTAAACTGCTCATAACGGCTGCTTATTTTTGATATTTGACGCTAGAAATTTAGTTTTAGACGCGCGCTTACTATTAAGCTAAGTCTAGCAAGTAGGGCGATATTTATGCAGCAGTACGATGTAAAATGAGGCAGAAACACCACCTATATATTTTATTTACCAAAATAGTCAGTAGTGTCTATGTTTCAACTGTGTAATATTTTGCGTAATTCAGCGGGTCTAACGTCCGAAAAGCCAGACCGGCGGTCGCAGGCGCAAGACAAACTGTCCCAGCACCAGCAGCTCCTGATGCACCAGTCCCGCTCGCTGCACCAGGACAAGTACAGCCGCCAGCACTCCGGGTCCTCTTCGGAGACGAAGAAGCACCACTATACGGATGAGCATAAGCTCACTGATTTTCTTAGGTCGGTTCTTCCAATATGTCTTCTTGTACAGATTCGTTTTGTTTGGAGCTGGCCAATCTTTGAGGGTTTAGCAGTAAAACCCTCGAACTCTAGTCGAAAACGACGAACTAAAGCTCGAGAAAATGGTTCTTTGTAATAAGATCTTCACGTACCTACGTCATGCATAATTATATTTGAAAAATAAAATAAAAAATGATATACTTGTAGACCATACTCATAAGGTTTTGTTTGTAAAAGCTTTACATATTTTGGCTTAAAAGGGGTTGCTGCGCTCGGCCATTTATATGTAGGTACTCGGCCGGCAACCCGTTACTTCCCGGCCTCTGTAGTAATGTAGAATTTTCATACAATCCTTCCAGAGCGAACCTAGAAAGCTTGGAGTCGCTATCGGGTGGCAGCGCGGCAAGTGCGGCGAGTGCAGCAGCGGCGGCGGCGGCGGCGGGCGGCGGGCAGGAGCGCGTGGTGCGCGCCTTCGCCGAGCTGGCGCGCAACCTGCAGCGCATGCGGCCCTGCGTGCGCCCCGCCATGTGCAAGCCCTACGGCAAGCAGTCCGAGCAGCTGCAGAAGAGTGAGTACACTGTCGGGCAGCGCGGCGGCGGCGGGCAGGAGCGCGTGGTGCGCGCCTTCGCCGAGCTGGCGCGCAACCTGCAGCGCATGCGGCCCTGCGTGCGCCCGCCATGTGCAAGCCCTACGGCAAGCAGTCCGAGCAGCTGCAGAAGAGTGAGTACACTGTCGGGCAGCGCGGCGGCGGCGGGCAGGAGCGCGTGGTGCGCGCCTTCGCCGAGCTGGCGCGCAACCTGCAGCGCATGCGGCCCTGCGTGCGCCCCGCCATGTGCAAGCCCTACGGCAAGCAGTCCGAGCAGCTGCAGAAGAGTGAGTACACTGTCGGGCAGCGCGGCGGCGGCGGGCAGGAGCGCGTGGTGCGCGCCTTCGCCGAGCTGGCGCGCAACCTGCAGCGCATGCGGCCCTGCGTGCGCCCCGCCATGTGCAAGCCCTACGGCAAGCAGTCCGAGCAGCTGCAGAAGAGTGAGTACACTGTCGGGCAGCGCGGCGGCGGCGGGCAGGAGCGCGTGGTGCGCGCCTTCGCCGAGCTGGCGCGCAACCTGCAGCGCATGCGGCCCTGCGTGCGCCCCGCCATGTGCAAGCCCTACGGCAAGCAGTCCGAGCAGCTGCAGAAGAGTGAGTACACTGTCGGGCAGCGCGGCGGCGGCGGGCAGGAGAGCGTGGTGCGCGCCTTCGCCGAGCTGGCGCGCAACCTGCAGCGCATGCGGCCCTGCGTGCGCCCCGCCATGTGCAAGCCCTACGGCAAGCAGTCCGAGCAGCTGCAGAAGAGTGAGTACACTGTCGGGCAGCGCGGCGGCGGCGGGCAGGAGCGCGTGGTGCGCGCCTTCGCCGAGCTGGCGCGCAACCTGCAGCGCATGCGGCCCTGCGTGCGCCCCGCCATGTGCAAGCCCTACGGCAAGCAGTCCGAGCAGCTGCAGAAGAGTGAGTACACTGTCGGGCAGCGCGGCGGCGGCGGGCAGGAGCGCGTGGTGCGCGCCTTCGCCGAGCTGGCGCGCAACCTGCAGCGCATGCGGCCCTGCGTGCGCCCCGCCATGTGCAAGCCCTACGGCAAGCAGTCCGAGCAGCTGCAGAAGAGTGAGTACACTGTCGGGCAGCGCGGCGGCGGCGGGCAGGAGCGCGTGGTGCGCGCCTTCGCCGAGCTGGCGCGCAACCTGCAGCGCATGTGGCCCTGCGTGCGCCCCGCCATGTGCAAGCCCTACGGCAAGCAGTCCGAGCAGCTGCAGAAGAGTGAGTACACTGTCGGGCAGCGCGGCGGCGGCGGGCAGGAGCGCGTGGTGCGCGCCTTCGCCGAGCTGGCGCGCAACCTGCAGCGCATGCGGCCCTGCGTGCGCCCCGCCATGTGCAAGCCCTACGGCAAGCAGTCCGAGCAGCTGCAGAAGAGTGAGTACACTGTCGGGCAGCGCGGCGGCGGCGGGCAGGAGCGCGTGGTGCGCGCCTTCGCCGAGCTGGCGCGCAACCTGCAGCGCATGCGGCCCTGCGTGCGCCCCGCCATGTGCAAGCCCTACGGCAAGCAGTCCGAGCAGCTGCAGAAGAGTGAGTACACTGTCGGGCAGCGCGGCGGCGGCGGGCAGGAGCGCGTGGTGCGCGCCTTCGCCGAGCTGGCGCGCAACCTGCAGCGCATGCGGCCCTGCGTGCGCCCCGCCATGTGCAAGCCCTACGGCAAGCAGTCCGAGCAGCTGCAGAAGAGTGAGTACACTGTCGGGCAGCGCGGCGGCGGCGGGCAGGAGCGCGTGGTGCGCGCCTTCGCCGAGCTGGCGCGCAACCTGCAGCGCATGCGGCCCTGCGTGCGCCCCGCCATGTGCAAGCCCTACGGCAAGCAGTCCGAGCAGCTGCAGAAGAGTGAGTACACTGTCGGGCAGCGCGGCGGCGGCGGGCAGGAGCGCGTGGTGCGCGCCTTCGCCGAGCTGGCGCGCAACCTGCAGCGCATGCGGCCCTGCGTGCGCCCCGCCATGTGCAAGCCCTACGGCAAGCAGTCCGAGCAGCTGCAGAAGAGTGAGTACACTGTCGGGCAGCGCGGCGGCGGCGGGCAGGAGCGCGTGGTGCGCGCCTTCGCCGAGCTGGCGCGCAACCTGCAGCGCATGCGGCCCTGCGTGCGCCCCGCCATGTGCAAGCCCTACGGCAAGCAGTCCGAGCAGCTGCAGAAGAGTGAGTACACTGTCGGGCAGCGCGGCGGCGGCGGGCAGGAGCGCGTGGTGCGCGCCTTCGCCGAGCTGGCGCGCAACCTGCAGCGCATGCGGCCCTGCGTGCGCCCCGCCATGTGCAAGCCCTACGGCAAGCAGTCCGAGCAGCTGCAGAAGAGTGAGTACACTGTCGGGCAGCGCGGCGGCGGCGGGCAGTTATGGAGAATGGAAAAAAGAGTACCTTTCAGTTCAGACCTACGCTTATTTGTATGAAATTTAATTAACGACCTCTCATCTATCCAAACCCGCAATGAGATACTTCGCAGCCTATTGTAAGTTAGATAAATGTTAGAGACAGAACCTCGACGTGAAAAGGGGTCGCTAGCCTCGTAACAACATACTCTGCCGGTAACCCCTTACTTCTCGGCCTCTGTAGAAATGTATGAACATGAAGTATTGGCATGGTCGCTGGTTGGAGGTTTCGGATGATATTCATTGACATGGTTGACTACAACCGTTGGTTGTTTTACTATGTAATGTACGTATGTATGAGAAAAATGAGCCCTGGCACGTCCAGATCTGGAAGAATCATATTTATTCTGTTATTTGATGTCCCTACATATTTGATCTCCAAGTCCAGTCAGCGACAGAAGTTGCCAATCGGGCCAGGTATTCAGAATAATCTTGACGCGCTCTTATATTCTTTAGTATAAAGTCATGTTAAGGTAATTTTGAACCCTTCTTCCGCTTAGCAAGTTCTGCTCAAGCTGACTGTACTTACTTGGAGATCAAATATGTAGGGACATCAAATAGCAGAATATATATGAGATGGAAAGTGTATTACAGGATACCTAGGGTAGAGTACGTTACGATACAATTTGCCCAAATATTTACTCAATTTTTGTGGAACACAAACTTATTATAAAACTTGTCATAAAGCAGTATATTCAAATATTGATAAATAGTAAAACAACCAACGGTTGTAGTCACCTATCATCATCAGCATAATCATCATTTCAGCCGAAGAACCTCCACCAACGACAGCGACATCAAATAGCAGAATAAATATGAGATGAAAAGTTGTTTGGGACAACGTTTTCTGCGATCAACAAATGACATGCGATGTGTACTTGTTGCAGTTCTGTTGGACACCATTCAGCTAGTGCAGTCGCTGCGCAGCTACCTGCCGCCGCCGCACATCCAGGTCACCTCGTGGAAGAACGACGACAAACTACGGTAGCTATTGTGGCATCATAACTATGACGACCGGTGTGGCCTAGTCGGTAGTGACCCTGCCTATGAAGCCAATGGGTTCGAATCCCAGTCGGGGCATTTAGTTTTGTGATGAGCACAGGTATTTGTTCCTGAGTTATGGGTGTTTTCTATTTAAGTATTTGTAAATTATCTATCATATAAATACTTAAATAGAAAACACCCTTTAGTATTTATATGTATCTATCTTGCCGTGTGATGCCGGCTGACTAGAATAGCACTACCCCATCTCCTCCCGCGTCTGTCGAAACTTAATCTACAGCCACTGCGGTCGCCAACCCGCCTGCCAAGCGTGGCGACTATGGCAACTACCCCCAAGATGATACAAGTCATATTTGTGGGAAGCCTATGTCCAGCAGTGGACTGCACACGGCTGAAATGTATGTATGATGTATGTATCTATCTATTATATATATCGTCGTCTAGTACCTACAACACAAGCCTTACTGAGCTTACTTTAGGACTATGTCGATTTGTGTAAGATTGTCCCGAAAATATTTATTTATTATTATTTATTAACTGTTATTGAAAGGTCCTAGTCATATTTCTATATCAAATCGACACTTACATGGACTGTCCAATGAAAATGTTTGTTAGTTTTAAGAGAATATAATACGCTAATATCTATTCTCACAAAAATAAAAGCATCATATTTTTTATTTCATCTGTTTACGTTCCGAAGAACTATACATTAAAAATCAAAAACCGTTGTGGTATTAGAATATTGACATTCAGCACAATTATACATAAAGAACACACATTTAACTATAATAATGATGCCATAGAAATCTATCTATCGCCTTTGTAAAATATATTGGATCTTTACGCATCAGAAATGATGTCATTCGCAGCAGAACCATAGTAACGATATTAGTCCTCCGGGTCGCTAAACTTAAGTGGCAGTGGGCGGGGCACATTGCACGTGAACAAATGGCGATCACGTACCGGAAGGACCAGCGTGGGTGGACCGCCCACAAGGTACACCGACAACATTATAAAGCTCGTGGTTGGTGCAAAACCGGCCGCTTTGAGGGAAGCCCTATGTCCAACAGTGGACGTTCTTCTGCTGATATGATGATGATGATGATGATGATGATGACATCGGAATCTAAGTTTGCCGTGAACTTCGTAATCAATAAATAACTACTGAAATATGCAAATAATGATTATTAATTTGTCATTCTTAGTCAGTCGTCAGGATAGCCAAAACTCCCTAACGTAGGTATTATTCTATAAGGTTAACTTCTCAAATTACATACGGAAATTTACTTCAACAAACCCAATTTCCTCGATAAATATTACGATGGCTCAGAAAATAAAACGGACATTAAATTAACACATATTAATAGTATTATTTTAAATTTCAGTTCTAACAACATGGAGGAGATCGAAAATCGCAAGATAGTGAGCGGAAACTAACCCTTAGTGAGCCTGCGGCCGAGCGCCTCGGGGCACTCGCTCGCTCCACTCGGTATTCTAATCTAACTACTTTTCACATATTTATTGCAGCCGGACTCTGCCTCCACGCATACGTTTTGCGAATATTCACAATGAACATTGATCTAAAATGTATGAACAATTTCCTATATGGGCACCATATTCATTAGATGAAGATAATTTGGCTGACTTTTCAAACTCTTTATTGGCAGATTAGGGTGATTCGCTAGTAACTGGCCATCCTCGGATAACTGGCCCCATAATAAAAAAATAACTCTTTTCTCGCCGATTTGAATTCATATTATTGTTAGGTGGCCAGTTATTGAAGGGTGGCCAGTGACTAGCCAATGACCCTGATCTGTCAATAATAGAGTTTGGAAAGTCAGCCAAATTATCTTCATCTAATGAATATGGTATGGTGCCCCATTAGAAAATGTATTCTATTTATAGATGTACCGAATTCATTTTCAGTGTACGGTGCCCAGTTATTGGCGATTTACCCTATTTATAAATAAGTGGGCAGTACCTGGGCCATTTTATTTAAAGTTGTATACTCCACTTTTCACACTTTGTACACATTTCTCTTATCGGGCTCTAAAGAACTCATGATTCTGAGTAGAAATCACACAAAATAATCCAAATAAAAAAAAGGTTAAGTATACAACTTAATAAAAAAATAAAATGGCCCACCTACACCCATACAACTTAATGGTAACAAAACTAATAAGTTGTTCGAAATTACGCGAAATTTACAGCATTTTCGTAATAATTAAATGGTTTTTGTGATAAACAGTTTAATCATTAATTTAATAATGCCGGCCTCGTCTAGTTGTCGCCATTATCTTGTGGATCTGTCAGTGGTAACAAAGAGTCCGGTTCATTTTCAATTCTGCATCTATTCATACACGAATATAGAAAGCTCCAAATAGTGATGGAGTAGGTAGGTACTTTTGTATGGTATTTTATATTGTGGTATCTTGGAGTTTTCTATATTAGGGTAGCCTACAATCTTACATGTATTTCTGAACGCCTACACATGTAGTGAGAAATTATTTTCCTTCGTAAAAACTTGGATCTATATCGGAATATGATGACACCCGCACTGTCTATCAATGATCGTATTAAATGACATGTGACATTAAACTATCGTATAAAAAAATATTTTGAAACAATAGTATAATTGGTAATTTCACATTATTTACGTTTAATATTATTTGATAAAATTAATTACAAAATATAAAATTATTGTTGTATAAATGTATCATAATAAGTAATGCAAATTAGAAGTTATGTCTAATTAAATATGTAAAATCGTGTTTAAAAATTACTCTAAATCAGATATAGTACCATGGACTGGTATCCCTTTCAGATTGATAACGGGTTTCTGTTTTTTGCAAAGTTAGTGCACTATTGATAATATTTAGATGTAATAAGTAATAAGTACTTACAGATGAAAAGAAACGTTTTCTTTTTGTACGCTAGATGTTTCCGATCTCTTTTTACACGAGAACACGCTGCAATTCGGCATTTTCAGCTCCGATCATTCCGCTTGCACTGACGTTTGATGAATGGCGTTTGACAACTTTTTGACTAGTTTTTATAACGTCTATGACCGGCGGCCGAGTAATTTTGGCAGAGAGGAACGCCTGTTAATGGCTACTCCATATTGGTTATATCCTCCTAGTTGATTGACAGTTCGGCGGCCGTCGTATGTCGATCGAGATACGAGTTTTCCCGATGGAAAATATTTTTGCACTACATCTTTACATGTATTTTTAAACAGTTTCTACATGTGGAATGATGCAGCAGGAAAGTTGTAAAAAATATAGTTAGTCTGATTTATAATATTAGTATTGTGTTTACTTGCTGATCTACTGATCGCACAATATTGGGCATCCATGAAGTACATAGGTACAATCTGAGATGGAAAAATTAATAGACTTGATCCTTGAAGTCTTCTTATACATATTCTGATGTAGCGTGTGTTTTCTCAATGTGGCTTGCTCTTGAGGCCGGTTGTTGGGTGGTTGTAATTGTTCTCATTTTTATGAATCTTTTGCTATACTTTTGTTTTTATAAATTTTTTCCTTGCAAACCGTTATGGTTTACATCTTGTGTTATTTTATACATCTTAGTTTCTTTTTTACGTTCTTGTTAAATTTCTTTACCTGTTATTGTTCGTACACGTCGTGTATTCGGTTTATTGCTTTTGATGTTGAAATCTTTTTGCAGTTATTGATCCTGTTTCGTCCTTTTTAATTTGAATATATTATCGTAAGTGCATTATTTACACTGTGATAGTGGTGTAATAGGTATAGGCCTGAGCGAAGTCTTGACATGGTTATTAATATTTGTAAGTGAGTTTCAATAATTTTAACAAATTGTGTATAATCCAAGAGAATCAACAGATGCGTAAACTCTTAGAAATAATCGTGATACGAGTTTGGCAGATTGACTAATTACTAGATATGTTTTGTGGCGTCTAGATTTTGACAAACAATGGTAGAATAGTTCTATCAATATATTTCTCAAAATTTTGCCCGGCGGTCTCAAATAGGGGGAGCCCTGCTGTTCATACAGCGGCTGTATTCCCATTTTGAGACCACCGGACAAGTGGGTTCCCACTTAATTTCATCTGCAGAAAGGATAATAATAGAAATACATCGTACAACGCCACCTCATTTTGCTAACAATCTTGTACCACATTTTTCTAGACTGTGCGCATCTTATGAAATCAATATATCTCGGGGTAAATATAATCTCTATGTAAACATCACAGATATAATTATTTTCAACAATCGGGAGGTAATTGCCAAAAGCGTTTAAATAAGATAGATTTTTGGCGCTGACAACTATTATTTAATGGTATTTACACCAGTTTTTTTTAATTTAATTAGTGTACATGATTATGCTTTACATTATTTAAAATGACAAAAAAACATCATTTTTAAAATTTTATGACATATTTTTTTTTCGTCATATATTATCTAGTTACTTTAGGGGTATCGCTTTTTGGAATCGAAACCATGTTTATTTGTCGAGAGCTAGAAGTAATTATTGAAAGTAAAGTGGCCACGTCTTGTCTTGTGTGAGAAGAGGTATCTTATTGAAGACTGCATTTTTCATGTCGTTCGTAGCTAGCGTCGCTTGTGAATATAAGGTTAGGTTTGGTAAGTGTTCGGCTGCACACTGGCTATGGTTGGACCTCTGTAGTGCACTTACGGAATGGGCTGGTACAGAGGCTACCAAGATTGGCCACGTATTGTCAGCATGTTTTTGGATCCTTACCAAAGAGAACGGCCGTTTTTAAATATCACCATGGCCGTACAAAAAAGTGTCATGTCGGTATACACGGTCAAGTGTAAAAGCGGCCAGAGAGAGGCGTAAAACCTATAAAATAATCGTAGGAGTCTAGGTGGCGCTTTTGAGGTGCCTCATAATACATAAATGGGGCTGTACCTACCTATACAATGTACATCACTATCCAATCTTTCTTTCTTACTGATATTAAATAAAAATAATGTAACTTTGGCGGTTACATGCGGTGCAATATAGTGATGCAAGTGATCTGAGGGATTTTTGTCATTATGTATAGTGTTGCACGGGTTGTGGATAAGAAGCGCGTACATTCTGGTCGCTCAGAGGTTTGGGCCGCCCGAGTGTGCAGTAGGGTTAAGTACAATATGATAATAATGCAAGTTGCTATTTACTTCCAAAACATCACATATGTGCATTGAACTACATATGTTTGCTAGTGCAATAATTAGGCAAAGCCTACTTTAAGCATAAAATTTTGTATCCTAGTACGGTATGTTTATATTAGTGGATATATTGCAAATGCTGACTTTTCTTTTAGTTACATCACATGTATGATTATTGTAAAACTTTGTCTTAAATAATCAGCTTTTTGTTGGCAAGGTTGAGCATTAAATGAAATCTAGCCTTGAGTGCATTGAGCGATTCGGCTTTTTACAGTATATCGACACATCGGTTTTAGCGGTTTATCTTGCCTTACAATACGTGAGCTTATTTTCTTGTATTGTAATTTGCTGTTTAATATTTATTTCTCCAAATCTATTATTGAACTTATGTGTAGTTTTAATTTTATCCAGTTTTTTTGTACACTTGTACTAGTTTGCTAGTGTAAACGAGGCTATTAAGTTTGGTTCAGATTTGCTTTTTGTATAATTATGTAGTATTAAGTTGATATGACCGTTGTACACTGTTGAAAAGTATTAAAATTCAAAAGAATCTCACTCTGTATTAGAATTAAGCGTTCTAGTCAAAAATGGACTTCATTTTATGGTAAATTGGAATCTTCCTGTAACAAAAAAAAAACTAACTTCGTAGTGTTGAATGATTATTTTTTTGTAATTAATTTAGACTGATAGATAAAATGAAAGTGGTAATGTATTATTTGCTTTTTGATCACTCATTGTTTATACCGATCTCAGTCATTGTATGTCTGGACATGTTAACATTCAACACTGTCGTAGTACGGAGTTTTCAGAAAAAAATGTCGTCAATTTCGTCACAAAACTTACATGATTTAGCTTGTCACGCTAAATGAGTACAGTTTTTTCCGAAAACTCCCAGTGGGGGAACACTTGGTTGCGATATAAAAATGTAAAATAATCTTATCGGTTTTTTGGTATATTTGTTATTAGACCTAAAATTAACATTGAATTAAATGTGATTATATTAAAGAATAATAATAAAAATTGTTTGTTTTTACAACAAGTGGATGTTTGTAACTGTTTATTTCTTGTATGTATTATGTGTATGCATTTAGCCGTTAGTAAAACTTTCGAATTGGGGTTTTGTTTTTAACTATTCCGGTGAATGGTTTATTATGTTTTGGTTCTGCCATCGGTTATAATAGAAATATATCCCTTGCAAATAAAGGAACGTTTAAATGAAAATTATTTAAATTGGCATATTATTTCCTGTGATAGAATTTCGATCAAAATCAAATTTTGACATTTACATGCAATGAAATCTTAGTACTCGTTAATAGAGCATGTAAACTTTAAAATATAACATACATACTGTTTACTGTTGCAAGTTTTTGACGCGAGGTTATAAAAAAAAATCTTTACATTGCAACAACGGATTAGCAAGTTTTATTATCGAGTATTAAGTAGAGTATTACTTATTTTGGTTATATAATTTAATGACTAAACATTTGTTAAATTGATGTATCTTATATTTGGCCTTGCCATGTAATTTATTATTTGCAGACTATTTTTTTATCTTGTAAAAGTGGTAATATAGTGGATTGAGAAATCAGTGCTTAGTTATAAATAAAATTATTTGATTCAAAGTTTTTATTTTTATTTTTCATTCGCAAAAGATATACCGTTGCTTGTTACTGCTGAGTGACCCAAGGACGAGTCACTTTCCCTGGAGCAACTATCGTATACGGCTTGAATATCCATTCAGTAGATATGTTTTTTAAAAATGAAATTAAAATACTATGTTGCTTGCTCATAATTTAATTCATTCAAATTGAAAGCACCTTTTCCTTCCAACATTTGTAAGGAAGAAAATATTTAAATATTCATAATAGTTTTTTAGAATGCGAAAATTATTTCCAGAGTCCGGGATTTTCGTGGCACTTGAATTATCACACTGAGTTTTCATTTATTGATAATTATATTCCACACATGTATATCAACAGTATTAATACAACATTTAACCGAAGAATACACGTCGGTATAGTCAACAACCTATTTCAGTTTAAATCATTTTGGTGACTTTTCTATTGCATGTTCAATGCATTTAATGTCCATATATCATATTATAAATTAAATGTCCATTATAAAGTAATAATTTTAATTCTTACTACGATTATACAAGTGTGCTACGAATATTCCGGACTTCGGAAAAAATAAAAAGCGACAGACATATAAATTGGAAACATTTAAATAGTCAGACTTAGATACGATTTCGACTATATTAACACCATTTGGTTTCACATGTGGCATCATAGTCACAATAATATATTAGTTAATACCTTACTATGCTATGTATCACTACTTGCCATACAAAGTAGAAAAAGTAGTAAACATCTATAAAATATCTATTAAATTCAATGCATTTTATCACTTATAAATATTAAAATGTAGAATATAAAGAAACACCCATTCGATGACAAAAATGTGCGCTTGTTCGAGCCCAACCATCTTGGCCGAGTACATCAATATCTGCAGTATCCCAAAAATATGTCTAAAATGACTGGTCAACAGATTTAACCCTTTTCCAGGTCACACCAATCAGATGGTTTCCCCGTAAACCCTATATATTTTCCAAACAGTTACGTTTTTGTTTATATTTTTTGTCCTATCTAATATGAACCTCTATGTCAAATACTTAGGTTAAAATTAAATTGACACAACGCCTGGAAAAGGTAGGTAAGCTTATAATGTTTATTTAAGGTAACATCTTTTATGGTTCCTTGAATTACTTAGGTACTGGTTTTTAAGTAATATACGTATATTAGGTACTTCTATTTTCAACATTAATTTATTGAATGTTTATAATTAACGGGTTCATTTCTAAGCATGTTTTAGTTACCTTCTTGCTTCCATACGGGAGGAAAGTATTACAAACTTTATATAAATAAAAAACTGGTGACCGAAGAGCTGGCGGCTTCCTCGCACAACGTATCAGCATTGCGATACAACGCCAGCATCCTTGGTACAATGCCTCAAGGGCCTTTTTTAGATTTTATACTGTAACTAGTTAAGTACTTGTAGTTATCATAATAAGATTGTAATTTCTGTAAATAAACGTACCTATCCTTTCGAAAAAAATAAAAAACAAAGTAAAATGAACCAATAAAAAAATCCAGTACCTATACCAACAACTTTCATAAGTATATACTATAAATACAAAACATACCTTAACAATAATATAATATACTATAGTAGTTTAATATTGAACAGTTTTCAGTTCTCAAAAAATGTTAATGGAAAACAAGTAGCTACTTATTTTTACCTTTGGCAGTACTCCTTAACAATAACTTGTTTGTTTCTAGTGCCAAGTCAATATTCATATATATTAAGTGCATATTTTATTTAGGACAATCAGGACACAACATCGACTTCGTTGTATCTTATTATTCTGGACACAACATTTATAACAACACTTTACTGAAACTTCCAATACAGTTCTGAGGACTTCCACTTTACTAAAGACGGAGTCTTGGAGGCCGCTTGTGTAAATGCCCATAACCGTGTAACCTGTAACCCAAACTATATGAAAATTTAATTTTCAAGTCAAGTTTCAAGTTTCCTCGAGATCTGCCCGTCCCTCATTAATTTATATAGTTAGAAAAGAACGGGTAGCCTATGTCGCGAGATACTGTCGCGCCCTTCGTTTACGCCCTATACAGGGCATTTTCACTTAACCATATACGTTTTACGACCGGTTAGCAGTCGTCACGGTCAGTGTCAAACACATAGATTTTGTCACGAAACTGACAGATAGACGCGACATAAACATAATTCGTGATATAAGATGCAAGTTAATATCAAAATGCGCACCTAGGTATTATGATCGCATTAGTACTTACTATCGTAATGTAAAATTGCATTAAATTTGCGTTTTATATGTGAAACAGTAAATAGTTTAGCTTGCATCACAGGTTACACCGTTAGTTTTTATAAAACGGCTCCTTAGATTTAAGCTAAACAAAAAAGATTACTATAGATTTGTAACTTATAGAGAATTGAAGGAAAAGGCAGAGAATAGACCCGAATGGAAATTACTCCACCGACAAGAGCCAAGCTCTTAAATATATGATGATGATGAAAAAAGATTACAGAAAATTACTGATTATTGAAGGATTCCATACGTTACGAAGTACAATAATATTTAAAACATCACGTCATAACTAGCTTCTTGATCGAACCCACTTTGTTTCACAATCATTAAACTTAAGAAGACTGATGTACGGGCGTAGGCGTGAACACGTAGACCGAGTCGTCGAGCCAGTAGTAGGCCTGCGCGAAGTCTCCCTCGCAGAGGTACGGCACGCGCGCCCACGACAACAGCTCGAAGCCGCACTCTTCGAGCATGAACGCCACGAACGACTCCACCTGCTGCTCGAAGCGGGCGCCGGTGATCGGCAGACGCTCTTCTGGTTTGTGGTCGGGGGTTGCTGGAGGAAAAATGTTTTTCACTGTATGGGAATTTCACTATTGGACTACTCAGCTCGTCGACTAAAACTGGGACCACACTGTGAAGAGGCATATGACATTGTGTGGTTTAGGACAAGACTTTCCGTCGACAAGATTTGTGTCTTTGGCGTTCAAAAAGGGCTTTCTATATGGCTTTAAAAATTATTTTTCCTAACTAGTGCGTAAAAAGTGCACTTTTCGCGCGCTTCGCGTGCGTAAATTTCACTTTTTAAGGCACTTGCAATGAAAAATTAGGTTCGATACTCGTGTAAAAACTTCTTTAAGACTCGGGTGATTGTCACCCTCGTTTCACTCGGGCTCCAACGTTCACCCTTGTCGAAAAAAATTTTTTTACTAATATCGAAATGTACTATTATGTCTCTCGTTGCCATAATTGCGGTTCCCCCCTAGGTCTCACTTAAAACCACAGTTTTATGGCACCTAAAGACACTTAAACTATATGTCCTGTTCATATTTTTCGAAATCAAGTTGAGACTCGAGACTTTGTAGTCTCGAGGTGAAGAGGCTTATTGCTCACCTTCTACGTAGGGTTTGTAGGGCAGTACTAAGGCCAATAGGAGAATCCCTCCGGGGGCGAGTGAGGCGCGGGCTTGTAGCAGCATCGTCTTTGGTCGGCTGCAGCGGTCGATCAGGTTCATCATGCTCACGCATTCGAACTGCTGTCCGCGCCACCAGTTCTCCGTGTCCAGGATACTGAAAAAAAATCGAGTCTGGGATGTTATCATCGTAAAAAATAACTTAGCAGCTTGGGAGCTTAACGGTTGGAGTGGTCTATCGATGTGGATGCTATTTTACCAAAAGACAAAACTAAAAAACGGCATGCAAGGTGGAAAAAATAGCAAACAGTTCGTGATAACCATAATCCGCAGCCATAAGACAAAAACAACAAAGACGAAAATTGTATCATCATAATTAGCATATTGATTTCTTTTTTCGAAACTGCGAAATTTATAGGGAGTTTAGGTTAGATTAGGTTTGTTTTATTATAATACTGAAGAAACTATGTTTGGAAAAAAAAAACATTATGGAAATAATGAATTATGCCAAATTATGAGTTATGTTTATGTTTATGTTTTGACGACCGGTCTGGCCTAGTGGCCTGCCTATGAAGCCGATGGTCCTGGGTTCGAATCCCAGTCGAGGCATTTATGTGTGTGATAAGAACATATATTTGTTCCAGAGTCATGGGTGTTTTCTATGTATTTAAGTATTTATATGTATACAACACAAGCCTTACTGAGCTTACCGTAGGACTAGATCGATTTGTGTAAGATTGTCCTGAAATATTTATTTATTTTATGTGACCTTGTGGAACCCTATTGGATGCAGTCTACTAGAGATGCGATTTCGAACTCTTTAGGTTCTTATTAGACGCCTGTACCTTTACCATGAGTTGTGACATTGAGGTTTTCGATAAAGAGTATTCTAGCACTTGTACTATTCTAGCGCGAACGAGATGCACAGATAGTACACTCGATACTCGTTATCGAAAACCTCAAAGTCACATCTCATGGTAAGGGTACTGGGGACGATCTGTGCACGTAAAAAGCAGTTGTGATCGTCATGCTATAGACCAATGTAATATGATACTCACGTGTATCCTTTATTGCCGAGCGCCTTTCTCATGCTATTGGAGATCTCGGTGGCGTACCGCTGGTCGAAGAGCTGCGCGAAGCGGCGGCTGACCTCGCCGTCGCCGGCGCCGACGTCCACGATGGCGCCGCTCGGGGCCTCGTCCAGCAGAGTGCGCGCCTGCGCGGAGGACAGCACGAACATCGAGCCGCGGCCTAACCAACTGCGAACAACCATAGAGTCCATAAGTTACGGTTAGACTGTACATGAGTGATTGTATGTTTTTTTTTTATAATTTTACATAGAGCTATAAGTATGTACTTATAACTCGATAGGTACTTATAACTAATTAAATTTAACTTCTAACTAAGTAGCTTCAACTCGGTCACTGCTCAATCCGACAGGGTCACTGTCATCATCATGTCTTCGAAGCTGGAGGTTCGAAATACGAATACTGGTACTTTGGAGCGGTGGAACATGCGATTGCCAACCCGCCTGTCAAGCGTGGTGATCATGGCATTGAACATAAACCACTGCCTATGGCGATCTATGGTTAGATCTACGGGGGAGGCCTATGTCCAGCAGTCCCTGGCTGATAGGTATAGGTACTGGTACTCAGGGGCATATATTTATTTACAGACAAGTGCAAAAACATGGCTATATGTCGGTGAAATAAAGTCGTAGAATATTTCTGAACGGATGAAATCGCTCGACTGTATGAATACCATCGCCTAAATAGTAATTACGTACCCACTTATTTTTACAAGCTTTTCGCAGTTTGTAGCTAATTAAGTACCTACATGTATAAAATTGCGCTTCAAATATAAAAACAAAATACCCGACTGCACACTAAAAAAAGAGTAAAACAAGCCACACAATAATATTGATCAATCAAATGCTAAAAA
The DNA here is from genome assembly GCA_022674325.2 of Grapholita molesta. Classification (NCBI taxonomy): domain Eukaryota; kingdom Metazoa; phylum Arthropoda; class Insecta; order Lepidoptera; family Tortricidae; genus Grapholita; species Grapholita molesta. The sequence goes on from CP053132.2 coordinate 7,016,887, forward strand.
CTAATTATGTAATACCGTTTAAACAATACCTATATTAAAATACACTACAATATGTGTTCGTAATCGATAGTTAAATAAACAGAAACTTATTTTGAATACAAATTTACTGAATATAATTTATAAATGTTGATGGAAAGCATCGCAGGCGGGGACCAACAGAGGCTTATTTATAGTCATTTCGGTTGTGCACCATTTAGCAGAATTTTCGTTGGTGGCGGTCAAGGTGGTCCCCGCCTGCGATGCTTTCCATCAACATTTATAAATTATATTCAGTAAATTTGTATTCAAAATAAGTTTCTGTTTATTTAACTATCGATTACGAACACATATTGTAGTGTATTTTAATATAGGTATTGTTTAAACGGTATTACATAATTAGTTTTTAGCATTTGATTGATCAATATTATTGTGTGGCTTGTTTTACCTTTTTTAGTGTGCAGTCGGGTATTTTGTTTTAATAATAATTCTTTTATTTATAACTTTTTAGCTGTTTTTATTTAACGAAAATGTTGTAGATGTAGAAGACTATGTATATGTAAGTACCATTTTAAATTATTTCGACGACATTTGGCTTTAGATTACGAGTGATGTTACTCCGCAACATAAATTTACCGCCAATCTGGACTGTTTGTAGTGAAGTTAATTAATTAGAAAGAACGAATAAATTTAAAGAGAGAAACACGAAAGAAAAAGAACGAGTTATTTATACTTTATAAGTTTCGCGTCAGACGACGAAGTATCGAAAAAATCGCTATTTAGAGACGACCGTCAACGACGTGTGCCCTTATGCGTGTGCCCGCATTCGGGCTGTATACTCGAGCATATCCCCCTCCGCACCGCGCCGCGCGCCGCATGCCAGGCCACGCCCTATCTTTTTGCTTGCTAACGCATGAGTTGCTTTGCGTTGACGCAGAATTAACATGTTCCCGTGGGAATTTTGAGAAAAAACGTATCCTATATTAATTACTCCCGTGATTGAAATGAATCTAATGATACCGCATACATATTTTTGTTGTTTAAAGGGAAATTTAGAAAAAATATTATTATGTCTTTATCCCGTGGGACTTTTATGATAAAATGTATCCTATGACACTCCCGTAATCAAGACAAATCTAACGATACCTCATACATCAAAATCCATCAAGCCGTTTAGGCTACAGGAGGTCACAAAGGAACAGACATACATACATACTTACATACACTCCCTCAACATTACCCTCCCTCTTTGGCAGTCGGGTAAAAACACGCGGAGCATAAATATGTACTTTACTAGTAGAAGTTCAAGTGTTCATTTTATTTTCCGTCATACATAGGTACAGTAATGTTAACAGTACCTAAGTAAACTAGGAATCTACATATAAATTAATTTCGATAAAATTTAAAATCGTTTACGTTAACGAAACACTGGTTTTAGGTGCAAATAATGGAATGCAATAACTTTTCGTTGCACACTTAAAACATATACTACAGAGAGACAACAGGCAGTCTTATCACTGAGGAGCGATCTCTAATAATAATACCCAAATCTTAAAATGCTCATTTGGTAAGTAGTACACAACCAATGAGATTGTAGGTACAATTTTATTGATAGCTATCAAATTAGCTGTTAATATCAGCCTTTACAGAAAATAGCGTCAAAGTACAGGGTGTGCTCGCGTTCCTTACAGAAATCACATGCGATGCGCTATTACCGCCGCTATTTCAATGCAACTATAAATTTTCTTATCTAACTTAATTGTCGATAACAAACTTCGCCCGTTGCTGGAACCTTCTAATTTAGCTGAGGGATTAGGTGGGTACTTCCTTGAAAGCGATTTGTAGGCGAGTCGCCGCGCAGTCGAGCAACAATAGGGCAATTATCCACTACCGTTGGTCGTGTGGTGGTGGCCGTTCGAAGGTGGTTCGGGCCGCAATTACTGGGGATAAAACACAAAGCGGGCTGCGAGCTGCGGGGCTCGGCCGACTGCAAATTGTGCGCCCGCGGCGCTAGCCGGTGCTCGGCTCGGCCGACTGCGGCCAAGCCGAGTCCCCGACGTCTTCATCGCGCTCCGGGCGAGCGGCGAAAGTGGATAATGAGTAGTAAATCCCGCTCTCATTAGCTGAGAGCGAGCGTCGCGGCGATCGATACGAATTCGTCTTCGATGGGTAAAGGGATAATCGCACTCTGCCCAGCTCTGTTATTAGCCGTAGTACCATATATCACGCGCGGCATTATCCGCGGCCCCCGGCGTCCGCGCCGCAATTACTCGTACGGCGCAGCGCTCGGATCGGTCACAATACCCTATTAGGATAGCCTTATACGTGCCTACTTCAAGTTTCAGACTAACCGCACTAAGTTTTCTAGAAGACTAGGGTAATTGACATCTTCTGCACATAACAAGACATTACGCGTTTTTGGTAGCCACATAATTGTTGTGGAACTAGGAACAGTTAGCGGGTCCGGCGAGAACGACAAGACAAACGAAATCTTAGGTTAGATATGTCATGGGCCAGGCCACCAGGTACATTCCTTGGTATCTTACATTCCAGACTGGAGCCGAACAGTTCTCAGGGACTATTAAGCTTGTTTACTTGTAGGCAAATCTACAGACCTCACAGACTTCATACATATTACATACCAATTATAACGATATAGTGACTATATTCATGCAAGAGGGAAGGAAAAAAAAAGCGCTGGTGGCCTAGCGGTAAGAGCGTCCGACTTGCAATCCGGAGGTCGCAGGTTCAAATCCCGGCTTGTACCAATGAGTTTTTCGGAACTTATGTACGAAATATCATTTGTATTTACCAGTCGCTTTTCGGTGAAGGAAAACATCGTGAGGAAACCGGACTAATCCCAATAAGGCCAATAGTTTACCTTCTGGGTTGGAAGGTCAGATGGCAGTCGCTTTCGTAAAACTAGTGCCTACGCCAAATCCTGGGATTAGTTGCCAAGCGGACCCCAGGCTCCCAAGAGCCGTGGCAAAATGCCGGGACAACGCGAGGAAGATGATGATTCATGCAAGAGGGCTTGAACCTAGGTCTTGAAGTGTAGCTTATATTATAGTCTACGACAAAATAAATATGTGATAGGTTGTATATGTTGATTTGATTTCATTTGAAAACAGTAACAAGTTCTGTCTCGTTATATCATAAGTGGTAACAGTGGTGGTGGTGATAGTGTCACGTCGCAAGTTACGTCGTTGTCTCGGGTTACATTGTACAGTCAGTATCGATAGTAACGTATGAAACAACGCACCAAAAGTATCTGCCTCCTCATCCTGTGTATTTTTTTACAAATTACATATATATTTTCTACAGTTCGCATTTTAAAGTTTCTATCGCATTTCAACTGATAAACACGCAGAAATCTGCCTCTTTTTCTGAAGATACTTGTGGTGCGCTGTTTCATACGCTAGGTACTATTGATGCTGACTGTACCAACAAATTGATCGAGTCGTTATCGATAGTTGTGGATAATGTAGAAACTAGCAGCTGTCAAATCAATGGAGCCTATTAATCGTATAGGGAAAGCTTTTAGCTGAGCTGTATTAATAATGTTCTGTATTAAAATTGGGGCCATTTGAGGCTAACTGGGCAACATGAACGGGACTTAACCGCGTATATTAACTTTAAAATTTACCTCCGACGTTACGAAGACGACGTTGTCCTCGTGGTCTCGGATTAAGTCGTCGTTCAACGTCTAATGTGTACAAACCGTGAAAGTTTAAATCAGTATTAACTGGGCATACGTTTAGTAGTGCATAATTGCATATGTTGACATAGTCGCATGGGACTTTCATTTACCATATTAAGGAAGTTCCAACAGAACAAAACAAGTGAATTGGCGTTACAAGGAACTATACGCGAGCACGACTGCTGTTATTCCAATCGCAACCGAGTGTGAGCCATCGATAGTAGTAACCTGTTAAGCGCTGTTCCCAATTACTTTTTACGTACTCTAAAGTCTAAACCGGTTTAAATGGTGATACTCTCCTGCTGTAAGAGATGGACATACTGGACCAGGCCGAATACAAATAACTTCGTAAAAGTGGGCGAGTTTTGTTTTGGGCTCGAAGACAGTAATGCTAGTGTGAAAACCAAAAGAGGCACAATTACGATACAGTCAAGGTGTCGAGGCGGCCGGCGTCCTGACATAACCCTGCTCGGGTGCGGATTGATTGCTTTATTGTGCGGGCGGTGTTAGCGACGCGCGATCCATGATACATGAGGCGGCCGCGCAGCTAATGAGCGCCGACGCTCACCGCGTAATTGTCACCGTGCCGACCAATCTCCACAAATTCCGACCAAACCGACAAGCGCGATTGAGTCGCGCAAAAACGACGCGCGAATATGACGTCGCTTGTTACACCGCGCGCTGTGATTGATTTATTTGCAACGTAAACAGGCTGTGCGAGCCAAAGGGAGCCGTGGACACTAACATTAAACTACCCTAATGCAGCACGGTCGACGCACCATAACAGACTCGGATATAGACTTTAAAATTAAATCGCTTTCATTTTACAGAGCTGCAGAGCTCTATATCCCACTTAGAGTGCGTCTACATAAATACTAGTTAACTAGTACCGAGATATAGGTACCTACATAGATAGGTACTTGTTATATATATTTTACTAACTAATTGATTACGTTATAACATTGGACATATTAAAAAATAACGGGAAGGAATTTCTACATCCATTAATTACCTGATGACATAAAAATCCAGAACCATATGTAACTACATAATATGTAACCACTGATTGTTTATTTCAGCTTAAGACTATATTTATTTATAGTTTTTTTGACAAGTGATCGATTTGCTTTTGTAATTTTATTTTTATGTTTGCGTATTGTAAAATAATAAAATGAGGATACTATATGTAATAATAAAATGAGGATAGTATGTAGAGGCCTAACGGAGCCGATATTGTCTTAGAGACAAAAAAAAAGCTTAAGACTAAGTCCGAGATCCATAGCCGTCCGATATCCTTTGGGACAACGTACTCCGATGGATGCAGCTGAAAACTGTAGAGGCGTATGGGTAGTAGGTCGCAACACACTTGATATACTAGGATAGGTAGATCTATTTCAATAGAATGCGGTGGCTTGCAACAAGGAATCCGATGCGGTTATCGACGGAGGTGAGAGATGTGTCGCCGGCCGCGCGGGGCGGGGCGGGCGGTTCGTATCGCGATTGCATCGGAGAGCAAACAAGCGGGGGGGTGTCGGCCCGGGGCGCTCAAATCATATTACCCCCGGCCTCACACCACGCGCCACACACGTCATTTGTGCGTCGCTATGGCGACGGCCCGGGCCTTGCATGATATTAGTGTTCATCTCCGGCCGTTTAAAGTGACGCTGGCGAGCAAGGGAAATTAAAACCGATGCGGATCCGGAAGGTGCGATCGACTCGCGCGGTTCCCGCCCGGCAATTACACTTCGCTGCTGATGCGAACATATCAATTCTCACATTAAATTGATTTTCAGTTAAATCAGTATAATGTGTCTTCGAATTTAGTACACTCAGTTAAGGATAATGGGCAAAAAACCATTGGGACACAATAGAATCGTAACAATTTCACAAATATAGACTCAAACATTACATTTAGAAACATAATTATTACAGCCGAAAATGAAATGCACATGGACCCGTGTTCGGTACCATTTTATTAGGCCACCAATGTACAGTCGATGTCAAAGATCTGTTTACAATATTTCACCTTAGTCCAATGTAATAAGGTGCAAAAGTGTTCACATATCGTTGACGTCGACTGTACTAAGAAAGTGGACCAGATAACAGATAATAATGGAAATCGAAGATAATACCTACATAAGTTGGCACCCGGTCTTCTTTCTAAACTTAAGTCAAAGTTTTAGTTTTGTTACACCAACCTTGATACGAGTATCTCAAGAGAACATATATAAATGCTTACGAACCCTGCTAATATTAATAGATTTAACGTATATATATAAATTTCATTGCACCTTCAATATTTTGTATCTCTATATCAGCACATAAACCTACAGCTAGTTACGACAAAAACAAATAAAAGTCAAGATCGACGTCTTAAATCTGCTCTTAGTAGATATCTATCTACAAGCTACCCCTTCTTATTACCGAACCGGCATGCCGTCCCTTTTCAAGCGTCTCCTTATTTAATAAAACGTATATGAGAAATAATTACATACATACATTAGCTATGTACCTACATATAGCTAACCATATTAGGTCGTAATGTAATAGCAGCCCCTCCCCAATATATGTAGATAGGTACACATTTGCTTTGCTCAAAGACATTGTCGCTTTCAGGCACCTCATTAGAGCGCGTCCCATGTGAGCCTACCCCCCTCCCTCACCCCCACAGAGCGCCCCAGCCGTTAGTGCTCTTACACACACAAAGACGAGAGCAATTCTTTCTCCGAGCTCGCAAACTTGGCTGGATAATTACACTTAGATAAGACCCGTTCCTTTTAAGACGGGATATTTAAGGCAATAGTAGAAAGGAAAACAAATTGTTAAGCATATCAAAGAGCTAGAGGGACTGTTATGTCGTAACCTCCAAGCCCTTTGACGAACTCGGCTTCAGCTTCATAAATACACATATCTAACATTAAACAATAAAAAAAGTTTCAGCTATCAAGGTCCACAATAAAAATCAAGTCGGATAGCATATAATCGAACTGTAGCATCCCATCATATCCCCTACAGCTCTCGAGTAGCTATAAACAATAAAAAGTGGATAGTAAAATGTATAAACAATATGAGTACGGTTAAAACGTTTTAGTGTCAAGAGTGGGCCCATAAACCGTTGACACGCACCCGTAAAATATTAACGATAGCTACAAGAAAAATGACGACTATCACTGTACCGATTTTCGGTCGCGAGGACGCTACAAATAATGGCGGACTTGAATTTATACGCGGACCCGAATTGCCCCGATTGAATATTTTACCAGCCCACGATCCACCAAATCGCCCAACGATATTTTTCTATTTCGTCGTCCAATTTTACTATCAATTGCTTAGTTTCGCCTTAAACATTATTCGTGCGACAACACCATAGACTTGCCCCGAGGATATACTTGCCGCCTCCACTCTACGAGCGCTTTGCACGAACCTCTGAAAGTTTTCAATTGAAGAAGTGCGATTTGATCCCAATACATTTATGCTGTCGTGCGAAGGTTTACATGGGCAGCGAGTTATTTAGGTGTTTGGAGGTAATTAGTCCGGCTCAATAAGTTTATAATGGGAGTTGTTTCGAATTCCAAAGACGATCGTTTATGAAGATGAGTAGGCATGTATGTTTTACGGGCGGTCTACATTGTGAGCACAGTATGTGGTTGCTGACGGTAGGTAATATCTTAGCGTTTCGGGAACACAATAACCTTTAAAAGGTGTAAAAGCGTGGGCTCAATCTGAGTCCCAGTCTGACTTTAAAATAACTTCTCGGAGGCGAATGGTTTATTGCTTATTGAGTAGCTCTGACGAAATGCGCCTTCGACGATAAAACATGTCCGAAGCGGAATCTCAGTCAATATCACAATATACGCAGCGACATTGAAATTATCGCTTAGTGGGAGGCGCGCGTCGTCGGCGGCGTCCGGTCGGCCGATGAGGTTGGCGAAAGTAAAACAAAATGAAAATCGTCGGAACAATGAGTATTGTCGCGGGCTGCGATGGCGCGCGGGCGCGGGCGCAGCGGCGGCAGCGGGAGCGGGCGCGCGCGGGCGCGGGGCTCGTTAGCGGTAGGCGCGCCATTGGCCGCCGCGCGGTGGGCGGGGCGCGCGACAAACTGCGCGCACGCAAATAGCGCACCCGCACACAAATTAAAACAATAAAATGAAAGTAATAAAACAAAGTGAGCACCGTCGAGCATCCACTATCGAAAGGCTTAATGGCCGGGCGGGGGCGGCGGCGATTCGATTTATTGAGCGACGCGCTTTCATCTCTCCATCGTAGCCAAATTTGGTGGAGCGACCGTACCTTGTTATCCAAATATTAATACATAATTGGCAAAAGTACGAAATTTACGAATGCATAGTATGCATACCGCTACCTACTACTTCTACTTATAGCTTATTTGTAGGTAGATCGATTAGTTAACTACTGTGCCGAGCAAACCATCATAAGAACTTGATAATCCGATATCAATGTATGCTTATCAAAGACGCGAGGCTACTATCGTGTGCAACACTTTACAAACGTAAACCCCATCGCCTGGTGGGAAGTGCGAGGGGTTGAAGTGCGTGTCGCGGACAGTGGGTCAGCTGGAGCACGTGAAGTGCGTGAGCTCGGGGGACCGCCGGTCAAGGTTAAGCCCGACCGCGCGTTGCCTTGTACGGAACACTCGATACACTTCGCTACCAAAACAAATATAAAACCTACTAGTTTAAAGCCCCATGAATGAGATGAATCCCAAAATAAATATCTTGATTGTAGTAAAATCTTATTATAGAGTACTAACTACTACTATGATTGTAGTAAAATCTTATTATAGAGTACTAACTAGAGTACTAATCTATTTACTTATCTAACTACTTAATCAATAAATTCTTATTTACCTAAAAAGATTTCTCTGTTGGGAATTTTATGAAAAATACCCCAGGACCGCTCTCTGAGCCATACGAGACGACATGTGAGAATTTTACATTCAGAGCGACTGTACCTATAGTTTGTGTTTTATATATCCATTTAATAACGTAAAGTTACCTATAAAATTAAGCTGCTCACCTATCACTTGTGTTGTATTGTACTGATGCTTTGACTTAATTAGGTACCTACTCTACATTATTTAACCCTTAATTTGGCATTGTACTGCCGGATGTACATTATTGGACTATCTTTGTGCATTTTTTTTATGATTTCAATGTTCCTGCCGAGGCTGGAATGCACTTTTTTTTGCCAAATTAAGGGTTAACATAACGTGCAATTATACAAGCTCTCTTTCAGGTTCCTAGTAACCTAGGTCGTTTGTGACTAAGCTCTAAAACTAAAACCAAGTGACCCAACCACCTACCCGGTAGCCGGAGTAGGAAACGGCCGAGCTGGCGCGTAACGAATGTCGTCTCATTTACTAATGTGTCACATGCAGGCGGCGTTGTTTCTCAGACCCCCCCCCCAGGGCCGGGGGGCAGGGGTGGGGGGAGATGACCAATGGCGCCGCGACGCCACCCGCCGACGATGCAGCCTTAATTACGACGCTGATATCTGCCAGATATGAGACCCGGCCATCGTGGGAGGGAGTCCGGGTTCACCTACTCGGGTAGCTTATATTTATAACCTTCACCCATACCTACTTGGAAAATATCAAAATATTGGTTTAACATCTCTCAATGCATAAAATTACGACGGTAAAAAATACTTAAATTCCCTTCTGCGTAGTATGGATTAGTGAATTGAGTAAACATTTCTATCTGAGGTAATACGATTTATTTCTAATTTTAGGTTCTCTAAAAACGTTGGCTATGTGTGAGATACGAGTATACCTAAGCTTTGGCTCTAAGTTTCTACTACCAATGGTGAGTGACCAGATTTTTCTATCCTCCCTCCCTCCTTCCTCTTTCATCAAGTGTGGTTTAAGACAGTTTAGACGAAACCTATACCAATCAACGAAAAGCAAAGGGTTTTTTACTCGATACTAGCTACAACGACCGAAGGAGAACTCCTTGTAGCAATTCAAAGTCAATTTCAATGCGTTATTGGTTCGGACACATGATAAAACAGGAAGAGACTGCGAGTCTCAAACACCTTCACCATAAAACGAGACGTCCGCATCATCGCGGCGCAGTTACAACGGCTTTAACCCTACTAGCTACGACTTGAGCCTACGTAGTTGACGCAACATTGACGTTGTTCACAACACCATTGTCAATAACCTCGTGATTATTATGATTAGTAATATTAGAGTAAGTGCTTATACAATATTTTGAAGTGTATGATTTAACTTTTGAGAACTGGCTGCATCATAACGCAAAACGAATTCGCTGTATGACAGTTATTAACTTTAATAGTCAATCAATGTTTTGCAAAAATAAACTAGATAGTTCTCCGGTGACGTTGCAAATTGTCTTAAAAGTAGCTAAACGCACATGTGAAATTTTCAGAGCAATGTACCCAAAAACTCTTTATCTATAGCTCTATCGCTATGCTTAAATGCTTGTAGCAAGAATATTTTAGTGATAAATACGAATCAGGTAGTATTTAGTTGATCCCTAAAACACGTTCCAAAGTCCAAATCACGCTTTATCATTAAAAAAGTCTTATGCCGCTCCAGCCACCTCATTAACCGGGTGGGGTCTCATCTCGCTGCATACTCGCGGCTGCGCGCGCAAACAAATTAAAACCTAAGACGCGCCCTAATCAATAGCGGACTCGCCGCGAAGCCGAATTAACTCGGCCGAATGAAAAAATGAAGAAAATTATATTCGCGCGAGACCCCAAACCCTCCCCGCCGCCCGAGGAAATTGCTTTTCTTTCAGCGGGCGCACACACGCGCGCCGCGCCCCGCGCTCCTTGCAACCCTTCACACACTTACGACGCATTACAATTTCTTGTTGCTTATTTTATTTAAAGTATGACAATAAGCTTAAAAAACTATTAGCATAAAAGTCATACAAGACGTAAGTATATGGACACTTTATAAGTCGCTAGCGTACCTAATTGTTATTGAAATGGAAAATCGCTTTGTGTAAATGTGACATAATTTCTGAAATTCCTAAGCTGAGCTTGTTTGTAAACAGTATATACAAATGAACTGAAATGGAACAATGAACGCATACCGTTCATGGTGTATATTTAGGGACCTACCAGTAATACAAAATTACTTTTAAATAGCATCCATGCTCGAAAAAGCAAAAAGCATGTGTCGCGTCACAGCAGAAGCCGCGGCCGCGAGCACAGGCAGACTCGCGGAGGGTTGGCGAGGCTCCGTCGACACGCGCAATATTATAATTTACGTTGGGCCGTATATCGAGGTGTAAGTAGGTGCTCACCTGGCCTCGCGCGCGCCAGCCCCCGGCTCCGCTAAATCTGAGCTTTATACGTTCACTTGACGCGGAGAGCGATATTAGTTTCGAGCAAACTCCTTCCCTACTACAATATTTATTAACTCGCTTGTTATCTTTTGCCTTTTTAAGGAAATATGCAGCTGCTGTGATTTTAATATTTAAGACTTTATAAAGCTAACATGACGTCTTGAGTATCAGATGGGTCGGTTATATTTTCTGTGCTTTTTGTTAAATTTATAGGTATTTGAATCAAAACATGTACCTAAGGTAAAGTGTCTACCTACAGTACCTACTTAAAATTCGTGTTATGGCCGTAAGGAAAATATATGCCCAGGTTTGGGCACTTTATTTTCGGGCAGTGTTTCTTTTCGTGGAAAACGTAAGCTTTTCTTTCATTTACGCCGCGTAATGTTCACGAGCGGGAAACGTTACTGTAATACAGAGCGCAATCAGAGCACCTCCGCGGCAACAATAGGTACAAAGGGCGTCGTACCTAAGCCAGGAAAAGCCAGTTTCATTAAACGAACGCTTTCCTAATCTGGCCGGGCAGCTTCCCACCCAATTAACGCGTAGGCGATGAGCCCGCCCCGGCGCCGGCCAATGGCGGCCTTGCGGGGATTAATTAAGAAACTTCCCGTCCACTCGCCCCCTCCCGCACCCCTTCCTCACACCCCGCGGAGTCTGCGGACACGCCCGGAAAACTAACCACCTAATGAGGGGAGATGACCTCACGTGCTTGTGTGCTTTGTCTATCTATGTACGTCTTGTTTGTACATTTATGTGTGCTCTTTTGTGCGGTGCGCCGGCATGTGAGCGCTTTGTTGTACATTATCTACCTCGAGACGTCGTTAGCCGGGAGCCTCGGCAAACACACGCTGCCAATTCCACCTGTAATTATATTGGGATTTCCACAATTGATCCATCAAGCTAATTGTTTATCTGCTTTTAACTAAATTAAGAATGTCGTTCGCTTTTCCGACATTTTTATGGCCCAGGAGACTCAACCCTTATGGCAGGGAAGTAGGTCAACCGTCGTCAAATGTAATTAAGTTTCAATCGGAGTCCTGAGCATAAACCGGCAATATAAGTTTCTAGCTGCCAGCCCACTGCGGCACTCGGTCGTGCTGAGGTACGACTATCTTCTTAGGGTGCCAATTATTGGCACATCATCTTTAAGCCAGTGTCCTGTGCTACTGAACTTGCTGGTGCAGATACTGACTGAAACTAATTCACTAAGAAATGATTACGGATTCAAGACTTGTTTCATTTTTCAACCATCTCCCTTTGTAAAGTGTAAGTCACGACTGTACACGCGATTTTGATATCAATCTATTTATAAGCTGGGTTCCTTGTTAGCCAAATAACATGGTCAAACGCACCAGTTAACCCGAAAAAGCCCTCACCAGGTTCACATTCGTGTGCAGTACTGTGTTACCTGTCGGTTTCAACCGTGTGAGACAAGTGGTGGTGAATGAGGTCGCGGAAAGCCAGGAGTCGTTGTTTGCCGTCTGCCAACTACAACGGAGGCCGCGATGATTGAACATTCACATCTAGCCATAGCTAGAGATTCTCGCAATATTTATAATACATTATGCTTATGGTATAATCTCCTAGGTGCCTACAGTCACGTCAAGGGGTTGTGAATTTTGCCTACGTTCGTAACTTAGCCGTGTTACGAGAATCGGACCGGATACAAAATCGGGAGACATTACGCGGCTAAATTACGAACATTAGCAAGTGGCTCAACAATGGCTGTAGGTGCATACATACTCACGTAATTGTGCTTGTTTATGCTGTAGTCTACTTACATTATAAACTGACAAAGGGAGACTAAGGTAAGTCAGTGCAGAATAATATCAGCTAAATGCTAATATGACCAATTTACTCAAAAAACGATATTTTTAAATGTTGTGCATTACAGTAATTCCAGTCAGATTCTGAACGAAACTACCGCAGCTATATAGAACGATAAAGCGAAGCGAACTACACACGAAGTGATTTGCTAGGATTAGGTTAAACCCAAAGATCTCAAAAAGTTGGTGAAACGATTTGGGAAACATAGAACGGAACCTACATAATCAGAATCACGAAACACGATTGTTGTCAACTTTGTCCTTGAATATCCTACAATCCTGATATGAGCTTTATGTGATTTTATTTAAGAACGCCGAAATAAAGGTGTCATACACCTTTAAGTTTGTCTTTGGTTGTAGCAATAATGATTGACTAAAAAATCAACTCTAACAGGTATAAATCCTGTCGCCGTCAATAGTATATCATTCATGATATCAGTTAATGGCGAAGTCGCCATGGCGTCCCCGTAAGGCAGGGGACTCAATAACAAATAATCATAAATTATAGTTGACCAAAGACGAGATGGCGGGACGACATTGATATTTTTTGTAGAGACTGGTGAGAATACGCATTCTAATTTGATGAAGTGGCAGAATAGAGGGGATGTTTTTTCATCACACAGCAGTAGGACACAAACTTGGGTAAGTAATGTAGTAATAGTGTAATTTGACAAGGTTAAGTCTGCGTTGAGATCCTAGACTAAGCTTACTCCACATTTAGGAGCCACGCCACATTTAGCTGCCGTGTGATGCCGGCTGACATAGCACCACCCCATCTTCTCCCGCGGGTGTTGTAAGAGGCGACAAAGGGAAAAATCCTACGGACGGGCAGCAGCGTCCGTCAAAACCCGATCTACAGCTACTGCGATCGCCAACCAGCCTGCCAAGCGTTGCGACTATGGCAAATACCCCCACGATGATACAAGTCATATTTGTGGGAGGCCTATGTCCAGTCTATGGACTGCATACGGCTGAAATGTAGGAGATGAGACTCAACTGGCATCACGTAAATCGCATATGCATTTGTAAACAAGTAAGATGTTAAGTTTAATTTGTATAAGTGGACCTGAAGCCACGTTGGACACAAGCCAGACTCGGCGCGGACTGGAGTTGACAGCCATTATTTCAACCACGTGTATTCAACTCACATAAAACAACTTAACAGCTATGAAATGTTTACGATCCAATAATATCACTCTTATTATGGATATCTAATATATCGAACGCTATGTAGCCTCAGAATTGATATGCAGTTTCCCGAGGTCAGTCTTTTTTTCAGTACAGCCACTGAAAACTAGATATTGACCAGTCTCGGCCATCATCATCATCATATCAGCCAGAGGACGCAGCGGCTAGCCTAATATAGTCGGGTATTTATCACTTGTCACAATATCTATCACGCTCTAACAAGTATATCAGTGGGAAAGTGACAGCGTGATAAAATGTCAACCATGGTAGACGTTCTGGACATAACATAATGACCGGTTTTGGCGATATGTGGCATAAGTTAAAATTCATTTCTCTTGACTTGTAAGTTCTGAGAAAGCGGAAAAGCATGTTAGGGTCATACAGATCAATTACGTCCGCGTCATTCCTGTAGAAATTGTGAAAATTAAGGAGATTAAAGTAAAATATAAACATAAACACACAAAGAGGTAAGACCTCTCTTAACACCCTCAACATAACTTGTAATCATATAAGCCGTTAGCTATTGACCAACGAAAAGACAATTTTTGTTTTCTGCATGACTCGTTAAGAGTTTTACAGTATGTATTAGATGAAAAATCGAACGAAAAATCACATGATTTTTTTCATACATTGCTTTCATTTACATTGCATTTTCTATAAACTATTACCATCCTAATAAATCGATATGAAACCGGTTGTATGTAAGCCCAACAAATGTTCCCCGAAACTACATTTTTGCCTAAATGTGAATCATCAGCGGTCCATAATTGAGAGAAACACGGCAGGCTGGGGTGCCAAAATAACGAATAGTTTTCGCGGGTCGTGTTAGCATTTTTCTTCTGGAAGTGACGGGAGGGGCGGGCGGCGCGAGCCGGGAGGGAGGGAGATGGTGGGAATAACTCTCTTTCAGCGGTGGGTACACGCATCGTTTATACTTCATCGGCTCTCTTAATAACCCTGCCAGGTTGAAATGCGCGAGTAATGTTTCCGCGTTTTATGAGTTATGGATTAAATGGTATAATTCTTTTGTTATTAGCTCTTCTCTGTGACGCTTTCGTCATTACTTGAGTTAAGCTTTGGAATGTCAGCCTTATGCATTCCTGGTACACTAGAGGCATTGACTAACATGCCAGATACAGATAGGCACTAACATAACAGAAATGCAGGTGTATTGAAAAGTCCATATTTGTTCGTAAGTTAGTACTGTTTATTCTATATTTGGTAACCGAGGAACAAGTGTAGGTACTTAGGCAAATTCAAATAGATTATCTGTTTAACATTTTAGGTACTTACCTAGTATCTGCAGGAAAACAAGTAAGAACTAGAATTTTGGCTATTAGATTCAGTTTTTTGAATTTATGTTCGGCTAGGAATCGGCGCGTGCAAAAACAAAAAAAAATTGTGCAAGTGTGAATATGACGATTATACATTCACACTTTTTATATAGGTAGTTAATGTTCAAGATTTTTCACCCCTAAACCAAGATAAAGAAAATCTGGATTTACATTATACATGAGCTGAGCACATAACACCCTTACATAGCTATTAGCGCGAAGCCTGGATAGCGGCGCCCCACCCCCGGTGATTAATCGCCGCCTCTGCCCGGGAAATCAACCCTTTCGCGTCTTAATTACCACGCCTCCTTTCAGCGCCGCCCTCCCATTGGCTACGATCCACTCCCCTTTAATTGCTCGAGGTAATTAACGCAGTGTAATCACCAACCGCGACGGGCGAGGGGACGATCCTAATTTAAATTTTTAATTACCGAGACGCGCCGCTGATTGGACAAGCGTTGTTTACATTGAAACAAAGGGCATTGTCATTATGATTCCCTAGTACCTATTTCTACTTTAAAGACGCTTTGTGTTGAGATATATACCTAAACATTAATGTTCAATGTCGGATACGTTCGTTAATGTCCTAAAGATCTAGAAATTTCAAGCAAATTCCCGACTTAAATAATTATTACTGGACATCCTTAGACAAATTGACTGAGCCCCACTGCCCAAGAAGCTTCTGATGTGGGTACTATCAGTATATATACCTAATATACAATGCCTCAAGGGCCTTTTCTAGATTTAATGTAGTATGTAGTGTAGTTAAGTACTTGTAGTAGTTATTGTTATTGTAATTATTGTAAATAAATATGCAATAATAAAATATCATCATCATCATAGAAAAAAATCCATGACGCAGGAAAATGTTACATGTTCATCACACTAATTAATGTCCTTACTGAGATTTGAAGCCACTACCCACTAGACCAGACCTATCCTTGTTAAAGAAAATGGTTGTATCATAGTCTTGTACAAACCCTAGAATGTCTAATACCTATAGACAAAGGCCATAATGTATGTCTCACTAAAATTAAAAAATAAAACCGATCCCTCAATTAAGACTGGAGATACTCGTAACAACGAATCATATTGAGCAAAGCAAAAACAATCGCGAAATCCAAAACGAAATCTGAATTTAATTAGTTGCAAAAACGTAACATTAAATACCATCATACAGCACAATAGAGAACGTTTTACGTGCAGACTGTACAGTACTCGCCTTCGTACACTCGCAGCCTGCGTGCATTACGGAGGCAGGAGCGTTCGAGAATGCTGAATTAGCTCATTAGCGGGCTGAGGACCGCAGTCGGCGAGGACCGGATTATATGTACAAGTACTTACATACATAGTTGGATTATTTTATCTACGCCATTTTTTTTACGTAATTTTTATTGGTCTTCCGGTTTTGATTCTGATCAAGAAAGTGTTCATAAGCTATTTTAACCATTCCGTTAGTAATTAAAATTAACTGAAAGTTGCCTTTAAAGTGTAGAGAAGTAAACTCGTGCAAAGTTTGAAATATACGTACCTAAATGCTTAAGTTACATGGAAAATGTAGTGTTGGATGTGACTCGTGAAGAAATGTTAAAAGCTCATTCGTTCGCCCATTTTGAATTAGTTTACTTGTATTTGTGTAGGCTGCGACCGAGAGGACTGGGTTATCCGCCACATATGCCGTGGAATAGCTGAATGTCTGTTTAGCCAATATAAAAGCTACCAGCTATATAATACCATATATAAAGCACTAGATTATGAAGATATAATATTCACAAAGATGTGAATAAACGATACATCTCCTATGAGGAAATTTGCAATGGAAATGGCTGAAATCTTCGACGCACATAATTTTTAGCAAATATCACAGCGTACTTCAGAATAAAATCAGTTTCTTTATCTCTTCTAGTTTTTCTTCAATATGTTCGTAGTTCTATCATTTTTTTATCATGTTAGCAAGCATAGATGTCTAAATCTATAATTATATTGGGCATGTGATATTTGTCGAATAATACGGAACGCAGTTGTAGAATTTATATCCATACCGTCTTCCAAATTTGAATCGACCATTAGCCAAGTTTCTCAGCAGCCAGCATCCGAATTGAACAATTAAGGGATTTTTATTCCGACCTGCTTCAACTGACTTCGAAATTTTCATATTTATGGCTATCGATTCTAGCAGTGTTCAGACCTAAATTGCGATAAGCTTCTCAATAAATTAGAACAACCGTAATATCGGAGGTATACTTTTTGGGGTGTGCCTCCGTGGCACGTACGTGGTAGTGGTAAGTCCATAAAAAAGGAATGGCTGGAAAATTTATGAATTAATTCTTGTTTTTGGAACTATGACAGCTTCACTATAACTTGGATAGGTACGTATCAAAACCATATTGTTGCTTCTAGGTATATATATTTGCCTGGAAATGTACAGTCGAGGATAATGTAAGCATATTTTGGCCGTATTGATAAATTTGACTTTGACTGTACTATGCGTGGGATAGGAAACTAACAAATTCCAATATCAACCGTCATACAACGAATGTATTCAAGTAAGGCCTGGCGGTCGACGATATCGCGCAGAACTTACTGAATTTGGTTAAAATCTAGACAAGCATTTATTTTTTTATGTGGACTATTTCCTATCTTTGGGTGCAGTACTGCTTACAGAGTAGCAGGTATATCTGCTATCTGACAATCGCAATTACGGTAACAGAACGGAGAACTGTCTTAACTACAGGCAGTAATATTAATGTTTTTGTTTTATTAGATTCAAGAGCAAGGTACCCAGTTAAATGGGTGTTTAGTAAATTATAACTAATTATCGAAATATTCAGAAGATTCTGAGAAGGAGATGAACAGCGACCAGAACATACTGCGATCACCAACCCGCCTGTCGGCACTGAACCTTCCATGCTCATCACTTCTCCATCATCATCACTTCCTGTGGCGGTCTATGGGCGAGGCCTGTATCCAGAAGTGGACTAATGGCAAATGACAAAAGCGAATTCACGGATTTGTTAAAATTTATTTATTCAAAATTATACCCATTAAAATAAATATTATTTTGGAATACTAGGAAAAAATGCCAGTTTCTTTTAAAGAACCATACGTGGTTTAAGAGCCGTGGTTTTCCGACCCCTGATAGGCGATGGGCGATGCGATAGTCTCGCTAAGGAGGTGTTTACTTCTCGGAGGCGAGTGACGTTGACGCGACTCCCGCGCCTTAATAAGGTAAATGAGATGCGGAGCGCAAGGGTACTCACGGGCTCGCGCCGACCCGACCGTTGGTGGTCACAGTGGTCCGCTGTCTAATGGTGCGAGTCTGTTGTTTTAAACACTTTCAGATCCATGGCTGCTTATATATGACGATTTCCGGGATAAAACTATGGTGACCTTCCCATAAGCTCCAAGCTATTAACAGACAGGCACACTGTTGCAGTTACAATAATTAAATATTACAGGACATTCTTAACAAATTGACTGAGCACGGTAAGCTCAAGTAGGCTTGTATTATTGATACTCAGTTAACTATATCTGTACATAAAAAAACATACATAACTCAGGAACAAGCGCTGACGAGCACAAATAAATGCCTGCACTGAGATTTGAACCCAGGAGCGTCAGCTTCATAGGCTGGGTACTAGGCCACTAGTGGGCTTACTAGGCCAGAACTGTCGTCAAATAAGTATAATTATTAATGGGATAGGTAAGGGTCCTTTTCGACTCACCAAATTTATTTCTTTATTATCAAAAGCAAAGCTTTAAATTAACGATAAAACAGCTAACGCTAACACACTCCTTCCTTCGAGCCTGCGTAACGTTTTTATACGAAAATTACTAACCTAACGAAAATCAAACATAAAGAACGACACAGAACATCTTCGATCGATATGCAAGGGTAAATAAAACAGGCATGGCAGGCATTTTACAGGCATTCTATTTTAAAGTATCAGCATTTTTTCCAAAGCTTTATTACAAATACGCGTTTAAGTTGATGTTGTTGATGAGGCGTGGTAGAAAGCGTAAGAATCTACAGACTTATCAAAACTAAACTTTTTCTGACAAAAACATCTTCACTTAGATTTTTTCCCCAATTAAAAGCGGATCGGTGGTTTTTGGTGGTTTTTACTCGGTCACGGTTTTTAGAAGAGGCACGGGTCAAGCGAGCTGAGACAATGCATGCCGTGGCTGCGCGCGCGTCGTGGTTCGCGTTTTGTTCCGCGTGCCGACTGCTTTATCCCCGCTATTGTGTACCTTACGGCATTGTTATAAGGTTCATCAAGAAACAGATAGCTCGTGGCCCGATGTAGCTATTGAGCGCTAATCGCTTCATTCACCGGTGGATGGCAGCTTTTTCCTGACCATCCGAACGGTCACGCATTCCGAAGGCCGACGTTCGATCTGCGAACTGTCGTTGACCGACATTGTATAGCAAAATATGACATATTGACTCAGAATGGCCATGTAATTGAAACGTGCGACCAAGTCTATAAGTAGGGAAACCCTGTACAGATTGTCCAAAACTTTTCCACGTGGAGGAAAAATATAGAATACTTACAGAAAGAAGTTTACTTTTTAATTGTAAAAGCAATATATTTCATTTATTCATTGCTTATTATTTATAAGTACCTTCTAATTTCACTCTTTCGCAAATTTGTAATTTGCATCCATGGGTCTTCTAAATATGTCGACATTTTTCTCCTTATACCAACGAAACAAGATTCAAAATATATTAGGATGTGTTTGTTTATAAGGGATATACGTCGTTCTGCTATAGAGGCAGTGGTGAGCGGCGATATGTGCGCGGCACAATGTAATAAGATAAATATGGTTGTTCGCGGCGATGACATTTGTTTACTATTAGAAATGTGGTCTTGCTTGTATAATTAACTACAGCACATGCGTAAAACAAAGGTACCTAATACTGGCACGCTCAACCCGTTCTGTATTGTTAGACATAGTCGCAACAAAAATTAGCTCTCAGGTTCAGATGTCCAAACCACTTGAAGCAGAAGTTTATCTAAACAATGTGATAATATCGACAATATTTCCGATGTAAAAAGTATCCAAAAACCTGCTGGTTCCGTTATCCTCTAAAATATTTCAGAGTTAGGTGTATTGAGGTAACTGTCTTTTAAATTATTTATAATATCGTTTGTTAATTCAGGGCCATTGGCTCTTAAGACAATCAAGTTGCTTTGCAAAATGCTATAGTTGAATGTTTATTATTTACTGCAATATGATTAAAATATGAAGTGCATGATAAATGTAACATTATTTATTTGTAATAAATAATTGAGTAGGTAGGCACAATCAGTCGTACACGCACCGTGAGCTAGCGAATGACCTCTATCAGTGAACCCGCTAAGTAACCATGAAATAAGATTGCGCCTACAATGAGCTACCAAACTTAACTTTTCTTTGAAATAATCGTCAGTTTTCTTAGGCATAATGATTCTGTACTCGTTATTGAAACACGCACGACCTTTATCAGCGACCCCGCTAAGCCACCGTGAAATAAGACCGCGTCAACAGTGAAGCACCTCTCTTACGCGTTCTCTTAAATAATCGCCACTTTTTCACCGCCTTAATGATAAACAACGTCACGACTATTACGTTCCAATAAAGGAAAAAGAAAGATTCCATTAGCTTCGGCGCTGTTTATGTGGTGCTCTAGTTACGGCCATCTATGACAAAGAGAACGAGTGTGTTGTAAGGAAAGTATATAGGTGCATATATAATATAGGTACTATTCAGGTAGGGCTGATGGGAAAATTTTATGCTATCCAATTTATATCCTCCAATTGCACTGCTTTGGATTTTCAACTTTAAGGGTAGTTAACAAGGAAGTCGATGGTTTCCGAGCGTATGTCCGTTCGCGACTTAACTTACAATCAGTAGGTACCTAATCGTTAGCACTACAAAGGTTAAATTTGGTGTGAGTACTAAGATAGATGATTAATCACGCCTACGAAGTTGTAAAACATGAGAATTTTTTTATTATTATGTACACGTGAAATAGGGTTGGTATTTTTCTTAAATATCGTAACAAGTGATTTAAAAAGATTTTTTCAAGTCACTGCTTTCGAAAATATCTCTCCGAAAATCACCACATTTCTACTGTTGCCCGTTCTAAATTTGAAACGGTGCTTGAAAGTGATGCTTCACAAGTACTTAAGACTGAATCATATCGGTTGAACTGGGAACGTTGGGTTAGGTTAGGAACCCTACACTTCGGGGGGTGATAGGTGAAATGCTAGCGATCCCATGGCATCCCCCGTAAACGGCCGCTAGTTTTTAGTGGGTATTCCCCTGCCATATGGAAGGGCGAGTCCCACATACCCCCTGTAAGACCCGGATGCGTAAATGCATTTTCCCTGTGTCAAAAAAAGGAACCCTACACTTAGCATAGCCTGACATGTTATGCAGACGTGTATTATGTGAGTCGCCCTACCTCCGACGCACACCCTAGACATAACATCTTAATCTTTCCCAAAGGCACTGAACATATACCTAAGGAGATTTCGAGCAGCTCTTTTATATATAAACGATCTTATGTTACGTATACCAAGAATCAAAGAACTCTAAAACACGAAATAAATAAGTTTGAAGTACCTACTATAAGAAGAATCTTAATAGTTTTTTTACTAATGATCGACTTCGACTGCAGTCATTAAGTGGTCTGTCTACTGACTATTTATTCTGACTTTGTTCATAACTAACGATAAAAGTAACGTATGCGGAGTGAAATTTGGACAAAGTGCAATGTTGTTTTAAATAAAAAAAACACCATTATTTTTTTAAATTGTTATGTTTTTATAATAAAGTACCTAATAATGATTAATGTAAAAAAAAGTTTACTCCCATGCGAGATGCCTTACGGTAGTTCTGAGGAACTTTGTCCATCCCTGTCGAAAACATAGATGTGGGCATTTTATACAACTCCAATTTTATTTTACGAATCAAGCTTTGCACATTTTTGGACCAAAAATTATCGCAATATACTCGCCTCTTCAGATTTGCCCAAAAATCTTCAATAGGGCGAAGTTGCGGAACATTAGGTGGATTTGATGTCTTCGGTACGTATGGGGTGTTTAGCTCCGCCATTTTGCTAAGTGTTTTTTTGGAATAATAGCTTGACGCTAAGTCTGGCCAAAACACAGCATTTTCTCCTCTATGACTCGTATTTATGAAATCTCGCACTAATGGCAAACAACGCTCTATGTAGCGATCGGCGTTCACAGTTAAACCTGATTCAAAGAACACCGCCTTGGACATTCCGCGTTCCTGATGGCAAGCCATAGCAAAACTTTTTTAGGAAACTGGGTATGCTCAATATATTTCACGTTCTCATCAGTTGGACCATTGGTCTTCTCAAAATAGTAATTGCCTTGCCACTAGTTTCCATCTAACGTGAAATATGACTCGACATCCATGACGCAACTCACATTGTTTTTGGCGTAAAATATTTCTTTGACCAATTTACGCAGCCGTATTTTCTGAGTGGATTTTTGATTTTCGGAGACGGTGGATTTAAATTTTCTACACCGCTTATCGATGCCCATGTCTTCAAGATATTTTTTGACAGTTTTTGCGTCACATTTAAATTTTCTTCCGAGCTCTCTGTAAGATTTAGCAACACGGCCGGCGGTAATTTTCTTTAGTCGAGCTCTCTCAGAAAACTTGCTCAAGCTGGGATAATTTCCAGAACCAGGCTTTCTAGCAGTGGTTGTTTTTTAAGGTAAAAGACGCTTAAATACTATAAATGGTGCATCGACTCTCACCCATTTGTACAAAATGTTCCACCACCTTCGATTTCGGCCATAGGGGATGTATACTGTAGAAATTACATACAGTTTTACGACGGCGTTCTTGGTTATTTACCATAATTACAAAATCAAACATCCAATCCTTATGAAACTTACCAGATTGATTGACAGATATATAGACTTGATATTGACATACACACATATTTTTTTTAGATTTTTTTTTTTTACATTTTATATATTCAAACTTTGTCCAAATTTCACTCCGCATACGTTATGTACTCGTAAGTATACGTTGAATTACACTGAAGGCTCGGATACGGATTGGATAAGGACTGTGAAGCGCAAGCGCATCGCACTACTAATATGATGTGATAACGTACTTATTTCATGGCAATATGACGTATTCTTTCTAGAAAACGTTGAATTTACTTACCTAATGAAAATTAATATTTCCCTGATAGTGTATGTTGCTGAGAATTATGCGAAGATGATATTAAATACAAAGTTTGCCGCTTCTATCTGGAAATCAAAGAGTCGATCAGTGAGGCAAATATTAGTTTTGAGCTTAAATTCCTACTTTTTTAAGTATATTATTTATTACGAATATGATAATTAGGGTTGCCAACAATTTCTGGGGGAGTTATAGTATTTCTCAAAAAAAAAATGGTAAAAATATAGTACACTGTAAAAAATATAGTACTTTAAAAACAACTCTTTAGTTTGGGGTAAATCATGCTAAATTACTACCTATACATTTTAGAAGAACCCCCGAAATATAGGTAGTATTTTTGCGTACTATATATTTCTTCAACAGTATATAGTACAGAGAGTCGTAATATAGTAAATTAATATAAAATATAGTACGGTTGGCAACCCTGATAATTCCTGGTAGCCTATTCTGGGACAGTAATTAAGAAACTGACGACGCCAGGGTCGCCAGGAAGAAGAACCTTACCTACTCGAATTCCCGGGGACGGGTGCATCTCTACACCGATCGGACGTTGACATGCGGCGCATCGCGACGCGAGTTCAACCTCATGATTAGCATTGCGCGCGCGGCAGCCGCATTAACCCAACAGACCCACTCTACTCACTAACCTAACATCAGTGCATCAATGGGTAATGCGAACCATTATGGAACCGCTCTTTGATGAAGCATCGTTGTAACGGATATCGAGGTCTTGATATAGTAGTTGAATCAAAATGTTATATCAACGGAGCTCGCGCTTTTAATGAGAATACGCGGCAAGTAACCCAACCCAGCGCACCTCGGCCGCGCCATAACATAATTAAAAATGATTTAAGGCATTCGCTCCGGCTGCTTTGTTTCGCGCATTATGTTTCACTTGTTCGCGTCGCCTTCGCGCTGCCCGCTGTTAATTCTGTCACAGTTTTTATAACCCTTTTGTATTTATTAATTCCCTTTCGGCTCCGGTAGCGCTACGGTTCTCGGAAAGCGATTTTGACGTGACATTTCTTCGGGTCGCCGTGTCCCTGCCTGTGTTAATGAAGCGTCCTATTTCGGCGCCGCCAATTTTCTTAGAGTTATTTCGGCTAATCAAATTAGGGCCTTTATCCGTAAACGAGGCGACCTTTCGGTGTTTGAATAGTTTGTTTCGTGTCACAAAAACCTACAGGCGGATTTTACTTGGTAGTCTATACAGTGCTTTAATTTCACAGTCTAACATTTCTTTATAAAATATTGGTCGAGTCTGAAGCGTGTATACGACTACTTTCAATACGAGTGTGCTTGCATAACGTTTACTCTAACTTCTCTCCGAGTTTCTCAGGCAAGCATCAACAAGCCCTTTGTGGTTTACCTCAGATGAGAGTGCTAAATGGGTTAAGCGCTAGAGCCTAACCTAAATACATATTTGATAGATAATAGCTGGTGGAAAATGAAAAGCACGTGTACTTATAAATGTTAGAAAACGTATTTCTGGATCTAATCTTACATGTATGTATCTGACCCGAAATGATTATTACGGTTAGACACACAGTGGGACTTATTTCGGGACGGCTAGACTTCAAATTTAATATTCACATTCTGACCAATGTCCGCAAAAGTATTCGACTTATGATAACGGGTATATTCAAGCGCACGCAAAGTAGGCAATAAAACAGAGGCGCGTAACTCGAACAATGGCAATTCGCAGCTTTGTACCCGCGTCCACGGTAAATACGTATTAAAGGGATTAAGTCCGGCTTGTTGACGTGACGCGCTCGGTTATCGGATTTCGTCGGGCAATACCCATTCGTGGAGGTCCAGAAGTTAAATAAAATGTTTCGCCCTGTCACTCTCGCTCTTATGTCTTTAGATAATCCAATGAGAGATGGCATGATCGCTTAATGGTTTAAACTGCTGAAAACAGTCCTCGATTGACCACGGTCGTCAAAAACTTCCTGGGAGACTTAAAATAAAAGGTAATTGTTCATTGGTCAGTTAGTTCAGAGCCCTGAGTGTAAGTTTTTAACGTAACTTTACGTCACGAACGCGTTTGCGTTTCCCATATAAATAACATTTTCATTTACGCGTTCGTAGACGTTTTCTTTTTACGTCAAAAGAAACTTACACTAAAGCCTCAGGTGTGAGTTCAAGCACGGGCAGAGTGAGTGAATGCACGATTTTGTACAATGTTTAATATGTTTTGCATAGCAACTGCGTAAAATAAATAAGTGTCCGGAAAATAAATAAAAGACAAGGCTCTCAAGACTCGAATTCGAGCTTCGACATGACTCCGAGATTTCCGCAATATCTGCTATTCCTCCGAATGTTATTAGAGTGGAGATTGTCAGTTGTATCGGACTGATTGTAATAATGTTAGTCGCGCGGCAACATGTCGCGCGGTGTCTGGTGTCTGCGGTTGTCCCGACGTTATTGGCGTTCGCGATCCATCATGGCGACGATCTATCACGGAAAGGGATTGCTCCCGTCGCGACTTTCAAATATTAAAAATAATTTACTGTACTTAAATAAATTTACACATCAAAAGACAAATGCGGTAAAAGCTTACATCATTAAGATAGGTGTTCCTTTTTTGTTACTCTAGTTTGTACCATACCCTAAGAGTGACGAATAGATACATAATATATATATCTTGTAATTACTTTCATGTATATCTTCATCCACTTAAGAAATAAATTCGCAATAATATTAATGAGGCAACCCAGACTTTTGCAGGCCAGACCAGAATACGCTGACGTGGTTTCACGATGTGAACTAGCGTCTCAACGCATGTTTTATGTAATCTGTAGATTTCGCTTCTAAAAATCTATGTTATTGAAGCTAAAAAACACGAAAAATCACGGAAAATGGTACTGTACAAATTACGAAAACTCGGAACTTCAAAACAAGAAGGAAATTCTTATTTCGTTCGAGAATGCACTTTAGACGCATTTCACATTTATGTTTAGTTTCTGAAGACACAAAATTCGGTACTTAAGTGTCTTTCAAATATTTAAGTTTATTTCAAATAATATTGTCTTCGGTTGCCGCGATAATTACTCATGAAATGAAATAAAATAAAATGTTGGATGTTTTTCATTTATTTGAAATATTTGGCCGCATATATCAATTTGCGATTTCGTCTAGATTATTATTTACATACATAAGTACATTTTGATTTTATTTTTAGTAAGTAACTATACTAATATGAAAAATTCGACATAGTTTCTATCTGTCTGCCGGTCTGCCTCTACATGCTTAAATGCTGGCAAACCAATTCAGTTAAAACTTGAAATTGCTGGACTAACTAACTTTCTCACAGTTCTGTAGTTTTCTAGGCCTCATGAAAAAACGTAAAGCCATATTATTGGCTTCGTTTAGACTAAGAACAAAAATTACCTGCCGCCACTAGTAGGACCTATGCGTACATAATGCCATGTATTAACTGCCATAATGTTATTTACATTTCTGCGCAAATTAAGTCCTTTTCTTTCAGACTTTTTTCATTGTACTGGAATTCGCTGTAGACACCTACATTGTTATTACCTATATAGTATAAAAGAAAAAAATAATATCCTTGGCTAAAAGCCCAAGACTTAGGAGTTAACAGTCTCCGAAAATAATTACGACAAATTTGGTTCCCGCGAGTCCAACATTGTATAGTTAAGTACCTATATGTGTCGGAGCACAATACTCAGAAATTAAAATATAATACCAATGCAATCTGGTCTACAATCCGACGCGCTGGCCGATGGATGTTGACAAGTGCTTGCCATTAAAAAGTTTTCAATGTCATTTTGACGCGTCAAATAAATGTTCAAGAATAAGCGCCCAGCTTCATCTCTGTTAATTAGTTTTTTGTGGCGGCGGGGCGGGCGGGGCGCGACGCCATCAAATTACGATGAGTCGGCCGAAAGGCTACCGGCGCCGGTGTAATTATACACTCGTTACTACCGTGCTGCGCCCGCGCAGACGTGACCGACACTATACATTCTAATAGAATATATATGTTTTGATGACGGCGCTGAAATTGCATTGAGAAAATCGCGATTTCTAAAACGCTTGAATATCGGCACAGTATCAGTTTTAACTGGCACGTCATCATATCGATAGGCGCACGTGCGCGTACAAACATGTATTTTCATTGCTTAGCGAGCGAATGCAAGGCGAATGGATAATACCAGTGTAAGTGCAAGCGGGTAAAATAAGTAAACGAAGAGCGGACATATACTGGTTGTCGTGAACGTTACGAGAGCTTGGAATATCCATCGAGTGTCGACAATAAATTCCATCGATAAAATCAGCCTGGCGTCGGCGCGGTAATTTCTTAACGACAGCGTAACCCGGTGGCAGCGCGTGCGTAGGTAGGTACGCATTTTTATTCCGCTCTCAGACGCCGACTCCCAAATAATCGTCCTCCACTCAACTTAGATGGTAATCAAGTCGACTATTAAGAGCGTCTTAATGTAACTTTTTGTTAATGTGAAAGAAAATTGAAGAGCCCTCACATTGGAAGTACCTTTTGGTTGCTTTTGGTTTATCTTTTTGTAATAGTGACAATTTCAAAATAATGTCACGACTGACGCAGAATGAGCAGTTACGTTTTTAAGTATCCACACGTGGGGTGATACAGGTAGCTACAAGAATTAAGTGAATGGGTTATTGAGTTTTTTTAATTGAGTATTGGATGAGGCGCGGCCAAGCGGCTACCGACTTCATTGTTGCTGCCATTCAGAATGCCCGAATAAGTTTCCAACTAATTACCGGACTCCGACCAGGGCTGCTATATTAAAAGTATATATTATGTAGAAATAGACATTCCTAGAGTCAAATGAGTCCGATTTCTGGGTGCCTTCACTTAACAAACTCATTAAGCCGTCTAATAACTGCTGGATTATTGTAAATAAAAATGCAATTGGACTTTGGCACTACTGAAGACGCAGTTTCAAATACACTGTCGGATATTTACTCTTTTTAAAAATAGGTCTTTTTCGTTTTTGACAGAGTTTTAAGAAACGCTCTCGAATGCGCGACTTTACAATATTGTATCCCTGAAAATATAGCAATATAAACTATAAATTTTGTTAAGATTCAGGCCCAGGGCCAGACTAGAAGCAGGAAATTTTACACGTGAATGCGAGTTCCGTTAAGTAATATCGCTTCCAAAAAAAAAAAACTGGAAAAGCGTGAATTTGTTGCATACTTTCTCACATAGGTAAGATAATTGCAGCTGTTATTCATCACTGTCAGGTTGCACGACATCGGATTTCTCATTAAAATTTTTCATTTTATTTAGAATTTAATTGGTCTTAATGTGTGCCGACAACCCTAAAATGGCGGTGTGCAAGCGCTATAGAACGTGCAGCTATGTTACACTTCTTTAATTAAAACCGGGAGGCCATCTCTAGATTAGTCAGACGGTCACAAAAAGGGTTACGAGGGATCAGGCAAAACACCTTCAGGATTCGTCACGAATCACAGCTTTATTTTTATTTGAGAGGCCCCTTTGTTGGAGTTAACCGAATTTGCTGTTCAATAAAAACTGGCTAATTAAGAAATGTTCGAACTGCCGTTAAAAGTTTTGGACTTTTATTTGAGCAGAGGCTCAGATTTATTATGGTCTACCAGTTAAATTATTGGGGTGCCTAAAGGAATGCTGGTGAGGTTGGACGGAGCTGTTCAATTGGAAGTGGACACCGCTTTATGGGTGTTATAATTAGTAACATAAAGATCGAACACGCTGATTTTATTGTAAGACCAGATTCTAAAACCTGATTTAATCTTGAACCAAATTTAAAGACCTTGGAAGAATTAGGTAGGTACTTCCCTATAATTATTTGCTACTGGAATAAGTAGTATTTTTATAAACCTAGATGAAATTCCATGTTAACGAAGATATTGGAACCTATTTAGTTAAGTCATACGTCTAGGGTATTTATTCATCTCATTTGCCACTTTGTAATGAATAACAGACAAAAACATAAATCACATTTTCATAAAAAATGGAAATATCGCCAAGGTGCAAGCTATGTCAAACAAGACGAACCATGCTAATGCGGGCTGCGTGTTGACGCGAGTGCATTCTGGAAGGTCCGAAATGACGCTTAATGTCAACGTTACGGGACGGGAGTTAGCAAAGACGCTCACTGTACCTATGTATGTCCACAATATGACATAAATTTTATTCATAAAATATTAGAATGACTCATGAAAGTTTAAATACAAATGCCCAATATGCAGACCAGTTCTAGCTGCCTGTGTTTTATCGATCTATAATAATGAATAAATTACGGGGTAACTTTCTTACTAACCATCAACAGCTAATAGAGAGAAGAAGTGTCTAGGTAGTAGAAAGCATTTCATTATCCATAGGTAATAGTGGCGCAAATAAGTATAAAATTATGCTGCTTCGATCATTGTGGAAGTATACTTACTATTTTACTTCAACCATTGTAGAAAACGTCACAGATCGCTCCTACTACAATCGAATATAAGGAACATTGCCAAAAACCTTTTGCCTTGCTACAGTTGCTACTGCTATGGCTCAAAACTCATTAGGGACAAATGGAATACGAGAAATTACCGTATTTAGTAACGTAAGTCTGATGTGTATAGTCAATCCACAGATGAACACAGTGGTAAAATTCAAAACTGAAGACCGTATAATCAACTTTCACGCAGGCAAGCCTAGTAGCTGTTAACCACGGCAACATATTAAAATGATAATAAAATCTGTCCGTCTAACCAAGCTACTTAGGAACTGTATGAGAATCCTTACAAGCGGTAGAGATAATCTCACCGAGTTAGTGGCCAGCGACATCACCGCGTCATAGGTAATTGCGAGGCTGGTTGCGGTAGAGTGTAGCACCCTGTTAACCAGATATCGACGTCATTTCGCACATCCTTTTCTAGTTAATATAAAAAAAGGCTATAAATAAATATTCGCAATACTGTTGGTACGTAGTAAAGTTGTTGATTCATAACTTTCATAAGCATAAGTACATAAGTACCTAGCAGAAAGTGTACAACCCTGTGTATGCTTTTGAGAATACTTTGCACTTTTATAAAAATTATATATTTTCATATCACGATTTCTGTTGTTATTAACACAATATAGGTAAGCAGCAACACAGCCTGGCCGATCAGGGCAGGGCCTCGTCTATGATGTCTATATATCTATGTGCGTAAGACCTCTTAACCGGTCACAGTATTTACCCTAAGAAACCTCTGGCAACATGAGATTTAATAACGTAGGTACATCTCAAAGTTCAGATTTTAACGTATTCCACAGAATTTATTTTTAAATTGAAATATAAATATCAAATGGCGGTGGACGCTGATAGACGGTTTATTTTGATTTAGGTACTTAAAATTGCTTTTATTAATATATTCCCGTGGTAAATATTGTTGTAAATAAATATAAATATAAGAGAAAAATATATTAAAGATGCGTGTTGACACGAGTGTTTATTAGAACGAAGTAACCAAGGAATTTCAAACAATAAAAATAATAGAAATAAACAACTTAAAAAGTATAGTCTGCACAACAGAGGTTAGTTTATACAACAGCCGCCCTTAATCGAAGTTGTGACAGACAAACAAACAAAAAATATACAACTTAAGTTTCTATCCCTAAATTAATCGTACACCTTTTATGTGCAATAGGCCCAAGTGGCTTCGTAAATACATCTGCAGGCATATCGCAAGTTTTAATATATGTTACATTAATAATATTATTAGATACTTTTTCTCTTATAAAATGGAATCTGCATCTATATGCTTCGTCCTGCAATGGTGTACCGGATTATGTACGAGGTTAATGGCACCTGACCTGTCAGGAAGCTAAGTTAACTGGATAGAGTTTACCTGTTATCTCGTAGATAAACCGTCGTAAATAACACGCTTCCTTCGCAGCAGAGGCTAATGCCATGTACTCCGATTCTGCTGAGCTAAGGGCAATGGTAGGTTGCTTCTGACTCCCAGGATATTGACCTCTACCAACATAAAGGCATAACCAGTGTATGACCTTCTGTCAAACGGACAATTTGCCCAGTCCGCGTCGCAAAAACCTTTCAAAGGTTTTCCACTCTTTCTGTAAACCAATGAATAGTTTAGTACCCTTTAGGTACTGCAGAACCCTTTTTGCAGCATTCCAGTGTTCTTTAGTAAAACACGTATTAAACTGACTTAAATAACTCGTTGCGTACGTGATGTCAGGTCGTGAGTTTACTGACAGATACATCAGACATCCTATTAAATTCTGATAAGGATAACACTCACCAGTTTGACCATCAGGTCTCCGTTCCATATGTTTTTTAACTAATGGAGTATTGACATCCTTACACTCCTTCATATTAAACTTTTCCAAAATAGAAAGAATATAATTACGCTGGTTTACTTTAATACAGTCGGAATCGTATTCAATTTGTAGTCCCAAATAACATTTTAATATTCCGAGATCCTTTAATGAAAAATATTTCGACAAATCATTCTTGACAATGTAAAATGTCAACCCGACCTTATAGAAGACAATTATTTCATGGACAAATATACCCAATATTACGAGTTCTTTATCAAAAAGTTTCGTATATACGCAAGGCTCGGAAGGAGTTCCTTTAAAACCTATTTTTAACAGCGTATCGTTTAACTTTTTGTTCCATGCTCGCGGTGCCTGTTTAAGACCGTAAAGAGATTTTTTGAGCAAACAAACCTTGTTTTCCTTGCCTTTTTTTATAAAACCAAGTGGTTGCTCCATGAAAACTTCTTCTTCTAAATCTCCATTAAGAAACGCAGTATCCACGTCTAAATGCTTCATTCGTAGGTCCAACTCTGCAGCTAATGCAAACAACGTGCGGAGGGAAGAATGACGAATCACCGGCGCGAACGTTTCCACGTAGTCTATTCCCTCGACTTGATGAAAACCTTTGACGACCTATGGAGTTTTTTCAGTGAACTGTACTCATCAGCCATAGCATGGTGCCACTTGTCAGCATCATCGGCATGAGTAGCTTCGTTAAAAGTTGTAGGTTCACTAGAATCAGCGAAATAACACATAGAAATATTGTAAGTAAGGAAGTCAGGTGGTTTCCTATTTCTTGATGGGTACCGACGTTCAGAAATAATTTCTTCTTCCACATTTTCAGACTCTTTTTCTTCACAAGATAGCCTCGAATCATTGGGAGGCTTTTGCTCTTCCAATATCACTGGCTCTAGATTTATTGATGAAGACGCTTCAGCCACAGGATCAGTACTCTCATCACAATCATAGAATTCAACTTCATGATTATTATCAGGGTCAGGCTCTATTCTTTCTGCAAATAGAGGCGTACAGTCTGACTGTACCACAGGCTGGCTATTCTCAATCTCAGCTTTCTTTGTATTTGTATCAAACAGTAAGATAGAGTCAGATTGTACTACTGGCTCAGATTGCCACTGCTTTAAGGCTGTAAACTTATTCTCGAAAAAGGTTGCATCTCTGGATATAAGTACTTTTCGTGGATTAACAGGATCTCTAAAAATATAAGAACCTGTAATTTCTGAGTATCCCACGAATATCGCCGATATACACGAGGGTATATGGACAAGTGCTCTACATCCGAACACTCTCAGGTGACTTAGATCACCTTTTCGACCATACCATCTGTCATAAGGAATATTGCCACCCAAGGCTCTGTGAGGAGACCGATTCTTCAGATATACGGCAACTTTGAATGCATCTTCCCAGTATGCTTTCGACAGTGAGCTATCAGCCAGCAACGTTCTTCCCTTCTCTGTAACCGAGCGATGCGTACGTTCCGCAACTCCACACTGTTGAGGACTGTAAGGCGTCGTTGTTTGATGCTCGATACCTTTTGAAGCAAGATAATCAATGAACTCTTTATTAACAAATTCTTTGCCTCCGTCAGTCCTAACAGCTTTTATTTTCTTGTCTAATTGATTTTCAACAAAGGATTGAAACAGACAGAATTTATTTTTAACTTCATTTTTGGAAGAAATAAAATAAGTGAATACCTTTCGTGTATAATCGTCTACTACAGTTAACATATACTTATTACCTTGAAAAGAGGTTGTAGAGACCGGTCCCATGAGATCCATATGAATTAACTCCAACGGGGACGTAGCCTTATTGGAAGCTACTTTCTTGAAAGGTTTTCGCGCTTGTTTACCTTCCACACAAGCGATGCAACTATTTTTATCTACAACTGTAAATTTTACGCCTACCTCGTGATTCTTCAGTTGTTTCATACCTATACGACACAAATGGCCTAACCTCGCGTGCCAAAGTTTATAACTATCTTGACAGTCAGAGTGCACATCGTGTGTCAAATAATTGTCCGCCGCATTCACGGGATTTTGACCGTACCGTCTAAAACGTACAGTCCACTGCAGGGCGAGGCATGAGCAACAGATTCAACCTGTAAAACGAAAAATTATCAGATTTTATAAAAGTTACATCCATTTATATCAAAAAACACATACAAAACCCTTTTCAATAGTTTTGTGTACAGAGAGTAAATTAGCTTTTAAATCTGGTACAAAAGCAACATCACTAATCTTGTTTACAACGTTTTCTGGTGTATTTATAGAAATATTTCCAACTCCACAGCACTTTATCTGTTCTCCGTTTGCGACAGTAACGGTACCTTCATTTCGCATCGTTATACTTTCAAACCAGTCACGTCTCGAAACCATGTGCCTAGTACAGCCCGAATCAATATAGAAGATATTCTTGCAGGAGCTACTAGAAGTGTTGAGCGATGTAATTGTAGTATTATTGACAGTTACCGCATTGGCTTCCTTCTTCTTGCTCTTCAATGGACAGTCTGGTCTCTTATGACCAGGCTTTTGCATTCGTAACATAATATTTTCTTTACCTTCGGCTTCTTTTTTAGTATGAAAACGGAATCTAAAGATGAAGTTGCAGATTTGGACATTTCTGTTCAGCAGTTTTGTCTTAACAAGTTCTGTAGTCACTTCGACATTACTGTTTTCTAAAGCCATAATGAGAGGCTCGTATTTTGAGTAAGACCTCCCAAAAGTATCGCAGCAATAGAGTTATCTTTATGACTACATCAATATCCGCTAGATCCTGTGCGGTTGACATTACTGCGTTAATGTACAGTTCCATGTCATCAAAGTCCGACAGACTCAACCTGTACAGCTTACGCTCTAAAGCTAACCTTCGTCCCATTCCCTTGTCTTCAAAAGCGTTCTGCAAAGATTTCCATGCTTCAGCCGCAGTTTTCGCACATCTCACGTGAGTAATAGCTGCGCCGTCTACTGTTAAACATATTTTTGCGAGTGCTTTAGAATCACGACGTACCTTGGTAGAGGCAAGAGTTTTATCACCTTCTGGGTAGCCACCTATTGTTTTCCACAGGTCCTCGCGTACAAGGTAATTGCGCATCTTAAATTTCCACGTAGGGTATCCATCTTTTCCTTTTTAAGCAGAAGAATGGAACAAATGAGCTGGTCGTAGGGGAATTCTTTTCACACACGTAGCATCTCCCTTGTTCAAGTGACATTTTTAAATGTATCTATTATTTAGTCACAAATAAACAAATTTAATTATTTTTCACCAAATTACATTAAAACTAAGCTCTATTTCTATTTTAGAGCTTCGTGCTGATAACGTGTTGTAAATAAATATAAATATAAGAGAAAAATATATTAAAGATGCGTGTTGACACGAGTGTTTATTAGAACGAAGTAACCAAGGAATTTCAAACAATAAAAATAATAGAAATAAACAACTTAAAAAGTATAGTCTGCACAACAGAGGTTAGTTTATACAACAAATATCTCTAATCTGTTACTAGGATGGCTCCACCCGTCTCTCTTTACTGGGAAACCTTACAAGTGGCAAAATCTAGTGTTGCCGAGCGTTTAGCGGCGTCCCATCATAATTGCGCGCTGGTTAGCTGCCGCAGCTGATGTGCGGTGTCGCGGAATGTAGCACTCTGTTAACGAGCCTGTATCGCCGCCCCATCACGCGCATCCTACTGTGTCGTTCCGTTCGCCGTCTGAGCGCGTATGGGGCGAGCCAGCGTAACTGCAACCTCTGAACTTGTGTAAGATGTATGGACGTCCAAATAACTAAAACCCTGATGCTCCATTTTTCAACAGTTCACGGAGAAAAACGAAATAATTAGCATAATTGTACAATTAATGCTAGCTTTGGGTGTTTTTCTCGAATCTGTCCAAAAACATTAAATTAATGATAGTTATGTTTAAGCATGTTTATATCTGTTCGTTAAGACGCAAGAGGGCTTTCTTAACGGTTAAAAGAACTCTGAATATAATTAAAGTATTTGTTTTCTGAAATGTATTGCAAGAAATAATCAAGACTTACTCTATTAGGCATCTAAAATTAGCACAATCTCGCATTTATGTATCCTTTGAACAGGTACATATATCGCCAGGTAGGTGCAACTATTTAGCGACTTATGATCCAGGGAATTTAAAAAAAAACCTATCAATCTACTTTCATCGCATATATGTTTATATGCGATGAAATATAGATAGTGAAACTGACCAAGAGGCCGGTTTTCCTAAGTGTTTCTTTCGCCAACACTCGTTATGGTATAAGAATAAGACCCCTGCGGGCCCACCGCAACGCCCGTTGTTTTATTTTTCACGGCTAACACCTATTTGTGGTGATGCGTAACTTGCATTATTACTTGACGTATAGACAATTGAGAAGGTCGATTCGAAAAGGGCTAAAGATACTTTACTATTGATAATGATATAAATGTTTAGAAACAACTGAGTCAATTCCAAGACATGTGACAATATTAAGACCTAGTTTTGTTAAGTGAATTGTCATTGGCAAGCGGATACCGCGAGTTGGAAAAGGTTATCAGAATACGAGTAGGAAAGAGGCTTAAAATACTGATAATCGTTGAGGTTGTTACCTTTGTTGTTTTTACATGTGCAGAAGCAAATTGCCGTTAGAAAAGTTCAAAACAATAATTAACCGCCAAAACAAAGAAGAAAAAGCAATTCCGCGAAGTGAGAAGTGCGCCGGATTTCTGGTAAGTCAATACGAGACGTACGCCTTCATTACCAGGGCGAATAAATCAAAATAATAACAGCGTAAAAGATAGCGAATGGAAAATCAAGCGCCCCGCGCGCCAGTTGATTTATGTGGGTAATTTTCCGGACGGTTACTAAGTAAACTCGCGATTTTTCTCTGTGCACGTAATTAGATCATTTTCGTGAATTTTCCTGAGCAGCGCACCCGGACACGGGGAGATTTTAATTTACGTTACTCATGGAATTACCGGTGTGTTTGAAGTGTCAAACACAAAAGAAATCTAATTTGCTTAAATTTATTTCTGCGATGTGCTGATGTGCCATACCTAGTGACTCGTTTTATGAAGCCATTACAATTCGGATATTCATAATAAATTGTGTCAGCCTACACTGCACTGGCGTACTTTATTGCGGCTACCAATGTAGCCTTTATTTATAATATGAGGATTAATAAAGCACACAAGCTGTGAATTAATAACCGGTCGACCCGCGTCGCCCGCGCGAGGCCGTGCTCGTATTAATTTCTGTCACAGATTTAATTGCTCACCTCTGGCTTAAGCTTAATAAATTCGAAGACAGACAATGAAACGCGACGCCAAAAAATACTCGTCCAGGGCGCGCTCGACCAAAAAAAGGACGGATTTTAATTTATAAAAGACAGGACAAACGATTAATAATTTATTTGTATCCTCCGTTTCTTGTGCGAGGATTCGAGCGTTAAAAACAACCGTTAAAACCGGCGACTTTGTATACCTCGCGCTTAGCCCGAAATGCCAATTGCGGGTAGACACAAGTATACAGCGAGCCGGAATGTCGCTTTAAAAAACTCCGCAAATAAATAAATCGCGTCGCACGCACCAGCTGCACAAAAAAACGTCTACCATATTCGATTCTTTAATGTGATTTAAAAAAATAGAAGTAAGCGGAGGCTGGCTTCGATTGAAAATGAATGAGGGCGAGCGCGATAGTGGAAATTAGCATTGAGGTAGGATTCAGGAGCGGCCTTTGTGCGATCATATCGAGGTGTATTCTTTGCGCTTTTTACGGCGGCGCGGGCGCGGGCGGAGGCCGCCGCTTTTCACTCCCTATTACGACACTGTCGCCTTTTTATACAAATAATTACGACCCCTGGATGGAAATATTTACGATATCCATCTGCGACTGGCTGCGGTTCAGAGCCTTCGCACGTAAGCGCCGCATTGTCGATGTTAACAAGCGGGTCGTAACGCAGATTCAGCTCGATCAGAACTCTAAACGCCAAACCGAGATTAGATCGGATGTGAACGGAGTGGTCAGTGTGCCCCATAAATTAGCGATTACGCATACATTCAATAATAACCGCAACAATGGGATTGAATGCAGATGAGCCGGCGCGGCTGCGCACCCGATCGACATTTGTATGCGATATCTAAACGCACAATTGGATGCCGGCGCGAGCGTTCGCGCTAATGGTACACTATCGTAGGATCGCTCCTGCTTGAGAAGTGGCGACCGCCGCGGAATACGGACCACACGGCGGTTTACTGCTCACAATAAATAAATAACCTTAATCTTATTGCCTGCTTGAATATTTCCTACTAGTAGTTAGCCGCGCAGTCTAGACCTTTTGTCGACGTCTGCGGATACCGTCGCGTAAGAAAGCGTAATTACGTCTCAAAAGACCTCGGGCTAAGAAGTGCTCTATTTCTTGCGATTACCTTCTATTTATGGAAAATGGGCACTCGTGATTGAATAGATAAATATATTACACTATACTTGCTCTGTGGGTAAAGCTACGTGATATGAATATACGTGAATTAAAAATACACATTTTTATGAGTATAATACAGAAAACCTAAAATGCCCTTACCTCTTGTCCCATTTTGTAAATTGCATTATAGCTAATAGGAAAAATATTAATATACCTACTTGTACTGAGTGTTAGGTTTAGACTGTTAATTGTATCTGATATTAAACCACATTGTATCGGTACAAAGACTAGATAAATCCTTTGTTTCTGATTAAGGTTCATAATTAACGCTTCAATAACGTAAATTAAAACAATTCATTATAACAAAAGAGTTGGACGTAAACGAGTCAAAATACGAGAGTGAACAAGAGAAGTAATTATTGTGAACAAAAACAAGCATTTAAGAGTTAATGTAAAAGATAAAGTATTAAACAGGCGCGTCCGAAATATAATTATACAATGACCTTATTCTCGAATATGTATATGTCTTGGCAAAATTATAATATAAACACCGTTCGAGTAATCTTTGTCCGCGCTTGCTTAAGTATAGGTACTTTACCTGAGGCCCGCGTAGACGCACGTTTAAGCTACTTATGGTATTTAGCAGATGCCACGATACTCTGATCACTATTTTGTATAGTGACAAAGGGACAGGTTCAGAGCTGAGGTTTTGTGGCCTAATATTACTAGCATAGCTATATCTACAGATGAAATGTATGTAAATATTGAGTTGATATTGGATAAAATAATTAACTAAATAGCACAAGTAGGCGCTGCCCGAGGTGCGAGATTTTATATACTACGAGTACATCACTTTTCTGAATGGCGACAATGCTACTTTTAAATTCATTGTATAGCCTAAGATTTAAACCTATGGATCTACTGTGTTGTATCGCTGAAACATTCCGCTGCGAGTGTTGCAAGTGTGAACACACAAGAGCTAAAATTGATTGATATTAAATTTTCATTTCCGAATTAGCTCCAAGTTATTAACTTACGATTTAAAAAGGTCGCAGTAATTAATGTTAGCAATAACAATCACGGTAACGTCACGAGAGACGTTTATGGAGATATTTCCATACGAGGGTCCCTTAATCAAGAGAGTTTGAGTTTTTATTTTATTATACGTGTTTTTGCCCATAATTTAGTACATCTTAACTCAGAAAAGAAATTACGAATTTTTCTTTTTACATTTGTTCAATTAATGTATTCGTATGTTCGAGCTACATATTTGACTATTGTCATAGAAACAAACGACGGAAATATATCGTTTATGTTGTCGAAGTTACGTTTGTATTGTAGAAAACAAAACACTACAAAAACGCTCTCCGACAAAACGAGAATTGGCCTCTTAATGAGAATATTGTTTTATTGTTTGATAAGAAAAGATAGTGGAATATAATATAGGTTTCATATAATAACTATCAACAAACTCCACTAGTATTTAATTTTGACAATAATTGTCCATGCAATGGAGCTTAGTTTGAATATACACCATATTGATTATTAGTCAAATAATCAATATGGTGTAAGTGCATTCGAGTTGTCTCAGACAGCAGATCAACTTATACAATACGACACGTGAAACCGCAATACAGCCTTATCAACTATAGGTACCTACTATACTATACCTTGTATAATATCATTAACATCCGAATTAAGATTCTTGAAAACTTGACAGTCTAGTTCAGATTCGGCTATATAACCACTCAGTCCTTCTTTTGCAAAATGATAGTGACATAAACAGATTTTGTGTCAGTCCCAAGTGTGGGTAGCAGCGTTGTATGCATAATTCGGCCAATGATCGAGTGCCCATAAAACGTAATGAGGTGCCGGCAAATTGGTGCCCGAACGCTGTCATCGAACCCGTCCAAAGATTGAATTCAATTACGTATTTTGATTGCGAAATTGTATTTCAAGGGATAACGCTGACTTGAAGTTTACGACAGTGGTTATTTCACAAATACTAAGTCACTTCAAGCCGACAGAATGTTGTTGTAGCTGCAGAATTTTTTCAACAACTAGAACCTAAATATGTCAACGGCTTTTATTATTGGCTTTAGGCTTTGTTCATATAAAAATCTGACGTTGATCACAAACAAATCGTTAAGAATGATTGCAATTAAAGGCAATGAAATTTGAACTTAAAAATATATTTGCTAAATGATACATAAAATTCCAGCTTCGTCCACCAACCATGTCTTACATTTCAGCCGTATGCAGTCCACTGCTGGACATAGGCCTCCCACAAATATGACTTGTATCATCTGGGGGTAGTTGCCATAGTCGCCACGCTTGGCAGGCGGGTTGGCGACCGCAGTAGCTGTAGATTGGGTTTCGACGGACGCTGCTGCCCGTCCGTAGGAATTTTCCCTTTGTCACCTCTTACGACACCCGCGGGAGGAGATGGGGTGGTGGTATTCTAGTCAGCCGGCATCACACGGCACCATGTCTTATAAAAATATAATTATTGAAGATATCTAATCAATAACAATTTATAGCCATGGTTATTGCTTTGACACGTAATGGGTATGTTCGGATTTTGAACAATCGCCAATTGGTTTCAGCGAGCGACGTCGCGCCAGTAATCATGTCTGTGCCTGATTGAAATGCGTTTCCACTTCACACTAATTAATAGCACAAGGTTTGTAATGTTGTACACATAAATATTTAGAATCCATCGAAATTATTTATTAGTTTTTTATAAGTTATTTACTTATAATAATATATAGAGTGGCTTTATCATTATTTTTAAACTAGCTGTCCCGGCGAACTTTGTACCGCCTGAACCCCATTTATAGACATTAATGGGGTCTTTTTGATTGATTGTTTTTTTTTCTCTTTTACGCATACTATTAAACTTTTGGCCAAGACGATCACAACGAACCTAAAATCGTCCAAATCGTATCAGCCGTTCTCGAGTTATAATAAAAGCCGGAACGAACACGACTTTCTTCTCTTAATATATTACCTTTTTGTTTTGCGATTGTGTTATACTGATGTCTACATTTTGTGGGTTTATATTTTTTAAACGTAACTTTAATTTAATTAAAATAATTATAATTGTTTCGTAATTTCAAAAAATAAGTACATGGTTACTTTTACTGACCTCTACATACGCAATGTCTGTGTTAGTAGTTTTAGTTTCGATAAATAAATGAATATTATCTGGGCCAACCTTATACAAATTGACCTAGTCCCATAGTAAGCGTTACGTAATAAGAGACGCCTATAACCCAGGTCAAAATATTCGTGTTAAACAGGTACACAAATAAATGCCCGGGCCAGAATTAAATTAAAACCCGTGACCATATGCTTTATAGGTAATATAATTACCGACTAGGCTCGGGGGACGTTATACGGGTAGGTACTATTATATCCAGAACCATACTGTACGAGCCAAACAAAATTTGTTTTGTAATAAATTTCATAATCTCTAATAATCATAACACATCCGTCCCAAAATTGACATTAGCCGGTAAATCAAAATCAACTTCAATTTGTGTAAATGAGGATGTCGCTACAATTCCGTATGTTGACACAAATAAAAATCAATTCTATCAAGTGTCATTCGTTCCAAATATATTCGTTTTAAATATTTTTGTCCGGAAACTACATATTACGAAGGCGTTTATTGAGTCATATATTTTAAGTGCTCCGCTTATGATTAAATATCCTGTGTTCTATCTGCGATTACCGTTCACGTTTACAAGTATACGTAGTATTACCTATCATACGAATTACTCATAAGTATATTACGAAATTTTCAAAAATGTAATATCAAGTAACTTTTATCAATTAGGTATCACCTAAAAAAAATTCAAATTCTTGTCTTGTCTGTTTTTGTGTTTTCTACGTTTCAATTATTAGTTTATTACATTTTTATTATAAATATTGCATTACTATATTGAAATATTAATTGTTTTCTTCTTAAAATCCATTTATATTTTAATCAACTATAATAATTTTTGAAATCATCAGATTTTGACAGTTAAGACTCGGTCAGCACTGGGTAGTAATAAGAACTAGCACAAAAATGGATCTAAAATGAAAGCACATAAAACAATTACAAGAAAACTCTAATAAACATATC
This sequence comes from Grapholita molesta, assembly GCA_022674325.2. Lineage (NCBI taxonomy): Eukaryota > Metazoa > Arthropoda > Insecta > Lepidoptera > Tortricidae > Grapholita > Grapholita molesta. The sequence continues at coordinate 7,059,319 of CP053132.2, forward strand.
AAAAGCAATGATTTCTCTCGCAATATCTCTCTAAACATTATTTAAAATTGATTGGCGTTTCATAGAGAACTTAATCGAAATTATTTCGAAATCCAATTCAATTGAAATTTTCGTAATTCGAACGTTGAACGGGCAATATTTCTACGCCAATCGGAGTTAGCGCGAAATCCCATGTACAAACATGCAAATCAAAGGCTCGGTCGCGGCGCGGTCCTCTTGAGCCGGCGAGTAGCAAGTGATAAATAAAACGTAATTGAGAGACGGAAACAGCCAATGAGTAAATCTCGTCCGTCAATTTATTTAAATTATTTATTAGTGGCCGGCTATAGACACCCGCCGTGATCGCTTTCAGTGCCGTTCACAGAGCCCCGGACGCAACTAGTGACGCCCGACCACTAATCACGATTATCGATATCGATACATTTGCTGTACAGTCAGTCACCAGCAATGCGAGCATAATAGAGGCCGCAAAAATATCTGACACAATCTTATTTGCAGAAGAGCGTGTTAGTTCCGGTGTACTGTACAAAGTATACATTTATAGCAGTTTTAGAAGCGATGGAGCTTTACAAGAAAAATGAGACATCGATAAAAATCGTCAAAATATTACTTAATTATAATTTTCTTCCTCAACCAGAATAATCAAATCGCGGTTAAAACTGTTAAGTTTTACGGCTGCTATGTTTGTTTGCAGCTAAAAATAATATGTACTGATTTCGCAATTTAGTCACGATTAACCTAATGATGAGTAAACCAATTTATCGATACGACAATGCCGATGACCGCGCAGCGCTAAGTATTTGAATTAGTTAATTTGTGCATACACGACACAATGGTGGAGGAAATAATACACTCATACGTACTTACAGCTACCGGGAGTGTAATTGGCGTAATTGGACGAATCTGGACGCACTTAATAATGCCCAATTGTCGTGATTCAAATGGCAATTCATCGTTTGTGAAAGAAATGATTCATTACTTTTAAATCAAAAAGTTTGATGGCGTACTCGTTAGGACGAGAGAAAAGTTTTCGGTCATAAGTTGTGTGACTTACCTTGAGTTGAACTTTCATGAATCATGCCACGTATTGATTCAGCGTTTTAGCCGGTTGTTATTTACCTTTGTTTTGTGTTTCAAATACACTTAGCGATAGAACTAAATTTCTAGAATTGGTTACAGACAATAGTTGGATATCATTTCAAAAATAAATTTGGAATGAAATCTTCCATATCTACAAAAGACAATGTGCAAGACTCGTAAACACCATCTTCGTGGAGAACCAGCAAGAAGGCTCTCGTACGAAGATGTTTCCACTTAAGAAGATGAAGATACCATCTGCGTTCAGACTAATTAGATATATAAAACCTTCGTAATTTCTGAATTTAGTTTGTTAATCCAAAAAAATACATACCCATTGATGTCGGTGACAGACCAGAAGTGGCGGAGCACGGCCTTCGCCAGGAGATACCAGATCTGCGTCCAGACCCACGTGGACTTTTCGATGGAGGCCGACAGGAACGCCTTCGTGTCGTCATCAGGGAACAATTGCTTGAACTTCTGCTGGAGCTCTGGACTGAGGAGGCCCTTGTCTACGCGATACCACTGCAATAGACATAATTTTGTTAAATGTGGAAGTCCATTGGAAAGGTACTTTATGGCGCTTGGCGTTTACGTAGCGTGTTTTCTTCGTGTCACATTAGTATTGAAGCGTCATTAACAATAACGTAAGCGCCAAGCGCCAAAAAGTACCTTTCCATGTGGACTACCAGAAATATAGACTTCTTATAGCTCACGCATATTGCGCTGCTGCATCAATCCATTACAGGCTACGATTTATTTACCCAGATTCATCATCGTCATCATTTCAATCGAAAGTCTTTCCACTGCAGGACTTAGACTTCCCTCAAGTATCGCCAAAAACCCTAGATTAGCTTTCCCAATTTTAGACCGTGATGTCGAATGAGAGCCATAAATTGCTTGGAATACCAGATTGTATGGCAATGACGCTGTATTCTCATGCCATGTGACGCTTTAGGCAGCATCTACGGTGTCGACACGGTCTGACTTTCGCATTTTATCATGGATTCAGTAGCTGTCCCAAAGTCTTAGTACCATTAAATAAATATTACCGCATAGGAAAAGTCATGGGGTTAAGAATTATCTTTAAGGTAATAGCTATGTCGTATTTAATCTGGTTTAACTATGAATGAAGGAAACAGTCCAAATTTTCAACTTTTGAAATAATGCTTTTTTTCTTAACAGTATAAACTATTTTGACACGTATTTAATATTGTATTTTACTACGAATTCAAATAAATAAGAAGTCATTGTTTAGAGCCATTATGTAGATTAGTAATAGCGGTAGACAGATGCTAAAGAGATTCAAATGGAACATTACTCAGGCACTAGTAATGGCATGATTGAACACTGCGAACATAATCATGCGTTATTGGATCGTTCATTTGGAAGTTCAACATTAAGCACAAGCGATTGTGCTCCGAACTACAAATCGATGTTCAACAATCCGAGCTCTTAATGAAAGTGTATAAAAAGAGTAATTCGAGTGCAAATAAGAGAGTGGAGTATGAAAGGAGCGTGTAGCTCGTCACCCGTTGTGTGTTTAAGTCAGCCGCCGCGGCCTTACAAAGGGCCGCTGTTAATTTCACGCTGCCTCAAATTAACATTTCTTTACGCCACAGAATAATAACAAATTAAAAAAACTTCTCGCCTCTACATGCCGTAATGACTGAGCGAGCGGGACGCCGCGAACTCATCAGCCCAGCTTAATTAATGCCCGATCTGTCTTTATATTAAAAATCGAAAGACGGGTGTGTGATGAAAAAGATAATTATCTAAAACCGGTAGTCGAAACAATCGTCACGGCGAGTCGGCGGCGGCTGGTAGCAGCCATTCAATTTTTATTATGACTTTGATACGATACGAGGGGTCGTAAATAATACTCGAGTGTTAAAAGTTTACTTGTCGGCACCGTACATAATGGTATCCGATTGAGTTTAACTTCAGATCAAATAGGTAGTGACCTTGCCACATGCACTGTCGTAATGTGTTTATTTAAATTTCAAGATTTTCCTATAAATTTAGGTACTTTAATTTGTGTTTTTGCAGTTAATGTCTGTTGTGTTGTTTTATACGAAGTTAATATTTTTAAAGAATGAAGAGGATTTTTACTTCGATGCGAATATGGTATAATGGAAACTAATTATAATAAAAAGCGGCCAAAAGCGAAAACTTCAAAAATATTGATTGATTTTCCTAAAAATTTACTTTAATTTGTATTTTTGCACTTTATGTTTGTTGTGTTTTATACGACGTCAATGGTAGTTGGTATTTTTAAAGGAAGAAGAGGATTTTTACTTAATTGCGATGATAACTAAGAAAGCAATTTATAATAAAAAGCAGCCACAAGCAGAATTTTCAATAAAATAGACATTAAAATAAACCCTTGAAGCGTTATTTCAAAATAGAGGACTTAAGGATTTAGGAGAATATATATAGCTTTTATTACAATATCTGATACAAGTAAGGCCAAATTAAAAAAAAATACATTATTAAATATAATCGTTATTCTAACCGTTTTAACAACTCAACTCAAATAATAATTATTTTTTTCAACAAATATCTGAAATAACATACAATAACAACAGTATTTTCAACTCACCAGTTCGGAAAGGCCTTTTAAATCTTTAAAAATATGTAAAAATTTGAAAATAATTTTATACAAAATGTGTATTAAGAATCGAGCGTTTTTTTCACGTCATCTGGTTGGATGGATTAGTAAACTTGTATGAAAACACTTGTACGAAATTACTTTGCATCCTTGTGAATAGAGTGAAATTTTGGTATCTGTATCTAAATAATAAAATATGGGTGGTATAAGCGTAAGTAAGCGATGGTGTAAGCATGGATGGCACTGAACATATTTTGCCCTGCGCTGTTAATAATGGGATCCATACATTTAAAATTTGAATGGAATTCTCGTCTTCTTCAAACTTGTTCTTGGTACGTAATTTTATATATTAATCATGTCACCACAAAAGTGCCCATCTAAAAAAAAAAACAAATGTATTATTTAATACGTATTTTTTGGGACAATCTAACGTGATTAAAACTACTGTGAACTATTTATATATCCAATGATGTGATAAAATTGTAAAAAGCAAAATATCACTACAACATTATTGCAAATTGCGATCTATCGCAAAAGGTAATATAAAATCGGAAGAAAATAAATATTTAGTATACTCGTATCGAAACCTGCTGGCGAATCAAGTCGGTGATTATGCAGGGCGTTTTTACATTTAAAATACTCTATCGGAACTCTAAGACTCGATGAATTATAGAACTGTTTGTAGATGTTATTGCAATTTCTCAAAGTGAAATCAATATATGTGACCACATGGGCGCTTTCACATCTGAAAAAAGTGAAACTTTTGTAACGTCAATAAAATTGCTATTTTCGTCAAAGTTTATAATGCCAATAGGCCACTTACCAGAATCGACTGTGTAATTCAGACTCGCACTTCACCGCTATTTTTTAAATTAATATTGGAATATTTGTAAATTATAAGAAAACTATAAATTCTCCCTTATGAAGTCAAATTTACTCGTATTTAAAAACAGCTACTGATTTACCTTTACATAATAAAATAAAAAGTACATCGAACACGACTTTGATGGAATACTAAATTATAACAAGAAGCGCCAACATTATATTGGATAATTAACATTAACACTTATGTATATTGGATTGGAATTAGATATAGATTACATTAATAAAACCGAATGCAGGCCAAGCAAGGCTTAGGCGAATTATCCAGACTGAATACAAATTGTGGAAAATTTCGAATGCCGCTTGCTGATGATATTCTGAAGTGTAAGGATCGTTCGTGTCACTCGTTTGCAGATTGTTATCAATAACTACAACGCAAATTTACATACTTTGTTTTGATGGCGAGAGGAGAAGATTGATAATTTTCTATAAGCATAAATACTTCACAAGACGAGACGAGTTAATAGACATGTATAGGGTAATCCAAAAAATACACAGGTATATTTTGAAATTAATGGCATAAACTAAAAAAAAGGAATCAAGCTCACTAGTGTCAGGTGCAATGCGCAAGGCAAGGTTTAGTGTAAGAACATGCAATCGTTGAATGTCAAGACAACGTAAACAATGGACAAATAGTGCTGCCATCTATGCGTGGCTAAACTAGTTCATATACTCATAACATATTTATGTTTTCCTGTGGAAAATCAATGCGGGTGGACGAGCTATTTCAGTCTTTAAGGATCTACATACATATATCAATGTACCAAATGCAAGTCAATGGTAAACGTAAAATTATTCGTCTATATTATTTATTTATAGTTTGCAGACATTTAACATTTATAACATTATATTAAAGCTAAGAATGTAAATAAGTTATCGATTTAAATTAATATGGAATTATAAAACAGTAGAAATCGGTATATGACTAACTGATAAAGATGTATATGCGACGCACTAACTAGTAAGTACGCAATTTTTAGTCATAAAAATACTAAACACCATGTTATAATAACAGGCAGATTAACCGTGATCGGTAACGGAACATACAGACGTGATAAGGAAAAATTCTTGTTATTCATAAATCTTGTAATAAAAGCACGGACGTGACTTAAATGAAGTTTTGACTGACCGAATTTCAATGATTTAGTTATGCGATTACTACTGTAATGTACAATCAAAATGTAGCTACACCTATTAGGGCAAATAACGGGATATTGACTTTTTATATCACGAAATACAATGTGTAATTAACAAAACAAAAATAACAATAAGTGTTATAATGTCTTCAATTGTTCATAAATGTTTGTAGTATTTCATCGATGTCGTTAAGAATGATCAATAGGTATGTATATCAGTAGCGGATGACAGGTGCCATACTTGTATATTCACCCTGATTCGTAACAATAACAAAACGAAGGTTTATAAGCATTTCGATAAGACATTAAAATCAACATAAACATGAAGTTTGAGTAGATTTGCTTCCGCCGTGATGTTTGTGAACATGATTTTTTATAGAATACGCTTTTTAGTATTCAGCTTCGCCTCGTGTAAACTAAGATTTGAATGAATAAAAATTACTTGGCTCGTTTCAGATCTACCTGTTAAGGAAGACAAATCGATAATGATTTATTCAATCTCGAGGTTTCGAGGTCGGCCATGACTAGATACTTTGTTCTCGAGTTTATCTGGAGTATAGGTGCCTACTAAATTTAGCCTTAAAAATAAGCGTTTAAAAACTATTTTGTATAGCTTTCGTCTCAAAAAAATATGAGTGTTAGAGTATATTTATGAGTATAATATTTGTTTGTATGTGTAATGTATGTAACGGCACATTCCTGGCATTCCAAACGAGTTCAAGTCTGCAGCTGTATTGGTGCTGCTTAATCTCCTGCCCGGAGAAGTTTGAAAGATTTCAAGATTTGAAGTCCTGAAGTTTGAAAGATCCGACTCCACAGCATCGCCCCAGCTGTACTTTGGACGACCGGCTGGCCTTCGCCCTACTACTAGCCCCAAGTAGGTATGCCATCATAGCACCGCGATCCGCACTCATTCTTACAACGTGGCCTAGCAGACAGAAGACGCTATAGACGTTCTTCTCAACATTGGGCGCAGCGACAAAATTTTTCAATTTCAGTATTTGAACGGATCCCGATACTACAGTCTCCCGTCAGCATTTAGAGAAGAGAGAATAGGTAATTTAAACTTTACTTTTCAAAACTAAAATGTGTAAATAATTTAGAACGCAGGCGACCAGACGACGTTTTCGCGATGCAAGACAGTGTTAGTCCCCTTGAGACCGTCTGAGCCGTTTTGGTCAATGCTAGTACTAGGTCGGCAAAACCCGAGCGAATTGCATACATCAACCCTGGCGAGTATATTTAGGAATATGCAAATCTTTGTTCCACAAACCTGTCCGTTGAAAGATGCTAGTAATACACAAGTGAGTCATGTTGCAGAAGAATTTAAAGGTAAAACGTAATCATCATCGTAATTGTTTATCACAGTATTCGACGAGTCACATCGTTTTGAATACGATCATTATCCCAACTCGTTAGCGAGAAGGTCAGAGAGTGCATCCTTCGGATAGGACGAGTTCTTTGTACCGAGGACGTTAGTCCCTGGGCTAATGAATCAAATCCTTTAGTGTGGACGCATTGTCAATACGGAGCGAAATATTAACGACCGCGCGCGAGCGCACAATGCCAGATTAATTCTCGTTTAAATGTGTGAAATCGTAGATGGCTGGAGGTGCAGGGGCAATTGTGTACGATATTAATGTGAACTGCTATTTCAACCAGCCTGTACTTCTTGGGTTGTAAAAAGTCTCTCTATTCTCGTCATTCATACTGAGGCACCTACACTTACTAGTCAGGTTCAATAAAGACTGAGTTTTTTTTTTGTTTAATATCAGTGATAAAGTAACCTCACGTGGTAGATGCAGAATATTCTATTTGCGTTTGTTCTTCAATCTTTCAATTAATTAATCGTTTAACATAGCAATTCAATTTTAAATTCTATGAAGTATAAGAACACTTCACTTAAACTGCAGGTCTAAAGCTCTCGATACATCTGCATATGAAATGTACGTAAATGGCGAGATGTAAAGGCTGCCGCGTTTGCCGCGCCGCGCCGTTCTGTACTTGTGGTAGGTACCTATTCTTTGCGACTTGAATAGACCTTAAGAAATAGCAGTGCGTAATTAATTATGGCTTCAATCCCTTTGCGACAGTTGGACTTTAATGCAATCACAACGCATGATGTGGTTTAAATTGAATCATTCTGAGCAGCAGTGTTTTATTTTGCCTCTATTATAACCACCTTTGTTTAGTAGCAGACTCCATGCTTTTTTAAATTTAAAAGCATACGGTCGCATTCCCAGTGGCAAATATTGTACAATACTATTCAATATACAATGTACTCACGTGGATCGCTAAAAGTATAGTACAGTCAGCGTCATATAGTTCGTAGCATTCAAAGTACTCAAATAGTTCGGTACACCATACTAATTCTATGGTGTACCGAACTTTTTGAGTACTTTGGATGCTACCAACTATATGACGCTGACTGTACATAGAACTTTGGGAGTTTCAATACAGTTTACTATTTAATACGATTCATAGGATCGCAAGACAGTGGTGGAGGTAAACATTATTCCTATTGGATCTTTCTGTTAAGTACAAATACGAGTAGTAAGTATCTATATTTGGGCGATCAATCGTCGATCATCGTAAGATGTGGCACACCAAATACTATATCTATAAACCTAAATAACTAAAAGATAAGGAAACAGCATATAAAAGCTATGTTCGAGCTAAGTGGCGCAAGGGATCCCGGTGGATTTGCCGTAAGCGGCTCGGGAGCTTGTTTGCCGGGCGCTCCATTAAAATGGGATCAGCCCCTATGCAGATCTCTGGACGCTAGAGCGGAACGCGGGAGATGCACTTAGAGATGTCCAAGAGAAACTTTCTTTACTAGAATTTTATACAAAAAAAAACACGATATCAAATTGGGACAAGTGCTGCACAAAAGTGCACTAATAACTGACAAGTTGACAAAAATATCGACTGTAAAAACTTATGTCGTCAGTAGCTGATAATATAAGAGAGAGTTAGTCTGTTTATAGAAAATGAATGCTTTCGATTTTCATAAAAATATCTAAATAGTTATAAATGTACAATCAGCAGCAGATTTAGATGTTTGAGCGGGTGTTCAAAATAAAAATGAGCAAGACACGACTGTATTATTACGAGAACAAGTGCCAATCGATATTGTAAAGCAAGAATTTCCCCTATTTTGGGATTTTAACTAAGCAGGCCACATCACTAGCTGCACTACTCACGCATATGTATGAGGCCGGAATATTCATTATACAAACACGGGGCCGTACAGCTATTCTGAGCCCTTGGTGGCTGGAAAACGGACCAGAATTGTGGTTGATGTGGTTTCATGAACGAATTTGACTAACGGTTTTGCTATCCAATTTTTATTATGATATGATATATTACACTCAATGTTTCGCATGGAAACAAGAACATGTATCCCTAAAAATATACATATAGTGAAATTAATATATTTAAGTACAAAGTACCTATATATATATAAAATAAATCCCGTAAGAAACTTTTTAGGCTGGTTTATACTATACGCATAAATTGTGTGAAATCGGCACAGCAAAAGATACGTAGTAGTAGTTTATGCGACTAACTAAAATAAGTGGTAATATACTAACATAAATATATACACACATAACCATTTATATACACACATAGGCATTTATTTGTGTGATGAGCGCAAATATTTGTTCCTGAGTCATGGGTGTTTTCTTTGTATTTAAGTATTTATATGTATCTATCTATTATATATATCATCGTCTAGTACCTACAACACAGGCCTTACTGAGCTTACCGTAGGACTAGGTCGATTTTTGTCAGATTGTCACGAAAAAAAAAATATTTTAAAACTGACATAATTTAACTTCTTACATGTCAGGCGAATTGAGTAGGTCAGTACCTACACTTTTTTCTGAAAAATCCCTTTAAAGCATTTTGGCAATAAACTTTAACAATTGACAAAAAAGAGGTGTTTATTACTGCTTTTCTCACCGATTCAAAGTGTTGTTATAGTTAATCTGCTTTAAATAGCTGCGTTCCTCGGTCAGTCGCTGTAATCACCAAGCTTTTCAGTTTTCTGTCATTAAAACAGTAAAATGTATTCATAGATGGCGCGATTACTTTGGACCTACAGCAGACACTGCTATCATAGGCAACCATGGAACAGGCCCGGGGCAAAGATATTACGATAGCATTGATAGCAAGTCTCAATTAAAACTGCTTGTAAAGACTTATTGCTGTGAAACAATTGATTTCGATTAACGCCCGACAATGCTACCACTCGATAAAGCATTCCATTACATACTGCCGTTGCCTTGCGGCTGTACCTGCTTCGACTAATATATGTCTTAGACATTGGATATTGGTTTTCGAGAAGGCAGTTTGAGGACTGTACCTGTTTCCTCTTGCCAATGGGAAAACGACAATGTTAGTAGGACATGATTAGAGGCTACTAAATTCAAGATTTGTTTCAATATAGCCAACGAATTTTGTAAAACCTAGGTAGATGTGCTTGTTTACGTGTAGACAAATAATGCGCGCAGATTTAGAAAGTTAGATATCTCTAAGACGCGCTACACATGAAATAGCCTAGCTCGATTATTTCGTATTTACGATAATTCCCGGTAAACAAATGTCCTATAATAACGCAATTACGCTAAGATTGCCACGGTGGGTCGTATCGTCACGACGCGCCAGAGGGGCTGCGTAATTGTTTCAAACTCGTCTTTTAATTGTTCTATCGGGACGGGATTTATAGGCGACGTGATCTCGCGCAGATTCATTTCGACTGTACTTTCACAAGATCGTACCATGTTTTCAATAATCGAAACATAAACTTTAAAACGTTGTTATAAAGTTTAATTTGGTAAAATTGTAAGATAGATATGAGGGTGCAACGGTTATTCATCGATGTGCATTGCAATACTTCCGCATCAGCTCATGGGAATGCAGACTTTTAATCAAAGCCTCGGATTTAATAATCTAAATACCTACCCGAGTTCTTCTGTAAGAGTTTATTTGCGTTTCTTCACAATTGTTAAATCCATTTAGAATAAGAATTAACACAATGAATTCAGACAAGTCCTTGCAGTAATGAAAATTGTTAACTATATTTGTAATCAGTTACAGCTTCTTTTAGACAAGAGCATATTACAATTTAATGTAATAAAATTGGCAATGCTCGAGGTAAAATACCTTTAGTACTAAGTAAATATTTCATAAAAGCGTCATAAAATTGTTACATTTTATCAAAAACTGAAAAACAAACTCTATGTTCATCTGTTACACATTTTATTTTACAGCTCGAGACGCAATAAAACCTAGTTTAAATGAAATGAAACGACATTTAAATGTCTGTCTGTTAAATATTATTATATTCGTAGAGCTCTGTCGACAAAACATGATACATACGGTTATGATTTCGTATATTGTAGGGTCGATAACCGATAGCCTAGCTAGTCCGTGAGTCTAGCTATAATATACCGATGTACATTATAGCTATATAGCATTTTCGAGGTATTTTAATGGACTCAAAGATAAAATGTAAGTTTTCGATTACATATTAACAAGAATTAGAGAAAGACCTTAATACTAGTAGCAAGATTAAGGTTCTTCTCCATCTTTTGAACTGCTTTTGATCCAGGACGGAGGCACGAATAGGTATAGTAGCCACTATATTAGACTTTAAAGTTGGATTCCATCAGGCACGTGTAGAATTCCAGCCTAGGGCATGTTATTGACAACGCTAGTCCGGGTAGTCACCGCGAGATCAGGTTTGTCAGGGTTGTCAAGCCGCACGCGCCGCAGACGAGCCGTCATCCGAGGCGTGGGCACGCGAGCGCCAGATTTACGAGTGTATTTAAACTGGTTCTACATTAAGCACCAACTGGGCCGATTTGATCGTAAAATCAGCCGTTATGTCTCGAGACAATATCGTCGCTCGTTACCACCCAAGCGCTCGGCTGTTAAAATAACTCCAGGTTAACTATAGGTCAGTGCTAAGTCGATCCCATTTTCATTCAAGTCTATTATAGAGGTATTCGGTGATCGACAATTAAATTCCAGGAAAGATCGGTCGATAGAGTTGTTTGCCAATGAAAAATTGTTGAAATAAGCAAACGTTCATTATATGCGGGCGCTGGAATGGAAATTATTCAATGGCAAAAGGAGCAATTAAGTGCGCTCCGAATGGAGTGTCGATTGTCCGAACGCGTTCGGCGATCGCTCACCCATTGTCCACTGAAATTAACAGCGGCAAAAAGCAGCCGCTTTAGCTCACGCCGTCCGAAATTAGAAGTCGTTTCGGGAGTAAATTTATTTTAACGAATCGACGGTTTCTGGTATCATCATTACATCACATCCCATAGGATCTACCGGTTAATTGGTGGATCGAGTTGTAGTCGTTTCTGGATAAAATATTACGCAGTTCGGCCATCAAATGGGAATCGAATATGGAAGCCTTTGATTGAATTGATTGAAAAAGAAATGGAGAGGGGCGCGAGTCGGCGCGGGCCGGTCCCGATGTGTGTTCCCGTTGGGTACCGCCATAGCAAGCGAATTGCGTTCATGGACGACCCTTCGTATTCTGCTCCATAGCTCTGTATCAAACGTAATTAGGTTTATACTGGTTCGTTGGAACCTTCGATGTTCCTGTGTTCTGTAGGCGATTGGAAGGACATTTGGTATTTTTATAGCCTGTACACGTCTCCGAACGCGCGGGCGACACATTCCCGGCGACGCTACGTTTTTGCAGCGCAACTTTCATTAGACACCGCACGCCGCAGGCACCGCAGCGACTCCTTTTAATAAATGAGTTATGCGTTTATATCCAAGATGGCCGCTTGTTTTATCTCGCTCGAGTGTCAAGAATGTAACGATTGTTCGGATGTTTCCGCTTGATAGTATAATCATTGCGAATGCATACAATTACAACGTTCAAGAAAAATGTGTAAGCTATTTAAATTGTTTCGTATGTGTTTTTGGATACAGATTGTCTATACTAAAAGTTATATAGGTTGTCACGTCTTAAAGAAAATCAGTATAGCCTGAAAAAATAAGATTCACTATACTTACTGACGCTTTAATTTTGAATAATAAATAAGTAAAAACATCAATATTTTACAATAGTTGTAATCAGACCAGATGGAAGTAATCATTGAAAAGGGGTCGAGACACAATACCTACCTATACACTTTATTTATTTATAACTCCTTACGATACTTACGAAACGTCAAATATTTTTGTCCCTTTCTAATAACAGAAAGACCAAAAGACTGAAAGGAACAAATGATTATCATGTTAGGTTTGACGAGCATTTATGAATAACGCCATAAGAAGAAGATAAAAGCAAGCAGTTGTGTTCTAATAACAATATTCCGTTAGGTTTTGGAAAGCAACTGTTTTTATGGAAATAAATATCGGTCAGTCGGGAGACGTGCCATAGCTGTCAGAAGTGGGATTCATCAAAATGTGCACAGGTATTTCCACATTCGGCGGCGCACGCACGACCTTTTTGTTAGCTGTAAACGTCCGCAAACTTCGGTGTTGTCAACTTTCCGTGTATTTATTCACTCATTCATACTTTTCTTGTATGTCTGAGCCCGTTATTGGATCCAGCTCGACAATTGTTCTGTCTGCGCCAAACCATTAGAAAAAAAGGTTTCAGTAAAATCTAAACGCGGCGCTTAATGGCCTATTAAAACACCTATCAACTAAGAGTCGTTTCGCAGACTAGTTTATTTTTAATCAAGATTTATATTCAGAGACTCTTAGGAAATAAAATAATCACGGCGGCGTTGATTTGCATACAATGGTAAAATAATTTTACGCGCGTTTCGCCGCGCTTAATTCTACTTTTTATCCGGCCTTCAGCGCCCTATCTACGAATCAAACGGACTGCTCGCCGCACGACCATTTAAGTGTTAACATTTTTGAGAAGTCAGTCGAATACTGTATTTATTGCTTGGAATTTGCTTTCCTTGCATGTTCCTTGCGCATCCAATCATGCTTGATGTTAATTTGGAAATATTAAGCATGCGGTAACTACTGATACACTACATTCCTTTGTATAACTGAGCAATTTACAGCTCTTGACCGTGAAAGTCGTATCCGTCGTCGTATTTACGTCTCGTATCGGCCATAAAGCGCATCGTCGGGCGCCTCGGCCGGGTCAGACTGCGTGGCGCACGGGCGCGGGCCGCAGTGTCCGAGCAAGCACCCTACACGACAGCCGCCGCGGCGCCTAACACGCCACACACCGACTAACCGTACCAACAATTAAGTAAGGGGAGAAAGCCTACAATTCACATTCAGGACAATCGTTGCCAGTCATAAATTCAACACAAAAGTGCGAGCGACGGCCGACTACCAACAAAAGGGCATGACTTTTCCGCAAAAAAAGATGATCCTTAATCTGATTAAATCTCCATCGCAGCCGACGTCGGCCCGTGAAAGATTAATGAATATTTGTGCGAGGATTCCCGACGCTGGGTTGGCACGTAGCGTTGTCATAATCATATTAGCCGCGAGGACCGGAGGCCGGCACGCACGCAGAGGTACATACTCAAGGGTCCTCCGGACCATACCTTTGGTGTCGTGCCACCTCCGCCGCACTTCCGCTCAAAGTTTACGACGTGTGGGCACGACACGAGACGTTATGCGGACGTGGAATGTAACGAGACACTTACCTAGCCCGCAATCTTTTAGAGTAATAACGACTAACTCGTTTTTCTTTTAGTTTAGCACTTGACAGCGGGTTCCTAAGCAACCGAGTAGCCAATTACTAAACGATATAAATAAATAAATAATAATTAAATATTTCGGGACAATCTTACACAAATCGACCTAGTCCTACGGTAAGCTCAGTAAAGCTTGTGTTGTAGGTACTAGACGACGATATATATAATATGTAGGTAGATACATAGAACGCCTACAGGCATTAAGTCCGCCATTTGTACTTCATATTATGTACTGTACAATAAAGTTTAAAATAAATAAATAAATAATACATATAAATACTTAAATAAATAGAAAACAAAACACCCATGACTCAGGAACAAATATCTGTGCTCATCACACAAATAAATGCCCTGACTGGGATTTGAACCTGGGACCATCGGCTTCATGGGCAGGGCCTCTACCCACTATACTTTATTTTAAACATTAATCGCACTTAAGTTACTCATTAGGAGTGAAAATACAATGATTTGATAATCATTTATTAATCATTTATTACATCGTACCTAAGTTTAATAAAGTAATTACCCATGTATCTGTGGATCGTCACTTTTATAGCAATTTCATCAAGAGTTATATTCCTATGTGTCTTTCAATCCAATGGATAAAGTAACAAAGATTTGTGTGACACAGAGATGGCGTAATGGACATGTCCAAGAATAGAATACTATAACATTAAGTTAATGTAAGGATCTTATTACACCGATGCTCTAGTAGCACTCATTATAATTTTTAATCCAGCTGTCTGTACATAAAGTAGCGATAACAAACATGGCGTAGCGATACAGGCGATACGCAACGCGTTAATATAAGTGTTTTCGCCGTATGAATTATACATTGAATTGTGTTCAGGCTGCCTCTTTATCTGGCGAGGCTACGGGTGCATCGAACACATTATGCCTTGAACTGCGCTAGATTTTTATTACAGCCTAGAAATAAATTAAGCTAGTGAAGATAAAAAGGTACTCACTGCAATAGCGCAGATTCGAGCCCCCTCGACACAATTGCCATTTTCGAGTTTTGAACGGACTCAATAAACACGGTCGTAAAAGAAATCAATTGGGTCCCAAAAGAAATTAAACGTAAGAATGTATTGTTCCATACAAAGCGTAAACAAAACAAAAATCATTGTTTGCGTTAACCAGGTCTCAGGTCGTTTTCGACCTGCTTTCGTAAACATAAATCGCATTAAAGGTATAATTTATGGCGTCCATCTACTGAATAAGTACGTTGGACTTTACGTTCTCATATAGGATTCTACCCATAATAAAAACGTATTATTTTCAACTAAAAGTCATCATAAGTTTCAAATAAGTAGATACGCAATAAGGCAATGAGATTATAAAGAACTCTGTAGGTGCTCGGTTAATAGAATATCCCTTGTTATATATATAAATGATATTTATCACATAAAAACTGAACTGCTGCATCTAAGTAGATGATTGCAGTTTTTCGATTTGATTCTGCTACTATTGAGTTCCCTTAACGATGTCAGGATGGAACATTACGAGATGATAATAAAGATACATCCATCAAGCCGTGGTCACTTGAGGCATGAAGGTGTGTTCGAGGTGTAATTAATTATTTGATAGAGCTGGTAGCAATGAAGCAGGCTCATCAAAGATTCAGCCGAACAAACAAAGAGCGCGTGTGCCGCGAGCATTAACCGCCATAAGACATCATAAACGGAGCACCATCATCTGGGCTTATAAAAAATTCATGCTCATCTCACATTTCGGCGCCCCTCTTAATTTCGCGTGAGCCTCTTCTTGGTTCGTGTAAAAACTTCGGGTGTCTTTTTATGACTTTTACTGCGGTATAATTGGGAGAGGGGCGAACGTTCGTGTCCCCGAGGTGACATAAATACACCCCCCACACTCTCCTGCCCCCCTGGCTTAATCTCATGTAAGACTAGACACCGCGGAAGTAGTTCGCATTAAAACGTCTTGAGCTCTTAGGCACTGGACGTTTCATCCAATATCTTTTAAATATTATATAATATCCCTTAACTAAAAAAGAACCGACTTATAATAGATCTTTATATAAGAATTATCCTAACTAACGCCGAATTGTACTTTGCTATATCAGTTCACCTGAATAACTCAACTAAGCAAAAGTAGCCGTCTTTTCCCATCATTAGATACTTAAAGTGAATGATAGGTATAATAAAGTACCTACCGGACACAAATAGTAGAATAATTAGTTTCAGTAATATATTCAACATAATATTATGCGAGCCTATACGATTTCGATCTAGGATCATATCATCAGAATTCAGATCCTAGCTCATGGGACGATATGGGTATTATAACCCTTTTAAAAAACGTCTTCGAGGAATCGGCGAAAATACTTTAAAAAAATCTTGTGACGAATTGAGCACCTCCTCCTGTTTTAAGTCGATTAATAAATCTGTCTCTGTTTATATAGCAGCTGCTGTTGCTTGCAGGCAACGCAGAACCTCTTTTTTTTCCTATGGGAGTGAAAAAGAAGTGATTTTTTTGACGTGGACCAAGTGGATCGAGGAAGTTAATTTGTTATGAAAGGTCAGCATTTTCCTTTGTCTATACTTCAAAGAATAGCGTCAAAACGTAAACGTTTCAGCCAAATGCTTGTGTAAAGCTCGCAGTCATAAATAAGTATTGTCTTCTACGGCGATACAACCTGTTGACAGTTGTTCAATGTTCGTGTGTGGAAAACAGAAAGGGTTGTCTACAGAAGGTTTTTATTATTATCCATACAATATTATAAACGCGAAAGTAACTCTGTCTGTCTGTCTGTCTGTTACCTCTTCACGCTTAAATCGCTGAACCAATTGGGATAAAATTTGGTATGGAGAGAGTTTGAGTTACGAGAATAACATAGGATATTTTTTATCCCGCAATCATACTTTAAAGATGGGCATATCGAAAAACATTATTCGCCTTTATCGCCCTTACAATAGAGGCGTTGTTCAGGTAGGTATTTGTGACCACCTCCACAGCTCTGATATTCTAATGGCGACTGTACATTGGTCAAATTAAAAATATTTTATTACCACGCATAATATAATATAAGGGTGGCTCAAACACCATAAGAACAAAACAAAATACGCACATTCTATAGCTAGCATTCTAGGTAAGAACTTGAGGAGAAAAACCCTTTTCAGGTGCATTATTTTAATTTCAGGTAAATACTTAGAAATTTGAATGTGAGCCTCCCAAGTTTGTAAAGGACGCACTATTTGGAATTCCGAACTAATATGGGTTCGAGTTCCAATGTCAAAGGATGGTCTCAGAAAGTCAGCAAATGCGATTTCAATTTTATTAGAGGCACCAGCGATGTGCGAGGTGTGGCGCGCGGCGGGAGCTAAAGTATATGCATGTACCTATGTGTATTTATTTGCAAATTCCGAATAGCTTTCAATATGTAGAGGCGCGAGTGACTCCCGCCCGTCGATCCTCTCCAATATCGCGCTCTGAGACGTCACGGAGGCGACGCCATTATCCGACGCGACGATTGACTCACACGGGAGCAGGCTTCTGAGGACGCCGCATGATAGATGGCGACGCAAAAAACATATCCGTAATTGAGATTTCTATTACTGAAATTGAGAGCGACCGATCCGTTTTTTCATGTTTGTTTACATAATGTGAGTGGTGACAGGGGCGCACTATCGCGTTTCGGAAGCGGTCGCGGACGTCAATTTGTATATTGTCATTATTAGATTCGAGGCGGGAAGTTGGGGGCTGCCATCCATCATGATGTGACACGGTGGTCCGATATCGCGTCTAATACCTATTGATTTCCCACTTAGCGTTTTTCTTGGGAGTCAGCGCTCCACCCTTCCGCGGAGGCCTAACGAGCTGTTTGTCCTCCACTCGGCAAGTAGGGCGCCCACGCCGCTGGCCCGAGCGCTCTGCCCTAGTGAGCCCTTTACCCGCCCATTATTTGCTACTTATTCCTACGTTGATTAATAATGAATAAAGATATACATAATTATGGTTGAGAGCAATTGAAATAAGGAGTTAAGGACATTTAGAGAACACCTAAATAGGAAAATAATGTTGTGTACAGAAGGTTATTAACGACTCCAGAAATAAAATAAATGTTTCCATTATAGTTTAAGAAATTTTGAAATGTGAATTCTGCATCAATGTCGGGCCATGTTCTGTAGTTTTTGATCCGTAACACCAAAACGGTTTAACCGATCAAGTTAAAATAATTTTCCTTGCATTTTGAACTTGCTTAACTTACAATAACTTACAGGGGCCGGGGGAGGGGAGCACTTTTTTTTCCGGAGTGATAATTTTCGAACATATTCGTTTTAAATTAAAAAATGCTTAAGGCAAACCCAATTTCTATTTTAAAAACCTATATGAACCAGAAAAGAATCCCCCACCCTCTTCACATGAACCCTATTTTTATTTGACCACTTTACGTGATTTACATATTCATACTAAATTACGGCGTAGGACTAACAGTCACTGAACATAGCCTGACAGACAGACATATATGGCGAAACTACCCGTAAAAGGGTTAGGAGTCCTAGCCGACTACTGGACCACACAAAAAATGGCACGAAAGTGTTAAAGAAAGTGAAGTTATGGCTGCTTATATCATTTTTGCTCATTGGATAACATAACATCGGACAGGTGGCCTGACGATAACATATTGGACTGGATGTAGGACGTTTAATTTTTACAAGATATGCCGTAACTACTCATGTGCTGATATGTGGATGCTAACATTTGCCTAAATGCCGAAGAAAAAGATTGCGTCACCAAGGTCCCCGGTGGGGGCGGGAGGCGAGAACAATGGTTTCGGTTCTCACACGTGTGGAGGATTATTTGCATTCGGAAATAAAGAGAGGAATGATAAAAGAAAGGCGCGAGCCACCCGCTCGGGGGGGACGCCTGGAAACAGAGGGGGGGGGGTGAAGGGTGGCGCCTCCGGGGGAGGGGGCTCGTTACGCGAACAATGGAGAAATAATGTACAGATTGCAGTGAGCGATGCGCCCAGTGCGACTCAGGTGTCTTAGGACGTGGACACCACGCCTCCAGTATCGGGGTGCATCTATACGACAAACAAAATGGAATATGAACGTATTTGAATAGCTGAGTTCGGAATTAAACAAACTGCAAGTTTAGTTCAGGAGAGGAATACGTAATTTTTGCTCGGCTGTTATACAGATAATTCAGACACCGGACATTGCTAGGAAATGTCGTGAGTCCTACATCTTTCACATCCCGATATTTTCCAAATAATACATGTTTGGATCTATAATATTGAAGAACTAAACACATATGTGTAGTTATATTAAACCTACACAGAGTGTTGTGAATTACTACTAACCACTTTCAAAGTAAAGTTACAAATCTTATAGAGCTCCTTATATACCGTCAGCATGAAAAGTGATAGGTACCTTTCGAACCATTTCGTTTTAACGTCAAATTCTAACTGCCATTCGAAATCGTTAAATATGGAAATGCGACAAAGTCCCAAAAACATCAACTAGGTCCTTTGATGGAGTACTACGAGTATACTAAATACCACATGCATTGTTTTAAATATAAAGTGAGAAGTTGAACACCGCGTATTTAAGTTTTTTAATTGATGTGGTTCAGATGGCCCACTCAGGGTTCTGATGGTGAGAAGTGAAGTATTCTAGTACCTATAATATATATAGTTTGTATCACCTACTCACATTGGAAGCGCAGGTGGCCTAGCGGTAAGAGCGTGCGACTTGCAATCCGGAGGTCCGCGGGGTTGAAACCCTGGCTCGTACCATTTGATATTTACCAGTCTCTTTTCGGTTAAAAAACATCGTAAGGAAACAGGACTAATCCCAATAAGGATTAGTTTACCCTCTAGGTTGAAAGGTCAGAGGCAGTCGCTTTCGTAAAAACTAGTGCCTACAGCAATTTCTGGGACTTATAGTTGCCAAGCGAAGCGCACAACATTTGCCCCGCGAAACGTAGTAAAATGTCGGGACAATAAGAGGAAGAAAATAAGTACTACCTACTTAGATAAAAAAAAAAAAACACTAATTGAAACAAAGGTGACCTACTACGTCAAACGAGTTCCTTAAATAGAATGCAGCGTCAATTGGTGAACTATGAAAGCAAGTGGATAATGTATCGCAAAGTGTTATCGCCTTGCGCAACGCAATACTAAAGAGTTTTAATGTTACGGACGGGCGCGAGGCCGACCCGTTTAATAAAGGATGCCTTCATAGGAAGCGCAGGCAATCACAACACAATCACCCCATCCTCGCGTGACACCGAAAATGTCCTCGCTCATAAGTATAAATTAATCCATTTAGAGCGACCGGCACCGACCGGCCGATTAGCGGAAGCGTCTACTTAACTAATTTATCCCCGGGTGGTTTTAACAGAATGGATAGCAGTGATTACGGGCGACGGTTGAGATCGTGTGACGCGGGCGCTGCGAGCTGCGAGTGCGCGCACGCATATGACCTGCCTGTTTTCTAGATTCTGATACAAATCATCTGTTGTAACAATTGCAAATATCACAATAAGAACCTAAACCGATGAACAATTATAATTAGCTTATTCAAATACCTCGGGATGAAACCATTTCAGGCAATTTTAAACACAATACTATTTTGAGACTCAAACATATTAATTCTATGAAACGTGTTACTATTTAACTAATGCTACGTTCGTTGCAAAGTGAAACATGTCGAGCAATATTCGGCTTATAGAACGTGAGTTACCCGTTCCTATACAATTAATAAATTCCAAGCAATGTTCAGGATATGTTAAAAAATACACAGACGTTAAAGTATCTCCTAGTATCCTCTGTCATCACATCATTGAGTGTGTGTCATTTCATTAGTACAATGGTCTATGAAACCACTTGGAGTTGGAAACCACATACACACTTCGTTTTATTTGTCAAACGTTCATTGAAAGCGTTTGTGTTTTGTTCGTATTATATCGCCGAAAAAATACCAAAAGGCCGTGCAATAAACGAGATAAGAAAATTCAAACCGCAAAACTTTCATGAAATCCAGTCCCTTATTACACTTGAGCGGCTTATACGATAGTCAGATGTCTGTAATCCCGAAGCCCGCGACATTTTAATAACATTGATCAAATAGAACAAAAGTATGTGGACCGAGCACTCGACAGAGATGAAAGTTAAAAGGGTCGCGAGCGGGCGGCGTTCGCGGGGTGGGAAGGAGCGGGTTGAATGCCTTATTCCCTCCACAATTCAAAGGTATTTCGTGTTCTTCATACGCAAATATATCCTCGTTATGGAGGTACACGTGAGCGTCGATTGCGTACGCGCCTGGAAGTGCCCGGGCGACCTGATGCTTGAGGGAATTGGCTACAGGAGGAAAATTGGATCTGGCAATCAGGCTGTGAGTGTGAGCCCTTCAAGGCGAGCAGTCGTTATTGTTCAAGATTTGATTTGCGAACTACACGTGTCATAAAGGAAACAGAGGCGTAAGTATCAGCCGGTAAAAACCAGATTCGAATGACTCGCTTGAAACAGTTGTAAAACACATAAGGAAATCATGAAAATTTTCATATTTTATTTCTTCAATATTAGTTCTAATAATAGTACTGTTTCCCAATTTTTAAAACCGTTCCTATTCCTAAGAGTAAAACATTTTTAAGACTAGAAGACGTAAGTGTATGAGGATAAAGTCGTAATCGTAACGCACCGGAAATGGAGTTGCAATTGTAAAAAAAACACGTGATTTTTTTTTTCTATTTACAACCAAAAAAGTCTGTATATTTTGTAATGCAATATCTGGGAAATTTAACAATAAAAAGCACTAATATTATTAATTAAAGCATTACACATAATACTAGGAAATGTTACAAAGATATTGATAATTCTGTAGAACATTTAGCGAGACGGACGATAATCAACTTCGTTATCAAAATGAAATAAAAAGTTTACCTATCATCTTTTAATTATCTATGGCACTGGCATGCTTACCTACGAACCACGGCGCCGGCGACGATAGTGTCACTATGCGTAATTTGCTAAAATGTTTGTTATCTACCACCTTTAGTTTTGCCGGAGGCGCTACCGCGAATTTTTGTCTCTGTCGCTCTTGCATATTCAAGTGACGAAGAGGCAAATAGACAAACGAACGAAATGGTTTGAGGTACCAAATCTGGCCATAACACGTGTCCACGCTATAGTTGTCACAATCTTGCCCTTTGTCAAGAGCAAGTCGATAGAATTTACCTATAATTAGACAAACATCAACGACCATTGTAACGTAAATTTAAGTTATTATCTATTGGTAATCTTAAATAAAATATTTAATCATATTACTATAGTCAAAATCAATTTAAAGTATCCATAAGGGCTAACATTAATAAATAAACTTTTAACAAAAAATAAACCCGACTTCAAATATGAACTAAAAAGCAACAAATAATTGTTTTCTTTATTACTTGATAAGTACTTTGGGATTATTTAGAACAAATAAATTTCTTAGGACAATTACCTATATACAATTATTTTTGGTTTTGGTGTCGGTGCCATATAATCAACGGTGCCAATATATCACTTGGTTCCGTTGCCAGAAGGTGGTACAGTCAGCGTCATATAGCTGGTAGCATCCAAAGTACTCAAAAAGTTCGGTACACCATAGAATTAGTATGCTGTACCGAACTATTTGAGTACTTTGAATGCTACGAACTATATGACGCTGACTTTACCTACTTTCTGAACATAAATGGTTGATCTGTCGCCAAAAAACTTAATTATACGTTTTTACTGCATTAGTGAGTCCCGAATGACGAAGTTCGGGGATAATTCACTAAAAAAGAACATGCATCCGAATTGAGAACCTCCTTCTTTTTTAATGTTGGTTAAAAATACGTGCCAGAATTAAGTCCAAACACGGCCACTCTACACTTTTTTATATCTGAGTTCCGTTGCCTACTGGTAAAGGCGAAATCGCCAAATGTGTACTATGCTTTGATGACGAGTCCCGTTCTGGACATCATTAGCAGTTCCACCTCATCAAATTAAAACAAGATGGCGCTGCCTACATGATAACACAAGCGCGCGGATTTTAATCCTTAGAAATAGTTGAAGTATCGTGAATAATGTAAAAACTTGTTAAAGTGTTCGATCTAAATATAATTCATGTCATTAAACGTTATCTAAGTGAACTGTGGTGATTTATGGTCTTTTTAAAGCCAAAACTGAGACTAACAGTTTTTGTCAAAGATAAATGTCAGTGAATCTGTAATTAAGTAAATAACTGTATAAAAAGTTCCTGTGAATTACTCAAAACAGTGCGAACGAACTTATTTAAGCCCACTTTAACTATAATTAGTGAAAAACACCTCGGTATCTCTAATATAAAATAAGGTACAGAATACAAAAAGTGCCGCCCGAAATGACGCCAAAAAGTCATTGACCTTAAGTTTGAATTAGCGGTTAATGCAATCAGATAACACTAATATTGGATGATATTGTTTAAAGGTGTTTAACTGTACATATATATCGGTGTTTGTGAAGTGAAATGTGAATTTTTAAATACTCTAAACATTTAAGCATTTTATCTGATAAACTGAAACCGATTGTAAGTGTTTTATAAGTAACGCCATCTATTTCAAAAAATCCACAACATTATAGTGATGCCACTATGAAAAAATGATTGAACTGCTTCTGTAAAGAACCTATAACCAAACAGCCGAAAATTCTAGCGCCCTCTGTCCTCCATATACTACATCGTCACAAAAGATGGGTCAACCAGCGAAATGTAAAAAATGTGATACAAGAATTTCCAGCAGACATTCACTCGACTGCTTTAATTGTGACATCAGGTACTGTTTAGATTGCTTGGAAAGTATAGGGGTAAGTGGTAAACGATATACTTTAATGTCTATGGAAGATAAGAAAAAATGGAAGTGCCGAAGTTGTTGTGAAAAACCACAATCAGAACAGCTAAACAATCAATTACCTAAACCTAGGACATCTAAACTACCACGTTTAATATATTCACTCTCGAAAACCGCAAATACTAAGAAACAACAACAGAAGCCTCTTGGAAATATCTCAACTCTATCCAACTCATCCTTAGATGATACCTTTCTCAGTGTGCAAGAAAACACTATGAGTTCTCAAGCGGACATAACAATTACACCAAATAAGCCAGTTTCGAGTACACTAGCTGTTATAGACTTTACACCAAACAATCACGCGCCGATTCCATCAAATACTTTGGTTTCTCCAACAAAAAGTTTAATACGGCAGCAGTCAACAGCTGATTTTCCAACAAAATTAGATGAACCTCTAGAAAATCATAATTATTTAAATGTAACAGGAACCTTCACGAATACTTCTACGGATATGCCTCAACCTCTTCACCTTCAGCTGCCTAACAATTCTATTACATTAGAACAGTTTGAACAATTATTAGACAAAAAACTAGAAAACAATAGACAATCACTTCTGTCGGAACTAAAAACTATGTTGCTGTCTGAAGTGAATAATGCAAAAAAAGAGTTAAGAAATGAAATAATACAAATGCATAATACGATGAAAGTAGAACAAAATGATAATAAGCAAAATATTAGACAAATTAATGCAACAATTATTTCTATAGAAGCAGAACAAAATATTAAAGACAGAAATTGAAGCAATCAAAAAAATTACTAGAGATCTAAGCCAAACTATAACGATTCCTAATTGCCGCCATAAAAATGAAATAAACGAAAACTCGAAAAAAATTGTACTATATGGGCTAAACGAAAATTATTGGGAAAATGATACTGAACTACAGGACCGTGTCTTACACGTATTCCAGGAAATCCTCTGTGTTAATCTTGCGGAATATATTGAGGAAACAAAAAGAATCGGAAAAAAACGCCAGAATAGACCTATAGTAATAGAACTCCTAAGTAAAAAAGTAGTCAAACATATAATGAACAATAGAGATTACTTCAAAAACACTGGTTTATGGATCTCCGAATTTCTCGACAAAGAATCTCTAAAACAAAAACAACTTTTGAATAAATCCCTGTACAAAGCCAGAGAAGAAGGACACCATGCAATAATAAAAAATAATAAACTGTTTATAGATGGAAAACTTACCGATCCCTCTGAAGAACAGATAATAACAACTGAACCTACCCTCAACGATGAAGATACACCAAGATACGGAAACCAAACTAATAACTACTCACAATATACAACTAAACCTATAAATACGAAGACGTTTTTTCGATCATAACTTCTCTATACTCTACCAAAATATGCAAAGTATACGAAATAAACTACATTTATTAGAAGAATTTACAGAAGATAATAAATTTCAAGCTATAAGCGTTACTGAAACCTGGATAACTACCAAGAAACTGAATCTATTGAAACTAGACGGATATAACCTCGCAACAAGCTACTGCAGGCAACTCTCTGAAGGCGGTGGTGTCTGTATATTTTTGCGTGAACATTTAGAATATGCGGAGAGACTAGACCTAACAAAAATGAGTATAGAATCTATCTTTGAAATGTGTGCTGTAGATATTTCAAAATACAACATTTTGTTAATTGTTTTGTATTGGCCTCAGAGACATAGAGATTATAAAACCTTTTATGACTGTCTAGAAAAGGTTCTAGCCAAACTTGTATTATCTGACAACAGGAAAAATATTATTATAGGAGGCGACTTCAATATCGATGTACTGAAGGGAAGTAAACTTACACGAGACATAATTAATTTAATGAAAAGTTACAATTTTGAACAACATATAAATGAACCGACACGTATTACACATACTTGCGCCAGCTGTTTAGATCTATTGTTTACTAACTTTCAAAATCCAAAAATAAAAACAGAAGTAAATGAATACGGTTTTTCAGACCACAAAGGCGTCTTAGTTAACTTACCTCTTTATGGTACCGAAAACAAAACTTGGCTTTGTGAAAAGAGAATATACAGTGAAAATAGAATAAACATATTAAAATCGGAATTACAGAAAGTAGACTGGAGCTTGATACTATCTGATCAAAAAAATGTGAATGAAAATTATATAAGCTTCTCTAACCAAATTATAGACTTATTAAATAAAACAATACCTAAACAAATCATTAAGATAAAATCAAAATCAAAGAAATTTTGGCTAACGCCTGGATTACGAAAGTCATGTAAACATAAACGACTGCTAAAAATAATGGTTTCCAAGACTGACAGCGACACCCTTAAAAACTATTATAAGAAATATGAAAAAATCCTGAAAAAAACCATAAGAAAATCTAAAAAACTTCAAAACATCAAAAAAATCTGTAACTCAGAAAACAAAATAAAAGGAAAAGCAAGTTATAAAAGAAAATACAAATAAAAAAACAAATAAAGAATACAAAAACCTATCCCTAATGGTATCTAATAAACTTACAGATGATCCAAAAATTGTCGCCAACTCATTTAACACTTACTTTGCTTCATTGGGTAAACAAATAGTCTCAAAACCTAGCAATAACAACGAAAAATCCTATAACAACTACTCCAAAGTGAAATCACCTACAAACTCTCTTTTCTTGAACCGCATTACAGAAAACGAAACATATCAAATACTACGCAAACTCAAAAATAAAAATAGCCACGGGTACGACGAACTACCCCCGAGTCTCATCAAACGATGTTCAGAAGAATTAACAATCCCTTTAACTTACATAATAAACCAATCATTAAATGTAGGTGTAGTGCCAGATCTACTAAAAAAATCTGTAATTAAACCAGTTTATAAAAAAGGAGACTCCAGTAACCCAGCACAATATCGCCCGATAGCCTTATTGCCGACATTTGCTAAAGTATTAGAAACAACAGTGGCAAATCGACTTTACTCTTTCTGTGAAAAATTCAAAATTATTAATGATAACCAAAATGGATTTCGCAAGAATAGGTCAACTACTTTAGCTTTATATAAATATATTCAAGAAATACTTAATATTATAGATAGGAAGAACTACGCAATTGGAATCCTATTAGATTTAAGCAAGGCATATGACAAAGTAAGTTATAAAATTTTACTAGACAAACTATTTAAGATAGGAGTGCGAGGCATAGCCCATACCTGGTTCCAATCATATTTAGCAAACCGAGAACAATATGTCAAAATTGATTACCACAACCATAAAACCAGGTGGATAGAGCAAGTCACATCGACAACCGAGATTATGTCAGGATCTATCCCATAAGACAGTGTATTGGGGTGCCTTTTATTTATAATCTACATCAACGATCTTCCCACAATTCTTGACCATACAAGTATCCTATTCGCGGACGATATTTCAATAGTTTTTCCATATTCTGATAATGACCACAACCTAAACCTCCTTTTAGATAACACCTTCTCAAAAGTCGTAGACTGGTTAAATTTTCATAACTTAGAATTGAATATAGAGAAAACTAAAATTATGCAGTTCAAACCGTACCAAAAAAGTAGCTTAGCCGTGAACTATAAATATAATAATCTATCCATAGATTGTGTCAACTCTTCAAATCTGCTGGGCCTCTTAATAGACACAAACTTAAACTGGAAACTTCATATACAAAAGATCACCTCAAAACTATCCTCATTTACATATGCTTTAAGAGAAGTTAAAAAACATGCAGATTTAAAAACAGCCTTATGCACCTACCATGCTTTTGCTCAGTCCTGGCTCCGCTACGGCATAGTTATGTGGGGTAACAGTACACACATACACGATCTATTGCTTGTACAAAAACAATGTATACGAATCCTTACTGACAAAAGTTTTGCTGAAAGTTGCAGACCCCTGTTTCCTAAACTTAAGCTTCTGACCTTAACCTCTCTGTACATCTTAGAGATATGTAAATTTAAACGAAAACACAATATTAATTTTTCCCCAGTTATAAAGAACCCAACTATTTTAAATTTACGTCCCAGAGACACACTTCCTGTTCCGTCTTCTAATCTAAATATGCACAGCTCTAGTTTATATGTAATGTGTATTAAAATATATAATAAACTTCCAAGTGATATTAGAAACGAAAAAAAAGATACTTTATTTAACAAAAAACTTTCAGATTATTTAGTTGTTAATAGTTTTTATACCATGCAAGAGTTTTTTGAAAGTTGAATATTAATAAGTACAGTTAAAATATATTGTTAAATTTAACAAAATATGCGAAAGCTGTTATGTAAACATACTATGTCGTGTAATTAATTCGTGAGATGTATCTATTTTTTATTTAGTTTGTAACTTAGATTTAAAAATTGTAGTGCCCTTGCAGGGTTCATAGCTGAACTTCTTTGTGATATAATATCTTGTGTACCTATGAATGCAATAAATAACTGATAACTGATAACTGAAATGTCACAATTCTGAATGGAAATGCTTGAGTTGTTGATAAAAACGCAAAAATCACCAAATGTGTGCCTATAAGATTTGAGGAGTTCCGTCGATTCCTCAGGATCCCATCATCAGGACTCGAGCTTGACAAAGATTCATCTTAGAAATCTTCAATACTTAACGAAAATATCCAAGAGGCGAAATCGCCAAATGTGTACTATGATTTGTTGAAGAGTCCCGTTCTGGACATCATTAGCAGTTGAACCTCATCAAATGTCACAGTTCTGAATGGAAATGCTTGAGTTGTTGATAAAAACACAAAAATCACCATATGTGTGCCTTTAAGATTTGAGGAGTTTCCTCGATTCCTCGGGATCCCATCATCAGATCCCGACTTAGTGCCAACGGGACCAATTCGGAGTTATACCCTTTCGATTAAAAAAAAAATATTTAAAATCGGTTCACGGGTCTCGGAGATGTCGAGTAACATACATACAAAAAAAAAAAAAAATATTTGTTCGAATTGATAACCTCCTCCTTTTTTTTAAGTCGGTTAAAAAAAAACACATTTATAACAACGGCGGCGCTAGTAATGTGGCTTCCTTTCAATACCTACCTATACCTGCCTACTATAATGTTATAATAGATAATTCACCATGGTGGAGGAGATGTCGATGACACAGTCAGATAATCTAATCTACATTCCAAAAAGTTGTAAGTTAGAATCAAGCTCAACACAGTGGATTTTCAATTTTCCTTTCTAATATAATATCATAATTTTGCTAGCAGATGTAACTAGGTTCCAAATAATTCACTCCTGTCAGTTTTGCTATAGATAATTGATTTGCTATTGAATAACTGATAAGAAATTATCAGTCAGAACTCATAGGTCATAGGCCTATTTAATTTTAGATTAGAGCCAATTAGCACTACACAAACAAAACTATGACTTTTAAAAATCATGCAAATTTTTGAGAATTGTGTAATTCATATATAATTGCATAATTTCTACTATAGAATAGTCACAAAAATTATAAACATGTTGAAACTTTCATTTCTGTTCCGCCATACACAATAATTGGTGATGGTAACTATTCCAAAAAAATATTTGGTACACACAATTTTTAAAAGAAATCATATGTTAAAGCTTATTAGTGTGCTAATTATGATATTACCTATTGTATTTTTCTACTATTTTCATTTTGATATTGACGAAGCTAAATACAATTTTGATCAGTTAATATAACATTTTTAAATGGAATGGTAGACTGTTTTATATAACTCCGGGTAGACAGGAGTTATTATTCAAATTTAATAAAACATTTTTAATTTCTATACTTGAAATATTAGTAGGCAAATCAAGTTTTTTATAATGACATGCTTTATCATTTTTCATTATCTACATATATGAACATTTCAGTACCCAATAGTGTAATGGTTCCTTAAAGAAACTACAAAAAAATACTTGTTTCTATTAAAAACTAATACCTTATTATTCAAACTCAAATGTTTATTCAGTAAGTAGGCCACAAGGGCTCTCTTACATGTTGAGTATACAAAACAAGAAAAAATAAAACTACACCGGTTCTAACCCTACACCTCTGACCCGAGAAGCATTTTGACTTTTATGACTGGCAAGAAACTCTGCAGGACTTATTTTTTCAAAACAGTATTACAAAAGATATCTTACCTAAACATATTACATAAAAATGTGTTATTCTTTAAGAAAACATATCCAATATTTTGAAAGGTAGTCAGTTAGTTAGGTTAGGTTACTTACCATTTAAAGATACAAAGTAGCAGCACAGGCACAGATTAAAAAAAAATTCATTAGCATTGTGCTAATTTAATTTTTTATGGGTAGAACCAGCACAATAACAACACTTGATAATATAAAAAAAATTATATGAATATAAAATAGCTCAGTTACATAAAAACCAAAACACATTACAAATTGTTGTAAATAACCAGAGGAATCAAATTATGTCTACTAACTTTAATTTTAAAAAAATTGTAATTTCTTTGTTTTTTGGTGATCATAAAAGAATTCGCTTTATGGGATTTAATGCAATTTCAATCAAAAGAAACCAAATACAATTTCAATTCTTTTCTACAAGAGCCACACAAGGATTTAATTTTTGTTTGATTTAAATGTTGCATTCCAGGCAGTAAGAAGTCCTATATAAATCTTAAACTAACATTTCCATATGCAGAACTACTAGACTGGTATAATACTTAAATGTACAGGTAACATACAGATACTTAAACATATACAAAGAAAGCCCTTAATAGGATTCAAACCCAAAACCTCCAGCTTTATTGGCAGGGTCATGGTCACTATTAATTAAACTTAACTGACATTATCCTCTAGCTTCTCCAAGGTATAAAAAAATCTTCAATTCCATTTCATTTAAATTTTAATTATGAAATATCAAAATTGCATTTCACTCATTGGTTTTTCATCTATATGCGGCTAGAGTGTATGAATTCAACACATTCACAGACATTGTTTGTTTCCTTTGGCC
This sequence comes from Grapholita molesta, assembly GCA_022674325.2. NCBI lineage: Eukaryota > Metazoa > Arthropoda > Insecta > Lepidoptera > Tortricidae > Grapholita > Grapholita molesta. Next base: position 7,090,557 of record CP053132.2, read on the forward strand.
AATGACAGATGATATGACACTGTGTCCGTGAATATGTTAATTATGGTACTTTCGAGAATTGACAGTCATGGACATATTTTTTTTGATATTTATGCTGGTTATACTAGTTAAATCTTTACTGTATCACTTACATGTGACCACAGCTTAGGACAGGACATCTGTCTCATTTGATTGAATTAAATGGGAAGTTTGCCTTCTATGGCATATGGCATATCTAAATTCCTCAGTCTAGTAAGAAGGAAATCAAATATGGGACTAAAATCAATCTTTGGCAGACACAAATTATAAAAACAATTGTTTAGTAGATAAATGTAATAAGCTTACCTCTGTTTGGTCTAACTGTTGCAGGTGCCGGTCATTTCTTTGTTTTTCATAGAATGCTCGAGCCAGGGCACTCCTTGGGCGATACAATCCATTTAATTGATTATTATTAGCCATATCTTCAGTGTACCTCTGGACGTTATCTTGTTTCGACGCGTAATAGTTTGTATTCAGAAACCGCTCATCCTTTTGACAATTTAGTTGGTCTTCCTTCGAGTAACAATAATGCAAATTAGTATCAGACTTAGTTTTTGCGCTCACAACGTGGCATGTTATGCTCACAAGATATAATGTAATTCGAAAAACAATAACCATTTAATTTTCTTGGCTGTTTTGGTCGGTAGGATACATTTTTCAGGTTATGTGTCTATTGATCCTAATAGTTTTTAATTACATATTATCGGCTGTAATCATTTTAATATATACTTTCATTAAATCTTTATTTAAACAAACTTTATATAGAATAATGATAACAATAATAAATTAAAAATATTACTGGGTTCTTAAGTGTCATAACAGTTTTCTTATCGACTAACAGAGGGCGCGCATTCAGTGACAGTAGCGTTTACGGGAATAGCTATTGCATTGTAGACAAACAATTTTTACGAAGCAAATGATAATAATTTTACAGACAGTTATTCTTGCTATCTTTTATTTTATTTTGTCTATTATTGTGTTGATATTTAATAAAATCTTAATGTTTTAAATAAATACAATTATTAACTTGAACACAAATATTTCAATCTTCGTAAACGGAGTACTGCTTTCAGAATAATGTTCCGTAACATTATCGTGATAAGCGGCGCTACCGCGACAACGATATTCGTCCGACGATTGTCTCTGTCACTCTCATGACACCTTAATTGGAGTAAAAGAGAAAGATGCCCGAAATATACGATCTTCGATGTTCGCGGTACCGCTCAAGGTTTTAAATTCTGCGATGCGTACTGTAACTGCAAATCCGTCGTATATAAGTCAGCGGCGCTACCGCAAAAAACGATATTCGTAAATTACGACGATTGTCTCTTTCATCCTCTTAACGCCTTAATTGGAGTAAAAGAAAAAATAACTAAATATGCGAATATCGTTTCTCGCGGTTGCGTCAAGTACCTAGGTAACTACGGCTAATGACGACCAACTCAAAATGTAACTTGGCATTACACATTGAGGCTATTTTATGAGAACGTAAGCAAATAGTGGGTATCTCATCTAAACTTGTACAGTTATGTTAAAAAAAAAAAATATCTTAAACGCGCCTAAACGTCGAAAAATAATGTAACTTTAAAAAAAATATACCAACCGTTTCTTGTTTGGACTCCACCGAAGCCCTTGCAATGGATCGCATTTCACGAAGAAGATAGTGAACCATCTTGCTTTCACCAACTATATAATTCACTTTACTGCACACGTATTAGTTTTTGCCAAGGAATGGTCTTTCCGTTAGTGATCTTCAACACGTTTTCATGAATATCAACCAGTGTCCTGGGTTGTGTGATAATGAAATGTTCGGTAAAAGTGCCTATGAGCCCGAATGTTAAGGTTTGGCCTTGCCCGTGACCGACCGTTCACTAACAGTAACCGCCGCGCTTGAGCAGTTACTTGCGATACCTTTTTACTAAAAAAGTAAATGTATCGATGTCAAATTCAATACAACCTAGGCGTCTACACTATAGGCTCAGTTAACTTTAGAAAGTAAAAGTAACTATTTAGATCCTTGCTATTCCTACATACCTAGGCGGTAATTTAAATTTACTTGGTTGCATACAAACCTCTATACACCGCGTAACATGAGGAAACCGAATAATTTTGCCAGAGTTATCCTGGCCATATTTAGAGACTAAAATGTCCAATAAACCTTTTAGAAATTCACCTCCTTTCGGAGTTACAAGCAATAAAAAAGAAAATGATTAGAACTCAGCAAAGTTTGCTATGTTAAGGGCAATTTTATTACTATTTCATTCATCAATGTCATTCTAATGTAGTCTTCAGACACTTAGGGACGTTATACATCCCTAATTATACATTATATATATACCATTTTTTTTATTGATTTACATATATACTGATTCTGACGCATAGATACATCTCCGACTCTATATCCCTTTTATTATAAACTTTGTTACTTAAGTTTGTAATGGACCAGCACAGAATGTTGCTTCTCACCACGATACATGTCACTAGTTTTGTTAACTAATAGAGCCTGCCATCCTGAACATGTCATGCTCACTTAAAAGTCTTTGCTTACGGTGGCGTTGTTGATCGGGTCGCCACTTTCCCGAAGAAAGGTTAAGGGAGGCGATGGCTGAGATACGCGTCGTACTCGTGAACGGGTGCTGTTTGTGGAGACCGGTCTGTTTTGGCTATATGGGGCTATAATTTCCTTCTAATTGTATTTCCTTTTGCTTATAATATTTATGTGATACACTTAATTCGGTGCTTGTTTATTAAAAAAAAAAAGTGTTTTAAATAATGTATGTAGATCTAGACACCTGGAGACCTTTACATCTCTAAGGTTAATTTGTAATAAGTATATTTTATATTTTTGTCAATTGGGAACAAAAATAACTACTTATAAAAAAAAAATCGATATGTATTTTAAAGTGTTGATGATAAATTATTATAATTAGGAAATTAGAGTGTAGGACACAGTTCAGATAAGAAAGCATACCAAACGTCATGTTAATTTAATCCTAAGCAGTCATATTTGGACTTGTAGGTAATTTTCTTTTCTATATATATTTATTTTGTGGTATTTAATTACTGAAATTGTTTGATATGTTTTCTTACAGAATTACGCATGTATGTTTAAGATTTTTTTGTATACTGTTTTGAAAAAATAAGTCCCGCCGAGTTTCTTGCCGGTCATAAAAGTCAAAATACTTCTCGGGTCAGAGGTGTAGGGTTAGAACCGGTGTAGTTTTTATTTTTATCTTTTACTTTTGTATACCTATTCAGGCATAGTTTTCTCAATGAAATTTATTTTTTATGTCAAAAAATATGAAAAACGGAACATTTTTTTTTGCCGGAGTTTACCGTAAGTTGTATGATATTTTTTACTTCTTTTACACGAATAAAGGTTCCGCAGTGCTTTGACACTCATGTAAGACCTCATGCAGAACACCTTAAAGCGAGTGAAAATATCCTTTTAATTTTTATATTAATATTGAACAACGTGTAATATAACAATTTGTTTTAAATAAGAAATATGCTGTTTCTGTCACACGACGTGAACTTTGACGACACGTTTGACCTAGTGGGTAGTGACCCTGCCTATGAAGCAGATGGCCCTGGGTTTTAATCCCAGTCAGGACATTTATTTGTGTGATGAGCATTGTTACTGAGTCATGGTTGTTTCATATATGTATTTATGTATTTGTATATTATATATATCGTTGACTGAGTACCCACAACACAAGCGTTTTTGAGCTTACCGTGGGGCTCAGTCAATTTGTGTAAGAATGTCCCGTAATATTTATTTATTATCAAAAAAATATTATTAAATATAAACAACATTTGTCGTTAGTTAATTATAGATAGGTAATAGTTATTTATTTAGTGTTTATCTTCTCGTACGTCTCGTATTGAGAGCTAGCAAAAGATTTTAAAATTGGAATGGTACAAAAAGTGGAATCATGAGCGTTGGGAGGGTTTTAAGGCACGGGATGAGAACACACTTTGCTGCCGAGTGAAACGACAACGTCCGACGAAGACATGTCCTCTAGCCCCTCTTATCTGTGCTAAGTTATCCATATCACTTGCCGCTGTGGCCTCCATTATCATCACCGTTTCCACACGCGGCAGATTCGTGCTGTCCGACGAAAAAACCCTTCGTAGGGCTTTATTTTATTGTTTCAAAGGTAGATAGATTGGTGTTCGGTTAAAGAATGCCAAGTCTGTAATTTTTACAGAGGTATCTAAGTCCAGTGAGTGAATGTCAAGTATTTTGTGATTTATTATCTCAAACAACGTATGAATGTAGGTATTTAATTTATGAGGCAATGAACAAGAAAATAAATAGTTATGACTATGACAGTTGTTGACAAACAAAATTATCAAACGTCAACCATAAGAAAATGAGTACCGGTACAGGTAACTTTTTAATTATTTTATGACTAAGGTCTTATTTTGGTAAAGTGACGTCATACTTCCGGTTTACACAAAATAACGATTTTTTCAAAAGTTCAAACCAATAAAATCCAAAAATTTTTTTGCATATTTAACAGATGTTTAATAAAACAGCATTAGAATTGAGACTTATTGAAAATATGAAATGTTGTCAATTCTAAAGGTACCATCAGTTCAGCATTAATCAAGTTATAATAAAATGTTAGGTAAGGTCAATAATAGATTGTGTCACAATGGAGCAAAATGAAATATTTACAGCGGAGCGTACATTAGATCCTAAACGAGGGGAAAGCGTTTAAAATAGAATCCCAAGCATAGGTTTGTTAACATGGCTGAAAAAAAGCAAGAGTCCTAGAACAGAAAAGTTCCACTTTGTTCCCTGAAAGAAAAGGACCTTATACGAGCAGGTGGTGTGAAATAGTAGATTGTGTCACAAGGGCGCAAAAATTCATAATCACGGCGAGGGCGTACATTGAATCCTTAACGATGGGAAGGCGTTTAAGAACCATTAAAGAGAATTACACTTAACGGGGAAGAAAAGTGCCATATACAAGTACTCGTAGGTGAAGTGAATAATAATTTAATCGTAATCCAACTTTTATAATTATTTATTTACTTAATCATTTTTTTTTTAATAATGTTGTCTGGGTAACTTTAGCCGTAGAGAGGTTTTTCTATTTCAGTAAGAATCTGTTATTCAAAATAAAAATCTTCTTTAAAGGTCTTTAATTAGTATAATAATATAAACAAGCACGAGTATTTCAGTCAGAGGAATACAATGAGTTATGTATACGCTACATTTTTCCTCTGAATGAATGTGTCATATAGTTATTGTACGTTTAAGTACCTAATTAAAATCAGACGTTCAAGTTCATTATAAGTAAATGGTTCTATTAAAATAATGAGTTTTCTTCCAGGTTATGTTTACACGATATTAACAATAGGTAGATAGAACCGTTATTTGATTAAAAGTGTCTACTCACATCCTCTTCAATGTCTGGTATTTTCAAGTTCTGCCACTCAGTCCGCCAATCAGACATCTTGAGGCAATGACCACTGTGAATTCAGTTGTAAACTGAGCGACGAACGCCTTGAAGTAAGCGATAAGTACATTTTCCGTTTATCTTTAGCTATACACCTTTATATTATTTATATCTTTGCAATGAGATAACGTTATTCTAACACCGATAAAATAATCGTTTTGGTATTTAATACGCGAATGTTAAGTGTGAAATTAATTATTATGGTTACGCGCGGTAGCGACCTACTTTGATTTTAGGAATCTATCAAGTGACCAACCATTAAAATAAATATAGGTTAGTATTTACCATAGCAGAATGATCGTAATTTTTAATCTAAATTAAGAGGAAAGTGATGATGACTTTTTGCCCCTTAATGACTAAAAAAAATCGAAAGAACCCTATTGACCGGTTAGGTGACGGGATGACACACTAAGATTACCATCAAGTACTGTAACTGTAAAGGTACTGGTACCCAAATATCCCGTTTCCATGTTAATAGAAAACAATAAAGTCGAAATATCACCTAGCACTGGAGCTAAGTGAATTTTAATAAAATAATCGGATACTTCACCAATTTAATTTGTTTAGGTTCAATATGGCTAAGTTTAGTCGATCACGCGCGCCCGCGGCGCTGAGTCCGCGCCTCGCGGGACATTTAAAATAATTACAAGCCATCGGAGAAACGTAACAGCCAGTGTTTTGAGACCATTACTTATTTTTTAATTCCAAAAAATGGTTAAAAGCACACACTTAGTGCCTATTGGTGCAATGTAGGCAATAAATGAGATTATTACAAGTTTTTCGTGTAATTTTTGAGTATGAATTATTATGCTCCAAGAAGTAAGGGTTATAATTTTTGGCGAAAATTTTGCTAAAAAGGACACGAGATGCTCCTAAAAGATTGTTTTTACTGTGTTTTCATACCCTTGTGTTAGGATATGAAATCACAAAAAGTAGGGTAGGTTACGTAAATTGTTACGTCACTACCTACATCTCACATCACATCTCTCTAACAGACTTAATATTAGACAGCTTTAATATTACATAGTTTTAAAATAACGCACCAAATATCACTGGTATCCCGTATACGTAATGTACAAATTGAGATACTATTTGTACTAAAGTTTGCGTTCTAAAGTTTTTGTCGCAAACAACTATAGCGTGATCTTTTTGTAAAGCAATTTGACAATGGTATCTACTGCAGAATTTCTTAAACGAAACATTTTTCTGCTGACGTGTGAATTTCTTGCTGTGACGTCATAATCACAACACCACGGCATTTAGTTAACTAGAAGCATTACGGTCGTTGCGCCGGAACGGCAAACGTTGACTCTTGTTTTTGACTCTTGTTACTTCTACGTAAGTACATATACTGTACAGACATATGATCATTACAAAAAACCAAAATGTAAGACATGATTTTCAAAAAATTGCCATGTTGTCAATTTGCTCAAAGAGTGTAGATAAGTAAAATAAATGTATCTAGTCGAAGAGGTATGTAGCGCTGGAATGTGACAAAGACATTTAGCTGGTCTGACGTTGCAAACCTATTTTTAAAAGAAGAGGTTACTAAGGTTGTCACTCATCTCCCGGGGACACATTTTCTACCTATGGTGTTGCAACTGACCTAACTGTGATTAACGTTGGCCCACGAATCGAATCGAAAGGAAATCATTCTTTCATTTCAGTAAAAAAATATCCTCAAAAATGGTGACCGGTCTCGTCTTAGTCTTAGCCTACTTAACTGATAGTTCTGGGTTCAATCCTCAGTAAGGACATTTATTTGTGTGAAGAGTATAATAATAGAATAATAAGTGTTTTCTATTTATTTAACTATTTGTCTATTATATAAATCGTTGGTTGGTCAATTGGTTGGTTGGGTATTGAACTTACCGGAACAGTCGATTTTTGTAAGGATGTCTTGTAATATTAAAAAATCATGGTGATCCATTTGGTAATAGCTCGGCCAGCCTATTTGTTACACATATTGATAATCTGGGGATGAATTAATTCATGTATTCAAAAATGTTTCCTCTGCAGACTCGTCGCCAGGTTTATGTCGACTAAAACAAGTAGATTTAATAATAAGGTTATTCAATTGTGGTTCTTAACCTACATATTTAGAGTATTCACCTACGTAATGATAAAAAAAATATTAAAAATCGCATCCCGAAGCCGTATATGACGCCGCAGTAGTGAAGCCATTGAGTTTGTTAGTCAGTACGTATTAGCAATTTGGCGATCCTAGTAATATCTGATCTACGGATTATAAATTTTCTAAAACAATGAAATTTGTAAATAATTACCGGAACATTAATATATAAATATATAATGTATAACATCAAGGTGTTTCAAAATAAAACAAGTGGTCAGTTTAATTTAAATCCGTGCTCGTAGTTTTTGCACCCCCAACCGCATTCTCACAGCGGCCGGCTGATGCACTTCACTTCTGATTGGATCATTACCGTGTTCATCATACCCCGTGCGATCCTCAGGCAAAGAGAGAGATGCACATATACCGATATCAATGTGAGAAAGAGAACCAAGTTACTCCGGCGCATCGCTCAGGAATTATTTCATATCATGATTATTGGAACTTTATTGCACTTCGTAACTAACAATTGACATTAGGAAATGCAATTTCATATTGATTTCGTAATCTCATCCGTCGTTTATTTTTATCAATGCGCGCAAATCTTTCTATGATTTGCGGCTAACCGGGCATGTTGGTTGTTTTCTTGCGGCTACACGTTCCAAGAAAATGTCATTAAAAGCTCGATAGGGGATTAACTCGGTTAAATTTTCACGTAGCTCGGCAGGAAATCGGTTTAGCAGCACAAAGGGTGGGAAGAAACCGAGAAATTATCTTTTCGACGGAATACAAACCGCTGAACGGACAATTACACCGTTACAGAGACGGGCATTAAGTTATCAAAAAATAATAATGATTCACACCGGCCGGAAGGTGTCAGGCCGCTCACGTGCGCTGGTGGCTCTGCAATGATTTTGATAGGAATTACTTCATCACGTTTCTAATAAAAATCGTCCAACTGGCATCTGTTGTCTTGCGTAACCGCATTTATTGCCATTAATGGCCGCCTTTCTTTACGTTAATATTAACTCCGAGCTCTTTGTTACCACTGTATTGGAACTCGATCTCACTGAGAGATTCGTTAAGTTTTTTGTGATAAAGTAAATTATTAAATCGTAAAAGCAATTACCATGGTAAGACTGTAAGGTGCAATAACTGTATCTAGTTGTCAACTCCCGTGGATCGAAGCGTATTTTTAAAGGTATGTTAGGTAGATTTAGAAACGTATCTTATGGCATTAAGGTTATATGTATGGTTTTATATGGGTTAGGTATGCCTAGATAATGATTCTACACAAATCTTTAATTAGGTATGTACCTATGTTCTAGTATCCTATTCTAAAAAAATATTAAATGCTTTAATAATCTCTTGCCGGTAAGACATTACTGTAATGAGTTAAATCGAGAGCGTCTCGATCGACTGTCCCTGGTAAACGCCGTGCATAGAACATTACCATCGAGATGGAAATGAATTAAATGTAATTCGAATAATCGAGGCTCGGGCAATAACAAAACAAAGGGAAAAAGTCCGGCTGCGGCAGGATTTCAATTCGGAACGTGATGAGCCGAGTTTTCATTTACGTACGCTGCTTCGATGGCCACGGTAATGATACAAATACAATGTAGCTCTAGATCATCTACTGATACATTGTGAATCAAATATTCTATACTAACGAGTTTACGAGCTCACATTAAAATACAAGAAATTTAATTTTAAATGGTAAAAGTGAGGGCTACAAATAACGTGTTTAAGACATCTGTTGGTAGCAAATAACATGTAACGAAGCGCAAGTAGCCGGGCAAAAAGATCACCTACAGCTTACCTACACCTACAGCACAGTAAATTTATTTATATCTTAGCACAAATTACAAGGAAAATAATAATGAGCTGAAGTCATATCTCATTACTTAAGTTAAAGCTCAACGACGGTGGACAGGCTGGGGAGCCCTGGTTTCAATATCCTTCAATGCATTAAAAGGCTTCGTATGTTTATTAGGAAATGCAATCTCGACCTTAAGGGCTCAATCATAGAGTATTATTTATTATGACTCATTTCGGCATTTAACGTATTTTTAATTGAGGTGGTTTAAGTCGGAGGCGTTCGTTAGGCAGTTCCATAATTAAAAAATAAAATTGACGCAAGCGCGGCGATGTGCTGAAAGTTGCGCGGGAGGGCTGACTGATGCGCCGACGCTCTTTGTTCATTTATAAAGAATATTTTTTTCGAAAGGTGTTTTGTGAGAGATATTGCACTGTCTTGTGATTTACGATTGAGTTCATTGATCTTAATGCATTCGAAGGTTGTTTTTTGAATTACTATGATGTTTTAGTAAGCGTTGTTTTGGTGTTGCATTTGCTAAGTTATGACCTATAGTAATCGATTTCAAGTTAGGTAAACAGGCATATGGGTCAGGATAGGAAGCATAATACTATATGGTCCATACATACGTATGTAAGTTTTTTTTGGGACTAACAAGATGCAATACCTGCAAGTATTATTGGCGTTTTGAAAAAAACGCTATCTATCCAAGTGGAGAGAACGATTTGACGCGATCTTAGTCCATTTAGGTTAGAAGTTGAAAGTAGACTCTCAAGTCCAGATAAAAAATTCTGTCATAATAAATATTCAATTTGGACTTTTTGTTGTAGTGACTGACAAAATCTGTTAAAACTGTGGTGTAACTTAATTTTGATGGTAGTATTGCTTTTGTCGTGCTAAACAAAACCCTAAGTTGAAGTCTCTTGGCTAAACATATTTGTCGAATGAACCCGGATGGGCTATACCTGGTCAGTGGGTGGGCATGGGCAGAAGTGGCTCGATTAGGAGATAACTGTGCTAGTTGTATTTTATGGATTACTGCTGTTAAGAAAATTACATGATAGTACTTAGTAAATAAGAATTAAGAAAGCAATCCAGCCTCGTGCTTTGCCATCCTACGAGTCATAATGTATCACCTCAGATAAGCTTTAATAAAAACAATCATAAGGTGGATGTCACATTAGGGTTCTTAATTCCCAAAACATCTTGCTTAAGTAGGAAATCACTTGAGCCTTATCTGTGGTGCACTCTCTCGAACCGGCCGAGAACAATCTCGACGCATATTTCCTCCAAACGCTATTAAGATTACGAAAACAAATTGCAACGCATACCTCACTGCGTCGTTCCTGCAAATAATTAAGGCCACTAATAATTACTCTTGTTAAAATGCAAATGTTTTGCCCGCGGTATCGCCCGTAATGTATGCGAATTGGGTACAGATAAGTGCATGAGATTTACACCTCGACGTGTCAGGAGTGAGGCTTTACCGTTCGTTGACCGACCGTGGTCTGCAGTGATTCGGTGTTAAGTGTTTGTTTGAAAAACATTTTGCTTTTAGTTGATATGGGATTAAGAGCGCTTTGTGTCGTAAAAATAAGTATATAGGACGTATACATATTTGGTGATTTGACACGGTTAATGCTAGTTAAGTATAAACTGGACTATATGATTACGTTTTCGTCTTAATCATCATTCCGATTATAATAATATATATATGTACCTAGTTGTACCGTAATTTTGAAGCCGAATCACGATTTGTGCACCGCTATTATCAAATCACTGCTGTATGTGACAGTTAAATTTTGAAGGTGTAAAATTCAACGTGGCTCAAAAACACTATTCGCCCAGTCAGTTTTGATACTATATTGACTATAAGAAACATCAATCGTCACAAACATGCTAATGAAGTATGCAGATTTTTTTTATACTAAATATTAAAATATTTCAAATCATATGTTACAGAGTGATATGACTTGGGTATCTATGCTAGATATAATTTATAAGATCTGCAAGACGATAAAATGTCATAAATTATAATATAGGTATATCATGTTCTTCGTGAAATGATTCCTTGTCTAGGTAAATTCTTCCTTATCTTTACAAGTATCAAAACGTGGGAGTAGTTAAGCAACTACTCCCACGTTTTGCAAGCGCAAGCAATCAATTTTGGCAGGATATAAAATTCGTGGCGTTTTACTGTCAAAATTCCTTGCTGTAATTTAATGAAACACGAATAGGTACTGTGGTTACTTCAAACACGATTTTCCATTACACCCGTCAACTATGTTTTTTCAAAAAAGTTGACAAGATAGGGTGAAATGTTTTAGAAGTTACATTCTTTGTTTTTACCAATGAATGTGTTTACTATCGTTCCTAATGTTTCTGGGGTTGATGTGGCTAAACCTAATGTTTCTGGGATCCTACCGTTATTCATAAGGCAGTATCTAGAAGTGGGTATAACTTCCTACTTCTAGGATCTAGAAACAGGAAGTCAAGGAATTGAAGATTAGGTATACAGACAGTGTTTTTCCTGTATATATTTTTTACATATGCAATTAAACAACAATTATGTTGCTTATAAATACGACCGGTTAAAAGATTAAAAATACATTCTTTTTTATGACATAGGCGGCAAACGAGTAGACGGATTGCCTGGTGTTAAGCAATTACCGTCTCCCATGGGCACCCGCAACACCAGATGAGTCACAAGCGCGTTGCCGGCCTTTCAGGGGGGTTGGAGCTCTGGGAACCTTACTCACCATCAGGAACACAGCACTACATACCTGAAAGGCAGCAGTGCTATTATGGCTGTGGTCTTCTGTAAGGAGGAGGTACTTCCCCAGTTGGGCTGCCCCAGATTCAAGCGTGATGGTCATCGCTGTGCCCTACCTCTCATAAAGAGCGAGGTAATTATTTACTTTTTTTTTGCCACGTTTGCATAGAAATGTTACGGGAAGTTAAAGGTCATATGCGTATAGCATTTTTATACAAATCCCGGCATAAAGTATATTCCAACCGAACATTAAAACAGATATTTAAACAGCGCTTTCCACCCGTCACGCGCAACTCAATGATAAACAAACAACATTCTCATAAGAAGAAAATAACAAAGGCAGACACGGATTGCGTCTCATTCCACCGAAACGACAACAAAAGCTAACAAATCCTGTTTGTCCTGCGGTGATTTAATACAAATTATTATTAGACGACATAAATAACGTTGCGAGGGCGGTCGGCTCCTTAATAAGTAATAAAGGGGTCATCGTTCATAAGGAAGCGTGCGGAATTAACCTGCACATATGGTGCGTTGTCAGTGAGTCGGCCTTGCGTGCGTTTACTGTTTTACTACCTTTTATCGTATCTTATGAACATTCATTACTTAATGACTTCGATGTTTGAAAATCCCTTCATATAGGTCAATGCGGAGAAGCCTGTCACATATCTACTATGAATTTTATGTATGTATGTAGACAAAGAACCGCCACGCTACTCATATTGTCGGTAAGATAATTCTTTATAAAAACTTACTGTAAGTACTAAGTACCTACTTACTTACAATGTCACAATTTGCACAAATTACAAAATTGAATTTTATGCGAAGGCGTTAAATTTCTATTGTATAACAAAAGCAAAACATAATGCTGCATAATAATGTTTAAATTGCAGTTGACCTCTGGGCCGATAGCCGATAGTCGCTTGTTAGTTGTCGGGTAACAGGTCTTAACTATTTTCCTGGAAACGCGCTTAGCTCTGGGCATGTTGGATTTGCCCGTGCATATCGTTAACTTTATAACTTTGTGGACGAGATCAAATTTCTACATGCTTGACGATCTTGGACGATTTTAAAATGTTATATTCATTTACATACTTCGTTAATAATTTGTTGCTCACTAAGAAGTGGTTAGAAATCTGTGCAGATAAATCAAAACGTAAAACGGGATTTTATGACATTATTATAATGAAGTATTTAATGTAAATCGATATAATGAAGTTTCACCGTACTGTTGAAACTAGTCTGTAGATATTTTTATTTTATCCTTTTATTTTTCCATTTTTCTTTTATTTAAAATACAAAAATAAAAAAAAACAGCCTTGTTTACAATACATTTCAGGTGATTTTTTTTTCTAAGACCAGCCTTAACTTACAACTAACATTCTAAACATGCATTTTCCACGAAAAACTGCGATCGACAGTCAATCGCAAGTATTTGTACCTATCCACAACCTTAATTACGTTGCAACAAAATGCACTACTATTACAATGCTATATGCATCTCATCTCATAACAGTGACCAATTAAAACTGATTTCACATCCTACCTTGCTGTGTGGTGAATATGCATATACTTAGTCTTAGGTAGGTTAACTTAAAAATGCACTGGAACTAAGTAAGTAAGCCTAGAAACAAACGGAAAAATCTATACAACCGTACCGCAAATAAACTCACGTCACTTCATTGGCGGCACAAAATTAAGTTCGATTTAAAATCATAAAGCAATCCAAGGGTGGGTATTCCGTACACGAGTGTATGAGGGTATGGGGTAATAAATGAAGAAGGCCGTTAATAACTTAACGCCCGTGCGGGATAAAGTAGCTGCGGCGACGCGCGACGGTTCGGCAATGAGGGCCGCGGTACAGACCACTGGTGGTTTTACAGCTAAAACTATTGTTGGCTTTGTGCAATATATTAATTCATTAAGCTGAAACGTCTGCTAATGAAAAAATAATGTCGAGGAATATATAAAAAATAGATTGGTGGTATTATATTTGTGTAATATATTGAAATTGCTCCAATTTGTACAACTTGTAGCGTAGATCGTATTCTTCACGGCTACAATCTTAATAGGAGGCGTCTTCCTGACTTCAGTGAAAATCATATTTTTCCAGCGAAAATTTTAGTGGTTTCCCGCTAAGTTTATCTTAGTAAAATTCAAGAATATTATATAATACCAACGTCGAACCATACCGTTTAGTGCCAGTTTTACTGTAGTAACGCCTAAACTTTGGTAGTAGTTTGTTATTTGCTTGTTAGTTAAATAAAAAAATCATAAACAATAATTTTCCGGAACTTTATAGCGAGATTAATCTTTTTGATAACCACATCAGGTGTGGGTATAATTTCATTTGTACTAATAAACTGCGTTAGATATTTATTAGCGTGCTCCATTCATCGCTTATTAGTAGGTGCGTGCCGGGCATGCCGAGGGCTACTGTGTCCGGGCAGGGTTATCAGTTATCACCTATCCAGGTTCAAGTAACTCCGAAAGTAATCATTTGGAATATTTATGCTACTTTTGGTTTTCTATGTAGTGTGTCAATGATATCGTCACGACCAAATTTTAAATATATATATATATATATAGATGTATACATATTTATATATGTACCTACATATACTCGTATATTGTTTTTTTGTTTTGAATATTTCGGGACAATTTTACACAAATCGACTTAATCTTACGGTAAGCTCAGTAAGGATTGTGTTGCAGATACTAGACGACGGTATATATTATAGATAGATACATATAAATACGTAAATAGATAGAAAACACCCATAACTGAGGAACAAATATGTGCGCTCATCACACCAATCCTCTCTGACTGGGATTTGAACCCAGGACCATCGGCTTCATACAAAGGGTCACTACCCACTAGGCCAGACCGGTCGTCAACATATTTATGTATACACCTTATTGATCTGATATTATGGTACATGTATGAATATATGGTACATCGATCAATTTAACCTTAACTTATGCTCAAGTAGGCTTGACTGTAGGTATGTATGTGTTATGAGACTTCTCGTCTGATAAGCGAAAATAGCTATTTGCACAATATTTACTTAATTTGTCACAAAAAAATATCAAAAACCTTAGGTTATACGGGGATGAAACATTATTGAGTCGTAATATATAATGGTGTAATATATAATATGTAATATATAATGGTGGTGGTTAATGACGTTTTGATCTGACATAATCTAAAATTTATTTGCTTTCAGGAAAACCTCCCAGAAAAAATCTGAAACATTGACAACCCTATTTGCCAGCAAGTCTTGATTCGTTTAACCCTTGATTGCATGAGCTTAATCCTTTCATGTCTGGGGTCAGAACTATACAACCACTACCAGTTGTAGTTTTACTTAAATTACAAAAACGCAATTTCTGGTCTATAAGCCATTAATCGCGTCGATTGAAAGCTGTATCTGAGTCGCGTGGTCGTTATATGTCACTTAACAGTGTTATACTTATAAGTTATACTAATCTGCGACCCCGGAACTCTTCTGCTAAGCGTGGAGATTACGGCATTGAACCCTTTATGCACAGAGATTGCTCCCTGTGGCGGTGTATGGTCCTTCATAGACCGTATCTCGGCCTATATCTTTCAGAGGAAATCGGTGACTGATATAACTTATGAGCCATGGCGTCTGGAACATAGTCTTACGTCGACAAGGTGGGAGAGCAATGAATTAAGGTGGTGAGCGTCTCGACTCCCAAATGTCAACGTATCTATTGCTAAGATACATGATTATTAGTGTAGCCATACTAATGTTAGTTACATATATACTAGCCAGTTTATATAACGTGCTACAGTCTTACTCTTTGTTTAAATCTCCTGTCACGCAAAAATAATAGCTGTTATAAGTAACATGTATTATCCTACACCTGAAAAACATAATTCACAATTCACTATCTGGAAATTGAAACAGAAGCGCCGACCTCATGAGCCAACGGACCGTAGCTCGGCGCCCAACTTTGTAATATGAAACTCACTTGTATTAAGCCCTCTCTGAAATAATTTAGATATCCTCAAAGCTGAAAGGGTTCGCAAAGCGCCGTAATTCCCGTGCCACTGGCCACAGAGCCTCCATTACGACTAATCGGCAGAGTGCCGACACTCTAAATATCGCTTTTGCGTAAATTTATCCGACCATAAATAACGATTCTATGAAAATATAAATGTTTCCCTTTTTTCTATCGCTTTCCGAATTTTGTGCTTTTTTTCATAGAGTCAAAAGCTTGAACAGACCACTTTCGTATTATGGAATTGCCAAAACTCCATTTGAATACGACGCTAGAACATTTTATGAAAGCCTAAACGTGCTGGAAATAAGCTGCTCTATTTCTTAGACAGAAAGGCCCAATTTTGCTCATTGTGTTTTTTTGTTAGGACATTTCGAAGTGAAGCGGCCGCAGTGAGCGTAGAAATGAGATATTTTGGCAGTATTACGCAAATTGGATAGCTTTCAACACTCAACGGAGTAGGTTCTGAACTTTCGCGGGGAAAATGGAATTAAAAATATCATAAGACGTAAACATGTCGTAGGTAATGATGTTGCTTCTGCAGTGCCTCACTTGGATAAACCAATTCAAAGTTTGAAGGAAACTTTTTGAAAATGTTACCCGTTCGTTGCCGAGTTACAAAATGAGCGTTCGTCGAGTCCTCATCAACTCAGATACGATACTTTGGCATCGGGTCATGTAGATACAAAGTTAATGATGATTTAGACGATCTGCTTCAAGCTGTAGGATATTAATATGTTATGGCAATATGTTCGCTCTTTAGTAATTACGGACTGTCCACGGCAATGTGCCAAAGGGGATGTATTTTTTAGACTCGTTTTAATTTAGTTTTATTTTATAAATAAGGTAGTTTTTTAATGTTTCTTGCAATTTGTGTTATTACTCTAATCATTAAGAACATAACCCCACAACTGTAGTAAAGAGCAAACAAAACGGGTAACTGTCTCTATTAACTTCTAAATTTATATGTAGTTGATTGTTCGTACGTGTCTGTCTGTATCTGTTCATCTGCTTCTATGAGTGTATAAGTAGTAAATATATGTTTTGGTAGTACACTCAAAAAAACATTTCCTATTTCCGAAATATTATTATATAGGACAAACTATATAGGATAAACTGTTTCATAATCAGCATCGCTTTCGCTAAGATGCTGATTATGAGACAGTTTATCGTAAAAATAGTACTTTGTAAACATCTTGGCCTATCTTTGAAATAAAATTCAAACATTACTTTTTATGATATAGGGGGCAAACGAGCAGACGGATTGCCTGATGGTAAGCAACTACCGCCGCCCATGGACACTCGCAACACCAGAGGAGTCACAAGTACGTTGATCCCTATACGCTCTTTTCTTGAAGGTTTGGATGTCATATCGGTCCGGAAACGGTCCTGTGCGAGGCAGGAAGTTTCTAGAAAAACGCACAGTTGAGGACTGCCAACCGTCTAAGTGGTGATGTTGTCGTGTAGAGCGCTGGCGGAAGGAAGCAGCTGGGATTAATCCGAACAATTCCTCGGAGCACTCTCCGTAGTAGATGCGGTAGAAAATGCAGAGTGAGGCCACATCTCTACGCAGTGCCAAGGAGTCAAGCCGGTCCGAGATATCCTTATACTTACCGGCGTTTATGGATAATGCCGTAAATATAAAGTTTATTTAGTAAATTAGTCTAGTAAAATTAATAAATTCTTAACTTTGATCGAATTGTGGATATGACGGAATACCGAATCATCAATAGTAGGTAGGTACGCCACCATAAACAAACATTAAGTTACTAGGTACTTATTTACATATCCGAACCGATGCTAGCGATGGGTATTGTACCTTATATGAATCGTCAACATCGGTTCCGATGGCTCAAAATCAGGATGACCTCTCTGGTCGGTACTATTTGGTTGCCATCTGTTGCCAACCCAGTAGTACATACAGCCTATTGTATAACCTTACGTCGTTCGACCAAAACACGATACAAATTAACCTAATTATTGTCCGTCCAAATTACATTCCCCCTTAATCCTGTCGATGGATGATAGTCCACTTTAACGGATTAATAATTATTATAATAATGATCTAATTTCCATAACTAATGCCATGGTTTCCGAGCAGCACCCAGGTAAAGATTCAGTATGGCTGCTGTAGCATGTAAGCTTACATTTTGGTCGTATTGCACATTCAATTTTACGAACTAATTAGAAAAAATCTTGTTCGTGAAATATTGTTTAGGGACTTACATCCTTGATTCATAAGGTTTGCATAAAAGTAAACTGACTCATTATTGACATTTTCGTTTATGTTGCTTTAATTTTCACTGCAAGTACCTACTCGTATCAATTCAATTTCATGCATGTACCCACCGAGACGATAAAAAAAAAATGCTTAGGGAGGTTTTGATTCCAATGGCTATCTTCTGTCTCCTTGATAAGTCGCCGGGGTCTGTACCTATCCACTCGCTGGTACAGTAAAATTGTATTTATTCACTTATTGTTTTCCAAGATTTATAAGCAAGAGGATCAAATGTTGTTTATCTACAGCTTACTAACAGCTTACTTTTAAATGATGTGAGATTAAACTAATTTATTAAAATTATTGTGGACGGTATTGAATGGTAAACTTTAAAGTCAGGAAACAATATTTACTGACTGTTTAAAATACTTATCATGAGGTTTATACAACGTGCTTAAAAGGTTCAATCAACTTCCAATGACTCACATTCTAAGACATCCAAGCCCTGTAGGTAGGTATGTGAGATTGATAATATAATGTAATGGTCCATCAGAGAATCCAGTCGGTAGCCTCCCTGCTGTCAGTGAACTGTATCACGTATCTAATCAGATACTCCAAATGCCAACAAAAAATAGGAAATTATCTTAAAAAATCTCATCAGTAATTTTTGATAATTACACTTTATGCGGACGAAAATTAACCGGCGTGGGATGTAGACACACATACAAATATAATTGTTTCTTATTAAAATCGATGTTAATCTTTTTTCGGAGCAGATTCCAGTCTGGGCGCTCCATCGCATTATGTTTAAGAATCGACAGCTATAATTTCTGTTCAATCAAGATTTAATTGTTTTAATGAGGCACATGCGTGAATGGCCGGCCCAATTATTGTTTATTTTTAATCGCCTCAAGTGGTTTTTATGTTGGCAACCCAGCACGCATGGCGGCCTCGAGCAATCATTTTCATTATTTTAATAATGTAAACTTCCAATAATAATTTACAGTGATTTGGGGTTAAACACGTTAAGAGATATTTATGCATTCCCGTGGAGATGCGAAACGATGTTTAGCTCTGTAATTTAATCCTCAGTTGATGGCCCTATTTTTCTCGATCTAACTATATGGAAATAAGGAGAAAATATTTTGTTACGTTTTTGATATATTGGAAGCCTGATAGACGTCTTCTAAATTTGAATCTATTAACGCCTTAAAGTCATATAATCGTATTTGGTATCACAAAAGAGAGGAGCACGCTACGTTGATTTGCTTGTGGTAGATGTGCTTCAAACGAGCGTTGAAAGATGAAACAGTGACACTTTTGAAATATAAATAAATGAATGTGTTTCATTTGGTTAATTTTATTTATCAACTTTTATACTTTCACGAACCGGTATTAACTGTTAGTATCCCATTACAAAAATTAACCTCAATTGTAATTTTAAATGTACAAATTTTGGATTTAGATAAGTTTAAGTACTCAAAAATACGAGTCAGCATTTTTTGTTATTTTTTATTATTTTGCATGGACCGTCTGGTATGAGTATGGAAGTTGACGGGACTTTCTTATTTTTTTAATAAAAAAGAAATAAGTCAAACTTATTTTTCAATAAATAATATTTATACCTGTAGCATACTATAACTGGTTTGTGAAAACTCGTAAGGAGATCCTGGCACTTTTATTTACCTTAACAATGTAATTCAGGAGTACTAACACTATTTGGAGGGTGTAAATAGGGAGGCCATGGTCATAAAGCGGAGTAGTGGGGGCTAACAAGTTAATCCACCCGCGGGCCGGCGTATAAAGTTTATATCACGCTTTGCATTATGCTTCATTATCTGTGCAATTTTTGCTTTGTTGTGCTTCGTCAGGGCTGTGCAAATATGGAATAATGAAAACTTTTTCACGAAACACGCCCCTACAAGGGCTTTAATAAAATAAGTGAGGGTTTTTCGTGGCATTGTTAAATATAATAAGTGAATATAGCACAAGTGAAGAAATTAAAAAAAAATACAGATACCTTCATAGTTTTTCGTAGAGTGAACTAAAATTTAAGATTCTTACCGAACTTATTTTAATAAAATGTAATAAGTGAATATTGCACGTTTGAAAAAATCAAGAAAATTACATAAAATAATATCAACTCGATATTTCTAGTGCGAAACATATTATTTATATATTCATTAAGCATGCCTATCAGATTATGATATATTATCGAAATTATAATTATCGGTATAAAGTCTTATAATTAGCGTTGTGAACGAGATCAATGACCGCTCATCCACCGGTATGGTGGTGGACATTTTGAATAAAGCTGTAAAATGGCATTCTACACAAGAACGGTAACAAAATAAATAGTTGTTATACAAGAGAGCAAAGTTAGTGTTTACCCTCTCGTGGTAATATTGAGATCCGAGCTAGCGAAAGATTCCAAAATTGAACTACGAACATAGCGACTATAGTGAGTACTGTAGCGATTTATTTCAGGCATGTCCCGAAATATTTATTTATTTATTATTATTATTTATTATGACCCATACGTAAATAAGATAAACAAAGCTACCGCTGGGCCTTCTTGTCGTTACACAGCATATTGATTAATTTTTAATGTAACGTTTAATGTAATTTTTAATGTGATGTGAAAAATCGTGTTCCGTTTGGCATCGAAGTCGTGCCTTGAAACCCTCCCAATGCTCAAAATTTTGGAATCTTTCGCTAGCTTAGGTCTCCATATTAGCACAAGAGGGTAAACATTGCCTTTGTTCCCGTGTAAAACAAATAACTATTATACCTAGTATAGCACGATGTCAGGTGAAGGTAAGAAGCCAAATACTATTTTTTTAAATAGTGCGCTAGAAGCCAGTTACTAATCGTAAAAGCGTGGAAGATCATGCGTAAAGTCTATTTGAAGTAACATTTAATAGTTCCCTAGACATGTGGTAGCACAAAACTTGCACGAACGTCCGTTTTTACTCGCAGTGTGACCAACAAACAATGCAAGTGAGTATTTCTGGAAGCCAACGTACGCCATATTCTTAGTCATAAAATGCAAGGGAATAGTGTAGTGTTCTCAGTAATGTTTTGTCGGTGTCTTAAGTATTGTTTTGAAAGCAATCCGCAGCCCTGGCGCAGGTGAGACAGTGCGTCGCCTGGGGCGCACCACCGCGTCGCTGCGCCGGCGCTCCCCCGCCCCCCGCTCCTCCTTTACGGCTCCGCGTATGAGTCACGCCGCGCAATAAGCGGGGCGGATGTCTTATTCGAATAGGTGATGTCTGTTCTGTTTCTTGTTGCTTACATTGATCAAAAGTCTATTTTCTTACATTTCATTTCATTCTGTGACAGTAGATGACGCTTTAGTCACAAAAATGCTTTATGTCGAAACAAACATAGAAGAATTAAAATATTATAAAAACAATAAATTCACACCTACATTAATTCATGAATAGAAAATTAAGTTCACTAAAGTGGAATGCTGAATCTTGGAAAATTACGCAGCAGTTTTTAACTATTTACCTACTGACAAATTTCTAACCGAATTTTCGAATTCTGATATGGAATCCTATTATGCTTCAATTTTTTGCTTTTCAGAATACATTATTGCATCGACATCATAACAAGATCTGATAGGACCTTAGAAAAAAAAAACGGAAACTATTCATAGATTTTTTGCTCGTGCTTTCGGGGTCGAAGAACGGATACAACAATTATAATTATATACTATTTATGTTAGACCTATTTGCTGCTTAAAACTATCGCAAGCTCGAGTATTTAAAATCTATAAGTAAGGCCGCTTCTACTGTACCAGACATGTGGCCTATCACCCGCTCCGCTACTACACAGGCGTGTCCCCGAGCCCTTCGGAGATCGATCACTGGCGTAACCGTCAATTAAGTTATACCACGCAATCTATGCACTAATCATCGGCATTTCCCGCCGAGAGCCTCGTTGTGAACTTTGGTATAGATTCAATACATTTCCGTATTCTGCGGGCCCTATTGCGTAAATAGACAAAATGGTCGGTGAAATTAAATTTGCCGTATTTGAACCTTCATATAACTGTTCGGATGTGACGTGCCTGGAATTTTAAAGTGGTCTATGAAACAAAAACTAATTGTATTTAGAGTAGTGTCCGACCGAAGTTTCGGTTTCGGTTTCGGTTTCGGCCAGTTTCGGCCAAAAAAACGAGTTTCGGCCCGAGTTTCGGTTTCGGCCAAAAACGGCCGAACCTTTCGGCCGAGCCGAAACTTTTAACTTCGTACTTTCGGATCGCGTTCGGCTAACGTTGGGCGCGCTCGGCATGGCTGGCAATATGGTACCTCTCGCCTGACTTCGCCGCCGCCGACCGCCGGTTACTGAATCAGTACTCGTTGCTCGTTTTGACGTATAATAAGTTATTACACATTAGTTAAAAAAGAAGTTTGGTACTTCTTTAATCTTAAATCGAATACGGAACTTAAATCTATGTTTAAAGACTGTATCGTTTATTATAAACACAAATAAAACTTGGTCTAACTGTTAACTTACGTATTATGTTGTATTGCTATATTCTTAGGGTATGGCCTGATTATTTTCTAGCCATACCTAATCATTTTACGGACCATATGATGGATTTAATATCGTGTAGAAAATATATTTCGGACAAACATATATTCAGCTTAATTAGAGACTATTTCGCCTCTTAAAAAAAGTAGAAAATATGCTGCCAAAACAAGGGGTCTAAGTCTTCTAATTGACCAATTAATGTTTTGGGGAAGAAAAGTTGTGAATATTTATTTTTACATAAAAAATGATTTCACACAACATTTTGGTCTCCTTACTTATCAATGCTGATCCAACGAAATGAAGCCTGACGAACAACGAATCGTGTGTATTTGCGGTTGACGTTACTACGTTTTTTTTTTTTTCACAACGATGTCTAGTTCGCAAACTGTAAATTTTCTTGTGGTATTTCTCCAAAATCATTATCTGGAGGACAGGGTCAATTTTGTTAAAACTGCATGCTTTACGTCGAGATCCGAGGATTAGGTAATATTGTATCTAATTAAAGCACTTACTAAGCACATCTGTAATTTTTAGATAAAAATATAATACATAAAAATATGAGTTGTATTTATAATAAACGATACAGTATTTAAGTAGTAAATCCTAAAAAAGGAAAATGCTGATCTGAGTGTTTCATAAATACTGTTTTTAGAAGGTATAAACTGGTATAATACTTGTTGATTTGTTATGTTACCTATGAAGGTACATAATTTATAAAAGGTTTCCTAAAATGATAGCTAAAGGTGATTAGATTATCTAATTATAGGTATTCGAATTAGCCTTTCTAGGCTAGTTGATTTTGATGTTTGTGACTGAAATTAAAATGAAATTGAAACGTGTAATATTATAGGTATGCTAGCAGATGTTTCTGCATGATATAAAAACAATTTAGGAAGGGGTAGCATATTGTTATCGATGAATTCTCAATCAAAATTTGAGACTTCGATGCCGTAAAAAATAAGGGTTCAATATTCTTTCGGTAGTCGCTACTAGTCACCCGTAATGACGTATACCAGGAAGGATAAAATAGAAAAATTTTACAAGTCCAAGCGGTACTCGTATAGCACAATTGGTAGTGCACTGGGCTAGTGATCCAGGTGTTGTGGGTTCGAGTCCCGCTGCGAGTAAAATTTTTCTATTCTTTCAATTTAAATATTAAGTGTAACATTAGGTTGGCGAGATATTGTATTAAGGAAATTTTAGGAAAAACGCGCCTACGAGCATTTTATTTCAAAATTTTCACCAAATATGTAAAAGGTTCGGTTTCGGTTTCGGTTTCGGCCGAAACTAAAATCAAACCGAACCTTCGGTTTCGGTTTCGGTTTCCGCAAAAAAACATGTTTCGGTCGGTCACTAATTTAGAGTTAATCAAAAGGAAGTTAATTCATCAGGAACACACTAAAAATAGTTCGTGACATATTCAGTTTTGTAAAATATTCTACCCTATTAACTTGATCGCGCATGCCCCGGGCATTGTGGACCGAAGCTAAGATCACAGCGTCCTTTTGAAGCGGTGAGACATACTACGATCACCAACCCGTTTGCCAAGCGTGGCGATAATGGCATTAATGGCTATATGTAGCAGTTGTCATGCGATGCTTATATTAGTAACTTGATGTCAATCACAGATAGTACCGTCTCCTGAACAAGCTACATATTTCTAGTTCTCATCCTTGGATAAAAGCCGGAAAAGCGATCTTCCCAAAAAATAAAATAGCTACTTACGCTACCAAATCAAAATTTTGTAATATTGTCTTCGGTTGCCGCGATAATTATCTATGCATGAAACAAAACAACAGAAAATCTGTGAATCCGTTTTTGGTTTTTTGTTTCAGCATTTTTAGTATTTTTTTAAATTTTTGCATCTAACAAATATCTGCTTCTCCAAAGTTTACTGACCCATGACCTTGAGGGCTATCCTGGCATTCCTACTTACTCGTCGTAGCAGGATCAACTCTGATACTTTGTATTTCACTAGCACTAATTGAAGTACACTTGAAGTATCTGTCTAATTATTTCAGTTGCGTTTTATTTATTAGATAATCATAAATATTTGGACAAATAATGCTGTGTATAGGCGAGTTTTATTAATACGAATTGTATTTTGCCGTTTTCATGTAAAATTTTCATTTTTGGCGCTGTAACATAATTGATTAAATAGGATATCTTAGATAAATGAATTCTGCCTCCGTTTGCCTAAGTGTTTTTCTCAATTCCAAATTCAAAACTTTTAAAGAGCTTGTTACACTATTTCACTTTACTGAAAATTGGTGTTATTATGGCAATCAAAACAAGCAAAATACACGGTTATGTCATTTAACGACATCAACAGACCAAACGGTATTACAACGAAATTGGCCATTTTACTAAAAGCAGACAAACCTCAATTAGACGAAATAAATGGTGACGCCGTGGAAGTGACTAAGGGATTTCTTACATGATGTTCTGATTTTGACGCATGGGTCTCAATACCAAAATAAAGGGAAGGTATAAATATACTAACAGCAACACTCCTAGCTGTAGATTGGTGGTCCTTATTATATAAGGCATAAGGCCCACCCATGTACAGCTAAGAGTGATGCTGTGTGTAAACACTCGTACGAGCGCATGTATTGTCCGTTGGAAAACATAGAAATTTTACTGGGGGATTCTTTTTTGTCTTATATTTATATTATGTATTAGGAATTAATTAAATAATTAATAAATATAATAGCTTAATTATATTAATTCTTAATTCTACGAAAAATCCTTAGTTATAGTATCAACAATTCAGCAGGTCCAGTTAACCATCTGTAAAAAATCTTTGCAGTTTCCATAACCGTGGATGTTAGCTCCTGACTTTCGTGCTGATGGCCATGATCGTAATATAAAAACGTCTTTTACGAAAGGAGGTATTAACAGCAGCCTGTATGTAGACGCCATTAGAGGAGAGTTAATCTCGATGACGGAACACATTACCGCGTAATGAGTGGAGCGTGAACCGAGCCCGACTTACCCGAGGTTCCAATGCACCCATCGAGTCAGCTTTAGGTGAACCACTATAATCGTTTCTAACTAATCGCAGTTGTTATGGATTCAAAAAATAGAGCTGCGGCTACGAAGTGCTCGCCTAATGTGGTCGGGTTTAATAACACTTGTCACAAAATCTTTTTTAAGTTTAACATCTGGGTTGGAAGGTCGCATATCAGTCATTTTCGTAAAACTAGTGCCTTTACCATATCCTAGGATTAGTTGCCAAGCGAACCCCATCTCTCCCTGCTCCCATGAGCCGTGGCAAATTGCCAGGACAACGCGAGGAAGATGAGTATATACCGATACCGGTACAATTCATCATTAATAATTCGTAAAACAGTAACAGTAATAAAATAGTTAATCAAGCTAAAGTTTCAATAACGACATTGTGTTTGTATGTTACCTACGTCACTTCCCTGAGGCTGGTAAGCGAGCGCGCGGTAAGAGCGATCTACCGCTGGCGTCGATATTAACCAACACACAATCTCCTACCAACACCGCGTCGATCCGCGATTCACGCGTTCAGTCGCGTGCCTGGTTTCTTATTATTGGGTTGCAATGAAATTGTAACAATAGCCAGTAGGACAGCTGACGTAGATCCACACGCCGCTCTGTAGTATAAGGGAGCCAGCACTCGAGCTTGCACACCGAGCCGTGCGTGGATTTGCGTGTTATGTTAAAATCGCTGAAGGGATTATGGTAAATAAGCGATTTAAAAGAAAACGGACTGCTACCAACTCAGTGCTTTTGTCAGTACGGTTAGCAACTCCCAAGAGAGTCATAATCATGAGACAGTTACAGCAATCCCCCGTATGAATTACTGTACGAGAAGTCTTCACAAGTTTAATTGTAGTAAGCACATTCATATGACGGGGTTTCTAAGAAAGATAAGAATATATTTATTGATTCAAGTCGGCACCTAATAAAAGGTAGCCGTTGTTATTTTAAATACAGCTAATTTCAAGTAATTACGTTACCCAACTTATTTCTATAATAATAGCCTGCTGCGAGATTGTTGTGATAATTGTGTGCTCGACCACGGCGATTAGCGATTACACGAAACTTGTTGGTACTATGTTGCAAATTGCGCCTGACTGTAGTTTTCGAGCCGTCAATAAACACGATTTACTGACGCCTCAATTTTACCAAAGGTCTATAAAGTTCGAAGAGATTACTGTAAAATTAGGAATATCCTGGTTTGCAGGTGATGGTGAGGAATGGGCCGCCGGCGGCGGTGCGCGAACAATACCGGCGCACACGCAGCGACATATCTCCGCGCGCCGCGGGCATGCGACAAGGACGCCCTTACTTGTCACCTTGACGACCGACAGAGACAACTGTTTTGCACTCGTGAGATTTTGATTTATCTCGTATAATTATCAAATAATAATCTGCTTTGCATCTCTCGTTATAGCATTACGATAATTTCGTCCCATTACATCGGGTTCTAAGCGGCGACCGTTCGCTAGCTCACAACGATTGATAATAATCGCTCGCGAAGTATAATGGCGTACACCCACGGGTAATTATTGTTGTGCAGTCGTGAGTTCGTGAGCCGGTGGAATGGCGGAATGCATCTCCTTGGGGGTTGCGCCGTAAACCAACACGGCCGGGCTGGTCGCGTAAATAACCGATCGCTCCCCGCACTAATGATAGTGAGCGCGCCGCGAGCTCTCGTCCCGGTCCTCCGCTCTTTAATCGATCCAGATAAAATAATTACGAGTATTTATAAGTGCTCACACTTAATCGCAACTTGATACACGTTATTAAGCGTCCCGCGTGCGTGACCACTTAAAGTTTCCTCGCGAAATCTCTGGGAACGCGTTTGTTAATTATTGAGCCGCAATCGGTCCGTGGAAACACCACTTAACCTGTAATTATCGCAGACAACGCGCGATTTTGTATACTCCACAATAACAGTAAAACGGGCCGCACTGTACGGCACAATGAAGTCATTCCTTTGTGTCGGAGGAATCACCTCGGGGATCGAAGGAATTCATCTCTGGCAAACGTACGCGTAAAATACGAGATGTTGCATTGATGTTTGGTCACGGCGCATCGCGCCGGCAGTTACATAGTTAGTGGCGCTGTCCGCCGTGGGCTCCGTTATCCCTGTAGCTAATGATTGCCCGGCATTAAGGCCGGCTGTTCCGGGCGATTATTGGATCAAACAGATAATTTTATATCGCATTGTCCTGGAGCGTAAAATTTTCTGTTGTTATTACGGGGCAGCGCGGGCGGCCGCTGCCGAGTGCCGGTATCTGCCGATCGGGCGCGCGCTCCCAGAGAGGATCACGAACAGAGCCTTTATCGTTCCGAATGTAATTAACACTTGTATTAGAATTATATATAGTGGTTTAACGAGCTTTAGCCCATAACATTGGCAAATAATGTCACTAGGTCGTTTTGTATTCTCAGATTATCACCGTAATGATCGTTAGATTATTTATACGCTAGCTATTTCATCAATAACAATTCTAATTAATAAAGTTGTTTAAACGCCAACCAGGTATCACGACATCAATAAACATACAACCATAATGCCGTTATTATGAAACTATTAAATGACAACGTTTTGTGCAATAACGGCTTTTATTGCGACACTTAAATTGTAACAGAAAATTATGAATAGAGCACGGGTTGGGAACGGCGCGGCAAGTCCGGCGCTCACGAGCGCTATTCGCTATTCTTCCCTCGTGTAATGAGCCCTCTAAATCAAACAATAGCATTAAAGTGTCAATACGGCCTCGATAACACCTCGCCGTTTTCTTTTGCACGCGAAATTATGGCCATAAATCCCCCCAGAGGCCTTTACACGTTGCGTTCAGATCTTCATTTGCTCGGCCGCTCGCGTCCGACTGGGGTGCAGTAATATTTATTCCAA
Source organism: Grapholita molesta (assembly GCA_022674325.2). Lineage (NCBI taxonomy): Eukaryota > Metazoa > Arthropoda > Insecta > Lepidoptera > Tortricidae > Grapholita > Grapholita molesta. Next base: position 7,119,394 of record CP053132.2, read on the forward strand.
TTAGGCCTTCCGAATTCAATTTAAACGAATTGATGCTATGTATTTGCATGATTGAGTAATAAACAAGGAGCCTATTGATTTTCTGCTCGGGGAATGCACCCCTTGGTCCAATTGGCAGCTTTGAAGTTTTTTGTAAGATCTTTTAGGTAGGTAGGGATGTACGCGTAAGGGCGCGACTGTTTCAGTGCAACTATTTCTTAGAATGGCATCTTATTGGATGATACTACACGCAATTAAATACTGAAAATGTATTGTTCATTCATTGTACTACATCGATTTTTACAACATGTTAATGTTTTTCATAGGTTCTTTTTTAACCTCAGTGCAAACGAGGCCTAAAATGTTCTGTAGGCACTGATACTTACGATTTAAAAATTTAAATCGTTATTTAAAATCAACACCTATCTTTCAAAATGAATTTACGGCTGGGGACGAGTTGTAATAAAATTGTACACGATTTTTGATCTGTTCCTTATTGTATCGAACTCGCGCTGGTCGTGTAAAGGCGCCTCTAAGGTCGGAAAGCGCTTGGCATTTGGCGCTACTCGCCGCAAATGACTGTCTAAATTATGCGGTTAACTCCTTGACTAGGGCTGTTTCTCGGCACCCTTTCATAGTCGACCTTTTGAATACATCTACGTTGGGGAGACTAAGGAATACTAATAGAGGTTGTAGGTACATTGTTAAAGACTATGTAAGATTCCCGGATAATTTGTGCTGATGTAATGTAATCTTTAGCGTCAACTGATCGAGGGTTTATAAATTATAGGTAGGTTAAATAAGAGATCAGTTTAAATATTCATGTTATTTTGATGATACTAAATTTACGAAGAAGAACTTAATTAGTTACATGTAGATAACTATCTATGTCACCGGTAATAATATCTCACACAACGAAGGGCACAAATATCTGACAGTATTCGTAGTGCTTGTGGCATATTTTTGGAGCTTTATTAGTACAAAATATGATTGCACGTAGCATGCAATCTGTCGTTATTATTTTTATCATTCTTAATTGATTTGTAATCAAAATCTAATGAGAAATCTCACCGGTACTTGACTGTATTCTAGTTACAGATTATAGACGAATGTGCGTTTTTCTAATAAAATGTATCTACAGTCCAATCTAAACTTCAGACATAAGCAACCCTTAAAGTCATCTTCTAATCTCAAAATCCAACTTGACATTGGCATTTGGACGTTACAAACAAGCAAGTAAAAGGGGTTGAGGATAGCAACCCCTGCAGCTCGGGTAAACAGTGGCGGCGCAATTTGTACCGACGCTACCCGGACGTAATGTCCGAGGCAGGGGTGTGCAGAGGTCTGGCCCCTAATAAAACTTAAGATTCCTCTGTTAGATGTTTTAATTTTACTGGTTCAGAACGGGTTTTCTGGGAAAGGTTTAAGTAATGAACTTCAAAAAGGAGGAAAAAACAGAGTAAATAAACTGTTTATACAAAAACTAAATAACACCATAACAAATTATATACAATTCAAGAAAAGGAATTATATTTACGTTGAAACGAAATAAACATTGTATGTTATCGTTAGAGTCTACTACAATAAGTTATGCCTTGTCTTGCCTTTATTTAAAAGTAATTCCATCAATGACTCGTCTTTTGAGTCGAAGAAAACTACTGCCGAGAGCCCAGTCGGACTGCGGCGAAAAGGGGTGCATTTTCCGATAACGGGCGTCTTATGTTTAACTGTTTCATTGGATCGTAGAAACAACGTTTCTTTACAACCCGATTTTATTGTATATTCCTTTAGAGTTAAGAATTATAACGCAGTAGTTAGAAAAAAAATAGACTATTTGATCAGATGAAAATATATATAAACATGCTAAGTTACAGATACGATACGATATTTTATTTTAAATAAAATGGATCCGCAATTGATTATTTTATTTGCAAACACATTCAATATTACGCATCATTGTATGCATTAAATACGTCTGAACTAATCTGCTCAGTCAGCTTAACCACGGTGTTAACTGGCGGACATTTCGCTGGATAGCCACAAGTTTATTTCGTCTCGGTAAACACACTTACAAATGCATCTCCATGCGAAAATTTTATCTACAACATCAGGATTGTTGCATTATCGCCACGTAGTGGTGTTGCTAATACTGGCTTCAGTAATCCCAGGGTGTTATTAATATCGTTCAACGACTAAAAGACAAACCAGTCTAAAATGTCGTAGTCGTAGCACTGATGGTGACCAAGTAACGAGTGGTGACAAGTATGTATAGAACGTTCATATAGTATAGGAGTGAATGAATAAATAAATGCCAGGATCAGGTTATACTGAATGACTTGAGTCTATTGCTTGAGACACGTCGAGAACGCGAAGCCTGCGCGAACGCTGCCTTCATTAATCACCCAACTTCGCGAACTCCACCTGACGGGATATTTTCCTTTAACTTTTAAGCTCTGTTCAAAGTTTTGATGGACTTTGAGTTTTAAGTAAGTTGAATAGTAATACATCTTGTGTCGCTGCTTCTTTCTAGAGCTTTAGAGGATTACGAGTAGCTTCGTTATTCCTGATTTATCATAGGAATTATGATGTTGAGATGTTCATTTGCTATACTGAGATTTACATTTATCATAATCATTTTGTAGCCAGTGCTAAAAAGATAATTAACTTGCTGTCTAGGAAAACTTCACACGTGTGATCTTTGGTTCCATAAAGACGCATCATCTAATAACGTATTCACGTAACATACGTATGACACGAGACATAATTTCTTAGGAATAAAGTCTAAATATATACTAATAGGGGGTAAATATGGTCACAAGAAAAAATAGAGTTATTACTTAGGCATTAATTGTGTAATATTTCTTCTCTATTTCTTTAAAGAAAATATGGAAAAGAGTAAAATCGCCTTAATGTACAAACTCCGATGTATTGAATATGTTATCTAAATCTTCAATAATTAAAAGCCCATTTTCTGGCTAATGAATCTCGTCAGCCTTTTGTTTATCTCCCTCGGCAAATTATTTAGGTAATTATCTGTTCCTCTCTAATGATTAACAAAAGGTTGTAGATCGTTGAGTTACATAGAAACCACAATAACATGATTGTCGTTAGTCGTTACGTAAAACTTCTCTGATTTCATAACCAACGGGCAACATTTTATTAATCATAACTGTGCATTGTCATCACCATTAATCCCTAAGTAGGCAGTTATGTAAAATAATTCCATTAAGCAAACGCCATTTCTGTCTAAGTCAGAATTAGTTCCACCTTATTGCCGACTTGAGAATTTTTATCACAGCTAAAGCAATCAGAGCGCCAATAATTTCCCTCATAATGACTCGGTGGTCGTAAAATTTGAGCATTGCGCCAAAATGGTGGCACATTAAAATTCCCTCCGAGTCGTTATAACCGGAGTTATCGGAGTCGATCCGGACTGGTGCGCTCCCGACAGCCGCCTCCGATTCGCCACGCTAATCTCAGATCGCGAGTTTGTTGGTATTCCTTAAATACTTCTTTTCGTTCTAAAAGAACGTAAGTGTTAAGAATATTATATGTGGTAGCTTAATTGTATAAATTGTTACGATTTCTGTGATACAGTTGCGTAACGATAGTAAGCGATAGTAACTGTCACTCCCAGCTTACCTATCTTTTAGACTAACATACTCGTTAACTATAAGGAATTGTACTAACAATATTATGGAATTTTATTCTGAATTAAAGATATTTTTTTTAATTAAATGATTCATAATTACCTAATACTACCTCAATCATTAGTCTAAAAGTAAAGTGACTGATGAGATGACATTCGGGTGCCATAATTGTCGATTGCCGGTAGAAGGCTGTTCACATTTGTTCTTCAATTTCAATTCTATGAAGACATGGCTCGTGAATAAATAAATAAATAAATATTACAGGACATTCTTACACAGACTGACTGAGTCCCGCCGTAAGCTCAAGAAGGCTTGTGTTGTGGGTACTCAGCCAACGATATATACCTAATAATATAATAAACTAATACTTAAATATATATATATATAACACACCCATTACTCAGGAACAAATATCTGTGCTCATCACACAAATAAAAAATAGTTAGGGGTAACTAGGATTTGAACCCAGGATCATCGACTTTATAGGCTAGTGGCACTGTCCACTAGGTCAAACCTGTGGTCGGATTGAAATAGCTGACATATAAAAAAAAGCGTCCAGGCCCACCAGAGTACGAGACAGGATTTGAGCCTGCATATCCACTTGACCTGACCTGTGTTACTTGTTCTTAAAAATCAAAGCACGTCAAAATATTCAATACAATATTTTGTTTTGTTCCTAGTTACATGTCACGTGATTTGGAACGTAATCGGGGATTCCGTCGAATCGGCTCCAGTGCACCGTGCGTGGCCCGATCGGGACAATCGGCATTTCCATCTCAATCGCTCTCCCCGCTCGCCACCCGCCGTTAGTTTTCTTTTTTAAATCGCGCGTTAAGGATTTGGCGTGAATGCGTAAAGGGTGGAGACCCCGCCGCCCCGCCCCCTCATATGTTCTCATCTCTTGCGAAGCAGAGCTTTTCTGAAGCAATTGTGCCCTTATAAATAGCGGAGTTAGCACTACGCCTCTACTAATTCGCCGCCGCCTTGTTTATGTCCGGATCCTTCGATTTGCAACACAAATGGATATAAAGTAGCTCTCAACGTTCTGAGGCAATGTTTGCTAAAATTTTCTAGTGTATATTGATACAAAATGGTTGGTTTTCTATACTATATATATGTATTTTCAGTCAGCGTTTAAGATATACACAATCATTTTTGTAATCTTTGATGTAATGAGTAGCATTTACAACAATGCGTCTAAATCATTGTTAAATTCATAAAACAATGTTGGCAGGAAAAAAATGACCCAGAATATCCATCAATTATAACTATCTAGGAAGCATTAACATAAATCAACAAAAGAAAAGATTATCCCGCATCTGAGCCCGGACCCCTTCCGTACGTAGCTCCGGTCCTCCATCGCCCACACTCCTAAATTCCTCACTGCAACTATGTTTCATATATGTAAAATAATGCGGCTGATGTATCCTTTACCTCCTCGAGGCGGTGGGGTTCCCCCCTCGCGACTTATTCCGATATAATCAATAACTTAGTGAGATCCCCTTTGCATCCGCGTGACAGTGCCGCCAATCGAACTAAGGGTTGTTTTTTACTTTTCTCTTCAAACACGCTCTGATTAGAGACCGTGTTTGGGGCTGTTTGAAGATTTTGTTTCACGACTGGCTTACCCCCGAAAGACTCATTTTCCAGGCTGGCCTAATAATGTTTACTTTATGTTGCCTCTTTTTGCATATAAGTTGTGTAAATGTTGGCTCTACAAGTTAGGAGTTACGGCGATGGATGAAGTATGAGGTGTTATCATTTATAAGTGGGCAACATACCTAACGAACTACCTCTGTGTAGATGCGTCTGAGTGCGTTGTACATGTACAGTGTGAATTTTTAGATGAAATTAATAAAAAAAAAAATGCTTACAATTGGGTCACCCTACTCAATTACAAAGACTTATATCCAACCCACCTGAGGACAAAAAGCACATTAAAAATTTCCTTAGTGAGCTAGATATCGCATGTCATGTTACACGCATGTGTGTGCACTAGACCCAATATTTATAACAGATATATAATAGGACACCCACGGTAAGCTCAATGAAGGCTTTTGTTGTGTTAAGTACCCACAACACAACGATAAAAATATTATATACATAAACATACTTATATAGATAGAAAACACTTGGTGGAACAAAATAAAAAAACTTTGTCTATAAAATATTGTTAAATTTTTGAAAGGGTATACACCCTTTAACGGAGTCCTTACTCACCTGCAGCTGTTACAAATATGTAGTTCATAATAATTCATGATATAAAAAAAAAAAAAAATTAAGAAAATTAAAAAAGTTAAATATTTTTTTTGGTATCAATTTGTTTTATTGGTCTAGGCCTAGCAACAAACACTTGCATAGTTCGTTACAAATTTATTTATGAGCTCAGATTTAGCATAGATTCAGAACAATCATTAATGAAAATAATATTAAAAAATTCTTTTACGCTTTGTTAATAAAAAAATAAAATAAAACATTGTTACCTACAAGCAAAACGGAGATTACACGTGTAGGTACGTATTGCTACATTTTTTAAAATAATTACCGACGAATCATATTGTCCTCGTGATTTTGAAGAAAAACTGGCTAATGTTGAGTTTTTCGGACTACCAGTAGCGGAGTCTTTTATAGAGATAAAGTACTGGCAATAAGTTGATAGTGTTGATCAAGTTGACCGCTACGCAGACAACCTAGAGATGACAATTGATCGTCACACCACCCTTACGATGATAAAGACACTACGGAGACAATTGCTTTCGTGAAACGTGGAGGTAATTTATACCTACAGACACCGTCCAGTTTAATTGTGATAATGTTTTAATAAAATATTATAGTTGAGTTGGTTGATCATAGACAATCTGATATCGTAAAGTATGAACTTATAGTTCCCTCCATGTACTCGTAATTGGCAGAATAAAGTCAGCGAGTAGAAAAAATATTTAGAAATATCAAAACATATAATAATATCATTTTACATCGTCAACAGTCGTGGTTTAATATTGCAATGATAATGTTTAAAAAATGTCTAGTTACATATTTTTCTTTAACCCTTAATAAGGCAGTGGTCATATATTTACCACATGGCTCTGGAGGACACAGATTAAAAACTATTTGACGTAAACGTCATTCATTTAGTTTTATGAACGCACACATAACCTGTCAATCATAAAAAAAATACGTTGGCAACAATGTGTAGTGTCAAAACGTAGTTCTGTGGCTGCTTGTCAATAAATTCAAAATTCGTACAATTTTTTGGTGTGCGGTAAATACTTGTTGCCGATTTGTTAACGCAACATTCCGGTAAGTGGTTTTTGTTGTTTTTTCGTAGTAGTACACTATATTACCTAGTTATATAAGTGTTAGCCATTTAGAATATCTGTTTCCACCGTTTGGAAAGACAGTTCTAAGTTAGTGGTAAATATTTTACCATTGCCCGGTACTGTCAAAAAAGAACGGATCGATTGTGTTTTTTTTTTTTAGTTTACATTGAGAATGTCTGAAAAAAAAGAGACTTTATGATAAAAATATTGAAGAACTACTTGAAAATGATCTTTCCAGTCTTGAAAGTGACTCTGATGATGACATGGAATATATTTATAATTTGGTGTACGATCATGATTACGATAGTCAAGTTGTACGAGGTTTGTCAAAAATTGAAAAACGATCGCGGGTACGGTGTGACGTATGCAAAGTAGCTCCATGTGCCACGCCGTGCTTTAAAAACTTACATTGTGCATCCACAGACCGCATGTTCACACATCATCAACCTGGGGATAATATGGCCTAGGCAGCATGATGGGGCGACGGTAAAATAGTTACCACTTTCTACACGCTATTAGGAGGCAATGGTCATATAATTACCACCCTGTTTTTCAGAGAAAAGGATTTCCTGAAATTTTTTTCATTGATAGTATGATGATTATGGCTACAATAAATGTCTAAAAAAGTTGATCGATTTGTTTTTTTCTGAAATTAATACCTCTGCCCTATTAAGGGTTAACTATCGCAACTCTTAGAATAAGACGTAAAGTAACTGGCACTCACTACGTCGTTATCAAATGATCATATTTTACATTCACTCATTCATTTCATTCATTTACTTTTTTGGAGGCCTCGTCTTGTAGCTAGGTATTTACGCAGTGTGTGTTCTCATTCGCCTGAACTCTGTTGGCACTACCTATACTTAATAGTAATTTTAACCAGTAATTTGTTTATTATTTGATACAAAAGCTTTATTGGGATTATTTTTTCATAATCTTTTCGTACCCATACTTCTACAAATAAATAAATAAAATGTTAACAAATAAATAAATAATTTTCTGGAATGTTTAACATTCCAGAAAATTAAACTAATGTTATGAATTTCATTGTAGGTCCAATGGCTAAGGACATATGTATTTGTTATGTCAACTTTGTATTCTGATTTGATTAAGGTATTAGTCGACACCTTAATAATTGTCCCTGGGGCCTATATCTCGAACACACAGTTACATACTTGTAATACAAGCGGAAGTCACTTTTTGGCGCCTGTTGTTAGAAAGAGATTTCCGCTTGAGTAAAAATAATTGTTCCTCTAGTTACAAGTGTTTGAGAAATAGGCCCCTGGTACTCGTATATAAACATTTCAATAGTTTTTACTTTCTGTTGCAATTAGTACTGATAGTAAAGAATTAGTACAAGAAGAGAGAGTGTAATTATTATAACCAGGAATTTCCTTTTTTTTAAATTGTTTTTTTATACTTAATCTTTTCGTTGGCATACTCACTGATACTTACTTCCATCATTCGGTGTAGTCCCTCGTAATTCTGCATTTCCTGTGTCCTTTGACTTAATCCTGCTATTTTGTAGACTGTGTATTTATTATTTAACCGGTAATTATGAAATAAACGGGGTTATATAGAGAGAAGAGATGACGATAGTCTAGAACGATAGATCGTCCCACCATAACACGGGTCTCGATGAGGTTACTGTCGCCCAAGGCTGAATTGTGTAGTGATGTGTATTCATAATATATATTTATTCTTATTAAACTAATGGAGCTGTATTAAACGATTAAAAAAATCCGATACTAATCGCCTTTGGATAAACTTTGTAATTTTCTATGGCATTATAATACAAGAATTTTTGAATAACGCCATAAAAGTTCAAGACCTACACTATGTAAGTAACATTTTTTTATAGGATGCCTAAATTAATACTTACGCGTGTACATTCTACAATACGCGCCCCGAGTATCTCGCTAAGGGCACCTATGTATAGGCAGTTTCACTAAAGTTGAAGTCACGCACACAACAACATCTCATGTGATGATAGGAATATTTGGAAATTACTCATTCATTCCATTCATTCAATCAGTACTTCATAAAGTTGTGTGTAATCCATTCGCCTCAACTCTCGTGGAACTACCTATACATAATTATAGTGCCCTTAGCACCGCTTGTAAATTTTTTAACTCAATTTTTCACATCGTTTGATCGTTTTTTCAAATTGACTACAAAATACAAAGCCTAGTAAAGCCTCAGCCTCTCTAAATCGGAGCGCGATATTTTTAGGGTTCCGTGGTCAACTAGGAACAGGAACCCTTATTTTATTGTTTGCCTCTATTCTGCTCTATTCTTTATGACAGCTGGTTCACCGCTATTATCAGCTTGTATATCAACATTTTGTAGCTAATAGGAAGGAGTAGAAAATGAACTAAGCAAAAATATCAGTTTTTACTAGGTTGCACCCGATACAAAACTTCGAGGTTCCGTGTTCACAATAATTGTAAAAACTAAAAATCTGATTATATCCCTACTTAAACAGGGTGATTTCGGGGACGTACGTCGCTCCATAATTTTTCACTTATTAGTAAGTCATCTGTAAATATATTTGACGTTAATATATTTAAAACATTAATAACTGATTATAATTAATTTTAGTTTAACCAACGTTTGTATTTACTTAAAAAAAAACTTTGACATAACATCTTTGTGGAAACAAAGATTCAATTTACAACATACTTTACTTATAATGTCAGATTATGTCAATGCTGTTAAACGTTAAAGCAAAGATTGTATTTTTGTCTAAGTCATGATATTATCAGTATTAGGGTCATTTCATCAGAAATATTCTAATTTGGCAAACCACCTTGTTTGTTTATCCCGTTGTCCGTCACTTTCGCACTCACATAATGTGGGAGTGGGACAGATGAAACCTGCCCATATTAGGCTAGCCAGTATTTGATAACATACACGTGACCTACATGTTTTGAGACCATTATTAGTAATCATTACAGCGTGTTAAAAATAGACATACAGTACTTCTATCCCTATATTTTGATCCTTATAGCAAAATAAGTTAGATACAAATTATTAGAGACCCGAAATCACTCTGTATATATATGCCCAATATTTTGTAACTAGTAGTAAAGCCTCATTAAACTAACCCCCAACCACTCAAACTGACAGGTAGGCTGAGAGGTAGTTGTTTCACTAACGATACTTACGTCTATTACGAAATTCTTGCTCCTTGTTGAGTTCCCTGCCTGCGCTTGAGAATTCATTCTAATATGAGGAAAATGCTCCCTTCAAGTTTCTGACTCAGTTTTCCTATGTTCTTAATGGACTCCTTCTACATAATTATATTCATTCTAGATATTACAATTATTTCTTATTTTTTTAATTGTTTCAATTAAAAACAATTTATATTTAAAATTTGTTTTTTTTTTCTACAACGGTGGCAAACAAGCGTACGGCCCGGCCTGATGGTAAGCAGGCACCGTAGCTTATGCACGCCTGTAACTCCAGAAAACTCACACGTGCCACGCTTTGTATTTTCAAATAGACGAATTCGCAAGCACACTTAGGCCCACTTGCACCACTCGGGGTTAGCCAATTAACCCGAGGTTAATCGGTTAAGTCCATACATTTTTGACACTAACTCTGTAGGTTACCGGTTAACTCTAAGTGGCGCAAGTGGGCCTTAATAAGTTAATTGAAGGATAGAAAAATAAAACTCAGTCTTCTGATAAACTAACTTTGAGTTTATTTTTACCATTTACACTTGACAATGTATTCGTTATCTGTTGCGGCTACGGCGGTCGTAGCGCGTAGCGCGTAGAGGCCTACGCGCAGCCATGCGGCGCGGTTAACTAAACGCTACGAAACCACATAAACAATAGTACTCGGAGAAGTGACAAACATTTGCTACCAAATCACACCAATCAACAAATTAAAAACAAATTGACATTTCGAAGCATCAATAAAATATTACAATTTGAAAATGACTTATTCGTTTGGATCAGTATAACATTTTTCGTTAGATTAAAATAGTAGGAACGGTATATTTCACTAGTAAAGAATTTTTAAAATAAGTTCTCGTTTACACAGTATTAGGAACTATGATAGACACAAGTGCTACCTTTTTACGATTGTAAACTTATTCGTAACCAACATTACCTATAGGATTAGGACAGTCTACACACTTTCATGTTTATAGAACAACAAAAAATATAATTAATATCAAGGAACACTGAGATTACACTTAGACAAATGATAAAACAAAGAGGAGTATCCTATACAAATAAACAAATAACATGGCCGTGGCGGCACTCTGCAGCAGATACAACAGACTAATCCGAATTAATCTTAAATATTAAAATTTGTATTCGGAAAGTATAGTGAAACTCTAGATGCGATAATATTGAAATATACATAGGAACCATGATTCTTTCCGCGGGCTGACGTCCGCGGAGACACAATCGCACTACCGACTTGTCCACCTACGCTAACTCAAACTTACATACTTCGATTACAAAACCGATCCAAATAAAACTCCTAGGGAACCTAGAGCGGCCCGGCGCGGCGCGGCGCGGCGCAGCGCGGCGCGGAGCAGAGCGCGGGCGGACACAACTTCAACAACTACCGCGCGAGCAGTCGCTCGTAATACTTAGTCTTAACTCATTTAATCAACGCACTAAATAAAATAATATGTTGTAGTAACGCGCGCCTTCGCGTCAGGCTCGCGGCGCGTCGCCTCCGCTTCCACGACTCGGGTTGGCTGTTGTGCGGCTCCCGAAATATATGTTGATTCATGGACATTATGTTTCTTTTGAGACACATTATGTTTCGTAGTTATCGTGCTCACATTTCATTAGCAGCATTATTTTTCATTTATAAGTTAAATGATCAAGTATTGAGTTTAAATGTGAAAAGGTATATAGATTTTTGCCAAAATTTTCGAATTCCATAATTGTGTGGTATCCTCATAACCTGAAGATTTCTGTCCCTCTTACTTAGCTGATGGGTGCGCTCTTCGCAATAATTTACTCAATGTTGTGTTTCGAATAGAATATTTAATAATAAACGTTGGTGTAGCCCATCAGCAAGCAGCGGGAGCGGAGCGGAGGCGATGCGCGCGCGATCATTGCACACATACCTATAGGATAACAAGGACCTCCGGTAACCGGTGGAATAAAACATTGCACTTTACTAAAAAACAAATCAATGTTGTAGTAGGATTCACTCGTAGATAAAATATTGTAGTAACCTCCACTAGATAAAATGTAAATATGTAAAATATTTCAAATAACTTGATCTGTGCCATCGAAAATATAAGGGACTCCACGCACACGGTAAAGTGATGAATGTACATGCGAGAGGGCCGCGTCGCCGGCGCCGCGCCGCATGTACCTCCATGCCCTTGGACTCACTTACGCCACTACTAATAATCATTACTATATCAATAAAAATTCAAGAATCACACTTAGTTCCAAAATAAACTCACTTGTTTGCGAGGTAGGCTGAGCGCTGGCGCGCAGCCCGAGTTTCGAGTTCGTTCGTTTTGGAAAAGTTTGCTACGATAATAATTATAATTAACCGTTACCAATAAGCCTACGCGGTGTCGCGCCCCCGCGGGCGGCGCGGGCGCGGCGGAGCCCGCACAGACATCACTTTCATCGAAAGGTAGCCGCGGCCGCCGCGTGCAGCGCGCGCCCGCCAGCTGGGACCCGCGCGGGGCCGCCACCGCTCTACTGCTTAACATACGTACCTAACTTCGCGTCATGTTTTAAAAAATCATATACGTATATCACTATATATATCTTCATACATTTACGATGCGTCAGGAACTTCTTACGAGAACGTATCTATGCCTAAAATTAGAACGATTATATGTATGTATTACATAGCTTTAAACAATAATTAAATCGTAATTATCAATATCGATAATATTATATGCCATAAAGATAGGAACTTGCTTTCCTGGGAGTTGATGTTAAAGAAGAGAAGGCGCCGGCGCGGCCGCGGTCGCGTGCTGTCACGATAAACGTATATAATAAAACCTGTCTAACGTATGATATGAGTGCGCACGCGATGCGCGGCCGCGCGGCGCCCGCCGCGGCCGCCTCCCAGTGCGCGGCGCGCGGCGTCGGCGCCGTCGCCCCGCCGACTAAACGCCGGCCGTCGGCGCAGCCCGCCGACTAGATTCAAAAACGGGACGACGGTCGGCTCGTGATTAACCTAATACTTAAACTAAAAGCTTTAAATGTTTCATTAGGAAAGTGCCGTTTCTGTGGCGACATTCATCAACGAAAAGAAGCGTTAAGAGCTAATAGTGAACTGCTGCGTTGTCGGACAACGGAGAGAGCGAGGGGCTCTAGGATAGTAACTATACATTTCGTCAGATTAGGATTAGTGTCCAGCGCTGGCGAGGGGTAGTTCGCCGGGCGGAGCAAAGCGGGGGCTCGGCGCGCAGAAGTTCGCGTTGGAGTCCTTCGGAGACGAGGCGTCCTGCGCGGCGCGCGCGGCCAGCAGCGTGATCTGGTTTACCACATCCTCCATCTCGTGCGTCAAAGGTTCCGCGGGGGGAGGTGGCGGCGGAGCTGCGTTCCTTAAATGCGCTTCTGTCTCCGCATGTCTGCGGAAGTCTACGCCAGTGCGGAAGCGCTCTCCGGGGCAGGCACGGCACTCGAGTGCGGGCTGGACGACTCTGATAACGCCACGTGCGTTCTCTCGGCCCGCGTAGCACGAGCGAGCTTGGTGCACTTGCAGCGGCCCGGGCGAAGGGAACGCTACTTTGCAGTGCTTGCATACGTAGCAAAGATCAAAGTCGAGCTCCCGAGCCCCGACAGGCGGCTCAGGCGCGGGCGGTGGGAGGCGCAAGGTCGAGGCTCCGGGGTCGGAGGCGATGTGGCGGATCTGCTCGAGCGTTGTGGCTGGCAGCTGCAGTACGCTGGCGCCGTTGCCAGTCTCCACGATTAGACCTTGCGGCTGCGGCTGAGGTTGCGGGGTGTTAGGGTTGCCACCTGTAACAAAACATACCAAACGTTAAGTCTCGTTAAAATTACAATAAAAATTGGAGGTACAAAGATTTGGGAACTAGCAACTTTAGAACATTAGCTGGCAAAACAAGTTGCAATACGGCTATAAATAAATCAGCCGCCTGTTGGGTTAAGTATCGACACGTGTAACGCGTTCTCGCGAGCTCTCAGACGTCGCTGTAAAGGGGTTAAGCCTCTTACAGTGAGGGTCATCGTCGCTACGAAACTACGAATGCCTTTTAAAATTGTACTTTTAATACCTTGTAAATTGACCCACGAAAGTTATTGAAATACAATTTATTGATTATCTGACGAAAACAAACACTAACGTGTAAACTGTTTAAACAAAACATAGCAATTTAAACTAGTTCCGAACAATACTCGCACCAGCTGTCATAGATTTAAAGTGAAACAAAAAGACACTATCACCACCCAATTTGGGCCCTCCATTGTTCCAGGATCAAGAAAGTCGCTCGCGCAGGTTATTTTACATGCGTGATGCGTTTCTAACGAGCCCCGCGCTGTAATTGATTCGGACGCTGCTTTATGCGGGCTATATTCGCGAATGCATAATACATAGCAGCCTCAAAGTAAGGGCCGTGCCACAAGACCGATTGTGCGCCGATACAGATACTCGCTCCAGTTTCCCTCCTATTTTCTCTGGTTAAAAGGTACCATGCCTTATATCGCTGGTGCGAACTGTATAATGAAGTAGTTAGATGAAATTTATTTCAAAAGATTCATGAGAGAGCAGTTGGATACATGAATATTAACTTTTTGTAATAAACATCTTGAAAGCACGGAAGTTAGAGATTTGATTTACGATTTACGTTAATAATATTTGCAGATAGGGGTTTAAATCAGTTTCTGTTAGATACTCGTAGAAGCCAAACAAGTCTGCGCATATTTTATTTTTTAATCAGCAATATTAATTGTATCAAAACGGGTTACACACGTCGCGAATGACAATGCTTCGTTATGTAGCGAAACACGTAGAGCAATATTCGACTTTGATAACGTGACTTGCCCATTTCAATAATTATTTTTTTGTTTGACTTTTCATACGACAGTTTATGTGGGCTTTATAACCAAGCTTTACAGCATCAATGCTTGAACTGCTCCTACAGACTCCTAAGTTATACTTATCTCTGCACCGACGCGATCCCGGCCTAATCTCATGCGGGAATCTGCTTGAATAATGTCGTGCGAAACGGAGCATAGCTTTCAATCAGGCTGTTAACAATCGCCCTTTCTGATTGGTAGATCGTGGGATTGGTAATGGAACCAGCGGGCGTTGCTCATACGCAAGTCATGGACCCACATGCTAATGATCGCCGTAAATGGCCAAATGTTCCATGTTGATAGGATTGGCATATGAAATCGCCAGAGACGCAACGAGATGGAGAATTAACTGCCTTAAGGGCTTTATAAATTCGTTACGTAGTCTTAATGATGAAAGTAATCTAATTAAGAAGATTCGCTTCCTATATATACGTATTCATCCATCTGCATTATTGTATAATTGAAACCTATAAGCGAGGTATTTACGGAGCACAAAGCCGGCTGCCACTACACGCCGCGGCCCTGACGTTAATTCGCAACCCTTTCTGCCAATTAGTTACAAAATAGCCACACTATTGTGATACCAAAACGACCACACATCGCATCCAAGAAACGTAAATCGTTGTTTAATATTTAACTTAAGGTGGTGGGTTTTAGAGTTCGTTTTGCGTTGTTAGAATTGCGCGCGGATCGGTCAGTTTCTTTGGTAACCAGGTTTAAGTCAAAGGGCTTCTTAATCCGGACTTGTAGGTCGTTACGCGTTATTATAACGCGCCGGCGACGGCGTTTCTCTGCTCATTTACATCTCATTAAGGACGCTATTATTGGACTAGAGGACGCATTGTTCAGGGCTTCTACAACCTTCAGAACTGTAAGCTATAATCAATTACAATCTTTAATTAGCGACTAGGTATAAAACGTGACAATTATATAACTTAGCATTTTTGTGAATATTTTATTGCCATTGCCACATGTATGTTTGTTGACGTTGATTAAAAGTACCAACTGTCTGTAGGTGAATTTAGAGCGATGCCAGTCAGTCCGGCGTGACGGATCGTAATTAGACTGGACGAAATAAGAGGTTGAGCGACATCGAAAGGACAGAGATTTGAAGCGATTAGGTAGAAATGTTTCCTGTAGTAAACATAAATACGCGTTTTTTTTCAATTATTTGTGAAGACGATATTTTATTTTTCCGATAAAAAAACCATAAGTTCTGTTTAGGTTATGCTAATACGTTTATTTTCTTGCAGGTATGTTAAGTATCAGGGTACGTATGGTTTTGCACTAGTTATCATGCATTTCTATCACCGAATCGATCTTAGTATCGGACGGGCGTATTCCGTAAGCGTAGTGGAGTGGACAGCGAGTGACAGCGCATCACTGTCACCCGCCCATCGCTCGAGCAATTAGGCTAACGGAGCTTCGACTTAGTGAATGTTAGTGGAATAGGGCCAGCGTTAACCTTAGCCATATCTGATGGTCATTTGGAAAATACTGACTGCACTGCGAGTTTTATTTACCTAATATGGGTAGGCGTAAAAAGTAAGGTTTTCTGCATTGTGAAGTCGTACATATTATTATGAATGAATATTGAAGGTACAACATTTATATGATTTGCAAACGTAACATAAATAAGGACGAGGTTAAAAACACCAGATAATTTTCAGGTATGTTTTGAGGCGTGTGTTGTAGATAGTCTCGTACCTGCCGGTACCTATTTATAATATGCCACACCGATTTTATTTTACATGGTAGTTTAGTTTTTGTTACCTTACTTATATCGATTAACCTGGACTAAACTCCGCTAACAATACTTGAGTATTGAAATATTTTTTTGACTAATCTGCATAATTTGTATATCTGTATCTCTTATGAGTGCAACGGCACCGACATGGCACGATATGCGTATTTACTTTGATGAAATTTCAATATGAGCTGAAACGAGTTCTATTGAAAGTACATCGGAGGTCAACGATCTTTGTCATTGTTTTTTGTGCATATGTTAACAGATATATATGATAGTTTCTACGTTTTTACACTATTGAATATATGTAACTATATACTAAGATATATATTTCTTTGTATTTGTATTGTCACTTTAGTTAATGTTACATATACCTATTCAATGGTGTAAAAACGTAGAAACTATAATATATGTCTGTTAACATATATATTATCTATCTCTCTGTATTTATAGTCATTTCATATTTTCAGTCTGAAATCTGATGATACATTACGAAAATATTGCTTCTACAAATAAACACTTGTACTTTAACGAAGGTATACTGGTCTATGTAGTAGTAACGTGTCTGTGTACTCAAATCGGCGCTCTGTATATTCGAATTTTGGTGGTCAAGGGCAGACGTATACCACGTTTGCACCATTTACCATAGCTGTAAGGTATTTTTTTACATATTTATGCCCTTGACTACATTTCAGCTTAATTCTCTACACAACTATATACTCCTTTATTTAAGTTTTCCAACTACATTTTTGTTGATATTGACTCTTCAATGTCATGTAACCCTTGCCAGTGCGTCTTAGCGCGAAGCCTTAGGTGTCTGGCGCTTGGCGGCGCCACCAGAGTAAGTAGGTAGTAAGTACTCAAATCCGCTTTGTCCGCGTTTACTTACCGCAGTAATCGAATTAAAACACGATGTAACGAGCTTGTTATACAAAAGGTGCCAATTCTTGTTTCAATTTAAATTAATCGTACAAATATTGAATTTGACTTTGATGCACATTATTTCATGCGAGTGTCAAGTGTTTAATAACTAGATGACTAGTTGTATGAGTACGACCATAGAAAGATACAATGAGAAAAATATAATGGCAACGTTAAAAACCAAAATTTAAAATAATAAATTATTGGAATAAATGTTAGTTGAAATTTAAAACCCCTGATCACCGTTTTAATCAGAACAATTGAGTAGATTTTACCCTAGTCCTTTAAGCCGGATAAAATTAGGTTGTAACAAAAACAATCGGCGAGCGTTAGATACTACAGGCCAAGCAAACGATGTGTCACACTATCTAAAGCGATAATCGCTACTGGCCAGCAAGAGAGGGACGGTCACCATCAATCAACGGGTGGCCGGCACACTTGGAGAGGTTCAAACATGTTTGTGCTATTGAATCAGCTAGCTTATACTGTATCGATAGAAATTAGAGTCGATCATAAAAATCCAACTGAGATGAAATATTGTAAAAATCTGCATACAACTATTGATTACAGATAGTACAGATACGCATTACGTTATAAAACTATAGGATTTCAAAAGTTATAAAACCTAATAAATATTGGATAATTTCCTCCTTCCTAATGCAATAAAAATAAGTTAGTGCAGATTGCGCCTTAACGTTAAAATGCAAAAAAACTCAATTTCATTCCTGCGGCAATCCTAACGGCCATTAAGCACTGATTTCATCGAATTTTCTATCCATCATATTAATGCTCGAGTGGCTGGAGCATTATCCCACTTCCCTGGCTGCTCGGGAAATCTCACCGCGTTCAAATATTTAATTACTTTAAGACCCGATCGTTTATAAATTCTGGCGAGAGTGCTATCATAAAACGCGCTAATGCCTTATAATTAAAATATTCTCAGCAAGCCGTGGCGTAATGGCACCTCCGGCGGCCGTCTCCTCCGTTGGAAAAAAACGCATAAAAAATTACATTCACCCCAGAGGACTCACCCCTTGTGTCGGGAAAATCGATTAAAAAGAGGAGTCGCGGGGCGAAGTGGCTCGGGCGCGGGGAGGGAGTTTAATATGTACGAAAAAATGCACGACGCCGCGGGAGCGAGGGAGAGATCCAAGGAGCGACTCGAGTTGCCTTCAATTTTTATAATTACGTTCATACGTGAGCGCGGCTACCGCGCCAGCCGCCGAGTGCGCCCGCCACCCCTCTCAGATTACTTATTTAGAATAGTTTCCCTCCCGCCGCCATCCTCTCTCACTAGCACTTTTTAATTTTTAAACATCTTATGAAATAAATTTTAAGTGAACTAAAAGCTATGGAAAATGTACGCCCGTTAAAAGCATTTGCTCGACTCCACCTTCGAAAAAATCGTTTAAAAGATCCGGTGGACGTTACGAGAATAAAAGTATTAATGACAACACTTGGGAAGTAAGTCGTATTATAACTTTTCCGTTTCCGCGACAAAATCAATTTCCATCACTGAAAGAGCTTCAAACTTTTCCACATACACAGCAATCAAGGGAAGAAGGGGGCAATAAGAACGGGATAACCAACTGGAGGACGTCATCTCAGGAGACGGTTTGCAAATGAGCGGGCCACGTACACTTGCGTACCTACACACACATGTGCTAATCCTCGTCCACACACGTTACGTACGCGCACATTTTATAAATAGATATCGCTTTTTTTATCCGGGAACAAGAATACGTAGGGGGAACCCCCCGGAGGAGGGGGCCCTGCGGGGGACGTGTTGGATTTCAGATTGCTACGAACTGCAAAAATGAGGGATGAAAGAAATATAGCTTAAAACGCAGATATTTCCCGGCGTCTTAAGGCGCTGGGGGCGTGGGGGGCGCAGGGAGTGTGTGGAACAAAGTAGAGTGGCGATATTGAACCAAAATGAAATGGTAAACGAACCGTGCGCGTCCGATCTAATGCGAATTTATAATTTGGACATTGCCCCGGACGGCGCACTCTTTGAACTCCGAGGGTGGGTTACGGTTACGGAGGTGAATTTACAAAGAGTGCGGATGTGATTTATAAATAGGGGAGTAGATGCGTGTGCTGACCGTTCGTTTTCGTTAGTGGTTTTTTCCATTAGGCTTAAAAAATAATCAGCCGTGGAGTCAACCGGTGGTGGCGGCAGGCGAGTGATTTATACTGACATGTTTTGGAACTGAAGGTCATGGTTTCGAGTCCCGGCTATAGGCACCTACGAAATATTTTTTCTAGTACGTACAATCGAAATATCATTTGGCAATTGTATTTATTTAACACCACATTTTCAATAAACTTAGAATTGTAGCTTTGCTAGCTCAGAAGCAGTAGTAATGTAGTACGTCAGGCCAAATGTCACTTTTAACAATTCAAGAGAATTTAATTTATTTTAGGATCAGGGTGTGCAATAGTTTTGTGCTTTACTAAGAGGAATAAATAGTAATTTTTTTGGACATTTGACCGCCGGGCTGTCAATGGAGCAGTCGTTTTGGCACAACGAGCTGTGTTTAGGCGTTTCCTCATTGCGCTAACGCGAGTGTCCGCCGACCTAATTGCCGGCGCGCCGTCTAATCGGGATATGCGCCACGCGATAATTGCGACAGATTACTTTAAGAGCAAGCTTGCAGACGGACAGAGGCGACCTAAGAATGCAAATACTATTTATGAAAAAAAAAATGCCTGTCATACATATTGCTAGTTCTTTGGCAGGTGAAAAGGATTTGAAAGAACGATGGTGGAAAAATAAAGTGAAGTAAGTACCATTGAATCTTCGCTCGAAAAGTTTGTTCATACGTAACTGATAATGGTTTCATAGTTTCCGTTGATAAAGTAATATTCTTAAATAACTGATGAATGTGAGGCTGTGAGTTTAATAATATGAACCACATTAGGAATTACGGAGATCGTTGTGCTTTTCATTTCTCTTTCACCTTTGTCTTGCTGAAAGATGAGGTTAACAAAGGATTCTTTGAAGCTTTTTACAGTACGCAAGACACCCCTTTTCTTAGGGTACATTGTGTTTCCGAGCACAGATCGTTAAACCGCCGTCTTAAGGAAAAATGCGGCTTCGGATGACAGTTCTACTCATAAGTCTACTAATCACCTGGAGCTTTGTAATAATATTACATATAAGTAGATATCATACTTTAAACTATCCGCATTAATTATCTCCGTATTCTCAATATTAGGTATTCCTAAGTGTTTAGTGTGGAATGTCAGGTCTCTTTAGCCCGTCTCAATATTGTGGACGAGTTAACTTTATTACCGCCTCGAGGACAACTGCAGTGTTAATCGTCGCTAATTGGTAATGAGGTCGTAGGAGGTGTGCGGGCGAGTTAAACGTCGCCTTAACTCACTAATAGCATGTACCTACATGTACTACTGACACACTATTTAACTATTGTTACACTTTGTAGATGAAGATAGGAGGTCAGATCAAAAGAGATAGATAACTTAAAGGTTCGTAAGTAATTGTAACAATTTGACAGTTTTTTGATTAAACGACCCATAACCGGCACTAAGAACCCAGTTTTCAAACATGTCAATAGTTTTACTGCAGGCACGTGACTTGATCACTCCCGTTCGGAACAAAGTGCACGGTGTAAGTGGTAAAGTGAAAATTGCGTACGTGAACTGGAAGAAAAAATATTAAAAATTAATCAAGCCTTCGGGGGTGGATGGGAGCACATGTGTCGACAAAAAAGCGTCTCCCTGCCAGAAGCGGCACGTGCGAACAGCCGTTACGGCCGCTACGCCGGCGAGTTAAAAGTTCCTTCGGACAAACAGAGGATTTGTCACAATTACGACTGGGCGGCGCGTCCCTACTTGATTAAAACCTAAATCACGTGACGTGTTTACAGCCGCGCCGGAGGTGTTTTCAATTTGCTCAGTCCTAGACTCGCCATTGGTGTTCCGGACACGTCCCGACGCACCTATCTGGGGGCCGACCGGCGTTTTGAATTTGTTGCGAATTAAATTATTGATGACCTAATCGGCCTGGCCGATCTCCTATTCCTCGGACGTGCTCGCCCACTGGGAACCAGCACCGGCCTAAAAGTCACGTCGCTTAATTATTTTAAATGTCGCGCCCGAAATCCGTGGACGATGACGACGCCTCGCTGTTTCGCCACGGTAGCGTTTCGCTCGTAAAAAAAGCTACGTGAAAAGAGGAGATTAACATTTGAATTAATCGGGAGATTAAGCATAATGAAAGAAAATCTCATTACGGCCCGCATAATGGCGGTGAGAAATATCGCCGTTGAACGGAAAGACGGAGGCGTTATAAAAGAAAAGGCGAGCGCGAAGAAAATTAAAAGCTCGAACGAAATTAAAAAATGTGAAAAAGTGTAATCGACGCGGGACTGAGATTAGGGGGAAAGGCAAACACGGCGGAGCTGCGGCGCCACTGCAAAGTTCTCAATTAAAGAAGGCCACGGAAATACTCGCTGTAATTAGATTCTTCCTCATCTCCTTAAATCACCACCGCTGACACTCGGCTTGTTTAATTTGTAATCGAGACTTGTTAGCCTGGGTTTTTTTAATTTAATTTTCTCTTCTAAGTAATTTTCTAGCTTGATTTAAATCAAATTACTAGCCTACAGGCACTCTGCTTTAATCGCCACTTTTCATCTAGAAATGTCTTATCACCAGATTGCGAAAGCAGATTGTTTCTATCATTTTGTTTACTATTACGGGCTTAATAGTCTTGACTTTGAAGAGTCCCCTAGACGGGAGACGTAACATTTCTCAGGACGTGCTGAGCTCCTCCGCAGTACTTAAGGAGATGGAGCGGTAACGACTTCCTCGTCCGACAATCGCGTGTCTGTCCAATAATTAATCGGTACTCAGGTAATCAGGCAAAGGGTAAGTTTCTCGTTAACTCAAATGCCCATTACCATATCACACACACATCTTTACCAAAGGATGTGTTAGACTATCACATACACGTCTTTATTAGCCTATTCAAAAACTAAGTCTATACAAAACCCAAAGCTTTCTTTCATTCGCTCCAAAGATCAACCAAACGTTTATTTTCACATAAAGTTGATAACATCATAAATAGATAAAAACACAAAATTACCTTCCCTAAAACAACCTTGTAATCGCCATTAGAAACAAAAATTAAAGCAATTAAAGCTCTCGACACCTCCGAGGGTCTCCCCTCGCAAACAAGTACTCAAAGTGAACTCGGAATTAATTCCCGGTGTCCGAGGCGGGTAATTAAACAGCCTTGTGATTACCGACTTGTCGGAAGTCGGGGCTTGGCTAAGCGGTCAGTCGTCCGGGCAATTAAGCCCGCTTAGTCAGGATAAGAGACGTCTACGACACGACTTATACTTAAATGTTTTTTTTAGACTAGGTATGACTTTTTGGGTACCTATTTAGTGCAACAAGAGAAATTAATAGAGTTACTGGCAATTCTGAGTGAAAGACGGCCAATCCTTAGAACAAGGAAACTAAAGTTGATGAGGTCTGCTATCGAAGTCGTGTCGGCATCGCATCGTAAGGTTTCCAGCGAGTCCGAAGCCCGCCCACGACGAGACGATTAAGCAATTAACGCCCGAGGGCGGACACTCGCTCATTTAACTTTCCTTTGATTTTCCTCCACTCGGTTTTTGCGGTCTTCAGGAGGGGACAGACTTTGCTGCTAATGCGATTTAGGAGTCGTGAAGTTTGGGCGGTTTCGGAAATGTAAGATTTTCGCTAAGTTAAATTTAAAGGTTTTTTGAAGAATACCTCCTACTCTTGAGTTTCCTTTGGTTTGGGTGCGAATTATTAATTCAAATCATTATACATATAAATAAAGATTTCCAATTAGCCAGTTCGAGTTTTAAAATCAGCTGCAGGTATAACTGCCCAAAAGTATAGTTAGTGCACAATTAAATATTGATGCATGAATTAATAAGTTTAACTAATTGATGTCTCAAGTGAAAAAGTCAAACAAAATACTTAAAAACAATTAAATAATATAATTCCCCAAAGCAAAGCAATTATCACCTAGCAGCCGCCAGCAACCCTAATCTCCGCAATTAAACAAACCTCGGAAGGGCAAGATCATTAATTAAACAACCAGAATCATCTTGCAAACAAATAAACCAACCCTTTCCTTATTAGCCGATGTTCGCTTTAATTCAATGAAGCCGCGAAAACTGGCAAACTGTGGAGGGTTGATTTGCATGTCGGAAGGGTTAACTGGAGGTTCGTTAGGGTAACAATTAAGGGATGGAGGAAAACTCGTGGGAAAGTTGTGGCAGGTCAGGGAAACTGGGGGCTTAATTATCACTTCCCGGGACTTTGCGAATGGTTCTTTTGTTTCGCAAAGTTTAAAGTTGAGATTTTGGCATTTGAAAGGTATACTTATGTCACAATTTGTTATTTATGTTTGACAGTTTTAAAGTCGTAGTTCTAATTCAACTGATATAACTCCTGTTTGGCACATGCTGGTTATGACGACAGGTATTGGTTTGTGGGCCCTACGATGGATAAAATAGTATTGTAGACTTCACTTTTACTCACGTTCGTCCTATGCAATTTTTTACTAGAATGGTCTCCTTCACCTATGCAAGTGGACACCAAATGATATTCGCACATTAGTAGTAGTTAGTCATAGTTCATACAGATCCTTTTTCAAATAAAAAATACAGAAATGATTAACAAACGTGCTGTT
Organism: Grapholita molesta; assembly: GCA_022674325.2. Classification (NCBI taxonomy): domain Eukaryota; kingdom Metazoa; phylum Arthropoda; class Insecta; order Lepidoptera; family Tortricidae; genus Grapholita; species Grapholita molesta. The sequence continues at coordinate 7,143,753 of CP053132.2, forward strand.
ACCTACATCAAAGTTATAAATATTTAAAGAAACCTTGTTCGCTTGTCCATAATAAAAACGATGTGTATCTGTTACAAACACAAACTATAATTAGCGTGGAGAATTTTAAAAAGCTAAAAACGACAAAACGCTTGTTAGACAAATGAAGAAATGTTTCAAAACACATCGAAGGCGTTCCTCATGCATTCATTATTCACTAATAAGTCGTTCCGAACGGAGAAATTACAGTCGTATAATTATATTAGTATTAATGAGAACTTCCCACTTTGTTTTTTGTACGCCTTTTTTAACCGAACCCTCACTTCTGACCCGAAGGAATAAAATACAAACAGAAAAACACTGGACTTGTAATAATTAATTTAAGTGTGCTATCAAGCGGTAGATATAAAAACACTGTTATTAAATTATAGAAGTGCTAAACGGACAGAAGGCTATCATAAAAGTTACACGATACACTGATGATAACATGTTTTCATTAAGAACAATTATGAGATACGAGTAATTGTCGGGTTTTTGTAAGCATTTCACGCTCTGTTTGGTTGAAGAAGCTCGTGTGGGCACGCGACCGCGTTTACAATTAATTTCCATAATTGCATCAGGTACATACTTTTCTTTGTTTTATAGCACTTCTTTTATAAAGCTATTAACAAAGTCCCTACTAGGTTCTTAAGGGCGTTTTCAAAAAATTGTGCACCCAATTAGTGAAAGTTGTTAAGAAAAGTTAAATCACTGTCAGTTTCGTAACGACAATTAAGCATTAAATATAGATAAAAGCTTGGTTTTGATGTTCGTTTTATAAACTTCAATCGATATTACAACATAATAAAAGGCAAAAAGTCGATCTTCATAAAGATTTAATGCTTAATTGTCGTCACGAAACTGACAGTGATTTAACTTTTTTTTACATCATTCGCTAATTGGGTGTACCAAATTTTGAAAACTCCCTTAAACTATGTGTAATTGATAAATATTATTATAATGAATCTTTTTGTTTTCTGACTTATATACGTTACATAAAAACGTTTTAAAATTTAGGTTGTTTGCTGTTTTTATTGTGTGCAACTTTAATGGGCTGGCGTGGGTAGGGCGGCCCGCGTCCGTATAGATCGATGCAATTTTGATTGATTGCATTGCTTAGTGTAGTGTAACCAATCTTATTGAAAACTGCCATTGTATGCCATTGGAAAGACCGGAGCTGCGTTCGACGCGCCGCTTGTCAAATGGTTTAAATTGAAAAAATAGGGGACAACCCTAAAACGGAGAATGTGACATTTTGTATTTTTGGGGAGTTATTATACTGAGTTGTAATTGAAGGTTTGATAGAATATATATTTTGTGGGCACTGGGTAGCAATACATACTCCAAGAAACATTACTATGGATAGTATGTATGTAGTACTGAAACCCCACATTTGTGGGATTGAAAGTTTGATTGAATTAAATATTAATGTGATAAGAGCCATTATGAATAAATTATTTTCATTTTTTTAATAATCGTCGTTCCAAATACTCATAGCTGATTTAAGCTGCTTTTAATTCACTACAATTTAAAATAAGAATTCAACTTTGACACTGTGCAAATTGTCTTTTATATGGACAGTCCAAATCAGAACATCTGCACGATCCTAATGTAAACATTAGCGAAATAAATTAAAACCAATCAGTTATAAAACGGCACGTGATTGTTAATATGTAACACTTTCTGAACAGCTCTAAAACGTACCCTCCCACTGTTGAAATAAAGTTCATATTGAGATTACACATTACATTATTGCAACCGACGTTGACATATCAAATACAAACGTCGATTTCTTTTTCAATTTAAATCGATTAGGCAGTCGGTACCAAAAGAATTTAATACTGGAGCTGATGTTTGGTCTCTGTTTGCGCAAGTGATTTTGTTTGGGAATGATTTCTCTGTATTGACTTATCTAATAAATATCTTTACCAGGGATATAAAAATACAATAAACTACACCTAAATGCGTAGGATGGTAGAATAATGTACTTATAACTAATATGATTTACTGCTAGATACAATTCTAGACTTAATATATATAGAAGGCTATTTTCGCCGTCGTATATTTTGCGATTTGAACTTTGCGGCCTAACGAAGTGTATTTTTTCCGAATACAAAGGAATGTAAACATCGCCAGAGAAAACAACAATTAGAATAATGCCGATATCGGCGGATCGCCGCGAGCGCCCTCAGTACCACCCCACCTCCCCATTATTTTATCTAATCAAAAAGTTTTAAAAGGAAAAATTATACCGGCCTTTATTATGAGTCAACTTTCTTTCGGAGGGGAACAGAGGATATATTTTTAATAACGACGCTAAAGAAAGTCATCGCACAGAATAAGAAATTCCTTTCGCGGAAATGAGAGTCTTGTCGTGATCAGTGCGAAGTTAGTAAAGGCGCTTTAATACTTTTGAATTCAAATGCGATCAAATAAACACGAAAGTGTACGAAAGTGTAAAAGAAAATGTTGTTTTTATAAATTGTCGTTGACTAGAAGAAAGTTTCTTGGCGACGCTACTTATTTACATTATATACGAAATTGGTATATAATTACATAACATAGCCTTGACATATAAATCTAAATATAAAATAACAGAAATTTTATAAGGTAGTTCAATTCTAATCAGAAAACCATTTTACCCAATTGGAATATTTAAATAAGTATATAGACTATTTCTAATTGGATAATTATCAATTGCAACTTGAATGTTATAATTGATATAAAAATTTTATGTTCAATTATTAAATCTCAATTTTCTAACATCAAAGCTACGCCAGCTAGTTTCTTTATAAATTAAGGAGGCGCAAGAAAAATACCCCAAAAAAGCGAGGGTGAGATCTCCCTCAGTTCTTTACTCAACGTTTTCAGTAAATATGGTTCGTTTATTAAAATCGGCCGACACGAAAATGAGCTCTGCTGGTTGAAATTTAAGAGTTATTTTCCCATTGCTCACGTTCGTGTGTTTGAATAATATTTTTGCGAGGCGGCATTATGATTGCACACCTTGTATGCGTAAATCAGGGCCCAGGGCGGTACACTGCTCAGACAAAAAGATGCAATTATATGCAAAGGGGGCAAGGGAGAAGGATAATGCTTCATTATTCTTAAAAACCGAAGAAAACTAAGCAGGTTGGTAGGAAAATTAGATTTTCGCCTCATATTTTTCTAATAAGACTATTGAATAAAACAGTTATTTAACTAGATATAAATTGGATGTATTACTTGTATGAAATCTCCTAAGTAAGTACATAGCTTAGACTTCAAATTGTTAAAAAAAAAGTAATTGATTTATTAGTTAATGGGTAGTTTTAAGTTTGTAAATTAATGTCAAAAGACCGAAAAGACGACGCCACACGCACAACGTATCAGCACTGTGATACAACGAGGAAATGCCTCCAGCATACTCAGCTCTTGAGTTCCTTTTTCGATTCAATCAGTATAGTTATTGTAATGCCCAGGAAATAAAGATTTAGTTAAATAAGAATCATAATTCCATTCCATGGCACCATGAACCATATAGTGACCATTTCGTGGCACTTTCCACCTTGTACTCGTATGTTTTATGTTATTTGTATTTCTGTCACCTTTGTATTCTGTGTCTACGAATAAACGAATATTCATTCATTCATTCATTAATTCATTCATTCATAATTATCACTGATACGTAACATGTGTAGTTATGTCAAAATAATTGTTCGTTCACATAACCAAGGGTATCTTGATGTTAAATTAATTTAAATGATATTCGTAGAAAAAATCCTACTGTGAGGTTGGATTATTACAAAAACAAGGAACACATTGTCTCGATGCTATTTAGCAACAATTACCACAATATCATGGCCGTAATAGATTTAAGAAGCAAAGAAGTTTTTTTTAACTGAATATACGATTCTTATAACTTATTGTTTCTTAAGCTGGACTGAGGCGACAATAAGTACTAAGTTTTTTTTACAGAATATGTTTATAATATACATGTGAAAAACCGTGGAAACAAAGGCAAGTACTGGAATAGCTATTTAAACATATCAGGCCAATATCTGATAACAACGATAACTGTATGTTTATTATAGTAAAGAAAACTCATTAAAAACTTATTTTGACAAGTTATTCTTTTATAAAAATAATTACAAAAGTTATTTTTTATCTTATTAATTACAAATGAAATTTGATTATGCATATATTTCTATAGATTACATTTTACAAACAATTTTGATTAAACTGCGGATTTCAATGTTTAAGAAAAAATTATTGACCTATCGTCAAAGTTATTAACTCGTAAAAATGTAAACTATCCATTATTTGGTTAATAACTTAGTAACGAACTAGTGTTTCCCAGGCATTGTACATTAGCAAGACGTTTAATTCGTCGCCGGAGTGCTCGTGCGAGTTTGTTTGTTTACGACTTCCTCCGCCGCGCCTAAGCCCGTAAAGAACGAGTGTAGGGCCCCACGCTGCGCTCTTTTACGTCCACAAAAACACATTTCCGTAATCACCTTATAAAGGGATTACTATAAATAAAAAGGAAAAAGGAAATTAACCGCGTTACACGAGGAAAAAAATCCCGTCCCCTCGCAATATGTGGGCTCCCACTGATAAAACACTTTATGTACGTTTTGCGCGTAAATGAAACAATATGTTATTATGTATTCCTGACAGTTCTGACGATACGCCCGGTAAAGCGTAATCAACTTTACTGCCATAAAAATTCAGGTTAAATTAGAATGAACAACGTTTATAAAATTCACAAGTCGGGAATCGTAAACATTTTTTATTTGTTAAAAATTCTTTATGGTTTGTTTTTTAGCGTTCCGGCTGTAATTATTGGGTAAATAAAATATATTGTAAGTAGAGACTCTTGCCCGTGAAAATACATAAAAATATGCAGCTACCCCTGTAGGTTTAGGTTTGGTTTATGCCCGGCCGGGCGGCGTGAGTAGGGGATAAAAAAGAAAATGAGGAGTTATGTTTTCGGTAATAAAGGACGGACGAGAGAAATCGTTTAAGACGCCGCCAAATGAGATGGAACGAATATATTTGATTATTTTTATGGCGTGGAATGGCGATACGGCTGGTCTCGGACTTAATGTCTATTTGTTTTACTAGAATTTAATATTAAATATTGTTTATGGTACAGGTTTATAGGCACTTGTTAATTTTGAGGAAATGTAGTAAAGGTAGGTCTGTAGTAACTATGTTGCTCTTGTCTATATAGTACAGGCCTACCATTACTGCAGCAGTTCTTATTATAAAATTGACTTACGAATAAGTTCTGTCAAGGTCTGAAATCGATTCTGATTATCCGAACATTAGGTACAACAAAATAATTATGGAAAAATTAGTGCAATATTTAAAATATTATAAATAAATCTTTGTCCAAATCGTTGTCCCTTATCAATGAATATGTCAACAGTGGAAATTTCAAACGTATATAAAAGTATGTCCCATACGACATTTGAAATTTCCACCGTCGATGTGATTATGCTTGGTAGGTACTTCGCAAGCGTTTAACTAAGAAATATTTAATATTGTGTATTTTGTCAGCGACTTTTCGATTACGCGCTAGACAGTATTCCAATCAATAAATTAAAATTAATGTTTGTAGTTAATGACTGAAATCGAAGCTAGGAACGTGTCGCTCCGATTTATTGCAGTCACAATTGAGAAGCTCGTTAGTTTTATGGCTTCTAAAAAAGCGGACATGAATCAATACATGGGACACAAAGCGTAATTTATTTGTCCGTCCGTAATGCTCGGGTGCAGAGAAATGGGTTCAACTTGGACTTTATTTAATTTAGCACAGTACAGTTAATATATCATGTATAGGCACATATATGTATTTTGTATTTTTATTCATTTACATTTTACATACATTTACAGATAAAATATAAAAAAGTTACTTTACTACTTATGATCTAAGTTTTCTGAAATATTGCTCGTAGTTTGGGTAATGTCTATTAAAAATATAATCTACTTGACTTTGTTTATTTTGAATCTTGAAAATGTAAACATACCATTACTTACAATTTAAGTACTAAGTAGTGTTTATTTTCTAATTTTACTTTTAAATCATAAATTGTAGGTATGCAATTACATTACGAGCCTTTATCCTTATTAAGCATGTGCAAGCTTTACGATCATGAAAAGTGAAAAATGATTAAATTTTTAAATGCTTTGCTTTACACGCACTCGTAAACAACATCCCTATGGAAAAACAGCGGGCCGCGACCCTCGCGACACGTAATGAAGGGAGGGCAGCATGATATAATGCACTTTTTTATTGCGCACTCCTTACCCACAGCTAAAAAAACTTAATAATTTTATATCTTAACATCATCACAATAAGGTCCAAATAACTGACCGTAAGAGTTTTAACTATTAGCTTTTTTTCTGTATGTGTCTGAGAAGGGTTTGCGCCAGAGGGTTAAGCTCCGCTTGATAAAAAATTTACGTCTAGTTTTGCGAGGATGAACTTTGGGGGTCATTGGAGAGCTTTTGTTAGTTTCTTGCAATTTTGCTTTCAGATTCCCGTGTACAAAAATTAAAATAGTAACCATTTGTTTTTGTATTCCAATGATAAATAGTATACACATGAGTAATAATATCCAAAGAAAACTTCGAGAAAACAAGTTATCTTAATTCATGTGGAATCAAGCGTCCCCTAGTCGCACAGACAATGAGATTCTTCTGATTATTTATTATTCTAATTTAATTCGGCTCCGAGCGTCTTCGTCGCCTGTGTTTTATCGTCAGGTAGCCTTAGTTTCTAAGAAAAAATATTTATATCTCTCTCTATTAGAAATCCCATTGTTCGCGCGAGGGCGCGTCAGCACGCGACAAAAGGAACATTAATTATAATATCCGATTAAAAAACGCCATTTAGCTACGCGTGAGATGTCCTTTGTTTGAGATGATTGAATTTGGAATTACCAACATTAGCTACCTTCCCAAGGGAGATGCATAAAAACGCTCCGTACCGTACCTATCTACTTATACCAGAGATAATTCGCGGGTTTTTTCACCCGAGTTGGGGCGAAGTGACATAAAGATATCAGATTACGGAGAAAGTGCACTGAGAGGCAAGACACAGACAAACTACGGTACCGAGACTGCCGAAATATGAGGATCCAATTCCATAAAGCACATCGGTTGGAGGAAACATGCGAGTTATGTCCGTACGTGCCCACACATAGTAATTAGATATTACGACTCCCAGCTAATCGTAACTCGCACGGGTGTTGTTTTACCCGAAAGGGGGAATAAATCACCACACACCACGATGGTAACATCGCGACACAATAAAAAAAACAACAAAAAAAGAAACAACAACAGCGTGCGGAACAAAAGAAATTATACCGACGCGCGGATTCATCGCGAAAAAAATAGTTATGATAATAAAATAAAATGGTTAAATAAAAAGCAGTAATAATAACGGTGGAGAACAATGACGCGCATGCTACATTTTATGCGTTTCGAAATGAATCAAGGTTTATTTAGCTAGGCTCGACATAGATTAAGCTTTTTAACGTATAAGCGCGACCCAAGTTGGCAGCTGCCGCAATTTTTTGGATTAAAGTCACTCAGAACGAAGTGAACATTGCATTTAAATGAGACGTTTTGTTTCGCCTGTCCGCTTTTATAAAAACTAATACTAGTTAGAATTCAATTGTGACTAAACACGCGCCACCTTATCTGAAGTGCATTTATAAATAAATTATGATTATGAAAAGATCAGTTTTATCCAAATTCAAACCGGCTTCGAGTGCTTTTATGACGCAAACATATTTTTATAATAACGTCGGCACAGATGCACTATTAATCTCTATGCTGTGTAGTTATTAAATCTTGGAGAAGCGGGACGATGTCGCAGGCGTATTATTAATGGAAGTGTATCACGGGAGCCATTAGATACGTAATTAACATCGATCGACGTAAAAAAACAACATCCCGAGTGGTCGGAGGAAAGGGAGAGTCGCGTCACTCTCACGACGAATAAAAACGTCATTAAAGATTGATCGTCTTGAGGAAGTATCATTAATATTATTCAATTAATAAAATGTAATTTCGCGAGGTACCTCGCCCCGACGAGGAAAAAGCAATTAGTGGCTAGATTGCGTACCGTCAAAACAACTGCGTCGAGTACTCAGAAAAAAAACGCGAGGAGCATTCATTAAAACGGAATTCGCGAGGGGTGAATACGTAAGGAGTTTTTTGCATAAGACAGTGGCGCCCTCGTTTTTCAAAGTTTTTTTTTATACTTAAAACAAACTATGTGGGCGCAGTAAGCGGTTTTCGTCACACTTGCAGAGTGTTATTGTTGCAAAGTTTTTTTTTAATTGCTCCCGTAATGACTGTTGTTATGGTTTTATGGTGCGGTAATGAGCAGTCGTGACATTTGCATGTACGCGGGGACTTTTTTCTTCGTCACTTTTGTTGATGAAGTTTTTTAGACGTTTTTTTTTGTTTGTTTGCAGCGTGCGGTATGGCTTTATTTTAAGTTTGCGGTTTAATGTTTCAGTAGCATGTTTTTATAATGGAAGGGGTGGTTTTTAAGTGTTTACATTGCCTATATTGTACCTATACAAATGTGAATATAAATGTGCTCATTTGGGTGAAGTGAATGAAAAAAAGTTCAACGGCTTGTTGGGGTTTCACGCCAGTTTTATCGACAGGTTGTTCAATTGGTTAAGAGAGTTGAAAAGTCGTTCGCATCTTTGTCGTATAAAGACGAGAATTGGCGCTAGTATAGACGGCTATAATCCCTCACTCGAGCCCGCCGATGACATAAACAGGCACGCATAAGCGGACGATTCGGCAATAGCGGCCGATTACGAACGACGATAGTCTGACGTGCCGACGGCCCCGATTTGATATTAGCAATCATTAAATTGGAAATAACGCTATATCGCCGATACACCGCTTTTCTTTTATAAATATCTCTCACGTGAACCCGTGCCGTGTCGTGTCACGAACCTAACAGAAACGATCGAAATATTCAAATGGCGATATAAAAAAGACAAGTTAGGTAGCATTTAAAAACCTTGTTTGTTCAACGACGAATCGCTTTTAGACATGATATAGCGCATCCGAACGTCTGGGGACAATCGCAAAATGCCGTCGGCCTGACTCTTAAGTACTGCCAGCTAAAGGCACTTTTAGCATGTTTTTGAGCTTAGCGATGAACTACCGCTAACTGCATTTTAGACAATATCTAGAAGGTACAACAAGAAAATGAAAGGAGAATGCGGTGTGCAGTATATTTGGGCAAATATACTCGAGTTGGCAAACACTTATTAGGTAGGTACTGTTAGAAACTATACAATTTATGCGCATCAGTATTTCTTCCATTAACTTTATTATGTCACAATTGAACTTATATGAGATCTTATATGAACTGAGACCGCCAAACGGCGCTAACTTCAACTGTCACGTACGCCGGCGTTACCACAGACTACCACTGATCTCCTCTTTTTTTTTAAAACGCCTGACAGGAGGCCTTAGATTATTACATTCTTAAAAATAAAATAACAAACCGAAATCAAATTATGAGATATTTTACAGTCGGCCATCCTGAGCAAGTGCCTGTCCCAGGCACCCACAGTAATATTTACAAAATGTAGCCTTAAACATTGCTTCAACATGGCACAATAATATTAATTAACAAGATGTTGAGATCAATCTTATAAATAAACTTCAGTTTCTGCTTTTCCATGTGTTAAAAAGAAACATAACTGCTGCATTCCTACAAGCAACCGGAGTAATTTTCTAGCTTTTGACAACCATTTGCCTCAACATCTTGGCCCAACAAAATAATAATAGAAGAATGTAATTAAATTACTTAAATCGAATATAGCTTAACATAGTTTTACGTACTCCTAACAACAAATGAGATCTTTGCTATCCTCAAAAAAGTATAAATTAATATTATGTGATTTATTAGCACCAGTTAAGATTAATCTTATGACTACATTAAGTAATTATTTAGCCAGGTGTACTTGTTGAAATGAGCTTAACTGCAGCGTTAGCCAAAACGGTTTCAAAAGTATGATTTCTTCATGGCAGACCGTGAACGAATATCATCTTCATCGTGTACAGTCAAGTGCAAAAATATGTACCGAAAGAATCCTGTCATATATACGTCCTACAACCTTATTTACAATAGTACAGTGAGTTGCTCGGTACATATTTTTGAGACTTTGGCAGTGAACGATTTTTTACACTTGACTGTACCTACAATCTATTTCAATATATAATACGCATTACAAATAGATTTTCTGCTTCAGTGTCTTCTTCTCTCGGCCATCCCACGTATAAGAATGTCCTCATTCGTATATATATAAAAAAAGGTTAGTTTTCCACCAAAGCTTTATAGCTGAGCGACGTCCGTAGTCAGCAGTATTACAGTTTCTACGCCTCATCTTTATATGCCAGCAAACAGCTCCACCAGATGACGGTAATGATATTTCCTTGGTGTAACTTTAGTAATATTGTGCTGATTGACCTGTGCAAAGAGAAAAATAAAACAATATGATTTTATATTGTATATGATACGGTTACGGTTAGGACAAGGCATATGGATGTCCCTCGTAGTGAGACAAAACATCCCATTAACAGAATATGATCAGACTAACGCTTGCACTAGCTAAATGTTGCAGCGTCCAATTAATGTTGTGTATTTAATCAAAACACGTTTACATGATATTACAGTATAACGAAAGCTTCATCAAACGAATATTCACCATTATTACAAAAAAAGTAAAATATGAAACAACAATACCATACAAAATCGTCACATTCCGGCTATCGTTTGCACACACTAGGTGCATCGGCCCAGCAATCCTGTGTAACAGTAATAGTTCTGGCTACATATCGCTTGCACTCACTAGGTGCACGGCCTCGTCTAGTGTAACAGTAGTAGTTCTGGCTACCGCTTGCACACACTAGGTGCACGGCCTCGTCCAGTGTAACAGTAGTAGTTCTGGCTACCGCTTTCACACACTAGGTGCACGGCCTCGTCCAGTGTAACAGTAGTAGTTCTGGCTACCGCTTGCACTCACTAGGTGCACGGCCTCGTCCAGTGTAACAGTAGTAGTTCTGGCTACCGCTTGCACTCACTAGATGCACGGCCTCGTCCAGTGAAACAGTAGTAGTTCTGGCTACCGCTTGCACTCACTAGGTGCACGGTCTCATCCAGTGTAAAAGTAGATCTGGCTACCGCTTGCACTCACTAGGTGCATCGGCCACATCCTGAATAACATAAAAGGGTAGGTAACTGCCGTTTCCACCAAGTAGGTGTATCAGTTTCTTGTGTGACTAATAATTGACACTATCATTCTACTCTATTATTAGTTATGTCATGTAGTATATATTGTAGTTTATTCAATTTTGTAAAATATAATTCGTATTTATTTTTTTATTCAATCAGTAATGGCAAACGTACCAATTAATTTTACAACAATAGACAGGTTCATAAAAGTATATCGCAATATTCAAGCAATACAAACAACAATACTCACGAATAACCCAAATAATAACAAACTGCACGCTGATCTTTTTTTGTGTATTTTATTTAAGTATGAACTTAAGGACGAACAGATAATTATTCGCATTATTAATAAGATATTTTTAAGAATGGAAGAATAGTTCCTATCTATGTCTGGGCTGAAGCGCTGCTCTGACGACGAAAATGTCAGCATTATGCTCACGTCCAAATCTTTTGCTACAACATTGTGATGGTAACTTGGCAAACTAGTCTTAAGTCCATTAATTACATGTTGCACTAAAATTAACTATTATGCTAGTTAGAACAACTAGTTTAAGGTAATGGCACCAATGTCGGACACTTTAAGCTGACAGGCACCAATGATGGACACTTAGTTCCCATCTCAAAAATCATAAAGTTATAAATTGAATATGTCCCAACAAATGCACAACACTTGACTCCTTTGAAACAAGCACAAATGCTCATGACTGGTTCTTGTCTATTACTGGTGCCGTCACCCCAATCCAATGTTTTATTTTGTTTTTTTTTGGCAATAAATGTCTGCTGAGTTTTCCACGTAATTAAACAAAAAATTATTCACAATAATTCCAAAAAATAAAATAAATTCTAATTCTTATTATGAAATTATGTTTTGGCCTTTAGGGATCGGATGTAACGTGTCGTTTCCAAACTAGACCTACTCCGATCAAAATGTTCAGACAAACGTCAATAAGTATTATTAAACATTATAACGCAATTTTCCAGCTCTAAATCGATCATGGTAGGCGGTGCAGCACGTTTTAGAACCTCTTGAAATAAAATTTATATGGAGACTGGTCAATCGGGTCACACAATGAATGAATTTAAACATACAATTACTGGCAGACAAATAGTTTCCAGTTTAGAAGTAGCAACAGATTTACCGAGATACCAGTATTCACAACCAAGCATGTAAGTTCATAGACTTCGTCAGCAGCTTGGAACTTCCTTTGGAACACGTTAGTTCCGTCAGTGCTATAATGTACAAGATAGCTGGACAGTGATCAAATACGTGACCGAAACTCAAATGCAATTTGTGAGTAAATTTTCTATGTGAGCGCAGACAATAGAGTTGCCCAGTCACAGCACGATAATTACGTGTCGATGTTTAATAATTATCTTATTGATAACATAAGTTATGATATATCATTTAGCATTGACAACATTCTATCTACCCCTGACATGGGCAAGGGAACTATAATCATCTCTAACCACAACAAGCTCTACTTAAAATTATTGGATACCAAAATATTGTAATAAAAATAACGTATAATTGTCAAGTTACCTTAATGGTAGTATCCAAATTGTCAGATGATCGGTACCTTCATGATTATTTATCTCGTACTAGTACCCCAGGGATCGATGCTGGGTCCACTATAATTTTATTATATATTGCTGATATTTGTGATGTCATAGAACATTGTAATTCACCTTATGACTGACGATATCCAAATTTACATCCCAGAACCAATGTTTCAAGTGTTGTCAAGCTGTAATCAAACTAAACGAAGACTTACAAAATATTACTTCACGGTCATCTTCAAACTTTTTGATGCTTAGTCCCAGCGAATCCAAAGTTATGTAGTTAAGGTCCCAAAAACCAAACAAATCAAATTAATAACCACAAACCTATCTTCGACAACAAAATTTCTCGAGTCAATACGTTTAGACAGTTACATTGCAGAATTAGCAAGAAACTAGAAACGCATGTTATAAACCCAAGATTCTATATAAAGTCGAGATTTCCTCAGTATGGTTCTACGTGTTAAGCGTTGTAATGCTTCAAACGTTATTATCCCGTTACGTTATTATTACGTTTATTATCCCGGATGGATCGAATTGTGCAAGGAGTCCACAACGAATGTGTGTGTCTTTGTTTTAAAATTCTTCGCAAGCGCACGAAACACCTTATTTAACACATATTCCACAGTGGCTTATAGACGGGGACTTCACCTATTTACTTTGCAGTTTGGCATATTAAATACGTCTAAACCAGAACATCTATTAAATAAGCTCATCTAGCGCTCAAACTCTTCCATTATGTACAACAACAGCTAATTAATAACTCAACATCACTGCACTACCGCCTTTCGAGGTAGTTTTAAATTCGCAACAACCAAATGCTGGAATAATATACTCCCACTATTTCACAATGTCAGAAGACTTTTGAAAATGGTTGGAGCTACATTTTCTACAGTTCACCACCTCATAGCGGAAGTACAATACCAATTTATCGTAGGACATTATATATATCACATTAATTATAGTCTACACAACTATATAATATTCTGAGGCAAAATATATACATACACATACCCAATATAAACTCTGACTTAGTTCATAATTTTTTTGGCCATATATTAGGGTCCTACTGAAAACCAGTGTTGCAGTTTTACTGCATCTTTATGATGAGTCGAGTCCCTTTTAACATCAAACTACGATACACGACTAGTGTTTTGAGTTATTATTATACATATTGATACATATTATTTTAATGATGTTAATATTAATTGTTGTGATGAATACTGTCTGTTGAATAAAGTTTTTCTATGTCTTTGTCTAAGTTATATTACAAATAATATGCAGATCGTACAGTTATTTTATGTGACAAATATATAATACATGTTCATATTTTTAAAAAAGACGACTTCACTTGCGATAATTAGTAACTCGCGCGACATGTTTCGGAGAGCAATTTCACGTCTTAATGAATACTGTCAATGAAAGTTCTATTATTCAAAATTATTGATCGGAAGATTAGGAAACAATAATTTAAAATTATTTATATGGAATAATAAAATTATCGATATTTGTCTCTTCGACATTTTGCCAAACACTAGCGTATAATTACAATATCAGTTTTTTACCCTAAAATAAATTCGAATATTTACTATTCTGCAAAAACATTACTAGTATTCAACTATACCTATCCTGCAGCTACGTACACGGTTTATGTTACTTTTTTGACACAATTTCGTAGACAACACAATATAACTTTTTGTTAGCTGAATGTGTTTTTATTTACGATTACTGTTTATTTAACACAATGAAGTATAAGCAGCGACATGGCAGGACGCTGGGATTTCACAGAAGTTCAAGACTGGCAACATTTTATATTTGTCATCTTTCCTTCTCACACTCATGGAAATTTCATAATTGTCGTGACTTCTCTTTCGCACAATTCAGCTGTCTATTAAGCGGAGGGTGACTATTTAATCAGTATGTAATGGCGATTATTCATTTATTAGATAAATTAACCTTTTGGCAGCAAAGGTGAAGAAGTAAACACTGCCAACTGTAGACAGAGCTAACCTAACATACCTAACATAAATAATAGGTACCTAAACAATAACACTAATATAGAAAAAAGTGTTACTTATAAAGTACTAATGCCAAAGAAACTTAATTTTTATATAATATATCCAGAATTCAAAAGCACATAACCTGCTCTTAGGTAGTTACTTAGTGGATTAAATAAATATGTTTGTTTCACCTTTTTTTTTTAAATACTTAGTGTGGTAGTAAATTACAAATAATTGTGGTGAAAGAAAACCATTTATTTTAACTTATTATAGATAGCATACACTATCAGTTAATTTAGTTTTGTTTGTTTAACATCCCTATGCATTGTTGAGGTGCATATCTTGGTATCCAGGAAGTTAAGATTTATATATTTTTTAAATCAACCCATTTTTGCATCAAAACATCATTTCAGTTGAAGTCATCTGTACAAGTAAGTGATAAGTGTGGGTGCATGCCCAAAATAGCATTTATTTTCAGGTCTTCCTGTATACTTACAACATAATTTGTAGTCATTCTGTATACACTAACAAACTAAAAATGTTATCTCTAATAGTGTTATGCTGATATTCAGGGAATTGGTAAACTTACTACATATTTCATGATGTTATCTGAAGTGAGTGTGTGATGGTATACATCTAAGCAAATTCATAAATCACTTAAATATCCTATTCTTTTACAAGACTATTTATTATTGATGAAAATATGATTTAAGTTTCAATTGAACTTTAAGGTCTTTACTTATGTATGTAGTATAACTCGTATAGTAAAATAGAATCCTTTGTTATTTTATTTTAAATATAAACTGAAATTTTATATTTCTTGTAGAAGTGTATATTAGAAGATTTTTGCATTGCCAGAAACATAACTGTATCAAAAAGGGCATACAACTAAATTAAGTTCTGTTTATCATAATTCCCATAAGAATCTGTTAGGCATGGAGAACTGTGTTGACTGTGGTCAGTGCTTAACATAACATTGTTACAATTTCCAAAAAAAAAGGCAAAAACAATAAAAGTAGTTAAATACTTAGTAGCTTACTTACAGTATACATATATTAAACAATTAACACAAAACAGATTAGGACCTGACTGAGTTACTTACAACTGTTCCAAGCAGTTGTACACAGAACACCGGAATGATCATAGCTGGCTGTATGAAATAGGCAACCACAGTGGGACATCAACCCCCAAGGGAGTAAACTTAGGGTTAAATTTTATTATTGTATTTTGGCATTTATAGTTATAGCAAATTCATTCTGAGCAATTAGCAGTATTTAATATTTCTAAAATAGATCCTTATAAGAATCTATTACACATAATAAAACAGTAGGTGTTTAAAAGTTGTTTTTGAGTGTTGTTACTTAAATTATCAAGGAACTTGATTAGCGTCGTCACAAAATAAATGACTATAGGTATTGGCGCTTTGCCGATACATCTGTGATAACAAGTCCAAACTTTATTCTAAAATAGGACTTCAGGAAAAGATTAATAAACTTATTTAAAAGAACTAAGTACTCGAGTAGGTATAAAGTACCGAAACTGGTACGTCTACAAGAATTTCCGTAGTCTTTCGTCTAAAAATATATCACTTTAATGTGGTATTATTCGATGTCAATAATACAATTACGTCAATTAATCAAGGTACACAAATACGAAATACAAAACGAATCACAGAAATTAATCCCCATCCAACCAAGATGAGTTGACGAAACAATTTTCACTTACCAGACGCTTGGTGAGAATTTACTTACGAGCAACCACTTTTGTAAGGTTGGGTTTTTCACTTCTGATCTGTTAGAAACTATACAATTTATGCGCATCAGTATTTCTTCCATTAACTTTATTATTTCACAATTGAACTTATATGAGATCTTATATGAACTGAGACCGCCAAACGGCGCTAACTTCAACTGTCACGTACGCCGGCGTTACCACAGACTACCACTGATCTCCTCTTTTTTTTTAAAACGCCTGACAGGAGGCCTTAGATTATTACATTCTTAAAAATAAAATAACAAACCGAAATCAAATTATGAGATATTTTACAGTACCTACTTGATCCAAGTAGAAACGTGTTCTAATAAGTTGCCTATTGCTTACAATTTTTGTTTCTAACCTGAATATTTAACATTACATTTAAACACAGGCCTGGGTTAAATGCAACATAAGAAAATAATAGTCATAATTATTCGGATTAAGTATAGGTACTTATGAAAATGATGTGATGTTATTCGTACCTAAAGGTAAGTGAACGTTTTCAAAATGATCTTCCAAGAAGCTTACTTACAAAATCTTTCAATTTTTATTCTTCTTTGAAATTAATTCAATCTAGGTACGATATTTTTATATAAATTGTAAATGTTATTAAATATAATATTTGAACATCCCATATAAAATAAATATGATATTATAAATAACAAGGTACACGTGCAACCTGCATGCAGCTCGGGTCACGCTATTTTATTACAAATCAATAAATTTAACATTTAAAATAAATACGATATATAAAACGAACCACCGTTCCGAAATTAACTACATGAATATTCATATAAATCAACATTACTGGGCAACAATGGCACATTATCGGATAGCAATTTATTTGCCTATTTATTGAAATTTGTAACGGGTTTTAATATTTCCATTTAGTTAGCAAATGCATAGGCTAATTCTGTTACTTTCGTTTATAGGTTATTTATATGAAACAGAAAGAGACGAGCGTATGTTCAAAACGGTTTCTAATGAAATTGATTTTGTCATTCCAATGGAAGCCATTGATAGGTTTTTTAATGGTTTTAAAAAAGCGACAATGGCGCGGAGTCGCTGCGTCGGCATTATTTATTGCTAGTCGTAAATTGCAGTCGAAATTAAATCGCTGCCAAATCCCGGCTTCGTTTCTCGTGTAATGATGTTCGTTACGTTTCCAATAATTGGCAGATGTAGTCGGTATGTTCCACGTTGTTCGTCGCTGCAATACGAACATTACTATACATTAAATATCAAATTGAAATGTCTACGATATTGGCAACAGAATGACTATCGCGGAACGGGAAGACACAATTAACCTATTAAGTCTCTTAATCATAGTTTTGTTTTTGTCATTGGAACATTTAATAAAAGTCAAATAAATATGTAATTATTTTATTTTGTCCTCTATAGTATCCAAGGTATGACAAGTAGAGGAAATCAGTGGTTTCTTGTTGTCACGGTGTTTTTTAAAGCCACTACCTGCCTACTTAATTAATATTTTCAGATGGAAAAAATACTTTTTGATTTTAGTACTATAGTAGTAAAACACTTTATTGTACAAAATAACACAGTAAAAGTAAAAAAAAAAACAGGTAAATCGTTCAACGGCGACGGACGAGTACCTATCTGTAAGAAATCTCTTCTAGCTAGCCCTTTACGTAGTTGAGAGAGATGTTTGAAATGATGATATATAATATTAATTTATTACACAGCAGTAATTACCTAATTATTTATTCACTCTTTTTTGCACATTACAAGAGAGTACACATGACGAACTTAATGCTTTAAAGAATTCTCAAAAATTGTCTTATGAGATTAGCTGGAGTGACATTTTGCTAATAAATTCCTATTTCGAAAGCTCCAGCTTAAATCTCTCTTTGTAAGACTACAATGCGCCCTCTTTAGTTAAACAAAGCGGCATCTATAAACATCTCGAAGAGCACAAAAGAGACGCGACATAACGCAACCGCAGTGTTCTGAGGTGCCAAAGACAATGATAATTGTTCCACGTGAAATATAGTGTTGCCACCGACAAAAGGCATAGAGAAAAAATGTACATTTTTTTTTCATTGTAACGCTGGCCATTCACAACAGGTAGGGCGATGTGGGGTGGGCATGGACAATGGATTCGTATCAATGGACCACGCCAATATTTTTTGCATGACGAAAATTTTAGGTATTGAGAAAGTTTTGGATATTAATTACTTGTGGAATGATGAGCGAAAGGCGTGACAGGCGAATTTGTCTGTGTTATGTAAAGTGAAATCCACGAGGTTATGTTTGTGTTGACACGGTGTAGGTATATTAACATTGTGGTACACGTTTCCAGAAATCACATGATCAATATACTTGACACGTAAGATCACGAGTGGTCACATGTTCACGTCAATCAAATTGTTTTGCATTTGATTAATTTTCTATCAACTCCCAAAAATAAAATCATAATGTATGATAAAGAATAATTCTATTGCAATCTCGTTTACGCATATGTACTTGAAAAAAACCGGTTTCAAAGTTGAATCAACACAAATTAATTACAAGAAAAAAATTAAATACCCAAGTTACAATATGTATGAAAAACGTTTCAACAGAGGGTTATCAATAAAAGCTATTTGTTAAAATCGGCAGCTGCATGCGCGTACGCATCGAAGTGTGAAGCTGAGGCTTGTGACAATGGGCCTCGCTTGATGAGCGCGATAAATTAATAACACCCTGTGCTGAATGTTGCTGTGCTGTCTGATGCAAATGTCACGTTTAATTACAAGCCAGTTTCACTGTTTGGGGACTGGGTACAGCTTCAAACTATAACTAACATATAGGTATTGTATTATTTAAACAAGCTTTTATTTATAACTAGCTGTGCCCCGCGGTTTATTAGGGATAAAACGTAGCCAGGGTATCTGTGTCCAGGGTGTTAGCTAACTCCATACTAAATTTTATTAAAATCGCTCCAGCAGTTTAGACGTGAAGAAGTAACAAACATACACACTCACACACAAACTTTAGCCTCCATAATATTAGTGTAGATTGTTGCTTGTGTGTTCTAAATAATTAAATACTGTTTAAAATTTAAGATATTTATATATATTATTACTTGACATAGCAGCGATTGAAATACACTGAAAATACAGCTTCTTAAACAGGTATAATAACGAAAAAAATAACCCAGGATTATTAATTTGGGCTTGATTTTGTAATTTGTTAAAAAACAATAAAGATACCTAAAATTAACCTATGTAGGTTAAAACAAAACAACACTTTAATGGTAATAATGAAAAAAGGTATATTGTAGCACCATTACTTAATGCAGTTTATGTTATCAATGTTATCATATTTAGCATAAAACCTGTTACCTCCGGCATTGTTTATTATAATAAGAAAAAACTTGTTTCTTGTCTAGTGGCGTTAGAGGAAAGGATTAAGTAAAGAAGGAATTGTTCTCTTTTGTTTTTAAAACAAGGTAATAATAATTGTACAAAAGATTAGCAAGCTGTTATAATCACCTCTTACATAATACACAAAGCTCAATTTTATCAGCGGTGCATAAAGTCGTTTTTTGTTCGTGTCGATTGTTTAAAGAATTTACGTCACAGGTTTAAAATAAAAGGAACTGAGGCGTTTGTTAAGGGATTATGTCCCTCGAGATACGGGACTGCACCGCAATTGTACCAAGACAATGCGTATGAGTTCAGGTAGCTGTTCCTATTTACAAAATTTACAACATTTGTTAACAGATTGATATACTAAATGTGTTCAAATGTAGATCGTATGCTTGAGAACTTAAGAGTTATGTGATATTTGACCAATGGAAAGTACATTACGAGAACGTAAGTTCCGCGAAACTAATGTGACTGCACATTGTTATTCTAAAGTTACAAAAATGTTAAGTTCTGTATTGTTAGCAGTGATACTTGGCCAAGATAAATTAAACTTGTACATTTTGTAACGATTTCAACGTAAACGGCTTTAGTTTGTACATATATTAGAATACAACTGGCAGTTCAAACTGAATTGGTTCAGAAATTGTTTACTTCAAAATGTAGTCAGCTTTTTTTCTCATAGCATCTTAACAAACAAATTCGTCGATAATGGCTGAGTTTAGTTTGACACCGATATAAAATCGTCAAACACACGTGAACTCATAGCGCAAGATCAATAATGATCGTCCATCTTCAAATTGCGCGACCATATTTAGACTAGATAACGTATGCTCAGATGTTAGTTTTACATATCTCCACAGACAAATAAGCCATATAAATTATAACCAATATCGATCCTATCTCAGAACAGGATAAAAATGGAAACAAACGTATTGACGTGACTTCGGCAAACCGAGATAAAATAAATATTTTAGGGTGGGCCGCCCTAAACAAACACATTCAGGATTTGCTGGCCGATATTCGAGTAGTTTCAATTTAATACGCCGAATTTTTCATCACGTCCTCCGTAACCGAAAATGAACTTTACACTTTGTCGTGAAGGTCGATAGTCCCTTAGGTGTTATGATGGAGATGAATGGTCCGCTATCTTAGATGATATTTGTTTGTGATTTTTTCCCGGCGTCTTATACTTGTCGTTATCCTTCGAAAAAATAAGAAGTTAAAAGGAAGAAAAGTTCTGTAATTAATAAGGAAAACTAAAGCTTTATTAATATTAAACTGTCAAGATAACCAGGTATAAGTAATAAGTATTGAATGTCAACACGTCAATAGCGGAAGTAAGTAATGTTTGTTAATCTTGTGTCTATTTGCTCAGGTGTTTTGCGCGGTGCTGTTCTGACGTGCAAAAACTTAACCCTACGGAAGATAAGTAAAGTAAATTAACTTAAGTATGACGCTTCAAATGAAACTAATGTAGGTATATTATTCTCTAAACTATAAAAATTTAACTTGCTAGTTAAGCAGTACTAGATATTGCATATATTTGCTTAAAAATAGTGCTTTTTGTAATTAAAAGTAGATATTATACCAAGTATGGATACATGCACATTTAAGTACCTAAAGTACCCTTAACTACGTTACATTTAAAATTATGGTTGACCCAGCAGTATTCACTTAATACAAAATACAAAAGTCACAAATTAAAATGTTAGCTAATAAAAGTGACATTGTAAATTCTGTTGAACAATTCACGAGTGTAGTCTAATTAAGTATTTAATGTTTTTATTAAAGAATATTATGAAACTTGTGTGTAAAAACCGCCTTAAAAAAATTCTGTCTTTTTATTAGTCAAAAAATACCAATAAGTTATTTTTAAACGCAAAGAAGAAGTTATGTCCATTAACTGCAAATGAGACCAGTGTTCGTTTAAACTGCTATTCGATTGCGCAAAATCATACGAGATAGATTTACGAGTTTCTCTGGTGTACGAGAGTCACACGTTTTCGTGCACTTGTTATTTTATTGGAATTAGGAGCGCAATGCTGTGGCGTTTTAATAACTCGGCAAGCTCGGGGAAATCGGTTTCTCGTGAAAACTAGCATAGGTTCATTCGCCTAATAACGCATAATTATTAAGCACCACTAGGTCATGTGAGACGGTTACTCTCTAAGAACTCAGTCGAACTGCATACACGTCCTTCGGGCACCGTTCGCCGCGCCTTATAATTAATACTGTAAGCTTCATAAGGCCCGGGGCGGTGCGACGCGTTATCGCACCTATATCGCCTGCGTGCAATATTTCTTCATTAAAGACGTGCCACAGAGAGTAGACGCTAATACTGCGGTATTGTAAACCGAGGATATTTACTTTTTTATGCAAATTGAAAATTAATGGTTAATTCTAATGCCAGGTAAGCTGTTTTATAGGGAGTATAAAATAAATATTATGTTTAGCTCATCACGCGCCCTGCAAACTACCTATCGTGCATTTGCATACAGTAGATACTTTGGTTATAGTAATAGGTATTATAAGTAGGTACTTAAAATGTCTAAGTTTATACCTTTATTGTGATATGTAGGTCCCCACTCATAGATAATATAGGTACTATAAGCGCATTTAATAGTCATTATAATATTAACCTAATAAAATCCAATACTATGTCACGTTTGCCCTCGTACGGAATAACAAAAGTTGATCGACCTTTACACTACAAGAATAATTTCAGACGAGACTAAAGTTAATGAGATAGCCACTGCATACATTCACATATGTAAAGGTATTGAAAATGATACGGAAAATTACTATGGAATACTACTGTCACTCCTTTTGTTTTAGTAAAGATACTTACGTTCAACACTCTACCCCCCGCTTGTGTAAGAGCCGATGTGATTGGAAAGCCCGTTTAATTATATACCGTATACGCGTGCAATAAAATCCACATTTAAATGAGCCACCTAATGTAGTTACGGGATTTATGCGTGGCGGGACACTAACCATGGTACCAAAAAAGTTGAGTTTGATAGTTTTACTATGTGCCTATACTGTATAGTAAATGAACCAATAATATGTGTAATCTTATTATAAGTTATAGGTAATTTTTGTTCAAAATAACACAAAAAAAATCTAAGCACGCATAAAGAAAACACGAAGAAATCCGACAAATAAACAAACTAAGCAAGAGGCTTTAGGCTATTTATCACTCGCATGACATCTCGAACGATTATAATTTTAAGTAAACTATTGTGTTTCACAATTAATGAAGGCTTCTCTGAAGGGAACCCGATCGGGATTCGGATAGTCATTACTCTTTGTGCGACACTTGCCCAGGTGCGTTGATATTTAGGGTTCTGTACCCGAAGGATTATTAGTGTTTCGCAATTAATATAAAACCATGTACTATAAGAAGGTACCATAACTATACCATAACGTAAGTATAATATGGACCGTACATATAGATTTTTGTTAGTATGTTAACTGTAGCATAAAAAAAATGCCTACATTCTTGGGATTATCGGTGCTAATTGGTTTTCTACGAACTGCTAAAACAGCTGGGACAATTGCTATGAATAATGATTAGGTCTTTTAGAGATGATAAGTTTGGTATAAATATATATAAAGTAAAAAGAAAGCAAATATGTCTCTGAGCTTATTTATTAATGTGTGTAGCCCAGTTTAATATTCACCATACTTCAAAAAATTTATTTTCTACAAAACGAGGCAAAGCATCCTTTTTCATTATTTGTAAGTACACAATAGATAAGATATTTCGTAGACAGGGATAAAGGTTCGTGAGATTGGATATGAGTGAAAAGGACGCCTGCCCTTGCGTTGATTGATAACTGTGACAAAAAGGTGGCAGATGAAAAATAATAATTATTTCATCCATTGTTAAAGGTGTATGAACTTGGTTAGGGTTGTCACTGTTTAAAAAAATACGATTAGTGTAATTAGTTAGGTAATTACATATAATTAGTCAAAGTTTACTAGTAACCTCGAAATTATATTTATTATATTTGATAAATCTAATTGATAATCAGTGACAACTGACATCTCATCTCCACGTTGTATGAGCCAAATAACGGACAAAAAATTACCGTCATAATTTATTTACAACAGTAATCTAATTCTAGCATATTTAAGCCCAGAAAGTCAACAAAAAAACCCAGAAACTTTTTAAAAATTGTTTAACGTATAGTTTTCTAACACTTAGCGCGTGCAACTCCATTTATTTCCGTGATTTAATAAAACACAAAAAAATTATATTTTTAATAACAAGTCTTGAAATTTCCTATTATCGACTGTCATACTTGTATGCTACCTAACAATATATATGATAAAAAAACTGGCGCCTCAGTTCAATAGTTTTCCTTAGAATGATGAAGAAAATGTAAAGTCGTATCGGTTCTGTCGTGCCTAAGAAACAAAATTATCCACCTCTACTTATACTTACATAAATCTAAATTTCATTACTTATGCCTGTAACCTTAATACAATTTAGCTTTTATATTATTACATTGAGCCTACATAGACTCAATAAGCATTGTTGTAAATTTGAGATTACGCATACAATATTTAATTTAGAGCGACAACCCTACACTCTAGCCAGCCGGCTGTGCAGTTCGCATTTAGTTTAGGACTAGACAATACACTGCGAAGCGCGCGCGCAGGTAGACGTACCTTCCTAAAACAGCCCCGCTTCTTATCGCCACGTAAATACATTTACTCATTAAAACCACCCTTATGTTCTTCACATTAAAGGTTACAGGTTGACAAAGTAGCACGATGTCGAGTGTAAAAGTTAACTTTGTCCAGGTGTACTTATATATTTTTTTAGTTTTCATTAGCTAAGTTCGCGCTTTATGGATCACGATCGACGGTTCGACGGACGTGTCTCATTGTTTCGTCAAATACATGAGAATTTTGTCAATAAAAGCTGGGTGGTTTAATTTTTTTCGATTTTAAGGCCGAGTTTTAGAGTTTGTGTAATTTATTTTAGTTTTGTTTATTCAGGGTGTTTGTATGTGTATGCTTTTGAACGGCGAAGTAAGCATGAATACGTGAAAAGGTTTCTGAGATTTGTATAAAGCTTTTAATTGCTAACTTATATGAAACCTCAATTTTGCAAAGCTATATATTTCTATGACTCTTTAAAGCGGTTCAATTATCTTTGCTCATTATCATAACCGACTACGCCGAGGTAAGACTAATACATTGTTTGTTCATCGTGCAGCAGTTTAATAAGGCCGCACCGACCACAAAGCCTAATAACAGATGATCGCACAAACATGTGTAAACTACGCATTAACTAACCTTCTAACACGATAATGCCACATCGCAAGTAATACATGCTTGTTGCCTTAAATAAGTATCAGGTACATACCGCACATTCGATGTCACCAAGTGTTTAATACGGGTTGTTAACGGTTCCACTACAACGTTTAACGGTTAATAATTCCGTTAAAATAGGCACGAAGAAAGTGATACTAGTTGTCTAGAAGGGAAGAACGACGACAATAATTGAATCAGCTTTAGTATTGCGGTTACGAAACTTAATGCACATTAGGGAAATGTAAGTTTACCTGCGCATTGCGATTTGGACGATCACTTTGTCGGCATCGACAAAGACCAGCTGCCGTTCCGCCTTGTTTAACAAACTCTCGTTAATTATCCCTTCGACTAACCAAAATCTACCGTTTTCATCCTTTGTATTAAGAACGTTCTTTGAAAACCACAAGCTAGAAGCGAAATAGTTAAATCACGCGGACGCTTGAGCTCTTATAAATTATCAGATGTAAAGATAATGAAGCATCGCAGCTATCCCAGGAATTCCCGTCTTCTCGTTCATTACAAAAGAGCTAACAATGAGCTATGGCACGTTCGTTACGGTCATTATTTGCTAAGCTTAATTACCTGGCCTATTCAACGCTATCTACAGAACCGATCGATATGAAATAAATCAATTTAATCTAATTAAAAGCATTACATGTTTTTTGTTCGATAACGAAACAAGACGAGGTATTAGGAGATGG
The DNA here is from genome assembly GCA_022674325.2 of Grapholita molesta. Taxonomy (NCBI): domain Eukaryota; kingdom Metazoa; phylum Arthropoda; class Insecta; order Lepidoptera; family Tortricidae; genus Grapholita; species Grapholita molesta. Next base: position 7,169,749 of record CP053132.2, read on the forward strand.
AGTCGTGGAGATTAGGAGGTGAGGTTGGAGCAGCGGGTCACCGATCATATCTCGACAGTACCTACGTCAAGCCGTCCATCCGCTGTCGAGCTCTCTATAAATTATTTATCCAATCTAATTTAATTTACATCTCCCCTGACCTTTCGGTGTTGCATCGACTCTAGAAAATACCTCTTAGAATCCACGTGACTCATGCAAGTTTCATGGCACTTATTGTATTACGGGAGGAATCACATTAGGCGGAGTGCGGCGGAGTGTTTCGGGAGCGCGGGGAATCAGATGCGTGCGGCGACGACATGAATTTTAAATGTTCTGGATGATTCCGCTTTGAATTATGTGCATGGTACCGATGGAAGCTCTAGAAGTGCATCTATTGAGACGCTGTCGGTGCGTCGGCCAGCCTGCCGGGCAGGAGGCCGGCCTGTCGCGGCGCGCCTCGCCACGCAGTCTACGGCGGAAGTTTACGACCGAACGCCAGCCACTTTTATTGGCTACCTCACATCGAAGCCTCCTCGCAGCCTCCCATTCACTCCGTAAGAAATATACTTTTTTATTGCTCTGTCACTTGGGTAATTTATTGACAATGAACACACGTGCATTTCTATTAATATTTTATGTCGTAAGAGTTTTTATGCTGCCTCGTCCGCTCGTCCGAGGCCATTGTTGTACCTGGCCGGACAGTTTGTTTTATGTCCACTCTAGGGGCCCGTTTAATTGTTGTTATTGGAATTAATTGTGAGAGGTCGCACGATGTGCTTGCCTTTTTAACCGTTTGATGTATGGTGTAGTACTTTCTGGGGGGTATAAATCCATTTGCATTGCTGGATGTACTTAAAGCCCACTGTCCAATTTACATTCAGCATATAACATGCACCTAAATACTTTTGAAACTATAAAGACATATACCTATAGACATTTCTTTCTAGTAGTTGTTATTACAACCTACTGAACCCATCGATGACTCTGATGATGGATTGTGCAATCCAGTAAGGACTTTAGTTTGAACTGATTATTCTTTGCCACCTGGCAAGGTTTCTTTGCAACAATGTAGCAGACAATGGGTCCCTTTGTTAATTGCGGGTTTAATCGACGGATCGGCCGACTGGTCCACTAACTGGTCAACAGCGCTATAAACCATCTTCAGTGTCGCCATAAAAGTCTCGTGCGGTTTTTCATCTGCGCTGCGGAATTATATCCGAAATGATGCGGATTCTTCGCCAAGGGTAACCGGTCAAGTTTAAATGCCGACAATTTTATTCTACATCAAGATATTGACTCATGATCTACCTATTAGTTTGTTTAATATAGTCTATATGTGGCATTTTTTAATTAACTGTAACCGTAGTTTAGTAGATATCCGTACACCTACGAAGCTTAGGTATAACCTAATATTTATCCTACTAATTCCAGGAAGAGACCAACATTTTTTGCCCCAGCTACATCGAGACAAGAAAAACTACAGAAGTTCCCGTCTAACCTACATCTAGAGTAGTCTCCATTTTTAGAAAGTTGAAGCCTAAGAAACGCTTATATTCACTGCAAACACTCTGATCCCGGCCTCATCTCATTTCACAAACAAAGTCACGAATACAATTATCAGCAATAACATTTTCCGAAGCGCACGCAACGGGCCCAGTCATAATTCTCGCAAATATCGACAGACGGAGTATCGGCGCACCGCAGAATGTGTGCTATATAATTAACAGTTACCCGTTATGGTCACACACACAATTGCACTGAGAACAATAACAATTACTTCACCACCTAATTTTGTGTGAACAAAACGCCTTAAAATCAAGCTTATGACTTTTTGTTTTGTTTAAAGTGTTGCTGAAGTAAGCATGCTGCAAGCTTGTTTGGTATCTTAATGTAATCAGGTTTTGCTCTGAGGTAGAAATTATTCAAAAGATGCTAAATCCCAAATTTTACTTATATGTGGTTAAGTACTTACAAATACGGTAAGTTACATATGAGTCGATGGATACGTACCTGTAAAAGAAAAAAAAGTATTAATTTTTTATATTAAATGTCAGTTTTTTTTCTTAAATCTAATATTTAAAGCATAAAATTATAACTGTGACGCTATATTTGTAATTACAGATATTTAAATTAAAACCTTATAAAAAGTTTCCCAAATAAAAAACCCTGTAATATGGTAGCTACTATGTGTAAATAATTCTTATATATCATCATCATCACGCACGCTGCATTTAGGCCTCTTAAATATTTATTATAATTCTTCAATCTAGTCTATAGAGAAGAAAAATATTTCAACAGAACTGGTATCTTTAGGTTCAGTTCTCGAAAAGGATAGATAAGTAGTAAAAATGCCTCACAAATTATATATGGTTTGAAGAACTTACGTATACTAATACGTATATGGTTTGAAGAACTTACGTACTCAATTAATTAGTGCTAAAGGGACGATCTAGTAGTTTTTATTTGAGTTCATAATTGGTAAAGTGCGGGTAGGTGTGAAACTACAATCATTCGCAGGAAAACCGTAATTAATCTAACCTAACTTCTTACGGCTGCAAGAAATGTGACCTGCGCAACATATGTGCACGTTACACAGATTTTTAACAGTAAGTAAAAATCATATTTCAAAATGTTCATAATTACGAGTATTATCTCATATTCTGTGATAATAGTGTTTCTTTAAATGGTCAAAACTTAAGAGGTTTCCATCGATCCCACCATTGAGGTGCAAAGTTGATACAACATTTTAAAGTAATTATAGGTAACACATAGGAGAACTGATGTCTTTTTGCCAGTATTATACTCATATTTTGTACCTTTGCTTTGGCCACAGCCCACTTACATGAACTGACTAATGTCACCCAATTAATGCAATTATGTCACAGGAGTTTTACTTACAGGATACATCTTTTTTTACGTGACGAAATTGTTATGTTTGAAGTGAAAAGTAGCCCTAAACATAAATGGCGCATGAACTGGAACACCTGGGCCCGTCACACGCTGCCTGCGTGCTCTGTGCGCTGCTCCCGCGCACCGGGGCGCGCGTCGCAGGCGTCGCTCGCGCATACCAACACTTTTTCACCAGATTCCCTCACGCCGTCTCGCTCCTCTAATTGCGCTTAATTTTTGCTTCGTGCCTGCTTAAATACGGCCTTGCGCCCGCGCCGTTTAACATTGCTCAGCCTGTCTCCGGACTTGGTACAGTTTAGATTAATATTTTATAGGAAGATTTGCACACTTGGTTACTAGAATTTAATATGTAGGAATACAAAAATCATAACATACCTACCTATTAAAATACAATCGCCATAAAAATGCTAGAGTTGTTACGCGAATATAACGTGTATTGTATTGTATAATTAAAACACTTTTGACATTTAAAGCACTAGCACTATTACATAACACTTCTGTGTTCGTGCTAAATCAAAGTGAATGCTAGTCTATCCGCAGTTACCACGTTAAAGGGCAAGGCAATAAAGAAAGTGTAATCAGTCAACGGGCATTCCTTTAAGTAAACCTTGTTGTGACCGGTCAGGTCTGCTAACGACCGCCCATCCGCGCTCTCATCAACATAGTAGCAATGTAACCCTAAATCACACCCAATTTGAGCACAACAAGAAAAACCTGTGATTCAGTACGTACAGAGAGCATGGGAACGCTGTAACGAGGCAAACCTATTAAAGAAGCGAAGCGTAGAGAAATATCTCACGATCCTCATTACAAATTATGACCGCATTCCCACTTCAGCCTCTATTAAAGAGCAACAGCTAGGAAATGAGTCGAGGAGCGAGGGGACGCAATTAATATGTGATAATATAAGCAAAAACTAGCTCAGAATAAATGACAAATTGCCCTCGATAAAAAGTGAGTTTAATAAGTGCGAATGCGAGATTCCCGGGCTGATAGCCGGCCGAATGCAAGCTGTTGTCAGCTCTCATAACTATTTATATTGCGGGTGCGGGCTGCTGCAATTTATATTGAAATGACCACGCTATTTCGCTAAGGAGGTAATTTAAATTTAAATATTTTTGTTGCATATTTATCATACATTGCAAATTATTATTATGAGCAGACGTTTCCTGTTTATATACAACTATTGTAGGTTTTTCTCAACCTAAAACTATTTTTATAAGTACCTATAAAAATTACTAATTCAAGCAGTTAATCAATATTTAATTAACAAATACCGGAACAACTCGAGGATTCGAGGAAGAAGAAAAAGGTAATGATTAATAGCGAAAAATAGTTTTAAAACATTACATCTGTTTGTATCTAAATGTGTTAACCTCTAATAGGGTCCAACGCACTTCACAGCTACATTCTAAATAACTGTATCACATAGCATCGATTATAAAAACGGATACTTATAATAAAAACTAAACAATGATGTCACGAAAGTTCATTCCGCACCGCACCGCTGACACGACGTGGCACCTCACAACAACCTTTGTCCTCTTGTTACCTCCAAAACGACCACCCGATAAGAATAGAGACAGGAATCCCACAAGCGCGAGCCGATTAAACTTCTAGGTGAAAATAAAAGAGATTGTTTATAAAGCCGGGGAAGACGACATGACAATAGACGCCGGTGATGGACCGAGCTTCGCAGCGTTCGGCGGCGCGCGCGCTCCATGCATCACTCGCCCCGATCCAAATTCGAATTTACTGTCACTGATTTAGAGTTCATTAATTTGAAGACGCCAGTAAAACATGCGACTATAAGAAGATGATTTGGAAGAGTGGGGGCGTGATGCGGGACAGAGAAAGGTAACGGGGAGCAAGGAGGACGAAGCTACGGCGAGGGTCACAAGCGTGATGTCAGGTCAGCCACTTTTGCACCTCACCATAACAACTCGTCTCAAATTATTATGGACGCTTGATAAGTGTTGGTAGATTGCAGCGTCTTGGTACTTTACGACGTTAATTAAGTGTTTACGTTGCTAGGTGCACTAGCGCCGGAACATTGTTGACATTCGGCGCCAGCGTGCAGCGCCGTCCGCGCTCGTGTTTTTTGTTTGTCGACACGTCACTCGACGGCTACCGTGCTTTCACTGGTCTAAACAGAGCGACACACAAAAAACTACGTAAGTGTATTGGAGCACTTCCGTCGATCAAATGATTCGATTATCATGTGATGAAAAGTAATCTACAGGATCTGACTCCATTGCTGCGACACGACGCATCGATAAGATAAAAATACTTTAAGACCGTCGAAACAATATTATTAACGTACACATTTTAGATGACCGTAATAAAATTGTATTAGTGTAATAATGATTTATAGCAATAAAAACGGTTATAATATTGGCCAATAAACTTCCCAAATCTCTTTGCGTTTTAAAATAACCCTAGATTAAGGATAAAAGACTTGAAGCTGGCTGAATCTATTACGTCGGTCTCTTAATGCGTCTTAATGTGTATTTTACGATTGGTATACAAGACGAGAGCGGTTTTACAGCAGTTCGAGCGATCTCTATCTGGTGTTATTAAATCCTCTGATGTTCCGAAATACAAAATTATGAATGAGGAATAAATCAACGGGGGCGGTCGTAAACCGCTTTATGTTTTGTTCTGGCGAATACTTGGACGAATCCGCCGGCTAATGTACTGCGCACTTTAACATTCGCCAGCTACAATTATGCTCACCAGATGAGAGCTTGCTCGCTTGTATAACATTATCATAGAAAAATACTGGTTTTTAATGCTTGCTTAGTTTTATTAACAAAGCAAAGAGTAATTACGTAAAGACGCCTTAACTTCTTTATTTGAGAAATTAATGTGTAAAATAAAATTATATATAGTAATAAATATGACTTGGCTTTAAATTGTAATATAAAAAAGAATACTCAATTAAGTAAGTAAGAAAATATAATAATTCGATTTGAAGCTTTTCAATAACATGACATTTCCAATATTTTTATTGCTTTCATTGAAGTAGTTAGCGCTAATGTATCTGCGTCATTCAGTGAAAAACCGTCAGTCACCATTACTTAGGCAACAGATCTTGTATAGAGATATAGTCAAGGCGATTTTGCTTTTGATCGCGTATCATAAACGCATTAACACTTAATGAAACATTATGAATGACTACATATTAATGTTAGGGGTGCAGCCACGTCGATATGATAAATATGTGGCGGATGACTCGCGCTAAGTCCCGTCTTCGGTTCCCGATTGGCACGACATTAGAAGGCAGGCCCTCCTTATAGGCTTTATTCAAGCTCAGTGCTCGGCGCGAACCATACATGGTCGGCCCCCGTGGAATGTAGAGCGACGACGGACGACTATTATCTAACCTCTGATTCTGACTGTTTTCATAAATACCTCGCCGCATAACTACTTACTTCTTCTAAGTGCAATTTTAATCCACTTTGATAAATTCATTTTGAACTTGTGAGCTGTGAGTAGGTTACCTAGCTTAAATACTTCATAGTGTAAAATTCACTAGTTACGTTTAATTGAAAACCGAAATCGTGTTTTTATTGTTGATATGATCGCTTCCTTGTCACGTTTGCCTGAAGTCTGAGCTCAGGTATGCCCGCGAAGGCAGTCTAGTGTTTCACACATTTATTAAAATTCCTTAAAGTTTATTTATACTTGTTGGTTTTAACCGGTGCACAGCTACCCGTCTGTCCTCCAGTCAGTCAATTTATTCGTCAATACATCTTATGAATGCATACTCTTTATGAATGTACAATTTTAAACAGTATCCATGCATCACATTTAAAATTCATCAGATTATTTAAACATCTCGCATCTCCATGCCGTTGAGTTTAAAAAAAGAAGAAACTGTTCCTTAAAACATACAAACAATTGGACGGACGGAGAAAAAAATATGATCAAAACCTGAAGGAACACAATGACAACTGCATGCTGATGCTGAATCAATCACAAAAAACGGAATCCGGGCAAAAACAACAATTAAAGAGTGAGGCCCGGCGGCCCAAAGAAATATTTAGAATACGTCGGCCAGCACAAGCCGACTTTTTAGCATCAGAGTGCTACACGTGTCCTGGTGTCGTCTCTATTGGTTTAGGCCAATTAATGGCGTCTAATGCGCTTCCCGGAACGGTCTCACATAATATATGACTAATTTACATTTTTGTACGGTCTTTTAATCATTAAATAACCCCTTAGTTGGGCCGACTTCGGATTTAACTGTTTGGGATTAAGAACAACTCGTGTTTTATACAAAAACTAACCCATTAAAGTATTAGTTGGAGAGAATTTATAAGGTTTTTATGTGTTTTTATTTTAATTTGCCTTCATATTATATCTTCGACATAATAAAGGGTAGCTTGAAATAAGACTACGCCACGAGCTGCCGTATCTCACTGACGCGTTAAGATCAACTTTATAGTAAGCCCTTATTTGATGGTGCTACGGTAGTTAGCGTTAAACTTATGAACATAAGTAGGGATGGACATAAAGATCGAACTGCGATTCGTTACGCTAATGCTGAGATGTTATCATAACACGTTACTGATGTGCGCTTTGCAAACTCAGAATCCTGCCAAATAGGCATGTATAGGCAAATTGTAGAAAATAATAAGTTAAATATTTTGTTTTTATATGAAAGTAATTTATTCTGGTTTTGCTAACTAGCAAAATTACAATGGTACCCGAAGTTGCTCGAATGCTAATTTTATTTACGGATACAATAGATAATAGACAAGGATAGACTGATGATCCTGAATGTTTATTTCTATTATCGTTTTGATGAAAGGAACATTGTCTACTTTCTTCTTCTAGTCTACTTTTTTCAATACAATGTGTACATTGATAAAAACTCTTTTTAACATAAAATCTTGAACTTTTCTCTAGTGGAGAAAGGTTGAAGGTGCCTATTACTGGTACTACGATGGTATCGCGTTTAATTTGCAAATGCTGGCCTTGCCCGTGATTGAGGTCTGTTGTATTGACAGTACGCATTCTATGTAAAATATGAAGTTCCCTGTGATCGCGAATCGATGGATATGGCATCAGTTCCCGTGGACCCAATGTGGGTTACAAGTACTATGTATTTTATAGCCTGAAAAAATAGCCTAAGAAAAAGGAAGCTTGTTTTCGTTTTTATATCATGGAGTAAATATTTTCCGATTTCCGATGTTAAGATGGTTTTATCACATAAAACCCGAACGACGAAAAATAAGGCGAAAACCGATGTTATTACCTATAAGTCGTATTGTATTGTAATACGTTGAAGGTTAACCAAATGTAATGAGTCCTACCTCGCCAACATACTATAATAGCCGTTTGGCGAGTTTTGCTTGTTGTAAAGTCTGTATGTGTATCATTATAATGAAATGGTGGTAACACTCGTACTATCACACCCTACTGCCGCATCCATTAGCCTGCACATCATGGTTCTCGCTGGTCATTCTTACAGATATAAAGCAGCCTGCCCGATGCTTATACCTGAACTACCCAATCGAACAAGGCAGTAACCGTGTACGAAGACGGTCAGTTCCTACTACCTTAGCCCTTTGAAAGGCAGGTAGTGATTGAATTATGGTGGCCGCGCTCCTGATTAATGCGAGTCCGCGACTGACGTACTATTGTGTGCTGAATCTGCATCCAATAAGAAAGAAAGATCGGGATGCAGAATGTGTGTAAGTATCAGCATTTGTCTGTGTTTATTTGTCTACATTATTTGTCTTTGCATCTAGCTTAAACTGATAGGCACCAACAGGTTTCGATTTATAGTATACCTACGGACATGTTTTTAAATTAATTAAAGTTTTCTTTCTGAATAATTTCAAGGTTGTCTAGAATAAGTACATTTAAGTATACATGTTTATGAAAGTTAAGTAATAAATAAAATACTCGCAATGAGACGGTCAGTACGTGAAAGTTATTCAAAAACAACTCACAAATCGAGTCAACCCAGGAGACCACTCAGCGTTCCTTTTCCTTAAACAAACAAAAATAAATGAAAATTCAAAAGCCGAAATATAAAACGATAAGCGGATTAGACGGAACGGAGATGACATTGGAAATTAAGGTTGTTTTCTTTTGTAATTTTCTCCCTTCTCACCCCGGGGTGGGACGTTAAAAATGTATGTTTCCCGCCGGTCAGCGGGGGCCTCTCCAACATGCCGACGTCTACACACTTACTGTTTATGATACGAGACAACAAATAAAAGATATTCCCTTTCTCCACTTAATTTTGCTCACAAGATATATATTTTTCCAAAGAATAAAACGGGTACGTGCGTGAAATACGCCCGTCGTTTGTTTCACATTCGCGTTACTTTTCAATAAATCAGTCTTCTAGTTAAGTAGGTACCTAAGGAAAATTAATCCGTCCCGTTTCTATTTGAATCAACTTTTCCAATTACTAAGTGATTTATAATACATGAGTTTGTGATAAATTTGTTCGCAAACTAATCAATTTTTCTCTTATTATTCATAAAGTAAATTGATTGAAAGTATTTTCGAAGCATGGAAATACGGCAATATAAGTCAGTTTGGCGCTGCATACCCAAGTATAAAAGAGGCTTTCTTAGGACTTGTGCACACGTGCCATTCAGTCAACATTCATTTATACATATTATAGGTAACGTTTATACGTTAAGTAGGTAGTTGAGATCATATGAGAAATTGAGTCTTATGGTGTTATTGGTATTGTGGTGCTTCAACCTTGCTGAATATATATAGTATCTCTTAAATAACTTCCATTATTTTTTTTACCAACATGGTAGCTACAAAGTTTACATATAGCTCGTATATTCGTCTATGCGCATGTAACATCTGAATTAGGAGAAAACCTGATCCAAAGCCTCCGGAGGCTAGTGCGCAGCGGGCCTTACCCGTAATTAAAGCGCTACGCGGCGAAAAACCCGCGGGCGTTGCGCGGGCGCGCCAACCAGCGTTTTTGTCGCGTCAAAAACACGCGCCGCGAACGCGTCGACCTGCAATAAATTAGGGCCAGCGGCGACGCCGACACCGCTCAATACCGCTTAAATAAAAACATTAACGCGCTGAAATAATCGAACGGAAAAAGCGATATTGGACCGATTTGGTCGCAGCGACAACGGCGAAGGACGTGAGCCTTTTATATTTGCGTCGGCGTTTGGACGTTTCAAAGCGGGTGAAACCGAGCTTTGGACTTTAAAAAATGCCTGCGAGTATAATCTGGATAGCCCTCAGTGTATTTATAGCTGTGTTTTGCAAACGAGGTGATCGCTTGACATCATCGTCATCCGTCAGGAAACTACGGCTCGTCAATAAAAAATAAAATTAGAAATAACTTTGAAAAACATCTTTACATTTGCTCTTCATCTGCCTCAAACTGTTGGCGAACACTTTTAGCTCCTCAACAATTTGTCTAAGCATTTAAAACAACATCAACATTCCAGTACTTTCCTAAGTTGCATTTTGCCATTTATCTCAGTGCCTACGTCATTTCTATACATATTTACCGAGTCGGCATAAAAGTACGACGGCACAACGGCTGCGACTGAAGGGCGCGCAAGGTCAGGCCACGGAACCAGCGGGGATTATGAACAAGTTTGTATAATCTGTCAACTACAGCGCTATTACGCACAAGGGACGTAACTACTATTTTTAGTCGCACCTGTTTGTGATGACAAAAGTGTTACGAAGTTGTTATGAAAGGTAAGGGTAGCTATTGTTATGAAAACTTAGATAACTTTAAAGCATATAGGTATTGTAAGTACCTCAATTTCCTCTTGATTACTAAAATTATCTGCTGTAATCCAAATAAATAAAATAATTAAATAAACGACAGTTAAATCGTCTCAACAAAATTTAAATAATGTGCATTATACAATTGTCATTTTGCAGTCCTAATTTGCTTGACGTAACTGTAAAAACCCCTTTAGAATAGTGAGGTATTATAAATTTTACTCTCATTTAACGAACTGAAAAAAAGAGATTAATAAATATGTCAGCTTCTTGACTATATAAGTATAAAAAATATATAAAAGTACCTAAAGTAATCATTATGAAAACCCTCCCAATAATATTAATAAGTAAAATCTCGTATATAGTACACAGCTGTTACGCCTTTCTCCTAGCTCCACGTTATTGCTAGTATATCGAGCAGTGACGTGGCTAACCTAAACATACCCTGTTTACGTTCGAAATGATGTCAACAAGTCCTTTTCAAATTGAGTTGCCATTTAAGTTACATACTTTTTGCGATTTTATCACTAAATAATAGAAGTATTTGTAAGGCGCACATTTTGTATTTTATTTTTTACTTTAATATATTGATTCTTTCGATTTTCTCATTGTGATGATCAGCCCACTAAACCGTACCATTAAAACCAGTGCTTATTTCAATTTTACAAGTAACGAGTGTTAATTATAACTGCTCAAAGTCATGGTGCATATTGTGCTTGTATGTAAACAAACACTTTACTAAAAAAACCCTAATGAATAAACTACCCTAAGGTAGGTTTAAGTTAAGTCGTTTCTTGTCATTTATAAACGTTAGTTTGGAAACAGGTTACAGAGTTTCTAGTGTAAGTTTCTTTTGACGTAAAAAACGTTTACGAACGCGTAAGTGATAATGTTATTTATATGGAAAACACAAACGCGTTCGTGACGTAAAGTTACGTTAAAAATGTACACTGGGCTCTGGTTAGTTTCATTGTATATATTTAATTATAACCTACAAAACGATCAAGAATATAAATGCTGCAACAGGAAGGAAGAGTCTCTTCTCTCTTCGAGCTTCTAGAACAGCTAAAGATGACATTAAATCAATCACAAATCACGATGAATAATTTATTAAACAAAAACATTTGAAACATTTCTAGCTTCACAAAAACGAGTTTAGATCCAATTTTAAGATACGGACAATGTGGGTAAGACAGATATTATATACATATATTACATACAGATATTATATTTGTAAGGGAAGTCCGTCATATGACACTGAATACCTATGTATTCTAATGTGTATGATAATGTAGGAAATTGATTGGTAGACGATCTTTCCAGATAGACGGTCTTACCCACATTGACCTTAGACGTCGAAGACGTTAAACGTCGAAAGTGATTTTCATATTTTGAGATAGTTTACTGCCTTTACCTTTAATTTCTTATACTGTGGCATCTCCGACCATTTGATGTCTGATCCTAACTCATATTGCATGAATTCCGATCGGAAACGGCGGGCGTCACACCGCCAGCGTCAGACAGGTACCGGAGAAAATTTAAATCGAAATGTATTACAGAATATTCGTTCGCTAAACTTTAATGTGTACTACAAATCAATTGTAGTTATGAATAAATTGCAATTTTAGGAAAGTAATAAATAAGTTTTTTTTAAATTAGTTATGAAATGTAATGTAAAGCAGATTTACATAAGGTAATTGAATGTTTAACTCATTGTCTACCTATCACGGTTATTCTTGTTACATTTTATAGTGAAAGTTATTTATTGATTATTTTATAACAAGTACCTACTTGTCCAATAGTTTCAGTTAAATAATTGGGGTTACAATGGGGTCAAATAATTGAATGTTAGAATTCATCATTTAGCAGAAAGTGTTTTTTTCTCAAAATGTATAACTATCAGGACTTTTGGCACCATCCTGTTAATTATATTAGGATAAGATTTGTTCTATAATAATGTTCTATAAACAGAAAAAAACATATAATTCGAAAAGACGAATTATGCCAAAGGAAACTTTATGCCGATAAATTTTCTGTAAGACAATAAATAGTAAACAAAAGAATGATTTGTCAAAATTCCTCAACAGAGCAACGATGGTCAACAAAACGGAATTATAATTCGACAATGCAATTTCAGTGCACTATCTGATCGTAGGGGCGGTCCGAAAGGGGTGGATGTATATTCATCTTGTTAGGTATGCGCCCGGATGCGCCAGCTTCGGCAAACACAATAAGAGCTTTCTTGGCTCTTCTTGCCTTCTTTCTTGCCCCCTTCTTGCCTTCTTGCCTCCCTCGCTCTTATGGAAAACTTATTAGACCGAGGCCCGCCGGGAATCCTTTTTCCTTGGGTAAATATTTGAGAGAGAAATTAAAATTTGACAGCGGACGCTCTGTGAACCTATTCTGTATGCTCGTACGTGATAGTTGGGGCGTAAAATGAAATTTATATTGAATTTGCAGTCTTTGTGGTGCTCCGAGATACAAAATATGTTTGTCAACTGCATCTTTATTTATTTACTAGTTTTAAGTGTGTGTATTGGCGTTTATTGGGTTTTGGAGGGAAATACCTATTCATTCTCTTTATTACTTAAATTAAATTTCCTAGCACAAGCATATTTTTTTGCTTATAATGTGGTTCTAACTTGGTTACGGTGGTTCAATGTATTTTTATAACTAATAAAATCATTTTCATTTGTTTTTTTTTTCTCTGTAATTGTAGGTATGTATGGGCAATTATGTGGACTTATACTAAAGAAATAAAACACAAGATTCAAACTTGTCAAAGATCTCAAGAAAGCAGTATACTAAATCTAAAACGACTAAATAGAGTCAGAAATACAAAAATAAGAGAAAGGACGAGAGTCATCGACGCACTGGAATACTGCCTGAAAATGAAATGGCAATGGACAGGCCATGTAGCAAGAATGGACGAACAAAAATGGACCAAACGTGTGACTCTTTGGAAAGGACCACACGGAAAAAGAAATTCTGGTCGACCAACTACAAGGTGGGTCGATGACGTCACCAAAGTTGTATCGCACAAATGGCAGGAAGAAGCGCAAGACCGCTCAGAATGGCACAAACTGGGGGAGGCCTTTACTCGCAAAGAGGCCGCCAATCCCAATAATGTTAATTTTTTAAGCTATTTAATATATGTTTTTAAGCAATCAAACCAAGTTATAATTATCGTAATAATTGTCAAAGTGTGGAATAAAGAGGCTTTTTTTATTTTTTTATTTATGGGCAAGGCAAGCTGGAGTTGATTTGCCTTTCCATTCGTCCTGTCCCGTATGAAAACTAATCAAGTTATATTTTGAAAGTTAAATTATTAATTTATTCATATTCAATTACCATCCGACTAAATTACTTTGGTGGACATAAGTATTGATATTATTTGACATCAAATGAAAATAGAAGCGACATAATTGTTTAACCCAAGCACCGATTAGAAAGCACATTATTAAAGTATTAAAATATTACTATGACTCACTAAAGTTTAAATACAAATGTATTAACAAAACAAAAAATAAGATAAAAAAAACGCATAGTAGGAATGAAAAATCGATACCTTGCCATCAAATACATGATAAGTCTCGGTCGCTCAGTTGGTAGAGCAGCAGGCTGATATCCTGGTGTTGCAATTCAGAGTCTCGCTCGAGGAATTGATTCTTTCCTTATTTCTACCCAAGAATGAATCGTGGTAACGCTAGCCAACGTTTCTGTTTATTAAAAATGAACTGCATAATTTGTCCTGTATTTTGTATTTGTAAAAAATAGGTAAACCGTCGTGAATCGTGTTTAATACACTTTCCGCCATTGATGAAAAATTTATATCGACGCATAATGATTGTACTAGCGTTCGTCGCTATAAACATAATCTCAGGCAGTTCCCAAAATCAATTCCAATTCAGCATTAAGGCTCCAACCGTCAATACAAACGGATTCTCAATTTCCAAGGCGCTCCAACTTTTAATGTGCACCTATACAAAGCGACTTTACCAATTTGACTAGGCAAAGAGCCTGAAAACTTCGAATAAGGTAAGAGTGCCCGCGTGCATTTGAAATGAGGGTTGGCTATTACTCATATGTAAATAGGAGACGTGTGAGCCGCGCACATAGCTATCTCTGTTGTAATTTGGGGATCATTTGCATATACCGGCCTAGGTTTGGGGTGTAATAGCTCAATCTATGTTAATAAAAATACCTTCGAGTTTTGAGGAGGCGTTGTTGTTGGTCAGCCTACCTTACTTATGTTAGGATAAGATAAAGGTTGATTAAAACTATGTTGAAAATAACCTCGACGTAGCATATGAGATGATTGTGTACCTACGAGACATTTGGGCGTTATATATAATTACTGTTACAAATTTAAACTAGGTGGATAAACTTGACAGCCTATAAAATAGCCCTATTTCCAGACACATTAGGTTTAATCTGCATAAAAATCTATAAATCTCTAGATATATTAAGGTTTTTCATGAATTCATGACATGTTCAGGTGGGTACTTGTAAGTGCTCTTTTTTTCCAGAAACTGAAAATTCAGCCAAGGTAATTCCACTCCTACATAGGTATCTACATGTGAGTTTTTCATAATTACATTGGCTATATGCCGCCGGCTCACGCGAAGCAAATGTGGTCATTTGTTAGGGCGCGCGCTCGGCACGCGTCTCACGTTTCGGAGCTTCCTCATTTTTCACTACATTGGTTTTACGTGTGAATTATTGTTTGTTTCTGTTCCGTTCGTTTGTTTACGCTGCAAAGACTCTTAAGGAGGTCTTAGTTATAGGGCCAGGAATTTAAACTGAGTTAAGTATGTGCTAAAATGGTTAAAGATCTTCTAATTTTCAGTTCCTATTTGTGAATCATCTTAAAATCACCAATCATTTGCAATAGGTTTAAAATCAAAGTAAGGCAGGTACAATCATACAACAAAATACACGAACATATTACGATTACGAATGTACGCAAATGCTTATGTATTTTTATATTATGTAATTGCCCCTTTTAAGCGATTTTGACTACAATCCCAACATGTAAGTACAGTCATCTGCAATAGACTCTTACAACACAATGGGTTCAATTGACAAGCGTATTAACATATTTTTATTGTCCACGTCATTAATAATGTTCTTGAATAGGTAGGTTTTTCATTAATGACACGGAAAAACATAGTATATACCTCCCTATATTCAATTTACACATAATTAAGGCTAACAATAAGATACAGCCACACACACGAGCCTTTCCTTATATGACTTACCCATATACGTTTCAGCCCCTTTCAGCCACACACGCTTAGCACCCCTTACATTAAGGGGTGATATCCCAGTAATTAAACAGGGTGGGGAAGAGGCTGTGCGGGTGGGCGTGCCGCGCAAGCGCACTGCCTGTAATTACCGCTCATCGTCGCTTCATTAAGGAAGGGTGGGCGTGGTGATTAGTGTAGGTGTGCTATGTAATGGAAATTTTGTCTTGGCTTTCTGCGTGGGCGCGTTTACCTTAAGCTGAAACCCCTTTAGAGCTAAACTTGTACCTGTAGCTGACAAGGACGAATATTGCGTTATAGTTCATGAAAGAGTTTGGAGCATGCTTTTAGTTGTAACTTGAACGTAATGTATCTAAATTACTACCAAGTTAAATGGTGTTCCTAACAAAGAAGAGAAGCATATAATATGATAGAAACAAACTTGTGTTTGCAACGAATCTTCCGGTAAAACTGAACTAAAAATTATCAACAAGTGTCAAGGTTTAAAAATGGAGACCAAGTATTTATGTAAGGTCTAACTCTAAACTATAAGTACTCTATATACGATGTACACAGAAGCACCTCATCAAAACGTCACTGGATTTACGACACATAAATAAACTGTATTATTTATAAGTAATAACGTATAATACGAATAAATAAAACTAACGTATCTGGCGCACATTCAAATGAAATGGGCTCGAAATCCTAGATAAGGAGGCTTTATGAGGGAATAAGGGGGTGACGTGGGGTGGCCGGGGAGGGGGCATTAGTCTCAGCTTCCTAATATAAATAAAGGTATATTGCTACGTGATTTCAAAACGTATTAGTACAGTTGGTAGAGCAGCGATGCCGGGATTCGGGAAGTAAATAGGTTTCCGAAGGGGTGTCTGTCTCTTTGTGTTTAGTTTACGTTAAATGTTATTGGCGGGTGAAATAGTGTAAGCTTGAAAGCCTTATTTTTATTGAGATCAGCAAATGTAAGCACACAAGTGCATATGTATATAACTTTAGTCAGGTCCCTTGTGCTTAAATGATAACACTTGTGTACAAATCTATGTTGAGAGATTACCTGGCAGACAAATATGACGACGCAGACTGAAACTTTTTAAACGTGTACTGCCATCAAATATATTGATAAAATAGCTTTGTTACAGCTATATCAAGATAGAGATCGGTTAAGACTGAGTGTGTGTTTGGCAGCGAGTCGTGGAGCGTGCCGTCGAACCGGCCCCATTTTTCGGAGTCGCTTAAAAATCGAGTTCATTTGAAGGTACCGCGGGCGAGCAAAGAGAAATGTCTAGTGGCATATCTAAATAGTATGATTTACATAAAAAATCGCAGCACGCGACGAGGTGACGGTACTCATGTAAATCGCCTTTTGAGAAGCACGTCACGTAGGGAGGAAGGGTGCATATATTTTTGATTTGTTCTTGCCTAGACAATTTTTCCGCGTACCCTTCATCTTGATTCGTAATGATGCGAACTTTGCCGCAAGCGCGGAGCAAATCTGGGTTTAAAACAGCTTCGCGATTGTCGCAGTTTGTCAATCAAAACATCTACCCTTATAAAAGGCGAGCGCTACCCAGCCTTCAATCACGGGCGCGCTCCGACCGACGTACGGTCTACTGCCTTCATTTGTCTACGTGTCGCTCCGACCCGAATTATGCGGCGAACATGTTTCGATCCCGATCCCGTAAGATATTATCTCTCCCGTAATTTTTCTTGCCTTAGTATTCAAGACACAATGTGTTCTCTGACATGCCTAATGCCTTTCACATGTATATGTAAAGGAACGTAAGGAAAATTCGAGTTTCGAATGGGAGGGAAATGAAAAAATGTCAATGATTGAGCGTTATGCCCATGGGAATGGATTTGTAAGGGTGGGGTGTTACACGTGTCTCATAGTTGAATTGTCAATTTGGTTCGGGGAGAAATATATAATTTTCCTCAAGACAAATAAATTGTTCGTGGAGAATAATAAAGATAGAATATTATGTACCTATATTTCCTAGCTTTCCGATTTATAATGTTATAAAGGATTGGAATGAGTTGCGAAGTAAAAGATTGCTAAAGTCTAAGGGGGAATGTCTAGTTTTGTCTTCTCTCTGAAATAATTACGTTTTACAAAGTGTCCTCTTTATCTCCCTTCGCCGCTCCCTATCTTCGTTTGTCCCATTTATCCTGGAAACGTCCGCTACCTACGTTTACGAACGTACGAGCTACATGCGTCTTTAATGTCACTCGTTTGTTTGTTGTACATAGAAATGTAGTTATGAAGAAATATAACTAAGTCCACTGATATTTATATTATTAATTCATCGTGAAATTTCATAGAAGACTTTCATATGTCATTATAGGTTAGAATTAGGTAGGAAGATTTATCAACCATCAATTATGTGGAGCTAACTGTTGTTTGGCGATAATCTATGTAGGTATTTTAGATTCTAATAATTTACATGAATTCCTATTGGATTATTTATGACTATATAGACAGTCATAAATGTGCACGTTTAATACGATATTTGCTCGCAGTCGTTATGATCATGGTTTATCTAAAAAGGAAAACAAAAATGTCGCGGCTTACCGTGCATCGTAAAATACCCGAACACTGCGTCCAGACCAACAACAAAAATACTTTATTTATATGCTAATGTAATTTATATGATGCTTAATGTCTCATAGCTGGTAGCGCACGATTCTGTTCTGTTCTTGCGGAGGTAGTTCGCGACAGAAAATGATTCTTATGGGGTTAAAATTAAAGTGTCGTTTCGTTTGGTGTATGTGCCACGGGCCGTGTGTGTCGATACGATTATGAATGCGCAGTAGGAGGCAGCTCCCAGCTTCCTTGCAGTGGGAGGCGAGGGGGAGAGGGGAGAATCAATAAAAATACGCGAGAAAAGCGTTGATTATACAACTGGAGTTTGAAGGAAAACGCTTTCAATAACTACCATGTCGTCTGCTCATGAGTATTTGAGCATGTTACTTGTATTTTATAAAAGAATGGAACAAAAGTTCAAGGTTTTAGTGTATTTTTATAACATAAAACATGCACGTGCTTTAGTGACATTTAAAATATTCTTTTATCAATTGTGGGAAGAAGTACATTTATTTTAATTATTTACTGAAATAGCTAAACATTTTTATATTTCTTAAAAATGAGGTACTGTTTGTACGATCAAACATCTGCCAAGAATTGAAGACATTCTATAAAAAAAAATGCTTTAATGTCCGTTTGAAACCGTAGCACGACTTTAGATTTGTGCAAGATGGCAAAGACTACATCAGAATCAATCCTCAACAGATGATAGTCTTAGTTTTAAGACCTAAAGCTCTGTTCACACTTGGGCTCACCATTTCTTTGAAAAAAACACAGGCCACGCTGAAGAATGTAGGTACTAAGCATTTTTGATAATTAGTTCAACCATATCAAATGTTTGGTTAAACCGAACTTAGTACGGATGCTCTTAAAGATATGTATCCTGTTATTTTCTCCTTAATACACTTTTCAAGCGTATTTTATTTTAGTTTACATAGTTGAACGGATTATAAGAGAAAATCCCTTTTCAATGAAATTACATACGGATATATTCCTTTAGCTTTTTTTCATCTTCAAACCACAACTTCGTACATTTCTGTCACTGACTTTATGTTACTGGTTAAGACAAATTCAAATTCTATACGTATTCTCAAATAAACGAATCCATAGAAACCTTGTGATGGACATTCCATCTCAGCATCGCAGAATATTTGCATAAAAATCGAAGGGACTCGCCTGGACGGCCGCATTAAATGCAGATTCGAACTGGGAGTAAATAAAATATAAGGAATGAATTACAGTTGTATTTGGAATATGCTAATTAGAGTTAGTGATTGTATACGCATTGTGTCCAACTTCAACATTTGATGGGGTTGAGTCGGGCTTGGTTTGAAATGCATCTTTCGTTACGAACTAATCCTGACGGATACAGCCTGCGTATATTTAGCGTAGCGGAATATTTAGTTAGGCTACTAACTGTATGACGATGACAGTATCCGTCAGCGAATACATTCGATACATATCTGGCTGCATCCGTACTGCTGTGGCTGTACTGCTAAGTAGCCAAATGTATCTTAGCACATTACTGCTACACCAATAAATAACCTATACCGGTATGTAAGGCTACGTATAAGGTGCATTTAATTGTGAAACAAGGCGTATTAAGGATAAATTTTGTTAGGGTTGCAGAAAAATTGTATAATCTTTATTGTAAAAATACATATTGTGTACAAAAGGCAGAATTCTTGTTCTAAGAAAATCCGGCACGTTTGTAGTTCGTCGCATAATCGCAAATGTTGAGAGATAACTAAGGACGAAAGTCAACAATAACCTAACTATTAATAATCTACTATCGTAATTAACCATTTACGGACGGAGTTGACGTGTCATACATAAAAACTTAACTATGTACTTACATGTCACATAGAAACAATTTGCATGTTAAATAATTTTGCCGCTTATAATAAACGGAATGTTTATTATCATAAGTACGATATTAAATTACTAGTATTTTAAAACATTGGTCGCTTAATTAGACTCATTTTTATCAAAAACATTTTTAATGCCACCGACGATGTAAACACATGCCACCTGCGTGAATTTATAGTATTCTTAATAGGCTTTAAGTGCAAGAAAACGTAAAATTATAAGGTTTTAATTGAAACTGAATTGAATGCGAGTTACGTCATTTAATACTTACCCTATTAAGTGTAGGTGTAAAAGGATATCTGCTCCTTAACTTACCTGAAACAGAAAAAGTGGAATTTGAGCAATGAAACGGTAGTTACATCCATAAATAACTCATTAATTTAATTAAAGGACAAATTGACTTTTTGTATAAGCGTTCTTCCTTACAACAGTTAATTTGACATGCAATAGACGTACTCGTACCATTAAGTAATAATCATAGAACAATAAGAGGGGATGTGTGTTATTTTAATGCAATACAGGTAATACAGTAATACGAGTATCCTACTCAAATGTGAATAAGAAACTAGTGAAACAGGCAAAAATACCAGACGATTATAGAAACTCAACCGGAACGAAAAGTAATGTACGGGAAAAATCATGTGACTTGTTGCAATAATTTACGTTTCAGTTCGATGGCATTTCTACGATCGATTGTGGCATTTTGCCTACCGCCCCCGTAAAAAGGTTTGTCACCATATTTTAGACCACTGAAGTACCAAGTCACAGGAAAAAGAGAATTTATAACATTATCTTCTATCGAAGTAAATGACTCGAGGTGAGAATAAATGTTTAATGTTGACATACTTGTCATAAGAACCTTTAAAACCAGCTCAGATAGTAATGATTATACTGATATGGCAATAAGTGTTTTATTTTTTCTTTACAATTAAGTTATTATCCTTTTATAGTTGATTTGATTAGTCCGTAACGGTAATCAAAGCATTATTATATTATGCGCTGACATCTACGTATATAGTACCGGCTAGTTTTTTATTCAATAGTTTAATTGATGTAAGTACCGTAAGTGGATTTACTGATGTAGATGTATGTAAGTATATGCTATGTACTGTAATTTATGGTATGTGAGTACATGACATCGAACAGATAAACCGCAAAAATGAAAATCCTTTACTCTTTTTAATATTTTTGTCACGGCAAATTTAAGGAGCTATAAATTTGTGTCATTAAGATAATAATAAGAGCTGGTGTCGGGAACAGGATGCTATAATGCCTTTTGTTCGCGGCCTCGCCTCGTGCATACCAATCAACGTCTCTAAAAACCTACATACGAAGTCGTTTCCATGTTTAATTATAGACTTTCTGCATTTGGAATTGCCATTTTTGATCAAGCTCACATTCCTCGGAATAGATTAAGGTATGTAAAAAAGGCAACAAGAATATATATTTTTTTTTATGACATAGGCGGCAAACGAGCAGACGGATTGCCTGATGGTAAGCAATTACCGTCGCCCATGGGCACCCGCAACACCAGGGGAGTCACAAGCGCGTTGCCGGCCTTTAAGGGGGCTTGGAGCTCTGGGAACCTTACTCACCATCAGGAACACAACACTACATACCTGAAAGGTAGCAGTGCTATTATGGCTGTGGTCTTCCGTAAGGAGGAGGTACTTCCCCAGTTGGGCTGCCCCAGATTCAAGCGTGATGGTCATCGCTGTGCCCTACCTCTCATTGTTGGACGTAGTTTAAGGACATACCCGGGTCCAACTGGGTCTTACTGAAGGTCGTAAAATAGTAAAGCGATCAAATAATAGAGAAGAAAAAAAGTTTTTTTTTTCTAGACATGCTAACTATATAAGAACCATATCAATATATGGGTAGTTTTCAACTAGAGAAAGCAAATAACACTGATGTCGCTATTTTGAGACTTTACTACAAACTTTATAGCGGGGAGGTTAACAAAGTGCCAGCAATATTAGAAAACCAGCAATTGTCAGCTCGTAACATTTAAACGGTTGGCACCATTTAAGATTCACAGCCACGCTTGATAGTTTTGCGGAATATGACGGCCGGTCATTACATTACGCATATAACTGCGTACAAAAAGCTGGCAAAATATCAGAAGCCATGGCGAGGCGTGGAGAATGATAACGACCAGGGAAAGTCCCAGGCTGATTTATGGCTGTGTTTGAACGGAGTTCTGATCACTTTATGATAGCGAAAACTATCTTCTTTACGCCAGTGCGCCAAAGGTGCATATTGTATTAGAAAAATTAACGCCTTTATACCTAAAGACATAAGAGTCACTCAAACTTTGTTTAACGGCTGGAATCTCATATGGTGCGAGATGCAAATGGCTCGGATTAAGTCGAATGTAACGAAGTAAGATGGATATTACATGAGCGTGACTGAAGATTGAACATCTTCATAACGGGAAGCGACGATTTGAGGAAATTGTGATGATGTCTTGATACTTGATTTCCCCGTGATGCCAAGTTAACACCTAGCCTAAAGGTTTGTTTCCTTATTGAACAAATCTATATTGTACGGCTTTATCAGCAGGGTAACGTGTTTTAATAGGCAGCTATTAATAAAATGAAAACGAATATTGAATAAAATTACAGTTAATAAATGATGTCGGTCTGACGACCGGTCTGGCCTAGTGGATAGTGACCCTGCCTATGAAGCCGATGGTCCTGGGTTCGATTCCCAGCCAAGGCATTTATTTGTGTGATAAGCACAGATATTTGTTTCTGGGTCATGGGTGTTTTCTATGTATTTAAGTATTTATATGTATCTATCTATTATATATATCGTCGTCTAGTACCTACAACACAAGCCTTTCTGAGCTTACCGTAGGACTAGGTTGATTTGTGTAAGATTGTCCCGAAATATTTATTTATTTATTTTATTTATTTATGTCACTCACACAGCTTGCTAATGAATAGGTAAGAGTAAAGAACTCATTCAAATATCAAGACATGAGTCACTAAGTTAGACATTAAAATTTTACTAGCAAGCACCTGGAATTTAGCGACACGGCTATAATAAAAATAAGTTTATTTAAATAAAATGCAGCGCTTAGTATGCAACTGTGTGCGCGAATCTTTCCATTGTTTTCGCTAAATGACATCAAAGTTGTGTCGGCGAGTTGTATTTAGAATGTGAAATAATTCAGTGTTCTTGGAAATATGCGAGGCTTAGGAGTTAGGCGCTGTCCATTGTACAGTAACGGTCACTATTATGTATACAACTTTTCCACTTACGCGGTAGGAATAAGGTGAAAATTTGCATGCATATTTATGACTGAGTGCATCTCCTCAGATTCGTTGAACTTAACAGACAGACTTATGCCACTTACTTTGAATATGCTTTTAACATTTATTAACACGGCGAGTGTTATTTGTTTTGAGTAAACTAAATATTTATGAGTATTTTTTTTATAATAAATGCGCTTCGCCTATTATTTAAAATTGGTTTAAGCGTTTCAATCTTGCTATAGCCACTATTTCTAGGCTGTCCGTTATGTTCTAGAGCATTGTCTGTAGTATTATACATTCAGCCGTCAGTAGAATAGTAAATAATGCTAATATACTCTCGAACCGTAGTTTAATGTAAATAAAGAATAATTCTAGTTCGTTCTAATGTACGTTTTCATAAACAGGCCATATTCGCCGTCGACCTCGTGTTGAAACTATTACCATACTTAGGAGGACCCAAGGTGCATTGTTATTAAACTAAGGCTCGGACTCCATCCATCATTCATGACAATTAATTAAACGTATTAGATATAATAATAATCGATACCTACTTATACTTTAATGGGCAGCGAGTACATGAAACAAAAAGTACAATTACAATATGAAAGACACGGTAAGATGAAGCTTTAGGGCTGCGTTCGGAGGCTTGTGCGATTGAAGTAGGTTCTCAAGTGATGGTCAGCACATCGCGGCCATTACAGGAACTTTACAAGTGTCAACCACACACTAAAAATTTACTACACACTTATGTGTGATAGGTACAAGATGTTCTCCACACTTGTTAAAGACGCTGCTCTTGAAAGAAGTTGCTTTGTGGGTAAGTAATGTAACCAAGTAAATTAAAATAGGTATCATATTTTTATGTAATTAGGCAAGATCGTAAAATTCAATAACATTTATACCTATTTGAATAAGATTCTCGTCTTTTACTTCGCTGGTGTGGAAAAAAAGATAATATTCACCTGGCAACAAAGTTTCATTACTACATTTCGAAATGTTCAAGATTTTACTCTTTAAATTAATTTTACATGTCAGGTCTCAAAATAAAGACGAGAGGTAATATATGAAATTTGGTTCAGTCGAACAGCTTAAGAGTAAAACAAGGCAGCAAATCAATTGGCCCTTCATATAAAACATTAAAACTATTGAAACACTTCACAGTCGCAAGCCATAATAAAACTTAAAATATTTGCAATCCTACACGTGAAAACAGTTGTAGGTACATTTACTACATTGCGGAAGTTCTAATCTGAAATTTTAAAAATATATATAAAAGTACTAACTAAGACTTCAGTATTCGTAATGCGCAGCGAATTATTTTTATGTAAACTTATCTAAATTTCATGAGTCCAGCAATCAGTTTTACTTCAAACGAATCTAGATAAATAATTCTGCATAGCGAATAGAATTCAATTACTCGGATATGAAAACTTTTCCCATTAAGGGGTTACACGTGAATGATCATGAAACTTTGATCAGCGGGTGTTTACGTGATTTTGCGGGTTTATACAGGCCACAAGGCCGTATGATAATGCCGCCGAAGGTTCTTCAGGAACTGTTTATTATTTATCAGATTACGTGAAAATCAGACAGTGTCACGTTGCTCGACAAAAACTTAAAAAAACGCGACGCGACGGAAAATAATGTCTAAAAACTTCGTTCAGTATTCAATGGCGATGAAGTGGGTTCCTTCGATGTAGATTACTGATTATTAACCAAACATCGGGTGGACGCGAATGCGTGGTGAATATTTCAGTAACTAAAATTCACCTATTTTTTCTCATTCAAAATTGGTCGTTTGATATTAAAAACTTTTTATTTTTAGTATTATTTATACCCAAAAGCCAAACAACGTATCCTTACTTTTCCAGCTTTGTAACAATTGGCCTCTATTTCATGATTAGCGCAGTTTACGTCGTCTTTTAAAAGTGTTTTATGTTTAATTAAAAACTGAGATTAGGCGGAACCTTACAATATCAGAGCGATATTAAAATAATCGAGACAAGGCGCAGTCGCACTGTTTGGGCTACAGTCACGTACTCCCGTAATGACAAATTCTCGACCATTGTTATTGTCGCTTGACGATTTTTTCCAACGTTCTCATTTTGAGTAACAATGTGAACGTGCCAATAGCACATTTTACTGGAATTAATTATGCAAAAAATCACCCGTTGAGGTTATTGCGTTTGTATATTAACACCTCAAATGAGCGGGAACGTCGTGGAATTATTTAAATGTAATCAATATCATATAATATATGTATGTAATATAGAAATTTATAGTGTATTTACGTAATAAAATTGTAAAGACAGCTTAAAAAAGTTCAATTATGGTAACACAAAGACAGATCCGAAGCTCTTTAATCCTACGTTAAATTCTATCCACGCACAATGCGCGATACTAAATACCAAAGTGTACTTGAATAAACAGACCGTCAATAGGAATTACGAGAACTGATTTTAGGTATATTAGGACACCTATTGGTCTAGCTTAGCCTCTTTAGCACCCGAAGCGCGTGTAGTGGACGCATGCAGGTTTTGATTCATATCCTACTAACTATTGCGCGATACGAACTCTTTTAAAGATGACGTCGGTCATACTAATTCCTAAAAAGCTTCTTGATGAATCAATGTTCAGCATGTTGTAGCTTGCTTCATTCAAGTTTAATTTAGTAAATGCTCGACACTATCTAAATATATGTCATCTTCAAACTTAAGCAAAACTGGGCAATCAAGGTGTCCACTATATTGGGAATTAGCAACTCAAAACTAGGAGGTACTTTTACTTTAGCAATCTTAGAAAGTTTATCAATGAAAAAGTTGGTATGATTTGTTAATACTTACTTATTTTTAAAGACGTTTGTAAATATATTTTATGAAACTACATTGTCATATGTCATATATTAAACAATATTTAATGTGTCTCTCACTTCATTTTACCCATAAGGTTTAATTTGTTAGAACTGCAAGCGTGTTATATAAAAACGTGATAGGAAAAAGATAAAACATTTGTCACCTCACGGCCTCATAGAAGCATTTTAAGTGAACTAAGTGTCTGTCTTCAGGTCAGAAGAGAAATCTGTTATCAAGCGGTCGGCCCAGATGCACCAATGCGTGTAATTGGCCAGAGACACCACAATTAAATGTTTGACGCAACGTTTATTAACCGAGAGGCGTACGGCAATTAGGGCCCGCACGAGGCCGCCATGCATTGTTCCATAGTGCATAGCTCAGTACGTTTGTCTTGGGCTACGTAAAAATACTACACAGTGTATATAATAGTAATAAGGAAATTGTAATTTTTGACAGAGAAAAAAAAATAACTACTTATTATCCACTGGGGTTCGAAGGCGAGTTATTTTTTTAAAATATATGACAGTCAATCCTTGGCACGGGGTAAATAATGCAGCTCCACAGCTTCAACCATGCTTGCACTCACATACTTTTTAGAGAGTGACAGATATTGTGATAAAAAGCCGACCATTTTAGGGTATCAGGGGGTTATATGTCAAATATGCATATTTTCTATATATGAACTCGCTTTAACTACATACAAATAGATCACACAATCTACACCTTTGATTTTTAAAATTCGGATCTTAGTATATATATACGGAACACCACAAATGATTTTGGATTGAAAGCTTTAATAAATTCGAAATTAATGAAGTGGTTCAATAAATAAGCGTTATATAGTTATCCTGTAATATACTTATCAGTGGCAGCGAGTATTTTTTTTTTAGATAAGACGCAGCCATAGTGTGAGCCCAAAAATATTTAACTGTTAAACTGTGGGATAGTAGTTAAGCAGTTGAGAGTCGGCTTGTATTAATAAAGCCTTTATTTTGTATGATATCATTGTAGGTGACTGTACTAACGTTATTTGCACGTGACGTGTACAATTTTAATGCAATTTAACAACTTTGCCCAACCCACAGTACGCTACAAACCGTGCGTCGGCACGTAATGAAACCCCTAAGAGCATTAATTACCGCATCATTAAGGTTCTCATTAACCGCCGTAATGCCTGTGTAAACAGTATGCTAAGGACGGGGGAACCACGGCACACTGCCTTCCTAACCTAACCCTTCAAACGCCACAGGCTCCTTTAAGCGCCAGTTCACCATAAAGTGCAACAACCATGGAAATATTATCATAAATCGCTTTTGTCCGTTTTCGAAAGTGAAACTTGCTAAATGTGCAATTACAGTCCACGGTTTGTCGTTTGGACGATTATTGAAGCATTGTACGGAGTGATAATAATAGTGTTGTCGTTACTTTGATATGGAGCATGTGAAAAGGGGTTTTAACAGGTCTTTGCGAGTCTATAGGGAAGAACCAAGCGTATCACCAGAGGGATAATGGTTAACGTATTTGCTGAAATTCGGTTCATTATAAACGTTAAATTTAAACGAACGGAAGGCTGGTGCCGGACGATTTTGTAATAGGTATTGTCTTCATAATTACTTGAATGGATAGTTTATGCGACAGTAAGTGGCAGTTTGCATTGTATGGCGGTGATCGTGCAGAATAGGCAGTGAATTAGCATGATGCAAATGCAGCCAGTTTAGTGTTAAACTAGTGGCTTAAATAGGGACACTGCGCCCGCGCGTAATATCCAAGAAACCCACATTTTACTCCTTTTCGCCGCCATCGACTTGATATAAAGTAAACACACTTCGTGCTCCACGCCACGACTTCACATAAAGTCGTGGTTGTAGTCAGGGTTGTATACTTTTGACGTGGCGTTGAAAAAGTCAAACTTGAAATGATAAACACTCTAACTATACAAGTCATAATTTCTGAGACAGTTTTAATAAAGAAACAATGTTTAAGTTTTAAACGTATTTCTTAAGGTATTTATTGAATATGTATTAGCACTCGTCTTACGATTCTATAATCTCTATTTAATATGTTGTTGCAGGTTGCATTGCAGTACATTTCAGACAGGACCCAAAGTTCAAATACTCCAAAGGATTGTCAATTGAACCGAACTGAATACAAAAGTAGTACATACCTATCAGCTAGTACAGAAATGCGACTTTTATATTTGGACGAGTTAAATGAGTCTGCTCCAGGTTCTGTGCAAGAGCATCCTTTGGTAATGAATAGCTTCGTGTTACTGAGAGCGCCCTAGACTAAGTATTTAGATAAAGTTGATGGTGATTAATGCATACAAATTCATGGAGTCGCTTAAAGACAATAAGTCAAAAGCCCCATTTAGACCAGGCAAGAACTTGTATGCGATTTTCATTACATTGCGGGCTATCGGCGTACGGCGAATTCGGTCGCTTTATATAACCCCGCAATGTAATGAAAATTGTATGCATGTTCTTGCATGGTCTAAATGGGGCTTTAAACTAACTTTTATTCATCGTTCACTATGTAAACTATTTAATCTTAATTTTTAGTTTCACGAATAAATATATCGGCTTTCGTTTTTGCCAGTATAAGTTTAATTAGTGTACTGTATAGATTCTCTTTATATTGGTTTTTTTCTTAATTTTTTACACTTTTTATAAGCACTTCATTTTAAATTATAAGTTAAGCAGTAATTTAATAAGTAAAATGATGGTTTCATCTGTAATTGGGGTGCACAAGTACCCACATAACCTTAAGAAAATACTGTATTCCACTAATTCTTCTGTACCCTGTTGAGTGTTGGTGTTCCGCATAGGTAATAAATAAGAAAAAAAAATACCTGAACAATAATTTAACTGACTTAGTACACAATTTTTATACGACGTTTAAAATATGTATGAAGACAAGTGTAATAGTCATACTTTCCCTATTTTTCTATAGCTAACGATATATCATCGAATGCGTAGCGAGTATCGAGTGGGTCAGTTTCAATATGGAGCGACTATCGAGTGGGCCAAGTACGTACTCGTATAATCAATTTGAAGTCAGCAAAGTTATATGAAACATATTCGTAATTTACGTAATAGACGACCGGTCTGGCCTAGTGGGCAGTGACCGTGCCTATGAAGCCAAAGGTCCTGGGTTCGATTCCCAGTCAGGACATTTATTTGTGTGATGAGCACAGATATTTGTTCCTGAGTCATGGGTGTTTTCTATGTATTTAAGAATTTATATGTATCTATTTATTATATATATCGTCGTCTAGTACCTGCAACACAAGCCTTATTGAGCTTATCGTGGGACTAGGTCGATTTGTGTAAGAATGTCCCGAAATATTAATTTATTATTTATGTCTTTTCCGTACACGGAACAATGGTGTTCCGGACATTTGGGAGGCATACGCGGAGCCAGATCGAGCCAACGCGCAGAGGCCCTTTCGACAATTTAATGAAATGTAAGGGGTACACTAAGCGGATGTTGCCCCTGTCCGTATCATGGGACGCGCACAGAGACAACACCCGCCATGGTGTAAGGACTATTGAGTTTAAATGGAATCTAGAATGTACCAAGCTATTGGGTGGAAAGGATGGACTAGCTACTGGGCTATTTGATAAAAAAACCGGACGTCTGCCTAATAAAATGGTATGCAATTTTATTTCCGGCAGACGGTGACTCGCCCTGTGCGAGATGGGCCCCCACAAAAAGCGACATCAAAGATGGCTCAAGGGCAACACCGGTGCATAGGGCTAAGGGTAGAGAGGTGTCACTGGACTTTAAACATATAGCCAACTCGCCACTTAGGTTTCCACATCTACCCTCGAGAACGCAGCTCTCGCGACCCCACTCTGGACGGCCGGCGAAGGCAAGCCAGAGGCTGGGGACCTGTCCCACCTGTCCGACAGGGCACCCCAGGGGCACTCAGGTACGTGGAGTCGCTACTCTCCAACAGCTCGCCACAAGCTGCCCTGCGTTGACTGATTGCACTGGAGAAAACCAGTGGGCGGTGGGGTCGTCACATCCCTACGCCTTTATTATTTATTATTATTTATTTAATTTGAATATTACTTCTATAACGAGGGGAATCGGCCGATAAAAAATAGTGGAACAGGGATTGTCAAATGAAAAGAAAGAATATTTAAATGATCACAATGTAATCATTTAAATATTCTTTCATTTGTCGATGGGATAATGTGGGAAACAGAGATACTTAAAAAAATAAAACTTTTATTCTGTCCACTCCTTCATTATCAAAGTTGCCCATCGTAAAAAAATGCAATTGTTTCGTAGACAAAAGGTTCCCTTCAGTTCCGTTATTATTATTTAAAGATAATCAAGTTTAATTAAAACTAAAGTTAAGTCGCAGTTCAGAGCCCCTACTTTTAAGAAAGGACGTTTGGTAAAAGGATTACCAAGTCAGTTAAGACGTTTTATTTATGAGAAATACTGAAGAGGTCATGAATAGCGCAGTCCGAGGGGGGCACTTGGTTTCGATACACTTCTCCAGTGCCCCGTTGCCAAATGGTTAGAATAAAGAAACTGGTTCTTAGGACAAAGGACCCTCATAATGAGGCCAGCATATTGTGTTAAGGACCCTCGAAATCAAGTCCGATCTTGCAATATGTTACTTTCAATGAGTCTGTTTAAGCTTTAAGTGTTCGTTATTTGCTTAATATAATTGTAAGATCTGATAACGGTTTAGTTTTAGTGTAATATGGGAACGAAAATTTCGGGCACCTGTCTCTATTGCTCCATGTAAGGCGTAACTACAGTGACAACGACAATCGTTACCTCATCAACATCATTCAGGCCCTTAGTTCCAACGGCCTACTACCTAAGGCCCTGTCCAGATGCACGCGCGTATTGGACGCTTTTTGGAGTACATTGCTTAATTACGATGCGTCGTAGTTTTATTAAGCGTGTCAAATGCAATAATGAATATTTAAAACGTGTTCAAAATCGCGGCGAATTCGCCCCTTCTGGACAGGGCCTAAGCTTAGAGTTGGAATAGCTGCGCCTTCTGGAAACAATGGAGTATAATTTTTACTGTGTATAGGTTTGACTAATATAGGATTAAGGGAATATAAACACTAAACGTTAATGTTGGTCTGAATTAAATCCATTAAATTGAATTGAAAATCGGCAAATGAGCACCCGATCCGTTCCCAGCGCCGTCGGATCCACTCACGCGCATCCTGCTGGACTTCCTTATTGTATTAACTGCTCAATGCGATAACAATCCCGGCCCAATCTGGACTATTTAGCGCGCGCTCAATTAGGACGGATATGCGGGCCCCTGTTGGTGCCGGGCGTATAAAACGGCGCTTGAGCATCTTTACGATTTAAATCTTGCGTGTTGTGTTTTACGTATCTATCTTCAAACATTTAGAAGCTTAATAACAAAACTCCGGTAGCAAAATGAAGCATGTATTAAGTAAGAATGCTGATACACAGTGTAGGTAATAAGAAGTAAATGTTTAACACGTGTAAATGCAGTACCTACTAACTTTATAGACTGAAATTAAAATGGAATTATATCGATCAAATTCCAGAAAATATAGATCCAACGTCATGAAAAATATTTTTTTATGTGTCAATTCGAACTGTCGGGGCTTCCAACTTCTGTACTGACCAGACTCTGACTGTACAGGCTGACTGACATATTTTGGAATGACCGATACTAAATTTAAAGACTGACACAGGAAAAACAGTGACAGGAGAAAATCGACAGTCGACGACAAGAACCAGACAAAGACGGTTCACGAACCAAATAAACCCTGTTTGTGTGTATGTGCGAAATTAAATTTATTAACGAACTATTCTGATGTTTAAATGTATCTTCTCAAACATTTAATACGTAACATTTATTATATATATGTAAGGTTTATAAAAAAATATACTTGAAGCAGTAAGTGTTGCTTGGGATGAGAATGAACTGGTAAGCAGCATTTTAGTACCCCAGTGAAGAGCACTGATTCTCGGTTCTATTAGTGACAAGACTCAACAATGATTTATTTTGTAACTCCTTATTATAATATTTTGCTGCCATTTACGCCTTCGTGTTTCAAATATTGTAAATCTATTATTTGTAATAATTAAGAGAAAATTCAATAAAGTTGGACGACAAAATTACGATATTATAGAAAAAAATGAGCCGTGATTTATTTATTTATTTATTCAAAGCTGACAACGTGTTCCGCACGTCACGAGTGAATGTTCTATTTCTATTGGAAATTCTGTTTAGAATTATCGAGATATCAATTGATTCAGGAATTTATATGAATTTATGTTCGAGAGGTTACTCGTCGACACGAGTCACGTGTCAATACATACGGACTGCATGAAAAATTCTAAAATATAAAATTTAAAACCGTGCGTACTTTTCATATTCACATAAAGCAATTTTTAGTTACCAAAGGGAAGCTGGAATTTTCCATGACGGAGCATTTATACCTGTTGCGCAAATAGCTCGGCCAGTCATAAATACATCTCACAGTCAAATCTATAAGGTAATTTGTGATGATTTTGTACGTCATTTATTATGCAAGGAATATAAAGTTTCAGGCTGAATCGATTATTATGCGCGGCAGCTGCAATTCGAGATCTGACTCTCAAAGTGACCACGATGAAGACCAAAGCTCGGCACTCTATATTCAATATTATAAATCAAATATGGAGGGCGACTTGTCTGCGTTTACTATGCACGTAACTTTGCGTTATCTATTAAATTAGCATCGCAAGTGCTCTGCTCCGCGTCGAACAATCTGGGTACTTAATAGCCCTGTAACGTTCTCAAATGTATAATTAAGTATTCATTTGGACATATTGGGACCACTGGAAAAGTTCCATTGCATCGCGTGTCGTTCTGTCGTCATCGGGGTGTTTACGCGTCGCTTCAGATGTTCAGTTATTCATTTATTACGTTCAATGATCCTCTTCGCGTATAAATGGTTACTTAACAGGTAGAACCTTAGCGTGGAACCTTTCTAGACTACGTACAATGTACTAGGTAAGAGTACGTATGATTAGATCGAGGTGCAGAATTTTGGAAAACGGTTTTCGACTACATATTTATGTCCCAACAGACGTCTATTAAGGGGTGCTACGCATGTTACTAGTACAATAACCGACATACAACAGAACTTTAGTAACAAATCTTTTGTTTCTTTTCATAACGTTGACGACCGGTCTGGTCTAGTCGGTAGTGACCCAGCCTATGAAGCCGATAGTCCTGGGTTCGAATCCCAGTCCGGGCATTTATTTGTGTGATGAGCACAGATATTTGTTCTATGTAGGTATTTAAGTATTTATATGTATCTATCTATTATATATCGTCGTCTAGTACCTACAACACTAGCCTTACTGATCTTACCGTAGGACTAGGTCGATTTGTGCAAGATTGTCCCGAAATATTCATTTATTATTATTTATAACTAACTCTCTATTTGAGTGTGTTCGGTGAGATATTTTTATGTATCTACATAAATTGACCATACTAAAATTGGTACATGAAGGACCATGATTATCTCGTCGTGTCTTTCTGATCTAGTAAGAATGAAATTATGAAACATATGAGACATGAAACAGAGTCTTAAAGTTTTAATTTCAAAGAGATTTCAAACCTTTAATTTCAACATAAGTCTTTGTTTTTAAGTATTAGAAAGAAAATAACCGGGATCCTAGTCGGAATGCTATCTAGCATTAAAAGTTCTCTAGTATAGCGAAAAAAATAAGCAGGTGCCTATTATTGTAATTGTGAGTATAGCCGAGTAGCAATCAGCGAAGCTGCGCGCACGCCGGTAATGAAAATCCGCGGCGCGAGCGACCGCGACCGCACCTCATTGTCTATCCGAGTTTACGTGCTTGTCGCCATGCTTCATGTGATTACTTCAAATATCTGAGCAACGTAGGCATCTTTACAGTCTGTGAGACATGGTTGTGGTATGTGTAATAATTAAGTATATTAATCCAAATATTTTATTTAAAAAATTGGGAAAATCTACACAAATATACCTGATATCATATTTACCCTAGCGACAGAATAATTTGATAAAAATATTTCTACACAATCTAAATGTATCATACTTTGAAGATTTTTTTTTCAAGCAAATGAGGTTTATCGACAATTAGCAGATGGTAACTATGAGTACCTTAGCTAGGATAAAACCCACTCAAGTTCATCATTACATGAAATAACGAATTCGTTATTTCATGTAATGATGAACTAGTGTCTTCGTTTTTTTAAATTGTTTAATTCTTACACAATCACTTTAGGTTATTTTAATGTATCATGCAATGGCGTTCTTACATGTTCTTTTAATACAAAGACAAATAGACAGTAATAAAGTGGCAAATTAAAGGGGATTTATCATAATTACTCCTAGACGGCGGATACATACGTACCTATAGTTAAGAAACGATTAAAATAATAATCGTTGGTTACAGTCGTAATGAGACGACATCTTCCTGGTAAGTAAGTGCTCTTAATGAATAGGTGTCGCTGTGGTCTCGTGTTGCGACTTCTTACAATTAACTACCCACGATGAAACAGCTAGCTAACACTAGCTCGAAAAGCCCGTTTTTATTCATAAAAACAGATAACAAAAATGAATTTTATTTACAAGAGAGCAAAGTGATTTAATACAAATTTTGTATGGTTTTTTTGATAATAGCTGGGTTGGATCTAATGTTATGTCGATACTAATAATTGTAAGTAAATCTTATTGATTTTTTTCTTTGAGGTATTGCGGTAGTGAGGTAGTAAATATGTGTTTCACTCGGCAGCAAAGTGTGTTCATTCTAGGCCTTGAAACCCTACCCACTCTCAAGATCTTGGCTCATGGTTTAATTTTGAAATCTTTCGCTAGCGAGGGCCTCAATATTAGCTCCAAACAAACACTAGCTTTGCTCCTTTGTATATAACAAATAACTATTTTGGTTCAAAATAATGAGCGAACATTTAAAATTGATTTCACGGTTTACTGTAACGGATAACTATGAAATAATTAATATGATAGATAAGTGTGATCGAATTACACTTTTCTATCATAATCATTATATTGTTTAAAGAAAACTTATTATTCTTCTTAAAAATTTGGATTACACTCTTTATCAAAAATTTTGAATCATTCTACATTGTTATTGTCATTGGGGTTCAATTCTTACAGTATTAATTCGATCGTAA
This sequence comes from Grapholita molesta, assembly GCA_022674325.2. Taxonomy (NCBI): domain Eukaryota; kingdom Metazoa; phylum Arthropoda; class Insecta; order Lepidoptera; family Tortricidae; genus Grapholita; species Grapholita molesta. The sequence goes on from CP053132.2 coordinate 7,205,394, forward strand.
TTAATTAATATAGTACATTTCGGTACTAGTGAAAAAAAAATATATTTCGACGAGGCTGAAAGTTGGAGCCCGAGTGAAACGAGGGTGACAATCACCTGAGTCTTAAATAAGTTTTTACACGTGTATCGAACGCAATTTTTCATAACAAGTGCCTTAAAAAGTGAAATTTACGCACGCGAAGCGTGCGCAAAGTGCACTATTTCGCACTAGTTAGGAAATAGTACATTTCGATTCTAGTGAAAAAAAAATTTTTTTTCGACGAGGGTGAAAGTTGGAGCCCGAGTGAAACGAGGGTGACAATCACCCGAGTCTTAAAGAAGTTTTTACACGAGTATCGAACCTAATTTTTCATAGCAAGTGCCTTAAAAAGTGAAATTTACGCACGCCAAGCGTGCGAAAAGTGCACTTTTTACGCACTAGTTATAAAAAATATGTTTTCTATGAATCGGCTTTGAAGAGATTGCATCATTCATCATTATGATATTTTTACTTTGGAATCTTTTTGTATAATTTACTTAGGAATAATTTAAATTAAAAAATATATAAATACATATATAACGTACAATGTTGTTAAAGAATTATGCTAATTATCTAAGATTATTAAGTTAACAATTTTTTTATTTCTACTTTAAATAAATATATAATTAACTAATTAAGTTAGGTTCTTATTTGTGAAGTTTTCAGGGTAAAGGATTTTATGGATGTAAAGCCTTATCGACAATTGATAACGAGGTAGGTACCTTAAAACTGACAAGGGACGTGCTTTGTATAATGTTACAAGGTATTTTTTTTTAATGCCGCCAGCATCCTTGGTACAATGCCTTCAGCATCCTATTGGTAGGTACAATGCCTCAAAAACCTTTTTTTAAATGCTAGTTTAGTATTTGTACAGTTAATATTATTATTACAACTTATTCTGTAAATTATTTTAATAAAATAGTGTTTTTTTTTAATAATTAACATTTCTGTAATTCCTGTTTATTTTTGAAATAATATTAGTTTGACATTTAGTGTTATTCCTATGTAAAAAAACATTTTTTTTATTAATATCGATATCACTGAAATTGTAAGGATTCTTAGGCAACCGTGGCCGGTGCCCATCAGACAACCTGTATACATTTTTGTCCCACAGGAAAAATAGGGATCATTATTACGTTACACGAAATTTTGACTTTTCAAACCCCTCTTGTTATGTTAAAGAAATAAGAAAATAGTATTACATAGTCATTGTATTTTGTTTTACCTTTAACATGTGGGTACTTATGGCATGATAGCCCCCTCTATTACAGTGACGTAAAATGTAGATGGCCCCATAGTATAACAATATAAATGAACCTAAGACTAAGTTATTCGCACTTAGTGAAACGACGAACTGATGTCGTTGCCACACAAATCAATTTTACAGATTGTGACATGACTCCATGCACAATAGACGATTTCTTAGGGTTCCGTGTATTCTGTAAATCTTTAAAATAGAGTTTGGTGTAGGTATATACCACAGTTGTTATATTTTTTTTTTTGCGAGGAAGGATTTAGGGTTAAGTTCTGTTTATATCTAGGTTCGTAATGTCTAAAAACCGTAATTGTGAAATTAAATAAGTGATTTTCAGGAGTGCGGATTTTGTATTGATGAATTCTGTCATTATACTATCCGAAAAATTACTTTGCAACTCGGGTTATAAACGCCAGTTACCGTCGATTTTGTACCTACTTACCGCTATTTTGCACGACCGGCTCTATAAGGCTGTGCTGGTGCGAAGGAGATAGCACGATTCTAATGATTTGCGGATATTTTAATCATTGTGCAGCGTTTTTTTTTCTGTCTTGGTTTTCCCTAGACGCATATTTAGTTTTGGCATATTTAACTTGGTTCACTTTATTATACCTATTTATATTTTCTATAACATCGTAAGGCCCAAGGGCCTATTTTTAGGACATCGAGATGTATTCGTAACGTCCCACGGGAAGAACTTTCATAAACAAAATTAAACCTTTTCTGGAAGCTGAAAATTCAAAATATAATGTCCTATTTTTAGGACATTGGCTTGTTCTTCCGATTTGTTAGTATAGCATCTGTTGGCAAATCTTAAAATGAATACTAATAAACATATCAATTTAACATAAGGAATACGGTTGTACGTCTATATATTATTGTATATTAGTTAAAGTCCTCACTATGCAGGTCAGAACTTCACAAATTGTAACTAACGTAAATTGTAATCCGCCGTTGGCACGACCTAACTAGGCACCGCAATGCCCTAAGATCTTCTAAGTTTCCTTTATCATTTCAAGCTTTGCCTTGCGTCCTAATCTTCGAAAAACTATATTTAAAACCTGACAAATATCCAGAACCTGTATTCGTAAACTGTTTCGTTCTTGGCCAGTTTTTTCCTTCCCTCATTGGCGTGGTGAGTGAACTTCTAATTGGCACCGAGTGTCATTGGCTACGCCGCAGTCACGACCGTGGCCATCTTCTTAACTGGCTTTATCATGTGAACCTATGCGTTCTATTAGAAGACTGATTATGCAGTGTGTTGGTTAAATGGTGCGCTTATTTGCCTGAGAACTTTGGCAAATCGCAATTGTGATTTGTGCGTGCTTTTCATTTGCAGTTTGTTCGTGTGTCTATTAACTACTTCCAAATTTTCCAGTACAGCTTAGACAATGCGATTTTCTTAAGAAGATTGCATATGGCTAATAGTATCCGGTAATGTTGATACGTAAGTGTGGGTACGTTTGAGGTTAAACTGACTGATTTGAACTAGAATATTTTAATCCAACCTGAAATGTGCGTAACCACATATCTTAATTTGATCGCGACGCTAATTTCCTCATATTTACGTACACCGGAAAGATTATTAACAAGCCAACTACTTACATAAGTTTCGATTGAGTCCTGTCTATTCCCTAGTTATGTCACGAAAAATACCCTGCAGATTATTAGATTAGTGAAATCAACGCTTAATTGGGTAATTGAGGAAAGTTAGATGCAAGTAGGTACGAACATTAAGACATTCTGTATTCCCTAACGACTCATACTTTTATTATACATACTTACACTACTATGAGTAGATATACTCGTATTTACCTATAAATACTTAAGTAAATAAGTATCATGTAATCCAACACTAAACATCATTTGATCACGTATCTACCTATTGAAAACATAATAATTGCAAACTAAATACTTATCCGGACATAGCTTTAGAATTTTTAAATGAATTTTATGAAATAACGATTTTTAGATGACCTAATTGGTTGCCCACAAACAAGTACCTATCTAAAGAGAATTGTCAGGCAAGAGACGAACTATAAGTAAACCTGCCTCGTTACTTAATCGTATCTAAATGTGAATAAAAGGCACGCTTTACCGTTTCACCCGGTTCGTTAGCGCTTTGTTTCTATTTACTCACGACAAAATGGCGTCCTGCAAATTACCATATTTTAGTAAAATTGACACTTGGCCATTACCGACGGAGCAACGCCCTCGAACCATCCGGATCTAATTACCAGTGTCATTAACATTGCGGAGAAGGCACGTCCGCCTAGGAAATGGAATCGAATCATTAGTAGTTTGATTACAAAAAAGGCTTAATAGAAATATAATAACGTTGGACGGAGAAGAAATTGTAAAAAGATTGTAGAGCGATCCAATAATTGGCGGTTATTTGTCGATACGGTTTGGAGCGCGTAATGGGAGGGTCGACGTGACCGCGTGCGCCCGCGCCGCGGCCATTACGATTAACAGAATTTGCGGATCGATCCGTATTGTTGCGTTTTGGTATTGATGTGAACCATTATCGATTAGGATCAATCAAAGACAGTAAGTGTGTAATGTAAGGTTTGTCGGGAAATTGGAGTTAGAAGATTTTGCGGGCAGTAAATAGGAAGCAGAGGGGATAATAATTTTGGTAACGATCGATCTTTACCAGTTTGAATTTTTATTTATTTATTTTGTATATTATTAAATCCTGGAAATAGGTTATTCCAGTATTTATTCCATTTGATTACAATGTGTATGCTCTAAGGGAAACTCGTATGTACAACAGTAGTTAGGTTTGGAAATCTTTATTAGGTACCTACTAGTTATGCGAGTTTTCCTATGGAGCACCAAATCCGACGCTAATTAGCTATACCTTATCGAACTTTTGGTATAAGTAAATATCAATTGCAATGAACACTAAGTAAATGTTAAATAATTAATTTGTAGCTACAATAGGTATATTGTCACGAAATGAATAATATCAGTCCAACAGTCGCTTATTTGGGTATTTGTAGTACCTACCTATTTACTTAGTTTTTTTAGGTATATATCGAAAACGTAGTTATATTTTGTAAAAATGGCATATTTATTTAATATTTATCGTGGGAAACGAAATGTATACAGGAGATCTAGATTATAGGTGGTTCTTAGTTCAAACTTTTTTAAATGAATGCTAATTAACCATCTTCAATTTCACAAAATTTTGGATACTAACAAAAACATAACATTAGTGAGATTTAATAAAAATACCTCACTTTTCCAAAACGAAAGACAGTTGGCATCAAAAACAGATACCTACGAAATAGCAATTTTGAACCAAAGACGGATACCATCATACAAAGGTATGTACTCATAGTGTGCCTGTACTAAGCCCCATGCATTTAGGCCATTTAAGAACTTGTATTTCATTACATTGCGGGGTTATGTAAAGCGACCAAATTCGCTGTATGCCGATAGCCCGCAAAGTAATAAAAATCGTATACAAGTTCATGCCCGGTCTAAATGCGATATCTAAATCATCATCATTAATTCCCTTGCCATTCTCCCATTTACTTGGGGTCGGCGCAGCATGTCTTCTCCTTCCATACTTCTCTATTGCTCGTCATCTCATCATTCACACCCTTTCTTTTCATATCATCTCTCACACAGTCGATCCATCTTCTTCTAGGTTTATCTAAATATCAAATGGAATGTATTTGGTGGAGGTGGCTGAAAATCAGCGCTGTGCAAGTTAGTCTGCCTCATAGCAAAAGCTGAGCATACCCCTGTTGCCACAATTTGTGTGTTTTAAAATTATATGTACCTATTGGTTTTTTTTTCTTGTTATTCTTGTGTGTGGCAGTAAATATTTCTGTTTGTCTTTATTTTTAAGATTTCAATTTCATCTAGAATTTTGCAATTATAATGATTTATCAAACGTTTGCGAATCAATGTTAATGTTATATATTAGGTAAATGTAACAGTACGGCTGCCTGTGCCTCTTAACACTCCATTCGTTGAACTGGATAAGACATTTTTATACATACCTACTTATTAGGTACTATAATGCTAAGCAGAGAGTCATGACAAACGCTGTCAGCTTATAACTTCATAGTCTTTGCTGCCGACAGTGTAGGTATACCTATACCTAACCTAACCTAAACCTAAACTAAACAAAAGACACGTTTTTGTTCACGTGGTCTGGTTTGCAGCGACATAGTCTACGTGTTTCGAGTAGAGGTCAAACGTTTTATTTGTTACATTTTAACAAAATTTTAGGTAGGCATTGTCATTATAATTTTTATTATTTACTGATATGAAATACCTACATAAAAATAGTCAAATTAACGTCAGTCACAATAAAGTAGTGCCCAAGGTACAGTTACCATCGGAGCTATGGAGGTGATCACAAATATTTGAACATGTACTTTAACGCCTTGACAATAGAGGCGTTGTTCAGTTATTTATGACCACCTCCACAGCTCTGATATATCCGATCGCGACTGTCCATATATGTTTGTAAGAATAAAAATCTGCTTCCCTACGTAAGGACACTCAAGACTAAGGCGACCAACCTATAAAGATTTGCTTCACGTTTGTATATTATACATTGATGCCTTCGTCTCCTAATTACATAGAGTCCCGTCTTTGATTAGAAGGCTGAAAAACTGTTGTAGGGAAAATAAGTTTTGCAGCGCAACGCGGTGCTACTGGTTTCAGCTTCAAAACACGTGTGATTTTACTTGTGTTTTAATTGTAGGAATGTGATAGATATTACAGATCAAACTTACTCAATTCTACACGCTGATAGCGGCCACCATACCATACGCTCACTGGGCAGGGTGGTAGTAGAATTGAGTATGTCTTTCATACAAGCTTTTCAAGTAGATAAATATGTCACAATGAGAGGTAGGGCACAGCGAAGTACCGTCACGCTTGAGTCTAGAGTCTCCTTACAGAAGACCACAGCCATAATAGCACTGCTGCCTTTTAGGTATGTAGTGTTGTGTCCCTGATGGTGAGTAAGGTTTCCAGAGTGCCATCAACTTTTAGGGCAGGCAACGCGCATGTGAATCCTCTGGAGTTGTAGGCGTCCATAGGCTACGGTAACTGTTTACCATCAGGCGGGACGTATTTTTTTTTTTTTCAAAAGATGACTTAAGTGGTAGTATACTCGTACCTACATCTTTTTTTCGCCAAACTGAGGACATTTAGTTGGCAAATAGTGCGCTCTAAAATTACAATAGCAGTTTTGTGTTATACCTACTCATACATTATAGAAACTTATTTAAGTAGGTAGGTACAGTCAGCGTCATATAGTTCGTAGCATCCAAAGTACTCAAACTGTAACTACTCAAACTCAAAGTACTGTGTTAATTAATTAACTTACAATGCCTAGGTAGGTACTTGAAGTTCTCTAAGCTTATTTATAACTAATTGCAAGCAATCTATATTTATTATGCGAGGTTTATTCAACAATAAATTAATAAAAGTTTGTTTGCCACCGTCGTTGTATAAAAAAAAGTATCATTCTTTCTTCACTTTGAATTTGGAATCATGAGCGTAGAATAACTGACCACCCATAATGTTTGTCGTCTAGATTCGTACTGTCCGCACAGACAACTTGCGGCACGTTGAGTAACCCATTGCAATCAGTTCGATTCTATCCTTGATCTGACTAATTGCCTACAACCACGATATTGGTTTAATGCAAAAAATCTCTATTGTGGGCTAACAAAACGCGCTGTTTTCTGGCAAGCACGTCCTATATATATTGTGAGTTAACAATGAAATAATTAGGTGGTTCAGTAACGGAATATTTTTTCAACAAGATTAGCCTTATTTCTTTGTGTGCTTGTAATTTAATATTTTTTTTGTAATGAACACTCGAAGCGGTGAGTGGGAGGCTGAAAAAAAACTCATTGTTCGTAGACGAAGAAAAAGGTTCAATTGTGATATCGCTTACATGCCCTTTAGTTTTTGTGAATTAGTCAAAATCAGTGAGACGTGTAATTTACAGGTACTTACCTACCTACTTACTTACCTAGTTAAGTATACCGATGGGCTGATAATTACGAATTAGGTATAATTTTTCCTTGAAAATTAACTGGGCAAAAACATTTTTTTTTTTAGCTTAATGCTATTTTCAAATTCTATTATTAACCTACCTAATACTAAACGAGATATATCCGCCGTGTGCAAGAGTTATTTATTAATAGTTAGTCCGAAAAAAAAATATTCTCTACTAATATACTTAGGTAGGTATCTAATAATAACCTACTTACTATTAAAAATTCAAAAGATTAAATTACCACTTTTTAAAATCGTTATTCATGTCATAAATGATGGTTATGTTATTATAAGTTGAACTGACTGTCCTTGTGGAAAAAAATCTGTTCAATACATAAATAAATACTACAGTCAGCGTCATATAGTTGGTAGCATCCAAAGTACTCAAAAATTTACCTACCTTTTAGTACCTACTTACCTACTACTGAACTAGTTTTCAGGCAAAATAATAACGAAATGAAACTAACATACTTTTTGAAATACTTTGTGTAGGTATAAGAAGTTTTCGGTAGATAACAGCGTCTATATGCAGGTTTCCTCTCGATATTTTTCTCCAACGAAAAGTGATTTTGGAAAATCTAGTTGAGACCTTGGGACCTCCGGATTTAGTCATATTTATACAATCGTCCTGGCGAATTTTATTCGTAATATCTTTCAAAAAAATTGCATAAAAATAGTTTTTTCCTAACTAGTGCGTAAAAAGTGCACTTTTCGCACGCTTCACGTGCGTAAATTTCACTTTTTAAGGCACTTGCTATGAAAAATTAGGTTCGATACTCGTGTAAAAACTTCTTTAAGACTCGGGTGATTGTCACCCTCGTTTCACTCGGGCTCCAACGTTCACCCTCGTCGAAAAAAATTTTTTTTTCACTAGTATCGAAATGTACTATTCATAATCGAGTCTCATAAGTACCTATTGGCTAATTAAGAGACAGACTGTTTCTGGTATTTTGTGTAAAAAAATACTGTACTATTTTCGACAATTTGTTGCCATTCGGCTTAAGTATTTTAGAAATAAAGCCATAGATACATAGTAATAAAATAATGAAATACTTACTGCTAATATTATTAGAAGTATGTAAATCGTCGATATTAAGTTGATAAACGCTAAAGGCAGGTACCTAAGTCTCAGCAGCGTGCCGTTGCGATCGTTACGAGAACTCACATTAGTTATTGCACAAAAAACCTGTTTGTTTTAAGAATAGTTCTGAATGCATACAACTAGCAATCTGTTAACATCTCTACAATGTTGACAGTGTTATAAAAGGCAGGTTTGTAATGCAGGCACCTCCCACGACGCCGGCGGGGATTGTCTCACCTCATCGAGACTTGCGGATGGTGAAACAATACTACTCTTTGTTTTAAACTGCCAGGTACACGCCCCGCACAAAACGGTCCAGCAAAAACTCCCTAATATTCTATTTCAATTACTTTTGCTCACCTGCTCGACATAATACATCCACTTTCCAAGCTTAGCTGGATACTTTCTTAAAACAGTCTTCCTATTGTTTAAAACACACCTTGTAATAAATCACATGCAATTTATCGTCTTTAAAAACAAAAGAAAACAACTCAGGAAAATAAAGGAACCAAGGAAAAAACAAAAATAACAAAACATAATTCAATAATATAAATATTGCATTTATTTCAACGAATTCTGCAAATATAATAACTGTAGAATAATTATAATAATACTATCAGTTTACAAGACTCTCAATCTTTCTCTTGACGGTCTAGCCGTCATAAACAATACCAAAGAATGCTTTCACTGGCTGGCACTGGGCTTTGTATCAATAACCATAGGCTGTATAACAGTAAATGCAGATCGCGCATAGTTACATTATAATTAAATTATACAAATTAAAATAAAATTATTGGAAGTCGGATTGGAGACATGTTTATCAAATACCTCTGTAGGTACACAAACAAGAGCATGCGTGAACCACGCATTATCTACACAATAAAACAAAAAAGTCGTAGATAATAAAACTAAGAAACAAAAATAAATACAAACATAACTAAAAATTAACTCAAAATAGGTAATAACAAAAATGCGATATGCAAATAAAAATAAAGCAAAAATAACACGTGTGACATAGTATATAGGGGCATTGTGTTTGTGCCGAGAAGTGAATTTGCATTTGAAAAGGTCGGTGGAGACGTATCAAGACGCTACGCGGCCAGGCGCGCCTCGCACTCGCGGTAAATAGAACCGTACCGGCAACACCCGCGGCGCGTGCGCCGCGCGCTGCCGCGCTACGCGCCGCCATTTCAATTTCAACTAAATATTTGCATATCGCCTAACTCCCCAATTTCGACCCACTCTTATGTAAATGTGTCAGAATAGCAAAAACTGCAGCCGGCAAGACCCCACAAGCGACCAAGGATCTCATTATTATGTAAAATTCGACAAACTTCTGTAGTGTTATGTCTGTATATATTTTTGTACTTAGAGGCTCGCGCCCTTAGACGTCAGCCTCGATTGATATTCGAAGTAACTAAATAATAAGATACGGTTATATCACAAGTTCTTAAGATGCCTCTACAAAACAAACACAATATATTTATTTATATCGCTAGGTATACCTATCGCAATACACATCTCGACCAGCGTCAGAAACAATTGTACAGCGCACTATTATTACATCTAATAGTATACTTTTACACGATCAACTTATTTACAGTGGAGGTCCTAAGAAAATAATTTACAGACACTTGAATCCTACAAGGCACCTTATTTAAATAGTAATATAGACTTCAGGCTTCGCTATGACTTTACAAAATAACTAAAACGTTTAAAATTCTCTAAAATATATAAATTTGGTTTTCATTAAATCCTACAACAATCGACAAGTCTCTAATACCTAATAGGAGTTTTAAATATGAACAACTAGGAAGAATAATATTATGCAACAGATTACTAGTCTACACGCCACGGAGTGTTGGTTTTTCAATGAGCAAATCAGAAGTCGAGCATCGGGAGCGAAATAAAAATAAGAGACAACAGACAGTGACGTACAATTTCCGAGAAAGTCTTTTGATTGGCGTCATTTAAATAATGGATTATTCATGTGGAGCGAAATGCATGTGCGCCAGATCGGTCCCATTAGATATACGAACGTCCTTCACGCGTCCTACCATTGTTGGGAATGGTTTGCATTTGAATAGCGGCGGCGCAGAGGCCGCCCACCGGTCGCAGCGGCGGCCCGCCTTCGCGCCGACAATGCTTTCCGTATCACTACCAGCCGCACCGCGGCGAGGAGTCAGGTGACATGGACCAAGTTATCAACGCAACCCAACCAAGTTCACTCCGATAAACGACCCGAAATGTATAACTGGAAATCCAACACTACGTGGGAAGCATAAAATTATTAGACATTAAATCTAAATTTTTATTTACAACAGGACTCACTAGTAGGATAATAGAGCAACGACCGTCACGGCACGAAATGAGCTTCACTCAGTTCGCGGTCAAGAAGCGTGTCAACACGTGCCGTGTCCGCGAATGAGAGAAGCTCGTCGCTGCGAGGTTCTACGTAAAAGGGTCGGATCGCTTAGCGCTCATAAGCGATATGCGAAGCGGACCGCGGTCAAGTGCACTCACCGTGGCCGGCGAGCTGAGGCCGAAGGAACGCGTTGTGCAGTTCTCCACCGAGGCCGCCTTCCAGCCGGGCCGCCATCTGCATGAGCGCCATGGTGCTGTCCTCCGCGCTGACTCCGACCACGCCGACGCCGACGCCGGTCTCGAGCCGCGCGCGCACCGCGGCGATGTGCCCGCGCGTGAACACGTGGTCTTGCACCGAGTACTTGTGACTATACTTAAAATCACACACACGACATTCCTCGGGCGGTGGCGCGTCTGATACTTCTGATAAGCCCGCCGCAAGCCGCGCCTTCTTCTCTTTCGCACGCGCATTTTGAAACCACACTTGAACTACGCGTTTCGGCAGCCCGATCTCCCGCCCGAGCGCCTCGCACTCAGCCATTGTTGGGGTTTTATAATCGTTGAATAATGATTTCATTATTTTCACTTGTAGAGAGGACATTTGGGTGCGGAAGCGTTTGCCGGGCGGTCTCGGGGTCTGTTGACCCGGTAGTGGCGAGGTAGGCTCGTCCTCTTCATAGAACTCCATAGTCTCAGATGCTGTATCTGAGCGTTCGTCAGCGTCCGATCCAGGCCTTGAGAGGTCGACTGGTTTGCTAAGATCTAAAGGTATCTCCGGTTTTCCATGTTCATTGCTTCTTTCGGAGCCCTCATTGCCGCCATTTTGTTGAGCAGCGGCGTGTGCTTGCAGTTCACTGACGTAGCGTTTCATTGATTCTTCACTGTACTGCTTGATAAATTTCTCCATGTCTGAGTGAAAGGGCGGAAAAATAGGGGGCAACATGGGAGCCCCCGCTTGCGAAAAATTTTGCTGCCGGTCACTTTGTTGGGAACCAAAACTGGGAGTTGATTCAGTGCTCAGTTCTTCGTCTGGCAGCGCATCGACGTTGATTTCACCTCGCGCGCACTGATCGGCGTGTTTAGTGCTCAGATGGCTCTCCAAAGCGCTCTTTACTTTAAACAGTGCTGGGCAAAAGGGGCATCGCTTATTAATCACTTGTGCATGCGCACGAAACTGCCCCTTTCTTTCCCGCGCACGTGTATTTTGGAACCATACCTGTACCACTCTTTTTTTCAATCCGACTTCACGAGCTATATTTTCTAGCATCTTTCTAGAAGGATTCGACTCAATTTGGTACTTCTGATATAGATAATCCAGTTGTTCAGGTAGTATCGTAGTTCTTAAACGTTTGTCTTTAGGCTGTTCTCCGGTGTCCACTTCTTCGTATTCATCGAATTTCCTCTTTACAGCCTGTTGGTTCATCGCTGCAACTAACGGGTGTCTCGCCTCGTCATTGCCGAGTTGAGCGTTCAGTTGTTGTAACTGTGCATGTTGCTGCAGGATGCCAAATGGGGAATCCGGTGGATACGTGGGAAACAAGTTTGGGTTCATGATATGGACAAGTTGATGCTCCCGCCATAAATCAAACCGTGGGAAGACTAGGTTGCATTTATCACATTGAAAGTTTCCGTCTTTCTCGTCACTTCTAGGTGTAAGTGCCATGGGTGTAACTGGCGTATGTGGCGTTGTTGGCGCAGGAGACACTGGGTAGTTGGCAGCCGCAGGGGTTGGAGTGCGGGGCGGCGCAGGAGACACGGGCACATGGGGCACGTGATGCTCAACCGTGCTCGAGTTTGAATCCTCACTGCTCAAGGTAGCTGCTACTTGTGCCGCAGCCGCTTGTGCCTGAGCCGATCTTTTGGCATCTTCTTCTTTGAAGCAGTGTGTTTTCTGATGTCTTATTAGTTCATAATAACGCTGGAACACTAATTGGCACTTTTTGCATTGATAGTTAAGCCCGGGAGTCCTTTGAAATCGATTCGCATCATCGGTGGCACCTGCAGGTGGTTCCGCAGCCGGCTGGTTTTCGTAAACCTTTCTCGCTTTTTGTCTAGCGTTTTGAAACCAAACCACTATTACTCTAGGACTTAATCCAAGTAGCTTGGAAAGATATTCTAAATCGTCGTCTTTTGGATATGCGTTATTCTCAAAAAACTCTTGTAGAACTTTGATTTGATAATCGGTAAATCTAGTTCTGTTGGCGCGTTTGCCAGAAGACCCCGAGCTGTTGGATCCGTTCGAGTTGCCCCCGGAAAGTCCGAAATCGGCCGGTCCCCTGCCGGGACTGAGGCTGCGATTTGGGGTCAAAGGTAGGACGTTCGGGGGCGCGGAGTTTGGGGACGTGAAATTTGGATTCAACTTTGGTGGTAGCATCGATGGGTGAGGCGGCTGCGGTATACTCGTAGCCGGGATGGAGTCAAGTTGTGACTGTATCAAAGAATTCAGAGACAGATGGGTGGGCGTCTGCGGTCTTGGTATGTTTTGGTGGTGGTCAGAATGGTTTAAGATGGGAGCAGGGCTTTGTGATGGCGCCTGAGGAAAGACGAAGCTTTTGTCTTCCTGATGTCTATCGTCGTAAGAAGTGTACTTCTCTTCTATTGAAGGCTCGTCGTTAGGTTCCGATTTGACATCCTGATGGTTGATTGATGGTTCCTCTATTTTGACTTTTTTCTCTGGGGGAGGTTTCCCTTCATCCGAGCTCGCAGAGGAATCTAATGGGGTGACCTTAGCCTCTCCAGTCTTCTCATACTCCTCGAGATTGAGTGTCGTCGATGGGGGGTTGTTGAAGTTGTACGGCGAATCCTTATTCCGCTGTCGCTCTTTGAATAGCGTGTTTCGGAACCAATGCTTGATTACCTTGGTAGCGAGTCCAGATTGCTTGGCCATCTTAGCAATGGCCTCATCGCTGGGCGAGTTGTTGATATCGAAGTGCGCTCGCAAGATCTTGAGTTGATCATCGGTAATGCGAGTACGAGCGCGTTTTTGCCCAGCTGCAGCATTTGCCTGCTAACAAAAAAAAACATATTTATATATATATCGAATGAAACAATATTCAAGATATAAAAATAAATTTACAATATCGACTGAGCGTTACTGGAATGTTAAAAGCATTTGTTTACGGGCCCTATCGATCGCTGTTCGCAGGTAAGTTTGAATAACAAGACCCGTTGTTAATAATAAGATTCTACCCTAGCCAGTTAACAAAAGATCGTCTGTCGCCTTTATGCAAACAGATAGCGATTAACGTTCGAATCGTTATCTTACAATAGCCGTCGATATCCTTGCCGTGCGGAGTTCAAACAGTAAAGCTCACTGGAATAATCAGACTGGGGCCTCGTGATCGTTAAACAAATAAGGTACCTATTTTATGTTACCTATATAAACAGAGCTTAGATAACATTGAGTGCTCTGTAAAAACGATTTTTCGTGGTAGTTAGACTGGTGACATGGCTAATGCAAATTGTACTAAATTAAAGTAAACATCCTAAAAGCAGACTTTATTGACATTTTATTTGCTTTCTGGTACTTGTATTATCTCTACTGTAAGATATATGTATTATATTGTATTATATTATATTAAGTACGTACATATATACGTATAGAATACAAGATAAACAAGCATGTATACCGCTGTCTGTGGTGGTCTATGGGGAAGGCATATATACAGCAGTGGACGTGAATGAATACGTGGCAATTTTTTCCTACAAAATAAAATCAAGTGATTTACACAATTTTCATTAAAGTGTGCTACTTAAATATACCTTTTTGAGTGAGCAACTATATTTTTCGTGCTACTTTATTTTATATAAACAACTTTATTATTGAAAATCTATAATTGAAAACAGCTGCTAAAGTTTATATATTGTTTATCATCCACGAACGTTCATTGCTGGACACAAGTATCCCCCACAGACCGCCACAGAGAGTGATTTCAGCATGGGGGCTTGCATGCCATAATCACCACGCTTGGCAGGCGGGTTGACATTCGTAATACGTTCCACTGTTCTAAAGGTCATCCCTTTACTTAAACCCACTATATTATGTAGTACTTAGTATTATATATATTATATCATGTAATATATATTACGAGAATAAAGTAAAAATGTAAACACTGACCTGTTGTTGTTGCTGCAACATTTGTTGTTGTTTCATCTGAGCATCATGAGCGAAAGGCATCGAGTCGAAGGGCGGCGGGGGCAGCATCAGCGGCACCAGGGGAGGCTGCAGATTCATGGCAGCCAGCGCGCCCACGTTCAACCCCAGCGGGAGGCCCAGCGATAGCATCTGAGCCACCATCGGGTGCAGCTGTCCCAGCTGTTGCTGCAGCTGCAGCATGTTCAGTGCGGCTTGCATCTCCTGCACTTGAGCCGCCAGCAGAGCTCCGGCCTGAGCCTCGTTTGTTCCGTTCCCATTCTCATTGGCGAAGTTCCCGGCACTCTCGCCGCGAGGTGACGGCGACCTCTCATCCTGAGGTGCAGGTGAGGCAGCACGCGGTGAGTTAGGCGCGCCAGATTTCCTCTCGTACTCCGACTTGAAATGTTCGGCGAACTGCTCCAGGAACTCGAGAGGAACTTTATCTTTATGCACTTCTTCACAATGAGTTTTTAACACGAATACACTAGAGAACTCCTTATTACAATGTTGACACGTTGATTTTGTTTCTCCATCCGGAGGCTTTTCCTCGGGTGGCGGTGGAGGCGGACTCGGCGCACGCGCCATCTCACGTTCTTCTTGCATTTTTCGCCGCTGATTTTCATTGTATTGCATGACGAGGTCGAAGCCAAATGTCTCCAATAGTTGTTTGTACATTTGTGAGTTTCTTTTGGGCGGGTTGCCTTTGGCGACCATCTCGTCCAGAGCAGCTGCGTCTGCGTCAGCTAGCGGCGAATGCGCCCGCGCATCGCCAAACGGGCATGAAGTTGCGCGATGTGCGTCGAGTAACTCCCCGGTAGGAAATGACGCGTGGCAGCGCTCGCACGAAGCGCTACCTGTGCGAGGGGAGCGCGGGCTACCTGGCCGCGCGGGGGGCGACGAGCGCGGGCCCCCACTGCTAGTTGACGAAGGGGATGTATTTTTCGGCGACAACACGTCTTGTAAGATTTTGGCGAGGTCGTTTCTGTCCGGCTGCTCTACCAAAGGGCGCGATAAGTCCACGTGTCCGGCGGCCGCGAGTTCTTGCAACTTGCCAGCTCGAGTTTGATGTAGCACGGATCTCATATGAATGTCGAGGGTGCTGCCTTGAGTATATGCGACTTTGCAAATGTTGCATTTGTAGCGTTTGCGTTCGTCCTCCTCGCTTGATGTGCTTTTAGGTGTTAGGGTTAAATTGGAAGGCGCTGAACCAGCTCCCGGCGACACGGGAGGGTTGTTGTTATTCTGTTGTTCTTGCATGGCTCGTTTCAATTTGTGCAAATGACTCACGCTGTTATAATGAACAAGTAAAATGTTCTTTTGTGTGAATGACTCTTTGCATACATCACATTTGAAAGGTCTATTAGGGTCAAGATACTTCTCCATTGGATATGTGAGTTTCTCACCCTTTCGATGTAGGAGTGTTTTATTATGCGCTGTCAAATAAGACTGACGAGTGAAAGCCACTTTGCATCTATGACATTTATATTTTCTGTTTGGATCATTATAAGAATCTTCTGCCATTGCTTGCGAATTTAGGTAGTCTTCTAGGAACTGTTGATCTTTGTAAATGATAGAATCGTCTGAGTTTTCGGCATCATTGTGACCCGATTCATCTGCTACTGTTGCACTAGAATCTCTGTCTTCCAGTTCTCCCAGCTCATCTTCAGGCGTTCTAAGAGCTTCTTTGCGTAGCAACTCGGCTGTGGCGGCATCCAAAGCTGTTCCTTGACCTGCCTGCAGCAAAGGATTGGAGGCTAGACTACGTTTGAAAGCAGCGAGCTCTTCCTCCGATAATTCCGGATGTGAGGTTTCTACGTGTTTTTGTAGAGCAAGAACGGATCTGAAGCTTCGCCCGCAAAGTACACATTTGGTCGCATCACGAATGACGTGGTATTGTGAGTGGAGTTGAAGTTTTTCGACAGTCTTGAAAGCCAAGCTGCACTGATTGCAACGGTATTTGTATACATGTTTTTCAGATACAGACATGTTAGCGATAGAGTTGCGTGCATGCGCTTCTCTGAAATGGTTCTGAAGTGCGTGAGCGGTGTCAAAATACCGATTGCAACCCTTCTTCCAACAAACGTAACCGGGCCCTTGAGGTGTTTGTTTCAGTTCGAAATGACCAGATTCGTTTTGATGTTGACATAATTCGTCCACGTTACGAAAAGTGCGATTGCATGTTGAGCATCTTTCTGTTTCACCGTCCGCACTTCCCTCGGAGCGTGGGGATGAGATCTCACGTTCTTCATCGCCCTGGCGTCCCTCGCCTTGAGCTTGAGCGCCGCCGTTCAACCAATGGCTTTGATCGACAAGTAGAAGTAATCTCTGCAGGCCCTCCGAGTTGACGGAATGAATTTGCATCACGTGTCGTTCAAGAGCTGGCCTTTCCTTAAATGCGTCTTGGCATAGTGGACAAATGAAGTGTCTGACGTTGTCTCCATGCGATGCAGCCACATGAGCATGTAGTCGGCTCTCGCTTCCGCAGCTGAAATTGCAGTAAGGACAGGCGTGGGGGCCTGGAGTTTCACGTTCCTCATCCCTTTCGCCGGACACTGGTTGCGAGGGTTGTTGCTGTTGCTGTTGAATTTGCTGCTGCAGCTGTTGCTGCGCCTGCTGTTGATGTTGCTCCAAAAATCGCATCATTTTCTGTTCTTGCGTCAATTCAGGTTTTTGATCGATCGGTTCTTTGTTATCTGCGAACAAAAAATACATATCTGAGTTGTGTTCTATAATTAAACATTGACCCCCTATTCATATATGTTTCGTCTGTGTCTATCACAACTTTACTGTCAAAATGACAGATAAGGAGGCACAAATATTAGTTAATTTACATATCAGAGTCGTTTATGAATAACGGAGTAGATAAGTAGGCTAAAACATTAGTTAAAGTTAAAAATAGATCATCGAACCTCCCGCTACGGAATCCGCATTACGAATGGATACAGATCTGTAAGCCGCACGTCCACAATGTCTCGTATATACACGAGATTTATCTACAAAAAAGATTATTTCTATAAATGAAACTCACTATTGTTCGGCGTGAACGTTTGTTACTTTTCTGAATCGAAGTTAAAAATAAGAATCTCCTCTTTTATATTATTAGTAGGTTCGTTTTGTTTGCGATGTCCCGGCAAGACAAAGGTATCGCTCTATGCATCCCGTACGCACACACGCACAGATGCATTAATGCTAAGGTAACAAGTATATTGTAATTTCGCACACAAAGAAGATACAGGACGGGCAAACAATCATTGTTCATTATTACAAAAGGTTTGGAACATTTCGTTTCGCATTGGATCAAATGCATTGACGTATATGATGGTGGGTGCGAGAGAGACGGGTGGTGTGCAGATATGTGAGATTGCAATTATTATTTGACCAAGGATAAGTCCGCGGCGTGTGAAAGAAGCTGGCCGCATTGTTTACGCTCAAATAAGGAAGGTGAAAGAAACGGCCGGCAGGGGCGCAGATTCGTTAAGTAACATTATAATCACGCTACTAATGTTATAAGCAACTGACAGCTTGTCTGGCTATTGTGCTCATTTAAGATTGAAAAAAAAAATGACACAAATAAATCCGGGGATAACCGTTAAAGAAAAAAAAAACAACTCGCATTCGAAAATTAGGTCGCATTAATTTAGATATTTTCATAAAATTTTAAAAATATGTTACAGTCATTGCTAAAAATATGAAATACTACTGGCTAGGACCTACTTATTTATCTATTAATTTAATATTTTTTGCTTACAAAAAAAAATTTTAGAGTACAAAAGGCGTACTTAATGCTATAAAGCATTATCTACCAATCAACTTTAGGCAAAGCAGAAAAATTGTGTAGGTACACCTAATTAAAACTCGAAAATTATCTCACAGTCGAGCAGATCCGAAACCAGTCGTGTCCCCTGTTCGGAACCCGTTCCATAGTTTTAATCAGTTAAAACCGTTACATCTAATGAAGGGGAGAGGGATAAGTAAGTAAATCCGAGTAATAATAGCGCAACTGACCCTAAATCCAGGGCGAAGTGACCAGTGAATGTAATTATTTATGATGGAGAATCGCCGACCCACCGTCTGGCGGGAGCAAAGAACAATGCCCAGGTAAAGGGACCTTGTCTGCATAAATGCCATCTCCAACGCTTTTTGTCAATGGACAAAGGGTCTTTTCTACGGAAACACCACATCGTTATAGCGTCGTAAAGTAGGTATTGTGCAGTGCGATGTAAGTTTTGTTTTGCAAGATTTAGGTCAGGATTTTTACAATGTGGCGTCAGTAACACAATGGAGCCTGAACGATTTTTTGCTGCCGTGCTGAGGTGTTGCGTTTGTGCACCGATTTTAGGAAAATAGCAAACATTGCGTAAAAATTTAGGAAAATATATCTGAATTAATTTAGGAATCTTTTATGAGATTGCACGTTAGCTAAGCAAAAAAGTTATTACGCACACATGCGATCCAACTGGTCTTTGACTCAATACGAAGGGGTAATTTCATACCGGTTATAATCTGGTTTTAATTGTAATTGACGATGAGAAACATTAATGAATAAAGAAACCAAGGGACAAAAAGCGCATCATATCCAATTATGAAGCGAGGAGTATGACGATACAAGTTCTTAGAGTTATTTAGCAATTAGGTTTAATATTAACGGAATTCCATTGCGTACTCAAAACGTTCTTACAAGCGATCGTTTAAAACGGTTCCTCGATAAGGTGAAAATAAGTAATAAGCATAAACATGAGACACAATGGTGTAAGCCGGATTTCTTTCGCCTCCACGTTTCTCTCGGAGTTTATCGTATTTCACCGCGGCCATAAACATGCGATGGGCGATGCGGCCGGCGACATTGTACGATGATGTAGCTCCTCATCACAAGGGGCAATCATCCTTAATGCGCGATGGCCACATACGTAATGCGAGTCATTGTCCCGCGTGTGGTACTTATGGAAAATTCGCGTTCTCAATTCAAATCTTCTTTCCGTCTCCCTCGCGCGCGGGGCGGAGCCGCCTCCGGCCAATGACAGCCTCCGCCTGGTGGCGACACCGTGTAAGGCGTACGTTATTAAAGAAACCTGTTCTAATGTTGCGCGCTTTAAATTAAATTTAGTCCGTGTGTAATTATCTCATTATTGTGATTACGAATTCTCCGCTAAATGCTGCTCGGAAAGGAGGTTGTCGGTCCGAGTGACGGTCACGCAGCGAAGCAAACATTGAGCAATGTCTAATGTAAACTTGTTAATTATTTACCGAAGTCACAAAACACATGTCTATTAAAGATCCACCGAAGCAAACGTAAAAACGCAAAACAAAATTGATTAAGGAACGAATCGGTTTAAATTGGAAGGCGATAGTGACGTTTCGAAATCACATTCATAAGTCGATTCAGTATTACTTTATCGATACGAACGCCGGTAATGGTTCTGGTTGAATTAATTTTAATGGGATTTTTACGCTTTATAGAATAAAATGTTTTGAAATGTGCTTAGGTAGAGTAATAAATAATCATAAATTTATTTTGCCATAGTTGTTTTGAAAGAAACTTGTTGCCTGTAGCGACATCTGTCGTGAAGCGGAAAAACGACAATGAAAAAATAAAGGGGCGCACGCGCGGAGACATGTAATCGGCTCACTGCCATCACCGCTAACCTGTCGAATTATGTAGCGCAACAGATGCTAAACAGATATTTTTGAATGGTTTAAATTAAATAAGAACTTTTTTCTTTAATAGTTAAAAAAGTTAACTAGGTAAAAAAAAACTAATCCTACGTAATTAAGTACACAAAATATATTTTCCTAATTAAACAACGAATTTTAATCAAATTGTGTACCTATATTAATTTAGGCCCTTACTTTTCAGAAGTAAAATATTTACGATAGCTACAAAGGTAGAAATTAGGTTGGTATTTACTTTAACTAAAGATGTGGACTAAGACAAATGGCTTTATAGGAAGTCGAACGCGAAAAATGTAACAATAGGCTATCAACGCCTCGATAATTATCACACGAACTACTTGTTTCCTCCTTGCTACTTGGCTGAACATGAAAAGAAGAATTAAAAAAAGATTATTGTTTTGTTCAATTAGCTAACTAGGTACTTTGAAATTCAGTAGCTAGGCAAACAAGGTGAACAGTTAAGAAATAAATTAATGAAATAATAAATCTAAATCAATATTATAGGTACTTATTAGTAATTGAACAGATTCTATTAATATTTACCATTTTCTTGTTGGTCGTATGGACTGGAGAGCTCCGCTGGCTGAGGGATGACTTGGAAGAGCTCAGCGACATCGGGCGTCGGGTCTTTGCCCTCCGAGCGCCGCTGCAGCTGGTGTATTTGTTCCATCTGCAGATGTTTGACGGAGCGCACGTGCTGGAGCAGCGGCAGGCGGTGCGGCGCGTTGAAACCGCACAGCGCACAGCGGTACACGCGCGGGCGCTCGCGGGGAATCCGCGACACACACTCGCGAAGATGTCTCAACAGCAGCGCGGCGGCTTCGTGCCTGGCTCCAGCCGCGTGCAGCTGCAGCTTATGCGCAGAGTTCGTATAATAATCACACGCACAACACCTAATCTGAACACCACCGACTCCTGCGCTCCCTGTTCCAACACCACCGCAAAACTTCAACTTCCATTCGTTTCTGGGACCGCCTTCCTTTACGTGATTCACATGTTGCAACCTTTGTAAATGCTTGTCAGTTTTGCAATGTAGCTGGAAATTAGCTTTCAGGTTTGTCTTGTATGTGCAGAGCTTGCAGACATAATGACCGGCCACTAGTGCTAGGATCTCCTGTTCCCTGATCTTGGTGCGGTCCTGCGCAAGATGATGGCCTAAAGCTTCGAGAGAGTCTGTTGAGAAGCAGTTGCAGATGCAACAGTGGAAAGTTCTCTCTGGCTCTGGATCGGCGGGCTCCGGTGGAGGTTCCATCGCATCAGGGTTAAGGCCGACATCTAAATGAGCACCTAGTTCAGGTGGAGAAGGTCCAGGCCCACCAGTCATAAGCTGAATCATCAGAGCTTGGTTGTACGCCATATCAGCTAGTGCAGCCTCAGGATTTGGAGGGGGGGCATCACCAGCTCCATGGAAGTGGAGTAAACTCTCCAGCTGTTGCTGGCTTTGTTGTCTATGATGTAAGGCTGACAATGTTTGCATATGTTTCACGTTTTGCTGTAGAACAAGCATGTTGTGCGTATGCTTTTCAGACGTCATATGTATTCTGAGATTTCGGGCAACATTCGTCTCATAATTGCAAACATCGCACCGGAATGTAGGCTTCGGTTTCTGACCCAGAGGAGAATGATGCGGTAGAGGCGGCTTATGGGGGCCTGGTGGGGTGTGCTGAGGCGCAGGAGGTAAAGAGCTTTCGCCAGGATTTCCTCCATTCTGTAATTCTTGCATGTTATTTAAATGCTTATCTGACTGCATGTGTATACTCAAATTGCCTTTCGTGGTTGTAGAGTAGTTACACACTTCGCATCTGTAGGGTTTGTATCCACAGGTGTATGTCTCGCCACGTGCTAGCCGAGGATGAGGCTGACCGGCTATACAGTAAATACAACTCGTTTCAGCTTCTGGGTGCTTTTCCTTCATATGGATTTCAAGCGTTTCTTGATATTTGTAATGCCAGTTGCATTTAGGACACTTTAGTGTTTTACAGGAGTTTCTACTATGCATGCCGGCAAGGGGTCCTCCTAGTCTGCCAGAATTCAAGATTAATTCACATTTTGGGCAGTCTGCTCCAGATGGTCGTCCTCCAAGGTGGTCTGGACACACGCCTATCGTCGTGCCAGACAGAAATGCTGGAGGTGTTGCTTGGAATGGTGGGGAAGAATTTGGACTCGCGCGTGGCTGGACTGACGCGTTTATTGTATGAGGGTGTGCAACAGAGATCAAAGAATGTTGTGGGATCATAGCTTCTGCTATTGAGCGAGGTGGCCGCCATGCCGGTGGGCTCGGCCTTCTTTCATCACACGTTCCGTTGGGTAACATTGAGTCACTGTCTCTATCAATAGGTGTCACCATTTCAGGTCGTTTGTCCATCGAAGGACTCGATAATTCTGATATATTCGCGGGGCTTCCCGAAGCCGACGCTCGTGGTGGCGCCGTTGCGCCTACTGGCTCTAAAAATGAGACTAAAGCTTCTTTATCTTTTCCGACACACTGTATGATGGCGGAAGCATTTTCTCTTGATAAGGCGTCTCTTTCTGAGTCAAGTAATGATAAACTATGGTCCGACTGTGCATGCGCTACAAAAGATTTGGCGTATCCAAAACTCAATTTACATATAAAACACATAAGAATTGGTTTCACGGGCACGCTGACAGGACATTCCACAGACGGGGATTGGGGTCTCGGGGCGTCTTTTCCACCTCGAAAACTGAACACACGATAGCTATGCATGACAGGCGCGTCGGGCCTCGCTCGGGCTCGTTCCGCTGCGAGCCGGCCATAAAGTGCACCGTACAAGGAGGGGTTCCTCGAGACGTAGAACGCGCTCGCTATCTGAGGGAACTCGAGCTGCCTCTCCACGACGTTGCTGTCGCGGCTGTCGACGATGCACCCCGGTTCTATTTTGGGGAGATCGGAAAGGCTCGTCTCGCCCTCCGACAGCTCGGGGTCTTCAATGATATAAGCGGAGCCATCGGGGTTGTAGACGATTTTGCCGTCAAAGCGCTCGACATCGGAAGAGAGCGGTGGGGAGTCTCTCCGTGAGGTGAGGTCAACTGCGTCGGGGGCAGCAGGGGGTGAGGTGGGCGCGGGCGCGGATGACGGCGCCGGCGCGGGCGCCGCCGGGGCCGCGGGTGCGTTGCGCGGCTCCTCCTCCGGGCTCATGTCGCCGCCGTCGTCGTCGTCGGGCTCTAGCGCGGCGGAACTCTGTGGGTCGTCGCGCTTGCGGCGCCGCTTGCGCTCCGGAGGCGGGCCGCTAGCGGGGCCGCCGGGCTGCAGCGGCGTGGGCATGGCGCCGGGCGTCAAGGGCCGGCATCACATGCTCTCCTGTAACAAGGAATACAAACACATTAATAACGAAAATGGTAATTAAATATAATCCCCAAATCTAACTTGATCAAATGGGACGTTATGAAATGTTAGTTATCTATTGTGGGAAATAGGCGACGAAGAGACACTAGACAATTTGAAGTCCAATTTATGCAATCATAGAATGGGAATAAAGTGATTCATATTTTGTTTAATTGATAACCGCGTTACCGATTAATGAATCATAGTCATTTTATATATTCGTGCACATTGAATCCGTCCGATATTTCTCACGGGCTAGTTTCACCTAGTTAGCCGAAGGTGACCGTTCAATGGATTTTTGTATAGAACGGACCCAACCGGAAAAAGGAGGGGTCGCTCGCTTATGTCACTTGTTTTTGTTTCCAAAGATACACTGCGCACTGAATTAGTTTTTATGTCAACCATAAAATTGTAGCTACATTTGTGTGTAGGTATTCGATCAAATACTTGGATTGTCACTCGCTTAAGTAAATATACGTTAAAGATAAGACTTTCCCATAGAATGTTCGTACGTACTGAGCCCAAATTAAAATACATGGTAATCGTTGCTTATCTAACCGACATTTGCGCAAACAACCACGATCAATTTATCGGCCTGACAGCTTGTCAGTGCTGTCAATACCGACACTTCTACAATTAACAAACCAACAAACACAAGAACCTGAGAAAATACTTTTTATAAACACTTTTAAAAACCCCAATGAACAACCTTCCTTATTACCACTGCATAAGGTCTAACGCCGATGAATCATTCGTGTCTGCCGATTACACCGACTGATCAGCAAAGTAAAAATTCGTTAAAAATACAAGATTAACACTTCATCTTCGTTATCAAGATGTTATCAGAGATATGTGTCCTACAAATACCCGAGGAACTAGGGCTAGAGTGGAATGTATTTATTTAGTTGACAGCTAAGATATATAACATAATCGATATCAGAAAACACTTAAATAATTGAGATGTATAAAAACCAAAGACACAGGACATTAGTCACACTCATTGTACCTCTATACTTAGCACTAATTTAGATACCAAATTAATTTAAGTAAGTAGGTACTAACGGGTATACAATTTCCAAAAGCTTGGATAAATTACGTAGATAGTATAGTACCTAATAAAATGAGAATACATACAGTGAGCCCTGATTATTTAAGATAAAAAAAAGTATTGAAAGATGAATTGACAGACTTATAATATTAGGTAAAACCCTCTAAAACGTTATAGATGATAATGAAGTATTAGGTGTAGAGATAAAATAGCATCCAGATTTGACGTGAAAATAAGCTGAATTGCTCGACCTTATAAAGTTGTTATAAAATGTTTTAAAATAAATAATTAATGGGTAGTTATATAAAGTTTATTTAAAGAAAACATCAAAATATTCACATAAAGACACGAACAAAATAAATTAATCTTTTTAACATTTGTTTTCCTTAGAAATTTGCATGCTTTAATGAATATAGGTAATTCAAATTCCATCGAATGGCCTGACTAATTCGCAGATTACGCCATGCACTAATCATATTACTAATGAATAAATAACAGCCAGGATGTGACTGATAACGTTATATTATATGTTTATTATAATGTTAATATCAAATCGAGTATTCCTTACACCGGATATGCTTGATAAGGAGGCAGTGAGACTTGAATTAGTTTGGAAAATCGTCGATTTTTTTTTTTTATGACATAGGCGGCAAACGAGCAGACAGATTGCCTGGTGTTAAGCAATTACCGTCGCCCATGGGCACCCGCAACACCAGGGGAGTCACAAGCGCGTTGCCGGCCTTTAAGGGCGGTTGGAGCTCTGGGAACCTTACTCACCATCAGGAACACAACACGACATACCTGAAAGGTGGCAGTGCTATTATGGCTGTGGTCTTCTGTAAGGAGGAGGTACTTCCCCAGTTGGGCTGCCCCAGATTCAAGCGTGATGGTCAACGCTGTGCCCTACCTCTCATTGTTGGACGTAGTTTAAGGACATACCCGGGTCCAAAAACACATTCAAACAAGATTCTCAAATATAAAATTAATTTATGAGACAACTATTTCTTACAAGATTTGTAAAAATCTTATATGATAATCTTTTAATACAAGTATTGTGTGTAAATGTACGATTAATTACGTGGTTTGTAGCGGAAGATAATGTATCCAACATGATTTTAATTTTTGGTCTGATGTCATACAATTGTATGTTTGGAAGTTTTTTTACGAAAATGAATTCGTTATATGTATAGTCAGCAGTAATTATAACACCCAGATATATTTCAGCTAGTAGGTACATACTCGTACCTAAACCGAAATATGGATTCTCTCTCCGTGGTACTACACACTAATTGACTGACTGTAGATGTTTTCTACCAGTTCTAAAGTTTAGGTACCACTTATAAAGTTAAGTAGTAGAAATGTAAAAGAATAATGCAACATAATTAAAATAACACTAGGTCACTAATTTCAATTTCATTTATTTCAAGTACCATAGACTCGTATACTAATACAGAGCTGCTGTGATAATTTTGTTTATACCTACCCCGAATCAATTTCAGTTCATGTAGTTAAACTAGTTAATCGAAAATCTTGTAACTTCCAAAAATGTCCGCCACGTATCCATGTTTGCTCTATCGAGTGTGGCCCTTGAAATTAAGTTGATGCGTGATAAATTATATCAGGCGATATTCTGAACAAATATTTACCCAGCCGACAGTTATGAGTAGTTGTGTGAATGTGTTTCCTTGTGTGATTTTATCTATTTCGTGGAGTTTTCTTGAGTTTTTTGGGCAAAGATTAGATTTGGTTAACTAACCTAGTAAGACCTGACTTGAGTCGCATTTGAAATAAGTACGAATTTGTAAGTTTTTTTTATTATCACGATTTCATATAAAATAATTAAATAAAACGATTTTAATGTCTCACATATGTATATCCAAATATTAACTAAACATGTCTTAACAGGTAGCAATCATAAACAGGAAAAATATCTGAAAGGAATACAAAATAATTACATAATTATTATTATAGTCTGTCTCAGCAATGGCAATTTGTAGATCATTTTGCAGTGCTAATGTGTACGCCTTGGATATTATGCAAAGAGCCGGTAATTAGACTGAGGTGAACGCCCTACTTGATATTAACAGTAAGGGCTATTTTTGCTTGGCACTGGCTGCACTAGTTGATAACAAGTCTTATAAGAATATCTAGCTGGAATTTCCATATGAAAATATTCATAGTTTAGTTTCTCTTTGTACATGATTTGCGCTAGTAAAGTTAATATTTGCTTTAACGGAGTATTATTTTTAAATTACAGAACAAATGCGAAATCATAAAGCTTGAATAGTTTAAACTATAATTTAGGTTTTGCAAGTGCCGGTGGCGTGGAGTCAATGTTTAATGTCGGGACACGTGCTCAGTTTCCCACTCTGACAATCACTTGACTTGTCAATTTCTACCATTAAATACCCCGATGCCTGCACCAGAACTAATTTCCGATAAAGTCACACACAAATAAACATAATACGTAGTTACATTTCAGTGCAAATTACATGCGCCGTTGTGTGTGTGAGCGTGAGAAAACTACGACGGAAATAATGATGCTTGTGTGCACCAATACACGTACGATTCCCGTGCTTGTATATGGCGTTAACCACACACACGGCCATCGACGCACGCACACGACCGAGCCTCCCGCATCTGATGAGTGCTACAATAGTTACAAAGTCCGTCATAATGAAGATGCGCGCTTTTCAATTCATTAATGAGGCTCCCACAATGTTATCGACATTATATACTTTGGATGATTTTGTCAATAGCCCAATGAGCAGCAAACTGCATGATAACCAGCTAATCCGCGTCATTTGTTTGAGGAGAAAGTCAATCAATTATAATTTAATCTGATAAAGTGTCAATGGAAGTGAAACTGAGAGCTGATGGTAGTGCAATTGCTTCAGCTGTATAAAACGCATATATAAATTAGCAAACAACATGCTGAGTCAATCAGTATTCTCATTACCGGCAGACGGCGAAATGGGAATTCGTGAGCCACGGATCACTTTCCAATAAGAATTTACTGGCTGGAAACGGCGACATTCATAGTCATTAAATGTTTCATACCGAAGCTTAGTAAGCGGGCTAACGAGTATCATGAGACGTCATGTCATATTGTTACTTATATTATATGAATGAGCAAAGCATGAAGCTAACGCAGATATCATATTTCGTCTGAAATCAACGTCAAAATAATCAAATGTATAATATATTATTACCTATACTCGATACGACTTACGAAGGCATATTGTACCAGGCGTGATCGAATTGGAGAGAATTTTTAGTCCAGAGCAAACATGCGCTTGCACAGGGGCAAAGAGATACTTGGTAACGAGTGCCGCGGTAGACTACGTCCATATTAATAATCGAGGGTTATTACGCGAGCCCTCATTAAGTCGTCCGCCGCTCGCCCCACGAAACCGCAGAACACTGCTAAATAATTACCCCCGGCCGCTTTCTTCACGAAAACATCGTAAAAGCGCATTAAACAACATCTACTAAGTCGGCGCGAGGAATTACAATAAATAAGGTATTAAGCCAGCGTTGTCAGCCCGGACCGAAAATGTCGAAAAGCGATTAATGGAAATAAAATTAAGCGAAGTCTGAGAGAACGATTTACTTAATACATTGATAATAAGTGGAGGGAATGTATGTAAAATGTTGCACGTAATGGAGGTAGTCTCGTTAGACGTGGGAAAATCGATGGGGATCGAACTCTGCTACTACATGGTAAGGATCGCGATGTCTACCGTTAGGGTTTAACTTTAAACCTTCATTAATGGTAATGGTCCTGAACTTGGAGGCTGGGAATGGCTCTTTTTGCGTGAGCGCCGGGCGAGGCGCGTTACGGTAATAGCCGTGTTCGACACAGGCCGGCCCAGCAAGTGTACGTCTTATGAGATTCCTGGGATGTTTCGTCTATGAGACGTAATAAGCTTCTGTGCCAATAAGATCTTTTTACGAAGAATTATGACTGCCATCAAACTTTTACTGAGCCACATCATATAGTTTTAACGTCAAGTTGTTGAAGAAATAGGTAAAATGATTTCAGGAAAAAACAAAAATGAATATACCTACGTACATAATTTACTGTGATCATTTTGTCGCTTCGTTCAGGTACATGTCAAAAACAAAATCCATGTACGATTTTACATCCGTAAATCTTTAAATCACTTGCTAATTATTAGGTATTTAATGTCAGTATAATTAAACTTACGTAAACTTTTGAAATCCCAGTGAAAGCCATAATTAAAACGTCTGTCATTACACACGATAATGAAGTGACAGTGCGAATTCGTAAACCACACGACGTGTTACAAAGACGAGATGTGAAACGGGAATCTCACTTGTTGATTAACGAACGACGAATTTACTTTCCCATTAATTTGAGTTTTAATTAACCCCAAAACAAAAGAGGAGAGCGATTAACCAAATTACAAAGTTAATTAAACGTTTAACGGAGCTTCAAGGATCGTATATACTTTCAAGGTACTCAATCGCCGAAACGAGATCAAGGAAGATGATGATTTTATGATTTATTTGCTTTCAAAGCTAATTGTTATAGACGCCCGCCGGCTGTCGCCATTGTAACCTCGATCGCTGCTGCCCGAAGATATCAGACTTGTTACTTCTATCGACGATTACAATCTTGCTTTGAAAAAGATTAACAAATACTCCGTTCTTTTACAATTAGGCACATTTTGATAGTTAGTATTTAAACGATGGTTAGTGATTTTGGTGGTAGACAGCGCGTGAAGCTAGAGGTACTCTGGCGGCGCCACTCGGCCGATCTACTTTTAGGAACCGTCAATTTGCGTCTGTAATTATTGCGGACCCTTCGATACTTATTTCTATTTTTTCTTCGCTTAATTATTGCAACAGATGACTTTTTTGTCGAACGACCTCAAAGAGAGCGGAAAGGCATCAAACGGAGCGTCGAATTTGGAAATAATTATACATAAATAGTCCCTTGAGCGGCCGATTAAGACAATTTCCGAGGCAAATTGCCGCAGACGAGCATAATAGCACACGCTCGGCTCCGTCATAAATAAATCTGGATTACGTTTCTGTATGAGATTAAGATTGATTCGATCCCGATGCTTTCTGCTATTAATACCAACATAATGCCTCGATCGTGTTAAAACTTTAAATAATCACGCCTGAGCCGGAGCATAATTACACTCGACAAATTGCTGGCCGTCATTAAGATGATAACGGGTGGATGGTATCGGTCGGTTCTCAGTAATTAATGATCGATACATGTGAAATAATTAATTAGTGGCCCAGGTCGATCCTAAGGCTCGGCACAAAAAACAATGACGTGCGGTTTTGGTTCTGGCGCCGCGACATCCGCCGCACATCTCCTATAATTTGAGACCTCGAATTAGTTTTAATTCTATATCTCAGCGATGAGCGTGACGCCATCTTAAGTTCCAGAGAAATGTGTCATTAATGTTAATTTGAATGATTATTATATTTTTCGTAGTTATGATTGGAATATGGATTCCGGTGCCTTTTTATGTAGGTTCGTTAGTGCACGGAGCCACACAGGCTTTCTCGTCAAAGACGTCGTCGGCCAATAATCACAGGGCTTGTTGCCATCACCCCCGATTGTTTATCTCGATTTATCCAGTATTAGCCTGACCTTTAAGGAGGCATACTTATAGCAGCTCTCAGGAGTCATGATATACTAGACATGTAGAGCGTACAGGTAAGACAATTTTGTAAATTTAAACGGTGTCGACTTGTAATGTCGGAACAATTACCAGCGCCGACATTAAGCAAAGTTTGGTCGTGTAATGTGCTGACTCGTAATGGTCTGCGGGTCACTGGCGACTGGAAAATTAGTTCACTTTAACTATTATTTAATGTCGTTTTATAATGGTGGTGTAGAAAGACTTTCAATAAATTGTGGGAATTTTAAAATTTGAATGAAAGAAAGCTTGATGACACTTTTTTGAAGTGTTTTGTATGATACTTATACTTTATTCTAGTAAAACGTTTAGCGGTGATTTTGACTTCTACTCAGACTATGATATTGAACAAAAGTTGAAAAAAAAAGTAGGTATGAAACATATTTAAAACTCGTATTGTAAGTAAGAAAATGTTGTTCATGGTCGCTGCAGTATAACGTCTGGTGGCCAGACGCTAACACTAATTAATATACAGCTACCCTCTCTAAGGCACGCTCAAATATTTAGATATCACGCTAGAAGCGAGCACGAAAAAGGTTCTATTAATTCGATCAGCCTTCCGAGAAGCAACGATAGCATGATACTGGTATGTAATTACACCAGGCTATTAGCATCGGCCGTGTACAAACATGGCGTATGATTGTTGGTTTCGTTTTAATTGCGCACAGGCATCCCAACCAGTTAGCTCTCCCTGATTTAGTCGTGAGAAATGTAATATTAATTTTATTTACGTTTCCAATAACTGATAACTCACGGGGGATAGAGATTGCGGAATTGGAATGCTAATCGATTTTCGAGTTTTTATTACTCTGCTCTAGTTAAGTCTGTAATGTTTCAAATACGCGTAGGTACAGTAGGTACTATACACGATTGTTTAACTAGTGTAAAATAATAGAAAAGGGGTTTGATTCGTCATCGTAATCTATCTCAAAAAAGCTTGCATCGAATGAAATAGGTACATGTAAAAACGCTCTCAGCAAGTAATCTGTGGTTTTTGCTTACCT
The DNA here is from genome assembly GCA_022674325.2 of Grapholita molesta. NCBI lineage: Eukaryota > Metazoa > Arthropoda > Insecta > Lepidoptera > Tortricidae > Grapholita > Grapholita molesta. The sequence goes on from CP053132.2 coordinate 7,237,038, forward strand.
TTCCCGAAAAACGTACGGAAAATGTAATATTTATGATGTTTCCGGAGGAATACTGTAGGAAAGCGGTATGAAAAATATTGTAGTCTAATAGAAAAAGTTACTGCTGCGAGCCTAAAGTAAAAGCGAAATAACGTTAGCAATAATAACGTACGACACCGCGGCAACGACGACTCGAGAATTTCATATCACCACATTTACATGTATTCCATTCGCAGAACTAGCGGCCCGACCTCCCCGTCGTTATATCCGGGGAAAGAATATCTAAATTCAATTACAAAAAGGCTTCGCGAGGTGTGCCGCTGCACCCGCGCCTCCTCCAAAAAGGGTGTATAACAACTCAATTTCTTCACGTTATTAAGATGTGGGGTGTGCTAGGGTGGCTTGGAACACAAAAAGAATGCTAATTTAAAACTCTTATTGCCGTGTTTGTATGCGCGCGCGCTTTATGTATCATTCGCGTAACAAAAGGCGGAGAGAGCCGCCGCCCGAGCGCGTAATTTCAATCTAATATTCAATTTGAGAAGTATCGCAAGCTCGGGCCGCCATCTTTTATTTATTTACCCGACTCTGAGCGTTTTCTCCGGATTTCTTGTCGTTGTCAATGTTTGTAATAAACGCCTACGAAATTGCTTTTATAAATCTCCTTTTTAATTTATACTTATTGGCAATCAATTCGGAACTGTATTGATCAAACGGATTGGAGGTGATCGAAAGGATTTGTAGATAATTGCTTCATTCCCACGGGCCGAAGAAAATAAGTTTCACCGGCTACAATGGGTGATTTCCTTAGAGTTCTAAACGGGGGCGATAGACGGATAATGCTTAGATCGTGATATATTAACTTAGGAGCTAATGCTTCCCTATTACCATACCACACCTTGAGCATATACCTAACGGACAAATTTAAACTTGGTTACGGTGTAATGCGCAATTTATAAACAATACTTTCTCGTGGATTCGATGAAAAACCGAAGTGTTTGCGAGCACGATACCTACAGACGACTTACTAGGTACCTACAAGCTACGAAGGCCAGATAAGAACAGTCTAGTTATGTCGAAGTTTGTCGTGTGCGAGTAACCTCATAAAAACATTATTTTATTGTATATCCGGTGGCAATATAAAATGCAAGAGAAATAAAACGAGGCAATGCGGGCCCTATCGATGCACCAGCATGCACTGACTTGCATTTGTCAATACACGATACAGCTTGGGTAGCAGTGACCTGATTCTGAGCTTGTTATGCTTAGACCTTCAAAAATATGTGACTGTATTTTATCCACGCAAAATACTAGTAGAACTAAAAATAGATGCCTGTTAGAAGCGATTATTTATGTAAAAAAAATACATACAGTCGAACATAGAACCACCTCCTTTTATGAAGTCGGTTTAAATAGTTACAAATAAAAGTGTAAGAGGGGTAGAGAGGACTCAACTATCCTTGTTCTGGAAAAATAAACGGTATTTGTGATAGTGTCTTTACGTACTGAAGAATGAAGTGTTTTCTTTCAGCTCGTTCTACTCTCGCGTATTGTACTAATCTTATACAGGCCTAAAGGTGTCATAATTGTGTGACAATTAGAATATTTTTACAATAAACGTGCCGATTCATAAACCATCAACCTAACTCAATAACGAAACATTTTAACAAACCACTATTATTTTAAATACAAACTTATTTTCCTTATTATTGCAATTACGTTAAAGTAACAATCGGGTATTGTAGCCGTACCGATCGCCTAGTAGCTGCTAAGTATGATTTTTAACCTCTTACCGTGTGCAGAAAGCGTGTGCGGGCGTTTCCTGATAATTTGCCTGCGTCGCGTCTGCCCTACCTAGCGGAACCTCCGCCGTTTCGCCACAGGTTTGTTTGGGAAGGGGGAGGCGATCCTTACTTAACGATCACCTACTTACTTTTACGTTCAACGTATTTTCTTCTTTTATGTATTGCGTTTCAATCAGAATCAAAATAATGGTCCCAAAAGCGGTGTACCTATATCAAAGTTTAAGACAACATGTATAAACTTCAAATCTCATTAAGAACGTTTATTTTTAAAATAAAACACGAAGGCACTCTTGATGACCAGCACTTCTGATTTAAAAGTGGAACATAATAAAAAAAGGATCAAGATAAAATTGACATTGTCGCATGATAAATGATCAGATTTAAATTTAGGAACCAAAACTTAAGGCAGAGCACCTCGAACGCGACGAGGCCGTTTATAATTATAATTAATATTCTCACCGTATTAAGGTGGTCGGCGGAAAAAAAAACGAGATTCGACGCGAGAATTAATAACAAACAAATGGGCTACCTGCTATGTTTTTTGTGCACCCTACAGGTAGACGTTAGGCCCGCGATGATGAAAGGAACTCATACGCGTCTGTCTTAGATTTTAAACAATAATGTCTGATTTTGACACGGTTGCACCTTTTTATGGCCAACATCGAGTTCATTCACTGGAACTAGCTTCGGTAAACAAGACAAAAAATGATGCATCGGAAACAGGAGTTCACTACTGTGAGATGAAATGATCGTAGACGATCTCGCGTCGACGGATGAATGCGTCTAACTGTAACCTTCTTGCAAATGTCACCTACCTGATGACAATTATAGATGAAGCACAAATAACCGCTCTGCCTACGCTCTCGGGTTACTCCGCTGTGACTTATTAAAAAAGAAAACAAAAAGTAAGCTGCATTGGAAACAAGAAACCAACGATTCGAAATCCGGGACAAAAGAGAGGAACTCTCTAAACGTGATACCATAATGACAAAACAGAAATATGATTTCGATTAAATGGTGGAACAGGGACGGCGCGATCGGGTGCAGGCGTGGGTGCGAGGAGCACAAGGCAATAGTTAATAATAAAAATATTTTATTTGTATAGCGGGGTAAAACACCCCCGCTGCGGGCTGTTTGGTCGGGCCGGCATCCATCATCATTATATTAACCGATTTAACACTTTTGAACAGATTCTTTTGACGGTAGGTGGTACGAGCGGGGACAAATGTGCGGATGAAACTGGAACCTTAGGTTAGAGCGTTAATCGTTACCATTTATAACCGCGGCCCGAAGTGCCGCTGCAGACGTCTGAATTCGATGATACGGCGATTCATCAACGCTGTATCGCGGTCTAGGTTCAGCCTCCATGTTAGGCAATGGATTCCAGACCAGTCCATACAATTCCCTCTTTGGTCAATCTGCAAGCATTAGTAATTACACGAGCGCGGCTCGCGGTGATCTAGGTTGTATATTTTTAACAATATTGTAAGTAAACGTAGGCATGTGATTGAGCCATATCAACTAAATACAGTTAACGCTATCCTCACGAGTTGTATTTATTGTAACATTTCAATGTACAATTTTACAAATCGCTGCGTTAACCCGTTTAATAGTAGTGCAAAAAATAGTAAGTCTACTTTTGGTAGGCAGTATTTTATACAGCCCAGAAGGCATATAAGGCGACGCAGCGGCATTATTTGATTGCATAATTGAAAACATTTTCATGTCAATTATTTTCCCGTTTAACATTAATTGACGTTTAACATGTTCATGTGATATAAATATTGAACAGTCCGGCTGAGCCGGGTCATTCGAGTATATGACGAATAACCGACTGATCAGTCCATTGAGGTATAACAATTAAATGAAATGATGCATGTCGATATTAAAGTAGGTATTGATATGCAAAACTGTCCATTACCGATGCGGGCGGTGCCCGTCCCCTGCTCTACTTTGTTCGACCGCTTGTATGTTAAAACCTATTTCAATGATTATTCTAACCATTGTTGTGTACAATTTTCTAACAATAATGAGTAATCAATGCCGATTTATGTTCAGAAAACCCTTACAAGATTGTTGCAATTAGGTGAGCGGCGAGAAGGGCACGCATGCCGCGGCGCATGTTAGCATCACCCAATAATTAGAGGCAGTGATTAGATACAAGATAAGCCTCATTCCGTTAATTACTCCCTAAAGCTAAACGGACAGGCTCCGGTTTTTGCCATCGACATAATTTAATAACCATATTAACCAGGCCGATTATATAGATAGTGCTTGGCCTCGAGCGGTTCTGGCTACCATGCGACGTTTAGGTATAGCGCTCCAGCTCAGCGTGTCATCGACGCAGTCTCGCGAGGTCAGGGAGGAATGACCATGTAAACATAAACTCAACATCTAATGAAAGCAAGATGTTCTCACTGCAATCACTATTGTTCAGAATTAATTCCCATTACAATCAATTTAAACAGCCAACACACAAGTACGGGCCCAACGTCGCGTGAGTGGCTAACTCAATAACGGCGTTACTTAGTGCTTGATCACATCTAATCAACACACATCAAGTATAACAAGATACTTACAATTTCACGCGCCGGTCTTCGATATTATCATTTTAAAGAATGCAGGTTTTATGTAGGTACCGAGGTAATAAAGCTATACGATCGGCAATATGACCTCGCGCCGAACGAATCCCATTAACGTCTCATAGGTTTAATTAGGGGTACTCCGGTCGCCCACGTCAACGTCTGTGTGTGGGCAATCGAATTAGACCATCAGACAATAGCGAGTAACCACCCTACGTCAAAACGTTTTCTCGCAATCTTGGATCGGGATTAAGGGAGCCGTCTCGCACGTTTTATCTCCGATTGTCCGCGTTAAACGCGCACTTGTGAACTCGCCCCTCTAGAGGAAATTGAAAGCGATCGCTTTCCCCGCTATCTTATCTGTAGTGTTAGACTAATTAATCGATGTAGCGCGATGATCGTTAGAGGTAAATAATGCTCGCATTGAGCGGAGGAGGTGATTTATAGGTGTGAATAGACAAAAGTGTCGCGGGCGGAGCGGGCACAATGGTGAGGAATGTCGTCGCAGGCCGGCCGAGCGCTCGTGCTCGCTCGCGCGGATTATTAATAACTCCAGCGCCGCACCGACTCGCCCCGAGCGACCCTCCACCTGCGTCGCTCGCAAGCCTGACCATCACCCTTTCATTTATTCACGGTGCCTTTTAATGACCGTATTGATGCAAGATTCCCGATCGACTAATTCTAGTGTTTGCGAATTTGATTTAAGATCAATCACTCTTTTGGCAAAATTCGTAAATTATTACATATAGTCTCCCCTATCCCGGCTCCCTAACAATGCATAACAATAGAGTCGCCGTGGATTATAACTAATTCCCCAAATTGTGTGGGTTCATATTTGCGGGCAACAATAAGACAAAATAGTGATTATGTCACATGTGCGTACAGTTTGTCGCATTTGGAACTAATTGCGATATTTCATAATGTTGCAATTATTGAATGTAACATCTGCCCTGTGTGACGCACTGAAAGACAACCTATTAAAAAAAAATGTTTTAATAAATACTGGTACTGTCTAGTATAGACAAAAGTAAATAGGTAAGTATTATTTACTTTTATGACTTCCTTAAAGGCAATAGTTTTTAAACGATAAGATGATGTAAAGAAGATCACTGTAATATTTTGTAACAAAAATAACGAAAGTGGAAAGGGCAAAGTGCTGCTCGACGCGTGTCGAAGTGAAAATGCAGTATGAAATTACGAATCACGACTTATTGATACCGATGTTAGTAAATGAGAGCACTTTTTGTCGACGCGGCCACAGCCCTTCGTGTCACGTTTCGAACTCGCCACATCTAAATTGAATCACAAAAAAACACTAGACTAACAAATCAACATGTACCTCGACTTCATTATAAATTGTTACCATTCAATGTTCATTCGGAAAAAGTAGCACTGTTGGAAAACACTTGGTTACATTAACTATTTTTACTCCATCTATTTCGGAAGTCTGAATGTGTACACCTCACGACTCGTTTTTTGCCGTTTCCACTGACCACTTCTTACGCAGTGGTGTCGTGAGTGGCTCGATTCGTTACCGAAACTATAATTAGTTTTACCGTTATTGGATATTTTACATTTTCAATGGGTGGGCTTGTTGATTGCTGTCGACGACGAAAAGCGTGACAAGTCATTTGTTTATTTTCTAAACTACAGATTGACGAGACGCCATTAAACGTTTTACGGTCCAATTTTATATCAAAGTAGTTTCCATTAATGTCGAGTCGCGTCGTATGATGAATCTATCACGGATCACGGATTCGTGGAATATAGGACCTAAGAAGAATGCGCGCGTTCAATAACAGATTGCGTTGTATAATTAACACATCGAATGCTAATTGTCGCTGCCCCGTGACAAAAACTGGTAGTTTCGTGTAACACTTATTAGGCATGGAAGCGCGCCTTTCCTTCAAAATTTAATTATCGACATTAGAGCTGAACCAAAAACGGCGACAAGAAATTAGGCGTCGACGTGAACAAGCCACTGTTTGCAAAACTGTTCACAGGCGATTCCGTTTCGATTTGTAGAAAGTCGATAATTTGTGTATGACGCCCGAAGCGGAGGACAGTCAATTATTTAAAGTGTAATAATTGATTAGATTTTAAATTTAATGACTCGTTCGAATGTTAGTTGACAATAGCACACACGGGTCGCTAAATGGATGGCATTATGTCCATGCACGGCGACGTCAAATATGAAGAATGATCTCCCACATTTGTCCTGGACGTCCCTGCTCCATTCAGCGGCGGGACAAAGCACTACAACATTACATTTGATATTCAATCATTCATCATTATGATTTTGTTGGTTTTTATATCTACACAGAAATGCTCAACAAAAGCTAAAGAAAATTATGAACTCGAGCGGATACGAAGACGCGCAACAATACCACTTATTGCTGTTCTATTTAAACTACATGATGAAACCGTTAAAAGCTAAAAAATAAATTAGCATGAACATGCAAAGACAAATAAAATAAGCCAATTCACAAGTCGGCAACAATGTACGGCTACCAAATGATGGTACAGGTATTTGAAAATGTTTCACTCGTGATGGCTGCGTTAACACCGCCGGCCAATGATGCCCTGCGATCGTTATTCTTCTAGAAACGTCTTAAATATTTAAGCCCACATGCTTGTTAAACCTTAATTTGAACACTTAAAGTTTAAAATACTTTGCCTACGTCAAACTAAGCTTATCCAACAGAGTTAGCTAAATGGAAAACTGCTAATTAAAGTAGTTAAATGTGACATAAATGGAAGGGAAGTTCATAAAGTTGGTCGTAAGAAGTTTAATTAATCTGCCCGCTGACGTAACGCGGTTCGTTTTCTTTCTATTAGTGGCCGAAAGCGATTTGTTCAATTGATTCGCCGAGGCGAGCTCCAGTCTCAGCCCTGTTTGTGCTAAGAATTTGTGGAGTTAACGTTTCTAAAGATCAAAGCGAGAATGATTAGCGGATCGCTTGTGGATACTGTGTTGCATAAGTGGATACTAATAGTGTTCATAGATATAATTGTGATTTACGTTTTAGCACTTCGTTACCGCCAAGGATAGCCAACACCGCGTTCAAACATCATTTAATCTCCACGACTGAGAGCGCTGATGACTATAATTATTATGGAGGTAATTGTGGAAAATTATCGTAATAAACTTTCGAAGCTGACGCCATCACAATCGGAAGAGACAATGTGTCCCTAATGAATACCGGGGCAAGTAAAAGAAATTATTTACGCCACACGACGACAGTGCTACAAATATGGAGACATAAAGATGATGTAGAAATCTGGGTAATGATGTAAAGTGAATGGACAACGGGGTAATTACTGTGTGCACCAGTGGAGATGCTTTGGTGCGTATCGTCACAACACTAATTGTCGAGCGTCTCTTTCTGACTCGAATGTGCTACTATGGTTACATTCTACATTTGTGTTTCGAATATATGAGTTTAGGATGTGACATTTTCAGATGCTTTTATATTTTGCAAGGCAGTGCTTGTGACTGTAAGTTGGGTAGTTGTTGAGATTTGTCAAGTATTGGAGCCTTGTTATGGCTGATCACATTAAACAAAATATGTTGTGACACAATAGAGCCAGTTTGAAGCTTCTATTAGCTCTATTCCAATAAAGAACGACATTTCGAAGACATTAAAATTCCCTGGATCGTATAATTACATATGACACATTTTAACATTAAGGCGCCCACGCTCGGTGTGTTGTGGCTCTAAACTCGTATAATTTGTGTTAAAGCTGTTATATATGAGACGTTAGGAGTCCCTCGCGTTCCGTGCATCGATCGTTAATAAAATTATCAAAATCTAAACAGGTTTTACGAAGGCTCGTGGACTTATGAATGGAAATGGTCTTTGGGAATCCCAAATATTTCAAAGAGTCGTAAATAATGCTCTGCGTGATATTTCCGTTGATCGATTTTATTAGGTACACATGGCAGAATGGATATGCGGCTACTGGATATCGAAGTCCGCACCTAGATATTATTAATAAGATACGGTTATTTCAATGATTTAATTATAATATTATGTTTAAGGCACGGCTAATGGCAGCCGAAGCGTGTTTTCGTAAACTTAATGCTACTTTATGTTGCTGTCGATACAAAATTTAATTGCGTTATTAACGAACCAAAATTAAATTAATTAACGGTTTGCGGCCGTAACTATTTGTAGGTGCAACACCGGTTTGAAAGAGACTTAAACGGTCGACAACATTTTTCTGTTAAAATAAATAAAAAAGGTAAAACTGTTCAAATACTACGCCACGTACGACTTTGTTCTATTCACAAGTAAAAATATTTTTGAACAACTAAGCCCAAGAAAAAAAAACATCAATGACACCAATGTGACGTAACCATCAGAGATCACACTTGCACATGTATATATATGTATTTGTCGTATAGCGATGTACAATCAGCGTCTAAGAGTTAGTAGCAACTAAAGTAGCCAAATATATTGGTAAGGTGTTTATTTCAGGCGCGGAACAAGCCCTAAAAAAAAGGTTGGGGTCACCAGTGTTGTATAACCAATTAGAAAAAAATGGTTATTCGGGATGCAAAAAGTAGTAGAAATTGGTATATTTAAATGAAAAATTTGTAGATCTACCACGCGAGTTAAACACATTTTTAAAACAGAAAATAGTCATATTAACAGTAATGTCCTAAAATAAACGACAAAACACAAAGAAAATACCGCCAAAAAAAATCGCCTCGAGCAATACGTCAAATGCGTGACGTCAGACTGTCACTAGTGTCAGTGTAGTGTCAGTTGCGACATATGTCAATGTCACTTTTTACTCGACGCGTTCCATTTTGAGGGGTGAAATTACAAGACAAAACTAAATTCGATAAGCAACCTACGTAACGTTTTGTTGAATGGAAAATTGTAAGCAACCGAAAAAAAACATTAAAAGAGGCTAGATTTAGGTTAAGCAAGGCAAGTAGGTCGGTGCTAAGAAGTTGGTAGGTGTGACAATACTGGTGGTCACTGAGCTCCAGTAAGATAGACTGCGAAGATAGGTATCATGAGGCTATCTCTGGAATGGTAAGTATGTCATCAGTTCATCACTAGTCAATAAGGGTTGAGATGGGCATGCCCATTGCCCACTCAGAATCTGTTCTAACAGCCTCAACCATCTCGTTGGAAGTGTAAACTCAGCAAGGGTATTCCAGTAGTAAAAATGAAGTCTGGTGCGGACGGGTCCTGAATTTTCCCCAGACTGCCTTCCCCCCACACTTGTCCCTTGAAATAGCTGATAGCTCATAGCTTACTAGCTCGCGGTGGGACCAGTGCCTAAAGCATCTGACCTATTCAAATTTTTACACAACTTTTTCACCTATACGAGTATATGGTTGAGTGTACTAAAATACTATGTCGGTAATTTTAGATTTACATTTTAAATACACTTATCTATTGGTAAGTTTACGACCTACAAATTTATCATATTGATCTGACACTGCAATACTAGTGGAATCGTGAATCAGCCCCGGACCACTTAGGTATACCTAGTTTTATGTCCGTAATTATTCTGAGCACACGTGGACGAGCTTTATGGCTGTACATGCGTTGCCTTATAACATACTCAGGACTGCAGCAATTACATCACATCCCTCTTAATGCTGCTATTGAAAAATCAACTTTACATCGTTTGCTAAAAGGTCCGATTTCTTTTGACATACTGAAACAGGATAAGAGATTACAAAAGTTAATAAAGTTACGCCTTTTTGTTTTATAGGTTAACGACTCTACTATTAATAGTCCCAAACAGCTGCAGGTATGCGAGGAAGCTTATAAGATTATAATCAATAATGCATAAATTATTGATTTAGGTATAGTCAGCACAGTATAGTATATCAGGTCTGTGAAAGTTTCCGAAGTTTTAGTCGCCTCTACTCGGTCCGAGGAAGCTAAAACGATAGGGACGTAACTTTTATACAAGAAGTGATAATGCCTTTTAGTTACTAACCTGTCTATCCTAAAAGTTTGGTGGGAGTAACACAATTAATCAAAACAAGGAGATAGATAAGTCATAAAAGTTTCCAAAATTTTCTTCAACTCTGCTCGATCCAAGTAACCTAAAACCATAATAAAGTATCTACTATTTATACAAGAGGTGATAATGTCTTAAACTTGTCAAGCCCAAGATTAACAAGTATTTTATTTTTTTAGCTAGGTGGGAGTATCTATTTAATTGTAACCTTATTTTAGATTAATTGTAATCTAAAGGTTTAAGTCAAAAAATGATGGTAAGTATGATGTGTTTTATAAAATACAAATCAAGCATGTAATGTGATATACCTACTCAAGTGTAGGTAGGTAGGTACTTTTACTAATATTAGTAGGAACATATGTTAACATCATGTATTGAAAGGAACATATTCAATCACAAATAATATTTAATATTCACTCCAACAACATCGGCCGAAACAAGAAATACGGACGATTATTTATATTAAAATGTGATATCGTTTGTATGATAAATATAATTTATCACCAACACCTGACAAGAACGTTGTTCGGTATCATCTCTAGACAATGTGGACGCGATATACGTAAAACCGGTGGCACTAACAAAACGCTTATAAAGTTAGCCTTGACTAGTGGCAATGGACTGTATTTATAATGACAAAAAAATTAAAAATATAGCATTGACAAAAGATGAACGCCATACTGTCTTTTGAATTTAAATAAACTAAATGATCACAGAAGAGTTGTTTAAATGCATACAGAAGACTTACTGTCTAACGTCACTTTGACCATGAAATTCTCGAATATTTCTCATGACAACCGAATAAAATTTAGAACTGCCAGATGAAGTACGTACCTTAGTAGAAAGCACAAGTTATACTTCTGAAAAGATTTAAGAATGCGTATAAGTGGAAGAAGACATTATTCCGCTTTTTGGCTATTTAAATAGAAGACACTAAGAAAGTTAATGTATGATACAAACTTCGCGTAGGTGACGGTTAATAGAAAATGAGCGTGTAAGATTTACATGCAAATGCAAAGCGCTGTATGTAAAACAAGCTATATCAATTCATAGAAGTATATATTGCTGTTAAGAATACTTAGAGCGTCCAAAAATGAGGCTATCGCAGCGATAATGAGAGCCAAGCGGTCGAGTAAAACCGGTAGTGGGTCCATCTCGAGTCATTACTTGCACATTCTGTTTATTAACGATGTGGTAATACAGATTTCAATCAAAACTGCTGTTGATTCATTTTCTACCTGATTACCTACGGTAGCCATCTCTTCTATTTTTAAAAGTTACTTGAATGTGAACCCATTCTAGTTGTAGATACTTCAAAGTTCGACATTGGACATAATTGAAATAGTTACTGAATTAATTTGGATTAGAATAATTTATCTATAACACAAACATGAGATTTAGATCATCCATTAGTTAGAAATGACGACATAGTGCTCGCGGAATATGGGCGTGTTGGACATGACATATTGCACCTTTAAGAAAATAAAGACGTATATGAAGATACGCCTACTACAGTTACGACATTTTCGTACTGGAATAATTAAATTTTAATGTTACACTAAATTTCAAGTCACGTCATTATTATCTCTACAATGGTTTTGCGACATTATCGTGGTTTATTCCACTCATCTAATTAATACACATCCTATTACAAAAGCCTTGAACTTCTGGTTACTAAGAAGTGGACAATGGAGGTTTATAATTTATAAATAAGTTTAGTTAGTCAAATAGCGAACAATCAAGGCGACGGACAGAGCCGCGTATCTCAGTAATTAATCGTGGCTTATGATTGATTAAACACATTAAACCCGAGCACGATTCCCATTTAAATATTAAATCTATTAGGCAAGTGACATAATTCTAAGTACAGTTTTAATCTGAATTATTGCATGAATCGTTTGACATTTTAGTTTTGGAAACAATATGGGTGGCTCATGCATAATGGATGACGATCAAACCTAATGGAAAAGTTATTGAGAATTTATGTAAAAGCAATAAATAGTATAATTGCTCGTTACAGATAAACACAGTGAATTATGTTAATAGAAACACGAGCTATCAGGAAGAGAGCTAAAATCACAATTGCTAATTTCGCAAGGGAAAATAATGGAATGGTATAATGAGTTTTAAGAGGCTAGTTTAATGAATGTCCACTTGACAATATTTGTAAAGGTAACAAGGTAAACGAGGATATTTATCGACATGAGGTTGTCGAGTGGGCAACCCTTTACGTGCTCACACCCATGCGGCGCGCGCTCGGCAAACATGCGCTAGTGATGCGTAACGCAAACTCCGATGTCGATATTTACCCGAACACGGTAAACACTGACACTCGATATTTGTCCAACTCGCGAGCAAATGGCGTGAGGAGCTCGGGAGTTGTTTGCGCTAGTGAGATTCACATGACCGCTACTGTAATTAACAAAAACTAACACACAACATACAAGTCTCAATATGGTAGCGTTATGGTTAAACATTTATCTAGAGCATGTCATATTTACTAAATGAGCGTTAGGAAAACATGATCCCTGAATCAGGCGAGCTTTAAACGATACGTAAGCATTTAAAAATTATAATCGTACTCTTTCATAATTGGGTAGGTATACACATATTGGTATTTTGTGTGTCGGCCATAACAAGTAAAACTTGACCAGGGTTATAAAATAAAATAAGAGGAGAGAAAAAAGGTACGTTAAGCCATAACTTCATTTTGAATTCTGTGCAGTGTGTTCCCGTATCAGCTTGAACGACGCAGCAGGGGGCACCATCGTTCTCACCTCGAGCGAGTGGTAGCCGGACTTTAATAAGTATCGATAAAATATGTCGATAAAATATGAATATGTATAAATATTTTCGATACTGCCTAATTTCGATTAACTACGCGACTTGAATGCTTGATCCAATAACGCCGTTCGTGTTAGAATGTTAGAAAGGAATATCTGACTCGTAATCGATTGATATTCATCGATAATCGTTCGTTTGATAAACAAAATTCCTTACGTGGCTGTGAATACGTACATTCCATCCTTCGCTCATACAATTTATATTTGAATTTAGAATATTTGAGTAGACTTAACATCGTAACTGATTTCGGATCTTTTTGATTTGTTTGTTCAAGCCGCTGTGAGATAGGCAAGTTGGGTTTGAAATCAAAACATAATTAAAATAAAATAGCATTTAAACCGAAGGTAACATGTGTAATTTTTCATTAATAATTATCGGTTTCCTAACAGAAGAGGCTTATTAGATTTCTAATTAAAATTACTCATAAATCTGCCATCATCCATTATCAAGGTAAGTTATCATTGATACGCGCTATTCAAGTGTGGATTTCCATAAATCGCTGCCAACGTTTAAAAAATAAAGTAAAATATTTGGGGACCAAAACAGGTTCTCGATTTCAATTTGTAAGTCGAATTGTTCGTTATTCGATTAATAGTCGAGTAAGTGTCGCCGGGACAGCACTAATTAATCTCAGAACCGTGTTTCACATTAATTAATGAACTAACACCTTGACTGCCACCCAATACCCATCCGTATCTCATCTGTTATACGGTTCAATTTTGTATAAATTATAAATTTAAATCTGAATGTAAGAGTCCCTGTCTACATAGTGCGTTATCGTTAAGAATAAGTGTGACAGTGTGAGGTCTGTTTAATTCATTCCAATATAAAATTTCTTTTTTTTTTTTGTTTTTGCCTTGAGTTGAAATGTCATCCGCAACAATGACTACGGAACGACCGTAATTAATATAAAGAGTAGTTTACACGATATAATCTGCTTGAGCTGCGCCTTCCGTGAGCCACGGAATTATATTTTTTTCAACACCAATTAAATAGTGACGCCTAAATGTGACCGAAACAACATAACTGCCAACGGGCATTAGTGTACTGTGAACTGCTGCTACGGTGGATTAACATGGCCATACCGGTAAATAATGTAAATAAATCCTATGTTAGTTAACCCTTTAACGGGCATAACGGTGTCAACAATTATGCAAAACTGAAACCTATTGCCTTGAAATAAAGTTTAAATAATGGTGGGAAATATATTCCCTACGCCTTATAAAGGCATAATAACCATTTTGATAATTTAACTTACAACGGCTGTAACTAGATAAGAAGTTACATTTACTATTTTCAATAGTTTCGTGAAGCTATTTGCGTGACTGACAAGAAGTGTTTATAGTTATATAAAATTATCTCCTTAAATTTTCTTCGCTCACTGGGATCAATACCTAAACCCATGACAGACTAATTGACATTGTTTTCCAAAAATTAGGTACCTAAATCAAATTCCAGCAAAGAAACAAATCACAACACAATTGTTCACGAAACTTAATGCTCGAATAATCGTTAGTCAACGCTTGGCATGTCCACGTTTTTGTCGCCGTCATCAAATCGTGATTGTCGCATTCCCAAAAACTTAATTGTGTTGGGCAGTGTTGATTATTTGGATATAATTATATACGTAACCACATCCGAAAATGTTATTAAAACCCGCTTAACTCGCTCGCTGAGTGGAGAAAATTGAGGACATAATCTGGAGTTGTAAAGGGTTATATTTAGTGAACAACCTTGGGAAATAGTGTATGTAATTAGATTCACAACACAACAACAATTTAGCATAGCAACGTATTGACTAATGGCCTCCCATAATAGTGACCTAGCCTACGAAAGTGTATGTGCCGGGTTCGGATTGCGGCATAGGAATTGAAATGGGAGTTTATAACAAATATCTTTCCTGACTGTCTAAGGATTCCCGAGTTGAGTTCTTAGCGCAAGGTCCTCACGTATTCATTTGATTTATTTTCTAATCAAACTATCATAAAACTCGCATGCGAGAATTAATCACACCCAGATACCCTTAAAAGTCACACAACGTGGCACAGAATTCACAGTAATATACACTAAGTATTTTTACCGCTACAGAGCTCAACTCAAAGGCCGTAACAGTAAAATATATTCGATAAAATGTATCTTATCTCCGTCCAATAAAATCCATATTCCATCTGGATTTTCATGCAAACGGCTCTAATGCGTGTTGGGCTAGTCTCTGTTTGCGCAATTATACGGCATCTATTGCTTTTCACAATTCACAAATGAACCTTTATGTTACTTCTGCACCACTATTAAGTTATTTTAAATCTAATAATAAAACATTTAGTCCATTAATGCAGCCACACCTGTCCCGCGAAACGCATAAGGCGGCTTGTAATTATTATGCACATCCCAGTGGCCCGCGGGTACTATTGTTTTAAGAAGTTTTTTATTGCTTTTGGTAACTTGGAACAATGGGATACTTGGGAGGGTAATTTGGGACGTCGGATGCAAGTCCAGGGGACATTTAAGGTTTTTTTAGGAGGAAGCTGGAGGTAATACGACCGCATATTAATACTTTGGCCTAAATTTTTTTTGCAATTTTGGAACCTGCTTATGAACTGGTTCACGTTAGATACCTACATAAGACATACTTACTACTTAGTATACCTAAGTAAGTAAGTGAACATCGTTATAAAAGATGCAATATATTGGAATAAATAAAAATTGTTTAAGCATTTCCACTCGGTTCAAAAAATTCTTAAGTAGTTTGGCTTGTATAACTTTATTCTAAAACGTTTCATAATAAGTAGGTTTAGTTTTATACATATTATGGAAAAACTAAACTGTGAGATGTTCCTAAGTAAGGTAGATACAAGTAAAATGGTAGCTTGCTAAACTAAAAATGGAATTTTGGTATAAAATTAAATAAATTTCAAAGACGTTTAATGTCCTAATTGTAACGTAATTAATTATTATAAAATTATCACTTACAGATAGTTATTGCCGCGAACATTCGATACTTCGTACAAGCCAATATTAAAACATAATTAAACCATAAACAAAGATAAGCCACGATCAAATGGAACGCCGCCTAATCTATGGCGATTTACAATTAGTCGCAATTACGAGTTAATTGGTACCAATTTTAATTATCTATGACACGTATAGTAACGTACGAGAATTCTTTATGATCTACTTGATAACTAAAAAAAATATTTAAAAAAACGCGAAGTATTGAATTTCATTAAAAAAAAAAAACAAGTTTAACATAGCTACTTTATCATTCCTGTTTCAGGACATTCTGATATAAATTACCAGCAGAAATACTCATATACATTACCAATACTTATGTACTCCATAAGTCTTGTCCAGTACCGCGAACGTCGAAATTCGTATAGGTATTTCTGGTATCTTTCTCTTTTATCGTTTTTAGCGGTAGCGCCTCTGTATATAATAGTCTATTTATAATACATTTTGAACTAACAAAAACTGTTGTCGATAATTTATTTTTTATTAAAATTTTCTTGACTAAAGATTGTTATCTTTAGCTCTATCATTGACGAGTACAGTTTACAGTTAAGTCCTTCATTTATTCATTAAAAAAAAACATGCATTCAAATACACGCATGGGTCATTATAAAATACATTAAAAGTAAGGAATTCTAGATTATTTATTACTTGGCTATTTTCGTTGCTGTCCCATTCATAACAAGCAGCACAATGGTAGAAACACAAAACTTAATTAAAGTGACACTCCGCATGCATAATGAAATGATTCACGCACAATCGAGGGAAATAAAAATGGCCGCCAAGATGGATCCCACTGACGCTGGTAATGTTTTCAATGCACTTTTTTTACTTTTGCAAACCTGGTAGGTACCTAATGTATTTCCATTTTATTTTCCATAATACTACCTACTAATAATATTGTAAATAAACTTGACTTAAACAACTATGTCTATGTAGTTGTGTGGCGATTGAATGAGAATTTACGTCAGTTCAAATATAGACCTACGGATAGCATGGTTGCCATTTTATCGTTTATCGCGCTATCTGTCACTTTCGCACTCACATACTTGTTGGAGCGTGACAGATATTGTGACACATGTTAAAACCCGATAATATTAGGCTAGTTGGTCTTTTAGTTTTTTTTTTCATATATACTCAAATAGAGTTAAGGGTTATGATTATTATCAGAATTTCTAAGTGGATTAAGTTAAATGCTACAAAGTAGTAAGTAATACGCGGACATGTTATTTTTTTAATGCAAATTATCTTCATAAGGTGGTCGAACTAGCTTCGATATGCAAAAAAAAAGAAGAAACTTACTCTGGCACGGACTCGTAAAGTGTAAAAACTTGATGTTGGTATTTATTAAATTACTTAAGAGCCAAGTCTGACTTTTATTATTTTTGGTTGCATAAACTAGGAATGCGCATTGGTAACTTCCAACAATCATATTTTAATAGTGCTTACTTTCATATTTTATCTTATTAAATATTGTCTTTATAGTTAGTTAAAGGCTTGTGAGTCGTAATAGAATGCAACAAGTAGGTAGGTACGTACCCAAGTAGTAGTGAGTGATAATTGATTTCACATTTAGATTAAAATCATCTTGTGTTTTAAAGCTAAAAAATCATCCTTCTATTTTTTTGCGAACGTAAAGTTTTATTAAGTAGGTGAAAGGAAATTGATTTAGGTATGTCCCAATTTGTACCTTGTCAAAGTATTTTAAGAGATCTTTACAAACTTTCTTATTGTTTGTCAATATGACAAGGTAAGAAATGGAACATAAATCGAACCCTGAATATACTTATATAGTTTAAAGTTATTCGTCGATTTGTTGTAACCCCACTTATGTTTTTGTCTAGTTTAACCATAGCAATGACCGTTTATCGATTATTTAATAGCAAACATTGGCGATAACGTTTTGGGCACTATCACTAATTATTGACTGATAACCCCTTTATTACCACACTGAAGTACCCGACAATATACTTATGTACAATATGGACAGGATTACAAGATATGATCCTTATCATATAACTCGTGTACTTAATTTGTATCTAGACATGAATAACGAGATCTAGAATTAAAGAATCATGAAGATAATTAGGTATCATATTAGTTAGGTACATAACCTATATTAAAAAATATTTAAACTCAAGTTGACCTCTCAAAAAATGACTTATTAAAAGAGCTAAAATTTGAGTAAGTATATCCTTAAATATACCCACTTAACACCTGAAATCTAATTAAGAAATATCTATAAAGCTCGATCGTGCAAATATTCTATAGTAAAAACCCTTATTCGGTGACAGCACAATCGATTTCCGATTCTGTAAAAACGTAATCGTCGGAGGCGTCAAAAACCGCGCGCAATGTCAACGCGAAACGCCGCGAGGCATCCGTCTTGCTGGTGAGGCGTTTTTTTTTACTACCGAAATATATTTTTATTTATACTTACGTTGTGATGACTGATCACATTCTATTTTCGAAATATAATTTTTAATTTTATTATGGCCAGTGTTTATACATGTGGCAGTTTATGGCCATAAAGGTGCTATTTTTTTAACCAATGGATATGTAAATAGAAGTGGCTTTACAGTGCAAAAAATATTTTTTTGTAAACTGATAACATATTGCTGCAATGCGATGATGGTCAAAATTACCACCAAAAGCTCGGGCTTTCCTTCCAGCTCTCTCGGACCAGTGTTGTGCGGCCGAGATTTAAAAGGGACGGAGTGATTGTTTCGATTGAGAATTTCAGAGTAGACGCAGAGTTCGTCGGCTGGCCTTGGCGGAACCAGTTCTCGGCCCAAACTCCGGCAATTATTCAATAAAACAAAAGCATCGCGCCATTTTACTTTTACCAGAGAAATGCGATGCAAATCCATTATGAGTACTAAGTAGGTAACAATCATAATTTTCTTATTACCGATTCCAGTTTTAGGTAAAGTGTGGAATTATCTCTCTTATTTATATATTTTTTAATTATATGTTTTTGAAGTAGCTTTCAAAAGGTAACCAGTATTTTTTTATAAATCTTAATAATACCTATAACAATTTATACGCACGTTTTATTGAATCAGAAAACCAATTTACTTCGTGAATAAATAGTAACCGAGTGTGTTCAGATAGGAAGATTTTTAGGTATTTTTAGTGTAAGTACTTAGTATTATTATCTAAAATGAGTTCGGCCCTTTGACTATAAGATGATCAGTCAACGACACTTATAACTACAATCAATTTCCTATTTATTCATGCGCAGTTCATCAATTTAATCGTCAAGAATGAAAATAATCGAAAAGCTCACGAAATAAAAATTAACAAAGCGACAAATTATTCCGCAACCGTGTCGATTATATTAATTTAACAAGGTGTCAGTAACTAGATGCCGAGGTATGTAATAAATGCTCCCCGTTATATCCACTAAAGAGGCTCAACACACCGAAAGGCTAACCCATTCTTTACGCACGTGCAGACCGAATGGCCCTATTATTGAAAGACGGCACGAGCCTCTGAAAAATGTACCACGAAATCTGATATGGCACATAATCCATTATTAAGAGAAGGTATTGTAAGTCCTAGAGGCGAACGAAATATTTCAAATGCAAATCGTGCTAACGCCATGAATGTAATAGTTTGTCGTGGTCCGCGCACGCGCGCCGGAAACAAATTATCATACCCATATATGCACGTATGGAATCGACGAAAAACTTATTGATGTCGCCTGCTCGACATAAATTGTGCTAACTAGAGAATTTGAACTGGAAAGTGCATAAACGACCGTTAATTTTTTTTTCTTGTAACTTGGGTAACTCAATTAGCGATGTTTTGTAGCCAGCCAGGTGTAACCGTTACAAAATTCCATTTTTCACTATTAAATTTATATCATTATTACATTTCCCAACGTTTGCAATAACGAAACGTTCGATACCTATTCAAATTCGGAAGTTCTGATGGCGTCATGTTTTGTTGACATTCGGGTGTGCGGCGGAAATAGAACACTTCTAGATTCAATTTGAAAAACTTAACGGTCGCGGAATCATTTGTAAGGTAAACGGTTGACACGGTAACGGTGAATGAGGGATACGTGTCAAATTGTAACGGTTTTTACACACGTCCTCAATTGAAATTTAACATGTTACATTCTTTAAATATAATATGTTGGTTTTAGATAAGTACTTAATCTCTAGTTCATATTTTTAAGTTTTCTTTAGATCAAGAAATATTTAAACAGACTCATGGATTGTTATTATTAATCTACTTGAAAAAGACGTAGTATTTTATGTCGAAAGATTATATTCTGTGGTTCTTCTTGCGAGATATGTTGCGACTTGGAAGTTATTATTTATGTTTCAGTCGTATCGGCCGGGTAGAATATAAAGAGGCATTGTGATTCTGCGACGTAATGCGATGTATCTAGGCGAGGTGCCAACGGCCTCAGGTCGGTGACTTTACCTACTAAGATTATGCCCATTCTGATAAATCTGCCATTTTGAACGTGTGCTTAGGTATGCACAAAAGGATTCAATTATTATATTCCTTAAAGGTTTTCAACAGAAAAAAATAACTATAAAACTATAAATACCTATCAATATCATTAATGTAAGCAGCAAAATCTTAGATCTTGTTAACTACAATAGGATAACTGAAATGAAATATTTGAAATTTTTATATTATTCTCTCACATTTCACAGATTTATTTAATGATAAGAAGTTTGATTGTTAACTTGAATATCTTCTTACTAAAATATTTTTTAGGCGTAGCATAAAATAATGAACTAATATACTAGATTGGATTTCACTATAAGACACCTTACTAAATAAATAGGTAATTAGTTCAGTTCAGTATTAAGTTAACCTAACACGCAAATAATAGCTCTAAAACCCCGACATTTGACTGTCACAATACCGACGTATGAAATGTAACATTTCAAGCATCATAACATTTAAATTTATTAGCAAATACTTACATAAGATGACTGACATTTGAACAAAGCGAAATTTTCGTCGCACGCTATCAAAGTTCCAATTTTAAATTTAAATCAAGCTAATACATACATATCTACTGTTATCTCACTATCTGTTGTCCATCTGAACGAGCTGTCACGACGGTGTTATCTGTGCTTCAAGAGTTTCCCAGGCGTTTCGGCACAGGTTCCACTACCGGATGATAGATGGCGTTGGCGGTCGCGCTACTCGCGGGCACATTTTATAACTGCTAACATTGGACTATCATTTTGATTCTGATTTTTACTATTTACGATTATTAGTATCCAATAATACTAATTAAGGCGCTACTTAATTTAACTAGAGACAAAATTAAGTACCTAGTTTTTATACGGAACGAAATGTTTTAAGAATAAAATTAAGATATTAAGGTACCTACTTGTAGGTATACTACCATCAGGATTTTTTTAAAGTAGTTTAATAGCAATTAGTAAGTACAAATTTAGAATTATCAGAAATCTGTAAGTGAGTATTCGTACGTACCTATATTGGTTAATTTTTATTCTAGAAAAGAAAACTTTTTTGCAACAAACAGTAACAATAAAAAACTTAGAATTCATTCTATAACCAAAAATTAGTTTGGAGCATCAAGTTAGGCCAAACCTTTAAACATCCTTTTCAACCTAACACAATTCCTTTTAGTATTTTTTATTAAGTAAACAAAATTTACACTACCTACTAGGTAGCACATATGTAGGTGGTAAAATCTAAGCTGCCCACCATCAAATACCTACCTAGTTAGGTATAACGTTTATGGCGGCTATATGACTACCTCTAGTTATGAGCTATGAATTTACTCCCGCCTAAGATTTCTAAGAAGATTAACTACTTGCCTAGTAATTATTTTCTGCAATGAAATAATTTAAGTATCGTGATTATCCTTTTGTTGTAAGTAATGCCGACAGATTTATACAGAATTCATATAAATAAAGAAACATTTACGATTTGTTATGTTGATGACGTTCTTAATCTCGATTGTTTTTTTTAACCAAAAAGAATAGAAGCTAAACATGCAATTGAGCTCAAGTAAATGATTGTATTACAATTATTCTATAAATTCAACGAATCATATTAAAATTAAAACACTAGGTATAATTCGATATTTTTAAGAAAAATAATCGTAACCGTAACTTATCATAACAGTGACAAAAGCATTATTGCATGCCAGAATAAATTATAAAAATGTATTTTGCACATTAAAATTTTAATTATAGCCACTTTATCTTTTTGTGTCATAATTTTCCAACGTATACGAGATGTTTTCATACCTATTATAATGACTATTATGAGTAGGTATTTATTAATGCATTGCCATTTCTATCGTGCAGTTTTTTACGCTCCGCTACACTACGATATAGGTAGGTATCTAGATAGTTTTATTATAGGTACCAATATGCAATAAATATTAATAAATAATATTGTAATTTAAAATTTCGCCATTTTGCGTGGTAACGCGGCGGGGGGTAAAATTGCGCTAAACAAATCTCTGACTAGATTTTTAAGCTAGTCTTAAGTTAAAAGTCAAGCTACATCGATTTTTTAAATTGATTATTAGGAATAACTTCGCCTTAAAGATCTAACACTGGATTTATGAATGGATTCTCTTCTAGCCCCACCTAACGCTTGTCGTCCACAAGTAGGTAGGTATCCATTTTGAATAGGTAAGCCAAGCAAACTGATTACCATACCAACAGTGGCATTGTTTCAACGTGGCCAAATCAATTACCTAGTGGTTATAAATTAAATACTTTTCCTTTGCGATAACGATCTTTGGTATTTGATTAATGAATCAATCTGTGGATATCGATGTTGGGGAGATGGCCGCGGGAACGGCTCCGGTAGGCACCTACCTACGGCCTCCCCGTTGTGAGAATGCGACATGGTATATGTTTTAGCGGTGTTTTTTTTTAGTAAAGGGTTTAATAGTTATCATTTTTTTAAGACAGTTATCACTTTACCCTATGTAAATAAAAGTAGAAAGTAGGTAGGTACCTATTTACTAAATACCGGAAAGGTTTTTTCTTCCTAAAATATTTGATTTTCTTATATTTTTTAACACATGTTTCATTAATTCATTATGTTTATTCGAGTTTTATTTTTTATTTAAAATGAATGCAATTTTGAATATAGGCAGGTTTCATTACATTTAGATGCATTTACATGAATTTCGTGAAAGTATGCACTTAGGTACCTCTAAGTTTTTTATAGAATTAGTAGTGAACGTATTTTATTGTTCTGTACATAATCATAAAATTTTAACATTTTATGTGACACAACACATTACATCTTATATTATATCTACCTGTTCAAGCGTTCCCATACACATTAATTTTATTTACTCTCTAATAACTACATACCTACCTACTATAAAATGGCAACTTAAAATTGTGTAAAACTTATAAGACTAGATACCTACTTTTAATTAATTAAACAAATAAAACTAATCTAAGTTTAGGTATATTTACTTTACCAAGCCTAATGATGATAACGGAACAGGAAGGAAATCAATACCGGAAATTACTTTCTTCGTAATATAATAAAATTTCTTACATGTAGGTAGGTAACTACCTAATACCTAATGTCAAGTTGATAAGAAATTGATGATTTTTGCCCTTGTTTTACATATTTCCAGTTTTATTTTCTTATTTATATTAGGTGTCTGAGAAAATCGTATCTTAATTAATTTGTACTTGCCATCTTGGTAATCCGTTATCAAAACAATTAGGTAGAAAATTATAAAACTCACAATCTCAAAAAAAAAAAATCGGTACCTACCTTGTTTTGATGCCACATACCTATCACTCGGAAGGTTAATCAAAAAAGGGATTTTTATTTCTAATCGTTTTATTGTGGAGCTAGTTTAAAAAACTTTTATTTTTGATATAGGTTTATTAATAAAATCATATTTGGGTAATTTTATATTTTTAACTTGAATTTATATATTCCTGTCTGACTAACGTCTGTTTTATAAGAATTTTCGTAATTCGACTTTTGCCGCGATTTCCAATTAGACTTGAATACACAAAGGTAAAGTATGTACTGTTCGCAATATGAATCAGTGCGCAATCAACTGCAAGTCACTTATAATTCTTATAATCAAAAATCTCATTAATGCCAGTTAATAAGCTCTCGGTCATAAAACACTGGTTTAATTAACATAATAAACTAACACATACTGGCTAATGAGATACCTATAATGAGAAGGTTTCGATAACATTGCTCCAGGCTTTATGAGATTTGCCAATTTGCACTTAAGACTTTAATTGCCGTTTGAAAGTCGCAATCTAGTATTCCGGCCACTCGGGCTCTCGGCCAACATTGTCAACACAAGTGAATCATTTTCTGGTTTTCCAGCGAGATTCTCACAAGAAAATAATTATAATAATTACAACCTTTTAGCATCGCCCGCTGAACGGCTAAACACGGCGCGGCATCGCATTCACAGTCACAATAGCACTTGTCCAATATCCAGGTGTCGAAACAATCACAGTCAAAACACAAGGAGCAACACCGTAAACACTGAGGAACTTAAAAGTTGGTGTGTGTCAGTTCGGAGCAAGGACGCGCGACGCTTCACCGCCAACGTTCGCCGGCACACTACGCGGTCGCGCGCGCCGGGCCCCCCGCGTCGTGCGCCCGCGCCCCGCGAGGGGCGGGGCCGCCGAGCGAGTCGAGGCGAGGCGAGCCTTAATTACGCTACGGGCGAAACGGGACGGCGATAGCAAGTGGGCGCGATCTATTAGCACGGAGAGCGGGACGACTCGTCTTAAGTATTTTGTATAAGTAATGAGGGGTGCGGGGCCGCATCTCCCGCCAATCTTTAATGTTGATTGCCGCCTCTGAGGCCCCTCATTAACGCCGGGCCACGCCTCGATTTAATTACGATCGTTTAATTGTTTTTGCGCGATTGTTCTCGAGGTGATGCCTCCTCTTAATTGGCAGGTAATTAACTGGCGCCTGAATAACTAAGATGTTGACAATTTATTTGTGTTGCTTGTCGTAAGAATTAATGATCGCGCTCGTTAAGAAGATGTCGTTATTTAAAAGTAACTACTACTACGTAGGTACCTACATTGGTAATTAGTAAAAGTAAAGGTATAACGTCAAAACATAAATAGCTACTAAATAGATTACCTACATAGGCTAAGAAAATAATATTTAAAACATGACAAAATATTATTATACAATTTGTTTCCATATTGCATAGTCGAACTAATCAAGAATGTACTCTTAAGTAAGTAGGTAAGAAATGATAATGTAACCATGGTTTTTATGTAGGTAAACGAAGCCATTGACCCGGAATATATACCTACCTATCTAAGGCAAACCAAATTACTCAATGACTTTCTTTACAAAATCTAAGTTTAATCTTCAAACACATAAGTAGGTAGGTAGGTAACGATTTCACGATCATTATTAGATGTAGATACCTATTACTTAATTAATTTTAAATATAAAACTATCGTGAGATTCAATAATAATAATTTTATAGAAACGGGTAACTCACGTTATATAATATTCGACTTATAAAATGTGAGTTACCCACTTCTGTAATATAATTAAATACCTACCTAATTATATTTTCTGTGGTGTATGGATTTGACATGCCTATCCAATGGGAAGTTTTATAGGTAGTCAACTGCAGAGCCATTATGACGTATTTTTGCGAATTTATCCTCATCGGAAATTTAATTAGATAACAGAGCATTAGCAAATTATATATGTCTATAAATGGTTAGTTTAATAACCATCACTTTTATGAACATATTTAATTTGCCGTCTTAGCCTTAGGTAAGGTCAGTGACCTTAGGTAAATTCAGAATTAAAACAACATAAGTATTTATGAACTTCTAGTTTGACGACCGGTCTGGCCTAGTGGCAACTGACCCTGCCTATGAAGCCGATGGTCCTGGGTTCAAATGCCAGTCGGGGCATTTATTTGTATGATGAGCACAGATTGTATTCCTGTGTCATGGGTGTTTTCTACGTATTTAAGTATTTATACGTATCTATATATATTATATGTATCGTCGCCTACAACTACTACCTATACATATTACCTACTATCTATATAATTATATTATATGTAACGTCTACTACAACACAAGCCTTACTGAGCTTAGGTCGATTTTTGTAAGATTGTCCCGAAAACATTTATTTATTTATTCTACTTAGACTTAGACATCTTTCTAGGTTCTAAGAATTCAGGTTTATAATGGTATGTAGCTACACTAAGCAGCAAGAGTTTAGCGGGCCAGGTGATCAAAATGAGGTAGACACGACTGTATTGTTAAGGGAATAAGAACGTGTCAACTGCTGCTGCTTAGTGTAGCTACATATTCAGAATATTTTAAACAAACTCGTTATAAGTTTTAATTTTCACCTTCAGTTAACTACCCTAATAAAATAAAAATAATTTATTTCAGGCAAGGCCCATATATGTGTTAGTAGATACAAAAACTTACAAAATATTGTAGGTAAGTAATAATATGTACAGATAAAAACATAAACTTATTTACAACAGAATGAGCATAAATTTACTAATTTTGCAAGTTTTATTTAGTTTAATAATTTAATGAAAATATAAATTAATTTCAGGAAAATTACAACTTACAAAAGTTAAAAAGAGTGTAGGAAATTAAAACTATAATATGACGATAATAAATGACTGTCAATTTTACCTACGTTTCATCAATTATTTCAATAATATAATAAATAAGTAAGACTTAAGATTCGTTAACGTTATGTTGGAGAAAAGAAAACAAGAGGAAAATATTACAGATTATAAATTGTTTTCCTAAAAATCGCACGACTATCGCACGATGAAAAATCCTAAAAAACGAGCTAGGTATATGTATGATTCTTATAAATACAAAAATGTCTATAATTTTTTCAAGCAACATACACAGCAACACTCATAGCTGTACAGTCAGCAGCAGAAGTAGCTAAGCATTTGAGGTGTTCAAAATGAGGTCGACACGTCTCTATTGTCAAGAGAATAAGAACGCATTTTGAACACTTCAAACGCTTAGCAACTTTTGCTGCTGACTGTACATCGGTGGACCTTATGCCTTATAACAATAAGGTCCACCAGTGTACCTACAGCTAAGGGTGCTGTTAGTACAAGACATGGAATGAGCAATGTCTATACAAACCCGCGTTCTGCATCCTGGCAAACACATTAACGAGAGTCAGTGCGAAACTAGTTCTATGGAGATGTCTCGCTGTCAAAATAACTCGACATGTACCCTACCTATCCATAGATGGCGCTGCCCCACACATAGTACCGAAAAGAGAGAAATAACCAGCACGTTGTAGTCTCCAGCAACTCGACTTTGTAGATTGTAATAGACATTGCCGTGTGATGCCAGCTGACTTTGCCGTGTGATGCCGGCTGACTTTGCCGTGTGATGCCGGCTGACTTTGCCGTGTGATGCCGGTTGACTATAATAGCACCACTCCATCTCCTCCCGAGGGTGTCGTAAGAGGCGACAAAGGGAAAAATCCTACGGACGGGCAGCACCGTCCGTCGAATCCCAATCTACTGCTACTGCGGTCGCCAACCTGCCTGCCAAGCGTGGCGACTATGGCAACTACCCTCAAGATGATACAAGTTATATTTGTGGGCGGCCTATGTCCAGCAGTGGACTGCATACGGCTGAAATGTAATAGACATTGTTCCATGTCTTGTATATTTATTGAATTTCTTGAATAAAGTCACGTGGTATTGTTTATTTACCTACATCCTGAACAAACGTAGGTTTACCTAATATATTTGTGGCTCTAATAGTGGAAAGGGCATAAGTATCTTAAAAATCTTATTCAACTTATATCGTTTTCACTGTGAGCACAGATCCCTAAGTAATACCTTAGACTCAATAGAAAAGAAAAATACGTTAAACAAATATGGCAGATGGACAACTGAATTTCTAAGTAGGTAAATAAAGCATTTGACACATAACAAAATAATATTATATAAATTCACTTTCACTTAATACAGGTATATAATTATCGCATATTTGAACTGAAATAGAAGGTCTATTGGTAGTCCGGGGTCAAAGCGCGCACAAACTTTTTGCAGAAATCGCGAAGCGTCTGGGCGATCTAACTGGTGACCGATACCTCTGGCGGTTTCCCCGCACAACGTATCAGCATTGCGATACAACTTGGAAATGCCAGCATCCTTAGTACAATGCCTCAAAGGCCTTTTTTTTAATTTAATGCAATAACTAGTTACGGTAAACTGGGGGTTACTTTGAATCACGGGATAAAATTGGTCATACATTTTTGAACTATAAAGAATATGTTTTTAACAGTTTTTGTAATGTATTTATGTTAAGCATGATACACATATTCAGTAATGTGTTACTGAACTCTTAAGCTCGCGTTAATAAACCAACAATTTCGAGTAAAAAAATTGATGACCAATGTCACCCCGCGAATCAAAGTAACCCTAGTTTACAGTGACTCGTAGTCTAATTGTTTTAATGATTGTAATTATTGTAAACAAGAATGTAAGTAAAAAATGTATGCGTATATACAGTGACAAAGAAACCATATTTTTTTTAATGATATAGGTAGGAGGCAAACGAGCAGACCGCCGCCCAGGGACACTCGCAACACCAGAGGAGTCACAAGTAGGTACGTTGCCGACCTTTGGATGTCTTTCAAAAGTGAGTAATTGCGAGGTACCTAAATGGGTTTGTTTACATTTTTTTCGTTTCCCATTGACCCCAAATATACCTACCGCATCTCGGCTTACTGCTCAAAATAAATAGGTACGAGTAGGTACAGTCCTACGCAGTACCCGTATACCATGAGTTGTGACATTACGGTTTTCGATAACAAGTATCAAGTTTACTATCTGTGCATCACGTTCGCACTAAAATAGTAGCGAGATGCACAGATAGTAAACTCGATACTCGTTATCGAAAAACGTAATGTCACAACTCATGGTACGGGTACAGTACCTACTCTGCTGCTAACTGTAAGTACGTTAGATTGACGCCCACAGTATATTCGTCAAAATTCAAATTTTGTTACAAACTCTGAATAAATTAAACTAACTTAGTATCTAGATATATTTTATCGTTGCAAACAAATGAGAATTATCCTGTCTCGGACGGACTATGAACTGGTCACTTTCTCTTAAGTAGGTATATCATCTATTTCAATTTATTTAGTACCTACTGTAACTACTTAACAAATCAAAGCAAATCAAAAATATCGAATAAAATAAAATTTGATCATATTTTTACTCTTTTGTTTAACCATATTATACATATCTTAATATAAAAATGAGAATGCTTTAAAATGGAAACCTACCTACGCTCTCCGAAACATTTCGCACGAGTGACTAAATAAACTTGAGTACTTAAAGTACTCATTTTCATTCTAAAATATTACAGTGACTCACGAAAGTTTAAATTTAAACATAAAAAATTAGAGAATTAAAACTTATAATATGCACTTATGACAATGAATTGCATTATAACTATTATTATTACTAGGTACCTTATAAAAGATTTACTTGATTTTGTATATAGGTGTGTTATACTTTTTCAGATTATAAGTTATAGGGGAGTGATCTTATAGGTACCTATATAAAAAAAATGCAAGGAGTCGCAAGATTATTTAATGTAGGTAGGTAGTTTAAGTTAGATAGACTGTTTTGAATTACATATTCATTGTATAAAATCGGGTAACTCACGTTTTATAAGTCGAACATTGCTCGACATGTTTTACTCCGTAAAGAGAAGCATAATAAAATAATGAGCCGTTAATGTTGGCTGACCGACGAAGACTTACGGAGCGAAACATGTCAAGCAATATTCGACTTATAAAACGTGAGTTACCCGCTTATAAACAATTAATATGGTCGAATTTCACGATAGTTTTGTACTTTCAATGACAGTAATGTTATGTATAGCGTAGATACCTATAGCTATTTTTAGGTTTAAAGTTAAGTTATAAGAATATGAAGTTATCTATAGTCAGAATTTCGAAACACAAAAATATCGCGATATACATTATTCATTGTATGTATTGAAGTGCATAACTCACGGTTAATAAGACGAAAATTGCTTGGCATGTTTCGCTCCGTAACTAAGAGCTCAATCATGCGCCGTTCGTCAACCGACGTACCTAGAGCTTTGTGTTTAAAATTGCTATTGTTTAGGAGGAAATTTGGCAAAATAATGTTAAGGTAGGTAGGATGGGCAGCTGCGTTTGTCGAAATCAAACAGCTACTGCGGTCGCCAACCCGCCTGCCAAGCGTAGGGACTATTGCAACTAAGATAATTCTAGTCATGTTCGAGGGAGGCCTGTGTCCAGCAGTGGACGTCTTTGGATTATCATAATTGTCCTATCCCTGAGTGTAAGTTTTTAACGTAACTTTTCATCACGAATGCGTTTGCGTTTCCCATATAAATAACATTTTCACTCACGCGTTCATAAACGTTTTCTTACTTCAAAAGAAACTTACACTAGAGGTTCCGAGTAGGTAAGTACCTACCTTGAAGGTATCTACATGGAATTTAAAAAGATCCAAGTATAGGTTAAATTGGTGATAAATTCTCTCACTCTTGTCCATCTCTTGTCAGTCCTTGTTTTGTTGTGAAATCATAATTGTATTGTTCTTGTCGACCACCAGACTTCCTACAAGCCAGTTTATAGGCAAGTGCGAAGTGGCGAATAAACTGCCATCCCTCCATTGTGCGGTAGCCCACCCACGGCGGCTACCTATAGGCCTGGGTACTTCTGTACATTTGTGTCTCCGACTAAAAATCAAAAGTTCCACGGAGTTAAGTTTAACCTCGGACATAAAATTTGAGAATGACCCTCCTATGTAATCTAACATGAAAAGGCCAACTGTCAACAACTATGATTTATTTTTATATATCTTATAGAATAGCCTAAAATAAACATCTTTTTTTAGCTACCCAATCTAAACCTATCGGGCGAAATTATCTTCCAAATCGATATCATATTTACTCAACAATTATTTTAATAAACCTAACTCCTAAAGATAGTGATGCTCGAGCAACTTGATCATTAATTTCTATATTACTATAGTCTATACTTTAAGGTAGTTTTAAAAAGTAAACAGGTAATCTTGACAAGTCTTTTTATTGAAAATCGCTTTAGAAAAATAAATCATAGCAAGTATGTAACAATTATGAATAACATATGATTGTTTACATTTTTTTAAAAGAGTTTTTAAATAAAATTACATATCAAGATTGTTTACCTTTTTGAACTACCTAAAAGTATAGACTTTTAAAACATTGTAAGACCTTCAATCTGAA
This sequence comes from Grapholita molesta, assembly GCA_022674325.2. Taxonomy (NCBI): domain Eukaryota; kingdom Metazoa; phylum Arthropoda; class Insecta; order Lepidoptera; family Tortricidae; genus Grapholita; species Grapholita molesta. The sequence continues at coordinate 7,268,544 of CP053132.2, forward strand.
AACAATAAAGTTTCTGTTCTAAGTATTTCAAATGTTCTAAGTAGTTGGCCTTAACTCAAATGTCAAACTTTGATTAATATTATTTTAAAATATAGTTACATATTTTAAATCAGACCCAATGTCAAAAGCACCTGGGTAAAAGCGAGTCAACTATAGTTATTACAGTTCGTTATGATTATTGAAATTGATGCTTAAAAAAAACACAGATACAAATCGAAGTTTTTGGCGCGTAATCCGCTCAAGTTTGACCTAACCTATTCGGTTACAAAGCAGCGCGGGCGTTGACCCGCGCGGCCAACCCCTGACCTTGTACCAAAATGTAAACGCGAAGCGCGCTTCCAGCCGACTGCCAGTGTCACGTGTATCTCAGCTTTACAGTTTACCTGTGCTGCGTGTTGGTTAGCTTTACAAAAAAAAATGCGCTTCAAGCAGCGTAGGCGAAGAAAATTTACTTTTAATTTAAAATTTTGTGAGTCATTTGTAATATTGTATGAAAAATTACGGCTTTACTTACGTTTATTTAGTCACTGGCGTGGCATGATTGGGAGAGCATATATAAATTTAAATTTTCAAGCACTAAGAAATGCTGAGAGTCGCTCGCGCCGCCGGCTCGTCAGGAATTACGAGTAAAGCAGTCCTTTGTCATAAAATACTTATAATATCTCTCCTCTCTTTCTTTTCTTATCACAAAAAAAAATGTCATCGTGACGTAGGTACCTGTATATTTCAAATATTAATGAATGACTCCTAATATATAGGGTCGTGGGTCCACACCAAGGTTTTAATTACGCAGTCCGTCAGCATCAAAAATAAGTGAACACTTTTGGACCACTTCGCTTCATTTAATGTCAAGCTCCAACTGCCATACGAAATCGTCAAACTATGTAATAGTGACAAACCGATTGTACCAATTCACCAAAAGTAATTTGAAAATACACAGAAATTTAAAAATGATTTATTTTCTCTAAATATTACGGCCAACTTTACAAAGGTTGGGATCTCTCAGTAAGTAGTAATTCAATTCTGATAATATCTGTTTGTATAGGTATACGTAGGTACCTACATTTAGAATATTTTAATTAGGATTTCAGTTACATATTTATACATAATTCTAAATAATAAAAGTTTTAAAGTTTTCCTTTATTTCTAAGAATTATAGTTTCGTTGGCAGACGTTTCTACTTAATCCAAAAATAATTTATTTATCCTTAAGTAGATACGACCTTTGAAAATATTCTCAGTCTAACTCTAGTACTAGTAAACAAGATCACACATGCTCCGTTCACACAACGCCCCCTGTGTATTACCGCTAAAACTATTAGCGCAGAAAACCACCCCAGCTTTTCCGCGTATGAGGTAAACTGTAGAAAAATCCGTATGTGGAGCGCGTGTGGGACTTAGCGGGCTCGCGAAGAAAGTGATGCCATCTGTTGGCGGATAGGATGCGATGTTAGTTCTTGAGGACTAATTAGGTGGCACACTGTGGCTGAGAATTGCTGTTCGCGTTCCGTGTTAGGTTTTGTTTTTAACTTTTTAATATGAACTTTAACCGGTTAAGTAATTTGTTTGCGTTTATCTTTGTATTTGTTTTCTTCTTTAGGGTTCGCCATAAAAAAAACAGTATCTAATTGAAAAGTAATTTTCATGTATTAAAAAATCTGATATCTACAATCGTCGTTTTAATACCTGAATCACAAGGCTTCCCTACCTCTTAAGCTTATTTTAAGATTAGTTCAATTTGTATTGCATTTTCTTAATACATTTGTATTACAATGGTGTTATTTTTTGAGTTGAGAAAATCTCTGGTGTTGTTCGAATCCGAGGTCCAATATTTACCAATAAAAGGAGAAATAAAATAAAATAATGTTTAAACTTACACAACCGTGAGTGGATAATATATATTAAATTAGTACCTGAAACAAAAAGAGTAATTAATTAGTATTCACTTATATATTAAATTATGACATTGGTGTCTATAATAAATCAAATAAAAAGTCTGATTTTTCTTGCAAGTATTGTACAGAGTTATAAACTAAGAAAAATAAATTAGGTAATACTTATTATTATTTTTACATATTGTTTTTAAAACTTATTTTTATACAAGAAGTCCCTTGGAATTTATAGAAAAAATCTTATATTAAGTACTAAAAATGAATGTTAAGAATAATTAAAGAATGTAGGTAATTATTTTTATATCGACCATTGTCATTTAGGTAAACATGTCCAAGTTTCACAAGCAGCATCAGTTGACTTTTAACAATTAATGTAGTAAAACAAAAACACCTATTTTATCTATTGACTAAAACGGTGGAGCTTTCTTAGCCGTTTGCTTTGTTTGACCCGATATAGGAGCGATTTTTTGCAAGTCGAGCTTTAAGAAAAAAAAAATTAGGACGAAAATAATCGCACGCTCAATTAGAATCGAGTGCTCGACGCTCAAAAAATTGACGTTGAACAATATTCGACTTGAAAACATGAGCCCATTTTAATAAATTTATTATGTTCGAGTTTCAAAACAATTTTGTATTCAAAAACTAAGTACATATTGCTGGCTGAATGCAATAAAAATGTAAAAAAAACTACAAAAATTAAGTAGCAACCCTAAATCGAGGGTGTGTTCGAGTGATATTCGATATCGTTCGGGTGACATTTTCGCAAAATCGATATCACCCCCTTATTGGTAGCGAAATGATTGAACATCCTTATCGCGACGTTTTTCTAATGGCGGCTCGTGTTGAGACCCTTTTTCTTTTTAAAGGGGTTTACACACATGTTGAACAAGACGTTTTCATGTTAGTTTTATATATGAATAATTATAATACTGCAAATCATATTATTAAAATATCCAAATTTATTTAAAAATTGTATTTTGCACAGTTTAAGAACAATGCCAAAAAAAGTTGTTATTATATTACTATGCTTTTTTAATTACTTGTCTTTATTTATAAAAATACTTTAGATTCAAATAAATTACAATTATGCTAGGAATTACAAAAACTACTTAAGTGCTCAAGATGAAATCAAAAAAGAACCTTGAGGCAATGTACCAAGGATGCTGGCATTTCCTCGTTGTATCGCAATGCTGATACGCTGATAATGTACATATATGTTATTGTAATGCTATTTCAATATAATAATATTTTCTTAATTCTTTAATTTTTAAATATGAATTCAAACTAGTATTTAGGTATTCCTAATCAAATATGTATTTGAATAAAAACAAATTGTTTTCGTGTATTGTTCAGTGTCTACTACATAATACCTGTAATAGATAATAAATTATCGTTTAAGTCGATATTAAGTATAAGTTATCCGTAAACAAGACAACCAATGCACGCTTCATCAAGAGTCACTCGCCCGTTTATTTCCGCGCTGCCGCCGGACACGGCGAGTGTGTAGCCTCCTTAACACCCCTTTCTTTTTACATGTCGCAGCTAACGACAATATGAAATCAATACCGACACCATCGATGCGAAAATCGTGAATAGCGAAGTGACGCACACATGTAAGTAGACGTGTTATTGTGTGGGTGCAAATCATATGCACGGCTTCGGTGTGTGCGACGAAGACATTTTGTAGGGTGACTGTGTTTTGGGATGATGCAGATTTTTTTTGTGTTTTCGTTTGCATTAGAAATGGAGGTCGGTTAGAAAGACTATTTATTATTAGATTATTGAGTACATATATTTGACATGTGCAATGTATATTTTTCTACTCAGGCTTTAGACAAATCATAACTTATTAACTATTAATCCGATACGGATATTAACTTAAGTTTGAAACAATACAATTTATTATGTTTGGCAAACTTATTAATACTGATTTCATCAAAGCATTTGAAGTATTGCTCAATTTAAAATTATACGACCACTATGATTATTAATTAAATGCAAAATTATTAATTATATTTATTACATAATATATCGTTGTCGAGTAACTGTATTAAATGCATAACGCTACATTGCTACATACAAATATTTATGCTCAGAAATATACCTATGCATAATAGCGATAAGATGTAAACTAAAAATAAAGTGACGTTACATCACAATACTGTTTTAACGTCAATCACATTTCAAACCCGTCCGTTCTTATCGCTCAACCTTGTCACCCCACAAATTGGTAAAAAGAAAACGCATTAACACATATATGAATAGTCACACACGTAAAGGCGCGCACACACTGGCGCGCCCCCATAGGGGGTTTCCTTTAAAAATCACCCCGCGCGGAGCCTTTTGATAAGGAAATGCAGACATTTGTGGCAAATCTAGACGCTACCGCTAGTGTCAATAGTTACCTGAGTCTCACGATAACATTGAGTGTTCTATTGAAATTGTATATATAATTATTTTTTTTGTTTTATTTATCTCTGTACCTGTATTTTAAATGTGTGCACTGAAGAGCTTTCAATATTTTTGAAATTAACATTGGTACCTATAATCCTTTTTATATTAAGCAGAAACGTCTGCTAGCATATCAAAGATATTTAAGTCGAAAGAAAAATAGAAAAATTTGACACGTCTAAGCGGCGCTCGTATAGCACAACTGGTAGTGCACTGGGCTAGTGATCCAGTGGTTGTGGGTTCGAGTCCCGCTGCGAGTCAAATTTTTCTATTTTTCTTTCGACTTAAATACCTACAATCCTGTATAAAGTTTAATATATTTAAATATAATTAAAAATCTTAAAAACATCAAGCATCTGTGAGTTTTCCGAATTGGGCTTTTGGATTTATTTAATTTCGTATATATAAATGTAAATAAATAGTATTAAATAAGGTACTAATGGAAAAGTTATAAATAATATACTATTTCTTAACCTGTAAAAATTGGTTTTATAGAGTGTAAAATTCAGAATAGTGATCTGAATATTTATCTAATGAACTTAATATTACCTAGTACTAATACTATGTTTTCTTGCAAGTTTATAACGAATAAACCAATAAAAAAAATGTAATTGTTTGAAGAGGCCCAAATCGGAGAATCGCTAAATATATATAACTGTAGTTATAAAATAATAAGTTTGTGATTTATAAATATTAAGGTGAGTGGACACTCATTACTGGAAATCACTTAATAAACAGATTGTCCTCATTTTCAAAGATCAATGGACACCTTAACACAAGAGCTATACCACTTTCTCTAAAATTTCCTGTCTCAAATAAATGTAAGCATCTCTCTAATAATTAATAAATGATAAGATTATGTGTATTCGTAAGAAAACAACAAACAAATCAAAATAATAATCAGTGAAACAGTCCAAAAATTTGTATACTTTTAAAACAATTAATTAGACCGTCTGTAAAAAATACTATACAAAGTTAAATATTCGAAATGATTTGTGATCACTTAGTAAATAAATTGTCCTTGTTTTCAAAGCTCCATGGACACCCTAACGTAACAGCTATACCAGCAGTGTAAAACATCTCTACAATTGCCTCTCAAAAGCCCCAAAGCGAGAGATTCGCTAATAACAGATTCCCCTATTAATTAAGCCGGGTTTTAATTGGCTTGAAAACGCCACCTGTTGCTTCTCCCGTCCTTGTCGCCCGGTTATCCGTCTCACCCGGATCTCCGGCCCGTATCCGGATATACCATAGATTGCGGGATGAGGACGAGTTTTGAAAATATAAATTATTATTTTTTGTTCTTGGATTTGGACTGACTGATTATATTATTTTTGTGCCGTGTGATGCCGGCTGACAAATAGCACCACCCCATCTCCTCCCGCGGGTGTCGTTAGAAGGATAAAGGGAAAAATCCTACGGACGGGCAGCAGCGTACGTTGAAGCCCGATCTACAGCTATTGCGGTCGCCAACCCGCCTACTAAGCGTGGCGACTATGGCAACTACCCCCAAGTTGATACAAGTCATATTTGTGGGAGGCCTATGTCCAGAAGTGGACTGCATACGGCTGAAATGTATGTATGTATGTATTATTTTTTGACGACTGGTCTGGTTTAGTCAGTAAGGGGTTTTATTTGTGTGATGAGTATATATATTTAAAAAAAAATCCTGAGTCATGGCGTAATGGATGTTTTTTATGTTTTAAAGTAGCCGTATAATACACATCTATATCGTTGGCCACAACTCATGACTTCATGATCTTACCATGGGTCGTCAATATAGCCGACTCTCCCCTACATACAATCAATAGGTATTATTGGGACCAGTTTGCAAAATTCAATCCAATTTTGAATGACCCTAATTGGGACACAAATTAAATTTTCAGTATCCCGTCCCTTTGTTCACGGCTCGGACCCAGTTTTAATTGCTTTACGAAATAATGAATTAATTTTATTTACTTTTTCTCTCTCCGGATCGCGTTTTGTATTCGGTTTTGGCAATTAAGCTTTTCCTTTGACGCCATTGTTTGCTAATTTGTGATATTGAGTAGAACAATTACAAGCATCATTTGGAATTTTGTTGTGTATTTTACAGTAAGTATAAGAAATGTGGTGTCTTACAGAAGGGATATTGACATGATTGTATTTTTTAAAATGGCATGGCGAATCATATATTATGACTTTTTGACCAAGAAAAAACAAAAATATTACATTAATTAAGTAGAATTACCACTGCCTATATATCATACACATACATTTCAGCCGTATGCAGTCCCCTGCTGGATATAGGCCTCCCACAAATATGACTTGTATCATCTTGGGGGTAGTTGTCATAGTCACCACGCTTGGCAGGCGGGTTGGCGACCGCAGTAGATGTAAATTGGGTTTGGACGGACGCTGCTGCCCGTCCGTAGGATTTTTCCCTTTGTCGCCTCTTATGACATCCGCGGGAGGTGATGGGGTGGTGCTATTCTAGTCCGCCGGCATCACACGGCGAAGTCAGCCGGCATCACACGGAGAGCCTATATCATAGCATCACTAGTCTATAATATATTACTATGTATATATTCAAAGATGGTTTAATTTAACTCTTAAAATATATTCTCGCAGTAACGACGCACCAACGAGTTGAAAATATAACATCAAGGCTTTAACAGTAGTCAACAGGTCGATTTTTATTCCTATAAATGACCAATACGTTTATTATCTCATCCCATCTTTATGAAGCCATTGTATGTAAACCAAATAGCAACTAGACGCCGCAAAAAATGTCCAACCCGTCACGTACGACCGACACCAACATCCCGCTCAGCGTACTCATAAATTTAATTAACATCGAAAAGTCACATAACTTCAGGTACCAGTATGAGAGAACATCTTTATCATTTTCCGACAAGAGCTATGGTACCATAAAGTAGGGTCCACCACATAATTCTATCGATAATGGTAGCACGACGCCCACGCTGGAATTAATTAACATGTGATGGTCGATACAGCGGGCTTAGATATCGATAGACCACAGATAAAGCAACAGATCCAACCAACTGTACGGTGTATTGTGAATCAGGAAAGCTTGGCGTGTACGCTAGGTATATAACTAATAGGTACGAGTACATCGGTCAATTCAGTAAAAATCATCTGATATGCTGTAGAGTCAAGAAATCATTATAAGTTGACACATATTAATATGTGTCAACAAGGCGGTATGTCCAAAATTGTAAGCGAGAGTCACCAATGTCGATAAAAATCTAAAAATGTCTTTTAATACAAATCAATTGTTTTTCTACGTATTTAGTTATTTTTGGTAATAAAGGTTAAATGGACTTTTTAAATATATAACGTACCTCGTTGTATGCTAATAGTAAGAGAAGCGAAATTTGTAATATTTTTTTTAACACACAAAAAAAAAATGATCTAATTCTTATGACTCAGTAAGTCAGTAATATAATTAAAACAAAAGGTAAAGCCTTTAGAGCTTTCAGAGGATTTAAGTTCCGCTGTGTTTTAGTTAAATAGGCCTCTTTACAGCAAGAGTAATGAAAATCACTGAAAAAATATTACTGATAATAAAATGATTATTCGGTGATAACTAGGTATAAGCTATAATTATGGTTTATGACAATAGGAAAATCTGAATGCAACTTTATAAACGTAACACAGACATATCTGTGATATTAGACTTAATGAGTCATCCGACCTTACCAGAGCCCGGTTTTAAGGTGTGGTAAAGGTATCTTAAAATCAATGTACTTACTTATTCGCATAATTACTGACAATTAATCTATATTGTTTACAGTTAATATTGTCAATTTTGCCACGATAATTATTCATATAATGAAACAAAAACGTATTACCTATATTGTGCATTCTGAACAACTTATTATAGTTCATTTGTAGACATGTAGTTTTTTTATGATATCGATTCGATAAATTAGACAAGGTTGCATCTCTAACTTGCAGTGTGTGGCATAATAGCGACCCACGCAAACAGAATCACTAAATATTGGAGGAAAGTATGTTTTAGAAAATAAAATGTAAAATTGACGTATTTTTGAATAATATTATTATGTATGATTTATTATATATACTAACATAAATCTATTGTAAAATTTGTTTTATGATTATTTCGATTTTTTTTTACATTTACAGTGCCTTCTGCTAGACGTGCGCGCCGGTCGAAAAAAATCAGGCGGCGGCGCGCCACGAAAAAATCCACGGCGGCGGCGTAACGCCGGCGGCGTGGGATTTTACAACTTTGCATATTAAGACGTATAATGAAAAACCACGCTTAAACGAAATAACTTTATGAAGTAAACTGAAAAGATTACTCAATAACATTTCATGACAGAAGTATTTTGTTTGCAACTTTTGGTGCACAAAAAATATTTTGTTCACCCTTAATAAACTCAGCCGGGACCTTTTAGCTGTTAAAAGCAATCCAGCAACCGAAAACGCACACTTCGCTCGGAGTGCTGGTTGCTGGAATGCATAACAGAGCCTGAGTTAAAGACGATAAACGCGGGTAGGCAGATTGTCTGGTTTGCCAGTAGGACAAAATGTCCCCGTCTTCAAGTTAGATCGTTTTCATCTTCCTCTATCACTTGAGAAACGGTCTAGTCTCCAGAGAGCTTAAAAACTTTTGTTCATTTTCGGCCTCTTTCTCCAATTCTGGCAAACGATACCTGACTGTTTTTACTATTTTCTTGCATTTCGTAACAAGACTTAAAACTTCGGGTGTTTTCTTTATTCCATCAACCGTAACTAAGTTATGAAGACCGTGCCCTAAGCAAAGATGGTTGTCAATATCTGCCAGCAAAAAATAATGTCAAATGCCAATGTTGTGCCCACCCCAGTCAAACTCAAACTCAAACTCAAACGTTTATTCAGTAAGTAGGCCACAAGGGCACTTTTACACGTCGAGTCTTTGTTGGGAACTCGGTACTCGAAATTGTTGATTCGTACATTTACCTAGGACAAGTAGTCCAATTAGGTAGGTTCAACTTCGAGAAAGAGGTAAACCGCCGAATCCAACTCGGTTGGGCAGCGTTCGGGAAACTACGTACCTAATGTCTTTTTGTCCGACATACCTCAAGCCTCTGCCTCAAGACGAAAGTATTCAATCAATGTGTGTTACCAGTGATGACTTACGGCTCCGAAACGTGGTCTTTCACCATCGAACTCATCTCAAAACTCAAAGTCGCTCAACGAGCTACGGAGAGAGCTATGCTCGGAGTTTCTCTACGTGATCGACTCAGAAATGAGGAGATCCGTAGGCGAACTAAAGTCACCGACATAGTCCACCGGGTTAGCAAGCTGAAGTGGCAATGGGCAGGCCACATTGCACGCAGAGAAGATGGCAGATGGGGTCGAAAAGTGCTCGAGTGGAGACCACGGACTAGCAGCGTAGGACGTCCACCCACAAGCAGACGACCTCATTAAGGTCGCCGGAAGACGCTGGATGCAGGTCGCTTCTAACCGGTACATGTGGAGGTCCAAGGGGGAGGCTTATGTTCAGCAGTGGACATCTTATGGCTGAGATGATGATGATGATGATTTGCCAGCTCCGTTGGCCGCTTCACATTCACGGCCGCCACCCGTTTCCCACCATGCTCCACGCGTCGCACGCGCTTTATGTACATTGATTTTAAGCTTGTACTCTCTTGCGGGTTTTGTCTCGGCGCGAATTTTAAACTACCGGCGGCGGCGGCGGCGCGCTGACTCCATATAGCGGCGGCGCGCCGCGGCGGCGCGCACGTCTACCTTCTGCACTACAAATGTTGTGCTTATATTCTTTTAAAAGTAAACAAAATAGCTTTAGGTACCTATATCTTTTTAAAGACAAAATTATCGTGAGACTGAAACATATTACTTAATTGTATAAAAGCGGGTAACTCACGTTTTATAAGTCGAATATAAAACGTGAGTTGCCCGCTTTTAGCAAACGCGAATGGCTCATGATTATGCTCCTCTTTATGGAGTGAAACATGTCGAGCAATATTCGACTTATAAAACGTGAGCTACCCGCTTTTATACAATTAATATACCTATATCTTTGACGAATTGTGACAAATAGGTATTTCATCTTCCGACCCGTGCACGCACTACAATTTGTTGATTTGGTGAGAAGAAATAACAAGAAACTCAATTAACGCTTTAAGAGTGTCATTCATTTCTAATATCGAATAAAGGTTCCATCCTTAAGGATTCGATTTTCGAATTTTATCGTACAACGACGCTATCAACTATTTTGTGACCGTTGTAAATACTTATGAATGAACCGAACTGACCGCTCCGCGCCTGTGTCGTGTGTGTGAGTTTTTTGTGAATGGTCGACGATATCCGGTCCTATACAACTATGGTTCAATATCTAAATGCCCTAAACGACAAGAAACGAAACATATAATAAACCAGGAATAAACTGTCAGAATCATGAGACGTTCTCAGTTGTCTGCTATGATTCCATTTGCTAAATAATGTCGCTTACGCCCGGTATTACTTTGAAAACTTGTAACAGTATTGACTGGTCAGGTTTTGTTATCATCTTTCGAGCTCTGTCTAAACAGGCGATATAAAAATGGTGTTTTATTACCTTTTACAACTCTCGATCCGGAGACTATATAAATACTGTATCGTGTAAAAAACCGTTGTGGTGTCAATGAGTGCTGTTTTAAACAATTTAAGGATGGAATTTCAAAATTAGTGCGTATCATAAAAGTATATTGCGTATGAAAGTTCTTACTGCATATCTTTGCTTGCTTATGTTTAAAAATAAAAATTATGACAAAAGGCGTAAATATTCTTATAAATTATACATAATCATACGTTTTAGTTGTGACAATTCGAACCGATTTGCATCAAACATATTCCCAATGTGCCTCTAAACGTAGTACTTATTTATTTCGAACTAGAGTTACTATGAAGTCTAACGAAACTTCTACTTACGTATGTACGTACCTACAGTCAAAGGCATTAGTATGTATGCACTTTTTCACTTTATTTCAATGGTAATAGAGTGCCAAGGTGTATACATATCTATGCCATTATACGCTATTTTAAAACGTATATGTTAGCCTTTACATAGTAATAGCACTACCACGTACAGTCAGCGTCATATAGTTAGTTACAGTAAGTATGGCCAAATCTTTATTTATATCACAGATCTTTATTTATATAGCAGTAAGGATCTGTATCGATATAAATATATCGATATGCCAAATGGCCATACTGACTGTAACTATCTATATGACGCTGACTGTACTTGAACGTGGTAATTAAGCTATTAAAAATTAGGTATTTATTCATTTAGAATACACATTTATTCTAGTTATGTTCCCTACTACTCATAAAATTAATAAATTTGCTATTTTTAAAAACTGCTTTTCGAAGAAGTTTACCAAAAACCAATTGGTTGTATAAACGCGATACAAAAATGAAATCTAAAGTTGAACAAACAAAAACCCTCAATTCGTGTCTCAGTTTCGGATATGTTAATTCGTGTGATTCGCTAACGTAGTCGGGCGCGGGCCGCTGCGCAAAAACGGAATTTTTGAAATCGCGTCGAGGCGCTTTTACTGGTGTAAAACGAATTAACGCTTTCGGAGACAATTATATCACAATGTTTTGTCTGTTGTTTGTTTAAAACATATCATGTTTTCATTAATGGCTAACTAAAACGGCCTATAAAAACCTCATAAAGAAAAGGGCATAAGGTTAAATTGTGCAATTAATGAATTTACTTGGATATAACTATGATTATTATGTACAGTATGCTGTCTATAATGCTTTATCATTGGAGAATCATATGGATAAATTGTATACGTTTGAATACTCTTTGGGTTCACAAAAATCAAAATGACTTTACATATCCAGACACTTTCTTCTGTATCAGCCTCCAGATTTAAAAATTCAATGCTATCCCGTCACAAACATTAAGAGACAGAACAGCAAAAACTCCGGGTTAGCACAAAACGAGGCATCGCCTTATCAAAATTTAAATTCGGAAAGAGCGGCCCTCATTTCAATAACCGTTATTTTTAACCGACTTCAAAAAGGAGGTTGTTTTATCTCCCCCTGGGATAGGTGATTGATAGCCCCTTGAAACAATGGACACTGCGAACTCCGCGAGTCCTAACGCTTTATTTTGTTTTGTGGAGGAATAAGGAGACGATAAACGTCGAGATTGACTTAGATTCGGGATTAACGGATCCGCAGCTGCGAATTTTAATAAGTACCGTTGGTAAGACAAAGATTCGTCTTATTATTAGCATGTTAGAAATATGTATCCTGATTGTGCCATTAAATAAAGTTGACTTTGCGAACAAGGAACTTATTGATTACACTTACAGATATTTAAATCGAAAGAAAAATAAAAGAAATTGACTCGAAGCGGGACTCGAACCCACAACCATTGGATCACTAGCCCAGTGCACTACCAATTGTGCTATCCGAGTACCGCTTAGACCTGTCGAATTTTTCTATCTTATCATTCGTGGTATACACGTCATCATGGGTGACGTGTAGTCACATCTACCGCCAGCGTATTGCACACTTAACGGCATCGAAGTCTCAATTTACATTGAGAATTCATCGATAACAATGTGCTACCCCATTCTAAATTATTTTTTATTATGCAGAAACGTCTGCTAGCGAATATCTTCGATATTTACACATACAGAGCTTCGCGGAAAATTTATTTTGTAATATTTTTCCTAATATATGTACCTACCTACAACTACATTTGTTATTCGACTCTCGTGCATAATTATACAATAATTATATTATGCATTTTGAATTTAAAAGTCAATCCTATATAGGACTGTCGGATTTATCATCCTGGACTTTTCAATGCTACTAAGATGTTTTATGGAACAGATTTAAAGAAAGTTATTAATGTATTACGACTAAAATATGGCGATGAACAAAAATGTAATACAATTGGTCTTGGTAATTTAATTTGCAGTTAATTAAAAAAATATATAAATTATCTACTTATAATGCAATGTTCTAGTTCTAAATATAACTTAAGCCCAGCAACCCTCTTTATGCAGCAGCGCAGAAAGTTCTAGATTTTTCTTCCGCCCTATAATAGAAAACGTCTGCGACTCATCAAATCCAGTCATGTCATTACGTCTGCTTAAGGCGCGTTTAGCTGTAATGACTTTGAACCTGTAGATACCTTTATGTTTTAAAGTATAGACTAGACAAAATTATCTTTGAAATATACGCAAACATCGATGTAATATCACAATGTTTTTAAGGCGATTGAGTATAATTAAAATTTAGAAAAATAATTAATTTTATCAAATCACATATTCGTACGACTACTTTGTACAAAATGTATATTATTTTATAAAAAATGACACTTTCGTTTGATGTCGCGCTGTGACGTGTGACGTGCCAGTGACGCGAACAACGACGCGCGACGCAAACGAACACTCGATACTCTCAATGCGTGAAAATGGAGACCTATAATTTCTGAAACGTGTCGCGCGAGTGACTAAATAAACATTAATTTCCTGACCTGTAAATAAATAAACATTAATTGTAAAAAATAAACATTTATTAAGAAATACAAAGATATAGGCGTTTCACTTAAGTGCGACACGAAACGACAAGTATCATTTACTGTGTCTATGGGCTTGAAGCTAACTCATGTCTTACGTATCACCTTGTATTTCTGCCAACAAACTGTTATACAGTTTGGCGGAGGTTGTACATATCATGTAAAAATATGCTGTTCCGTGAATAAATGGTTTATTTATTTATTATTAATGGTATACTATTTATATTATTTGATACCCTTGTACAAAACAGTGCCTTAAGCTCTAATAAAACATACGCAAATTACTGGCATTCTAGTTGCATTCACCGGCTCGCAACTCGCAAACAGCAGTTATGAGATCGCCAGTGACAAGTACTGTAATTTATTCTTTACAAGTTATGATCTTAGTGTGTAAACAGCCTGATGTCTCATGCGTGTAATTTGGAGAAGTCTTTACGATGATTATTCGAGCATATAACGCTTTTACTTGATCGTAATTGTCAAGGAATAATAAGCATAAACAGAAAGTTTTAGGGTCGAATTTTGCGTGACACTAGTGTAAGCGCCTGGTGATTCTAGCATGTACTAGGCGATCTAGCTTACAAAATTAAAAAGAAAAAATTCGGGTCATAAATTAGCAATTAAAAATAGATTACGTATCGAACTAACTGAACAGAGAAGTATTTAAATGTGTTTTATCAATAAAACAAAATCGGCCACTGCCAAAAGTCACGATTTGTCGTTTTCTTCCCGCACAGTTATTGAACCATACTATACTACAGACATTATAACTATTACAAGAAAGGAAACTGTGTCACATACAGCTAAAATCATGCCATATAAATCTAAGGACCATGTCTAATCTAACTACCATTGTCGTGAGCGCAATCTAGAAATCTATTCGGGATCAATAGTAAACAAAAAAAGGAAAACAAAAATATTTACCTTCGACAGCTTCGCAATTACTTACTTTTAAAAAACAATCATGGTTTTATCGTCATTGTATACACATTCAGTTTTGTTACTTACATTCTAGTTTAGTTCAAATATGCGATAAATACATAAATTCAGTGCGAACGAATTTCTATAATAATATTTTGTCATGTGTCAAATGTTTTTTTTGCTTAGAAATTCAGCAGTCAATCAGCCATATTTGTTTAGCTTATTTTCTGTTTCTATTGAATCTGAAATTTACTGGCCTTCTGTCGCTCAAAATAATCTATGCCGGTTCAAGGAGACCGCAAAAACAGATAATACAATGTCCAGGCCAGTCTCGTCAAACACAGGCGGTAATCAACCTAACGCGAAATGACAGGACTCTGCTCCCCGCCCGTGAAAGCGCCACCAACCTTCGCCGCTGTACAACAACGGAGCTCGATCCATAATTTGTTATTAAAAAGACTTCACGTACAAATGACATGTCTTTTTCCATGTTGGTATAATTGTCTTGTTGGTTCGTCTTGGTTGTTACACAGGATAATGCTTATGTACTATGGCTTTATGTTGTTATATTCAGCGAGTTTTGTAGTATAACATGTTGGGTGTGCACTTTTACTTTATTGTATGGTCGCATTGGCTCTTTTATGTTTTAGTCACATGCACTTGCCAAAGCTAAAATTTTCTTTATACAAGAGGCGCTACCGCGGGCTATATGAACTTCGATGTTCGCGGTACCGGGCCAGTAGACAATTTGGCTTGCACGCTATTGGCAAGACCATGTAGAAGACATACAGTGATCCATAATAGAGTGTTCTGTGTGGATGTGGAAGGCGCAGGATCGGTCTTCTTGGGTCGTTCTGGGGGAGACCTATGTCCAGCAGTGGACGTCTTTCGGCTGATATAATGATGATGATCTGTTCTTATGAGCATCCCATATATATCATCTATATTAGTGACAAGAAAAATTGTATTCATGGATGAAAAAAAAAATTTACTCGAACCAGGACGCATTAAAAAATGAACCTTATTATTATTTGTTGTCTCATTTGTTTTGACAACCAGTTCCACTATTATTTTGTCGTTAAAAATTAAATATGATCACCGTTGTTTTCGCGTTTCAATAATATGCGTGGGATGCAAATTAGAATATTATCTTAATTCGCATAGCGTTTTAATGGCTAATAAACATCCATTCTTATCTCAAATTATTATTTTATTTTAGTATTAATATTTGCAATTATTAATTATATTTTTTACTGTTATTAACTTTTGTATATTGGGTTTCTTGTTGCCTGAAATAAAGATTTCATTCATTCATTATATGTATAAACCAAGTTTAGGTAAATTCAAGCTTTAATTATACGAGGAACTTTATATTGAAATTGAAATATTATCTATAAAAACTATTGTACCAACTGATATAAAAATGAAATATAAATATGACGTAATAATAAATAATCAACACTAACATAAACAATGCCCATCTTAAATCAGATAACGCTAACAAATTAAACTTAACATTTCAAATAGATAAAATCACTTCTAACCCGAATAGCCCCGCACTACTCAATCTTAACATCGAAACACAATCAGTATGATTATGTTGCTAATGTATATATTGTATTAATAACGTTTGTGAGAAGGCAATTAAAATTTTTATGTTAATATTATTCTTTAAATTGCTATCGCTTACCGAACGTTCATCCCTAATGAACCAGTATAGATGAACAATCTAAAAATATTTGACGATCACACACTCACACAACTTTAATTTTTGAATGTAGAACGCATGTGCATATCAGCTGATGATTCCAGGAAAAAATTGAGACAACAGGCAATTGCATAAGTGGGTTGGTATGATAAGCGTAAGCTAACCATAACCTTCAAACTTCAACAGAAGAGGATCAAGGAATAAAGTATGTATTTGCTATGAAGTGTGGTATTGCAAGCGTTTGCTGAATGGCGGAACCTAGAACCGAGTATGGTGCAACATCAAGGGCACGGTATGGGGCTGACTAGTTATACTGGTTAGCTTGAATAGAGATCTCAATAGTGGATAGGAATAGCGTCAGCACGAGACGGCTAGGACCGGTCCGACGTGCTTTTTCAAGCATCAATAATTAATTAATCAAAACAATATAAATGATGCTTGATGACTTTGCCTTTGTGCTAGTACTTGACACAGGTTAGAATGTGATCGGTATCTGTGGCTGGGAATTAAACATTTAAAATATTTACTGCCTTAGCTAACGTGAGATTATAGGAATAATACGCAATAGGATCAAATATTGATTAAACAAAACTTTCACGCGAACTTATCTCTTTCTTTAGCCATGCCATGTCCAAGAAGTACGTATTTGTCTATTGGTAGGTTGTCAAGTATTCACTATCTTATGTATAAGCGGCGGTATGTCCATACACACAGATTCCCTTAAGTAACTTTTTCACTATTCAACAATTTTCTCACAGCTCATTAAGAAAAGACAAAACAGATATTATTTTGCTCCATCTTGCCTAAGCGAAAACTCGCGGCCACTGCTATCTAGGTATCCAAAGATCTATCATTCAAGAAATGGCACACGTACAGTCGCCATCAAATATATCGGAGCAGCCAAGGTACAAAAAAAATCGGAACATGCACTTTATTATATGCATATTATTTTATTTGATAATTGAGGTGTTGTTCCGATATTTGTGAACTACTTGGCCTCTCCAATATATCTGATGGCGACTGTACAAGACGTAAATGGCACGCGTGGCTGTCGTGTGTTTTAAAATCTGTGTGTGTTAGAAATAGCATTGTGCATAAACAGATTAAAAAGAGGGAGAGCAATCAATTCATCACATTGCTCAGAATAAATTTCGATATTTTTCCACAAGTGAATAGGGTGAACGCTCCAGTGAATGAACACTTAAGAAATTTTTCACTTTTGAAAAATCATTTTTCAAAATGTATTAATAATTGTGATAATGTAATGTAATTTATTAAATCTTCATTTAATAAACAATAATATAATTTCTGTGATTTTTTGTTACTTTAATAGTTTTTGAGTTATACGAGAATTTATCAAAATATACCCAAAAACCTAGTAAATGAACAAAAAAATCGAATGAATGAACACAGTAAAATCCAGTGAATGAACATTGTTTAGAAATGTTTAGTCGGTATTAAAAATCATTTTTGAAGATAATACACAATATAGTTTTTCTTCAGAAATTATTACTTATATAAAAAAATGAGGTAGGTACAGTATTCTACTCACTTCAGTCACACCTCTACCACTCAGCCACTCAATTCAGGCCATTTTGGCCCAGGATTATTTTTTAGTAAACTTACTTACGCGTTTATTTGCATTAAAAATAACACGCTATCAATAACTTCTGGGAAAACCAAGTTTTGCTTTGTTGATTATCCATTGAACCAATTTTGCCTCTTCATATTGACTTAAAGTAGAACAAATGGAATAAACAATAGCATGAATGTTATTTCCAATCACACAAAAACTTGATGAATAAAATAAAGAAAAACAAATGATTTTGTGTGTGAGTGGAACTTACACATTGTATGAAAATACATTCGTCGTTACGTTGTTCATATATAGAATTAGTTGAAATCTAGTAAATGAACACTGCCTGATTTCCATAGTCCATCTACTAAATGTTTCATGCCTATGTATGAATACCTGTGTTCCAATACTGGCTGAAGGTATCAGAATCGTTTTCTGAGCAGTATTTCAAAAAACCAGCTTAATACTATTACGTTAACATTTAAATTTAGGCAAAAAAATAAATTGAGCCAACACCAGTAAATGAACACATTGTTCATTTACTGGTTTTAGAACATTTGATAAGTCAGTAATTGAACACGAAAAAATAATAACTTAATCGCAGAATAAACGACTAAAGTGTTCATTTATAAAAGGTTGTACACTTATTTCAACCAAATAACAAAAGTTTTAACTGATAAGTATCAAATAATCATTTTAAATGTTG
Organism: Grapholita molesta; assembly: GCA_022674325.2. NCBI lineage: Eukaryota > Metazoa > Arthropoda > Insecta > Lepidoptera > Tortricidae > Grapholita > Grapholita molesta. The sequence goes on from CP053132.2 coordinate 7,287,359, forward strand.
CTCCAAACATGCACTGTTCTTACCTGGGATTTAACTTCTCCATACAAAACTTCAAAATTAGATACACGTGAATTTCTAACGCCGGTCATATTAAAACCGGTCGAAAATAAATTTACCAAGTGCTTCCATTGTATAGAAAACAAAGTTGACAATAAGAAAAAAAATACGACAAGTGGTAGAAATAGTTGAATTTCTTATTTTAGCCAAAAAACGAGATTTTGTTCATTCACTGGGGGGGGTTCATTCACTGGAGCGTTCACCCTAGTCCTCTGTCGGAATTTCGTGACAATTGCCGTATTTCTCGAAATAATTGTCAAGAGCCTTTAATCTAACTACTACCTACCTATTCATGATATAATAAAAATAACGGTATTTTATTTAAACTAAAGTGTTGGTGGCAAACAGGCACACGTCCCACCCGATGGTAAGCGGTCAATTTAACCATAAGACACCTGCAACGTCAGAAATTTACATATGTCGGGAATCGTGACAATTGTCGCTGTGGTGAAATAGGGCTGAAATAGGTCGCTGTGGTGTGACTGAGGTAAAACGCTGGACAGTTTTGTATAAAATAAATAAAATATTGCAGTGAAAGTAATAACGCATCGTCAATTTTTTTATATAGCCTATAATATGATTAGAATCAATTACAATTAACTTATGATTCCGTTATTCTACATGTTCTTTGTATCTTCAGCACCGACTGCCTGATTTAAGTATTGATCAAAGTTAGTGTGATGTATGCAGGTATTAAGAACAAAATAAACAAAATCGCTTCTGTGGTTACGAACTATTGTTGAGTAACCAAAATACTTATTGCAAGACTCACCTGCCACCGACGGCTCAACAAATGGAAGTAAGCTATGTAAACGAGTAGCCTTGAAACAAATCGAGACATACATCAGTCGCGTGCCTTTGATGTATGATGTGTTTCACACTTGCCTGCAGTTGACTTTGTTGGCTCGGTGTTTGGGGAACAGCAAATGTTAGCTCAAAAAGGGTGTATCTAAGCGGCAAGACGATTAGACATATAATATTTTTCTTCGACTACTGTTGTGCATGGGAGGCAGTGTCTCTCAAATAGTCTTAGACCTATAGATTGTTTACATTGTAAATGTATATATTTTGGGATTCCGAGATTTTTTTGAATAGTAATATGAACTCGTAATGTAGGTATTATACATAAATCTTTGGCCTTTTAAATATAATTTGAATTCCTTTTTCAGTGCAACACAGTTTAAAATAACTCCACCAATCGTTAATTCGATAATAATTTTCGAATTAAATTTTAAAGGCGCGCTAACAAACTTAAGTGGACCGATTAAAAGCACGATAAATCCTATCGCCTAGTCATTTATCACAGAAATGTTCCTAAACTTGATAGTAACGTAATCAAACGCCATCATTACTCTTATAATTCTAGAAAATTGCTGTTGGGGCGAAATTATCGGCCTATTACGAAACCCCTTCTTTAATTACCTGCATGTATGTTTGTTTGTGTGTTCCGCCAGCCATTACTATAATAACGGCAACCCAATTCGAGATACGAATGATTAAAGTTGATTAGGAGTCATTTGTACTTGCTATTATTAAACCGTTTTTCTTATTGAATTAGGAAATTATTATAATTGGTGTTGCGCTGTATTGAAGCTAAGAAAATTATGTTTCTGTATTGTGGGTAACATTGCCATGGATACTCTTGTGTTCATTACACTCAAGTATTTACATATATTAGCCTTTTCTGACTGATATACATTTCACGGACCACACAGAGAAATAGATCTACATGCACATGCATATAGTTCAACTTCAGTTTTGATATTTCAGTGACGTGGCGTCTTTTACATTTGATATGCAGTCTTAAACTAGACAAAGATACATACACAATATACAAGATCAATACATAAATAGTTATGGTTATGCATACAACATGCAAGATTCCTTAATCTTATAATCTTAGCCTGGTTATATACATTGATTACTTAAGAGAATTTATACATTTGTTATTAAACATAAGTAAAAATGTATGCGCTCACACTTATCATTAAACAATGTGTAAGAACTAATCAGAACGGATAGCATGGTTGCCATTTTATCGTCCTACGCTCTATCCGTCACTTTCGCACTCAGATACTTATTGGTGACAGATATTTTGACTAATGAGAAAACCCGACCATATTAATGTAGCTGGGTCCGAAGGAACTTTAAGATTTGAAGCTTTGTAGGTACGGCGGACTGACAACAAAGTGGCCACCTGTGATATCTATTTATATACGTTAGATTTACGAATGAACGCAAACAAGTCTATATATTTTCAACATTTTTTACGAATGAAAATTGTATAAATATTTTACTATTTGCATATATTGATCCCGATAAGAATATTATCAGTAATCGATGCTGCTGATGGGTCATTAAGCTTGACTTCCTGTCCGCTTTTTAAGGAAATAACTAAGTAAACTGGTTTTAAAACTAGATTAGCAAAATATATTGATTTCTACATGACTGATAATGTCAAATATTTTGGTTTATCTGATCCATTAGATCAGTGATTTGATGGTGCGATAGTTTACAAATGAACTAGCTTTTTACATGAACAAGATAGATATTTAGCTGCCTGTGTAAATCACAAAATAAAAAAAATCAACTCTATGAAAAAAATGAGAAATTCAAGAGAATAAAATAAGTACTTATACTATTTTCCGAACATATATCATGTTTTATTTTTTTATAGTATAACAGTATTGGCCCGTTGGTACCTATTGTAGAATATCGAAGCCTTAATGTTGAATTTGTGTTGAATCGCGTGTTCCAATTAAGCACGAGCCATAATTCGCGGCATTACCGGCCCAGGCGCAGGTAAGCCCGGTCAGTGAGTCCGTTCAACTTATAGTTGAATTCCTACATTTCATCTTTTTGTAATTTACTCATTTTTAGCTCCAATCCTAATTTTTTCTGCTTTGTTTATGATTAACTATTCAAAATGGCACGTGTCATTAAAGTCGTTTGCACGTGAAGGTTTTTTATTTGTATATATTCATATTTAAAAATATATAAATAGTAGACATTTAAATATATGTACTTCTACTGTTTCTACTTTCTTGAAACCTCTTTGTCACTGTTAGACTGAAATTCAGGGAAAAACATGTTAGTATTATATGCCTGTACAAAATGTTGTGTATGGAATTGTTAATAAAATCAATTAGGCATAGCAGTGAGATAAAATATCTCCGAAAATCATGAATATATTTTGAATTCGGTTCTTATTTCAACTGTTTTGTAACCTTTCACCATAGCTATTAGTCTCTATTAAAAATATATCGTGTATTAACACGACATATTTGGCTTGACAGGTAATTAATGCAATTCAGCATTTAGTCCACCATCTGCAACCGGTATTTTTTTGTAAATAAATAAATAATAATGTTGCTTCTAAAAGGCCTCGTTGACTGTACTAACCGACGCTCGCGCAGCCCGTGATGGACTAATCCCGCGTGGACACGCCGCGGGCGCAGGATAAATTACGCGATCGGTACCGCCGGACGACAAACCTCGGGGCTATTCTGCTACGGATATATCTTTGTTGTTTTTGCATTTTGTTGTTTTTGTTGTTTTTTTTTGTTGCATTTGGGTGTTGACATTTATTTTCGTCAGTCTTATGGTTAGTGTGTGGGTTAAATTTATTTTATTATAATAATAAATAAAATGATCGCTATATGATGCAGTGTTTCATAAACTTGTTGTTTATATAATATTTTTTGTCAATGATAAAAATAACAATATCATATATTTTTATTTTTTCGTTGTTTTTTAAAAGAAAACTAAAAAATAATCAAGTTTCAGTTAATACATAAGTATACTGCTAAGGAATGGAATTCCTCTTTTCTTCTGTATTCCCGGAAAGATACCTATAATTTGGGTCTTTTCAAGGCAAGAGTGAATAGGCTGTTACTGACCCAGCGTACTTCACTCTCGACCTCTTCGACACTTACCATCAGATGTGACTGAGGTCAAAAGCTAGTATAAAAAAAACACTGCATGTCTATGAACCTGATTTAAGTGAATATCATTTAGGAGAATAGATATGTATAAATTAAAAAAAATGGTGATGCTGTGAATGTTTAGACTCAGATTTAGATAAGTACACTTAATAATGCACAGTCCCTGCAAATGTTAAAGTGTCACAAACTAAATTCTCTTCGCAGACTCGCCCGCGGCCGGCCAGCGTTCGCGCTCTACAAATTACAATCAACACAGCGGACATGTTCGCACGTGGGTACAGACTTTCCCTATCAATCCTTCTTGTCCTTCCAAAAGGACCTATCTTTGCCAAGCCGAGGATTGTCAATGCTTCAACACGGCATCGAATGGACCAGTGAAACATGAGCTAAGACTTTGTAAAAACTATAGGAGATAGCACTTAGGCTATTCGCTTAGTTCTAAGGCGGTTGTGCTTTGTAGGCAAGTGGAATACGCTTGGACACAATCCCTTTTGTAAATGCGAGGAACAACGTACTTATACGTAGTATTCACTTATATTTTATTCTAAGTAATTTCTCTATTAGGACACCTACACTCTCGTATCTGGTCCGCTGTTGTGGGCGTTTCTTTTGTTTACAAGCCGATAAATCTCGGTTTCCGTGTGGATTAACATAGTTGTTTGGGATGCAGTTATTAACGCGGGATGACGAGTTTGGAATCTGATGGTTGAAGTTGGTGTTTCGAAATTTGAGTCAGGTACCGGTTTCTGAAGATGCGACAGTAACATATCCTCAAATTAATGTTTTATGAGATATGCATGATAAATAGTCTCATTTCTACTATGTTTATTTTTTTTTCTGGCATGCCTGTTGTCCTCTCTTTTATTCATTGTATTTTCTTCCTGTTATTATTTACTAAATATGTATATTTATCTTCGATCTACATATATATCAATGGTATAGAATCCATTGGTTTCCAGGGTATAGCTACCACTGAAAACAGAATAAATGTCCTAAATAAATAACTATTGATACACGAATCATAAAATTACATAAATGGCTAAAGTCGCAGCTGACTAAAGTACCTACCTATTTGACTTAAGTCATATTTATAATAGGAAAATTGTAGCCCAACCCATTGACACACAAACTATGTCTGAAAGTATTTCTAAACTGACAATATTGCAAGCTGTCTATCAAAAATTCTGTCTCATTATATTTCTTAAATTATATTGTTACTGCCATTTTGGTTCCTGTAAAGTCGTCTTTTATTGAATTTATCTGAGCGTTTGTCACTCCAGCATTACGACTCAAACCAGTTCCAATTCAAAATGACCATAGAAGCCGATAGCTCCATCTCAGCCGCGCCACTAGCACTGGAAATTTGCTATAGCTTGCCAAGTTAATCGATCGGGCTATCCAATATAAAAAAAGCTTCCGTAATAGGAGGAGTTGGGGTATCACTTACACTGGTTTTTTCCTGAACCAGGCACGCCAGCGTCGGAGCAAGCAATGGCTACACTGAGCCAGTAAGGATTCTATTATCAAACCATACGATACGATAGTCGATCGTCATCGGTAAGATAGAATCGCCAACGCTGATTTACAATCAGGATTGTCGATCCGTAGTCGCCTACGCGCGTGGACTATTATCTTTGGAAGACTACACGTATTATTTATGGTAAGAAGCTTTGCTTAGGATTATGTAGATCGAATGCCAACAAGGCTAAATAATAATCTTGGTTCATTATCAGTCGTGTTGTTACTAGTTTTGAACGGGCATTGACTTTGTCTTCATTATCATTAATTGAATTTATACGTGAGTCATGACTTTTGAGGACAATCGTACATAGAATTAAGAAACATTTTCGCACAGAGGTTTTTGATGCTTTGGCGACTATAAGAACTATGTCATTAAGTGTAGATGTATTTTACTTTTTAAAGTCTCGTCTTACCAAAAAGAAGAAAGATCTTTAACAATGTAATACTAACATATTATTTCTTAAATGCAGATGCAACCCAACACAATTTAATGAATAAGAGCTACACATTATAAAACCATCTAGCACAATAATAATAAACATAAAAAGTGACAGCAGAAAACCAGATTTACATCAAAACATATAAATAACAAATTTTATTACACAACATGATATATCCCACCGAAATCCACATAAACTGGGATACCACGCTCTCGACCACAATGAAATATATTTGCAAACAGGCCACACCTTTGATTGCTTTAGAATTACGAGTGCTGATTATAATTGTGCGGACAGCGGATCTGATGCGCGTGGCCAATCGAGGCTTAATGACGCCTACCACCGTCTCGCCGCAGACGGGATTGTAGAATCGACCACCGTGTATAAGAAATAATTTTAGAGAAATATCACCTGAAGTGTCAGTAAGTAATTTACCTTAGAAACCGTTTAAGCATGGATGCTACATTGGATGTAGGTGCGTAAAAATCGAGTATTAGAATGTTTGTTACTTTGTTCATAACGATGAATTTTATCATATTGTATTACTTACTAGCGACCCGTCTCGGCTTCGCACGGGTGCAATGCTGATATTAGTATTTTTCCACTATTTAATGGATGTTATTATACATATAAACCTTCTTCTTCAATCACTCTATCTATCAAAAAAACCGCATCAGTATATTCAGTATCTGTTCCGTAGTTTTAAAGGTTTAAGCATACATCCCTATGTACAGGGACTGAGAAAGCGTTTTATACTATGTAGTGACTAGCGACCTGCCCATATGGCAATGATGTATAATGTACTTAATTTATTATTGTATAGTTTATTGCTTTGTTCAAAACATTTAATAACATAATAATAGTCCTTTTGATGACAACCCCATCGGGGCTAAAAACTAGATATTAAACTGGCGACTTGGTTATTTTTTTTACAGTTCGTGTTGAAAAGGTTTTCTCGTGATACATTATTATTTTAAGAAAATAAAAAGTGTGTAAAATGTATTGAAGCGAACACATGACTGGACATAAGGATTTAAACTTGACTTGAGACTACTTTTAAAAGTATCTACTTCGGAAAGTGTGCGCGCGCGCTTAGTGCGCACACAGCTCGCGTAACGCACGCGCAGCCCCGCACTCACTTTCGCACTTAATCGAGAGATATGGCGCTCATGCCCGTATTTATTGCCCGGCCGGATTAAGACGCGATTTATATTGCCCTCATTAGTGCTAAGTTGATTAGTACTAGCCTGCTGCGTAAATCATATCTATGGCTCCAGCTCAATACAATTTGTGTGAGACTTGTCTCATTTTTCACTAGGATCACAAATATTATATGCATTTGCGACCATTTAAAGCCACATAGCCATTACAGAAAAAGCCATTGCAGCAAATAATTTGTGAAAATAAACTTGGTTTTGTATGAAATATTTATAACAAATAGTAGTATAATATACCTAATAGTTAGGTATATGTGGTCGTAATCGGTATTATTATTGTTTCAAGTCTACTTATATTCTATTCTAAAATATAATGTAACGATAGATTAAATACTTTAGTCGGGTTCAATTAAGTAAAAAGATGCTTAAATAGATGGGCATTCCATAATTGAAATTTGTAAATTATAATCCCATGCACATATTGTTTAGGTATTTAGTTAAGGAATTTAATTAATGATGTCTACTTATTTTTTTAAATTCCAATTCTATGGTACACTAAATAAGTTACTATCAATATCAAGTATTTCATTAGAAGCATATATGTTTTTGTTCACATACATGTAAAAACAACTTTAGTTAAGTTTTTATGTAAGCTGATTTGAATTTGATTATTTTTATGATTGATGGGTCGACGATTTAGTTACGACAGGGCACGGGATTTTGCTCATCCAGAATTTACTCCTTGGTCTAAGAAATCGGTTCAGCTCTTTTTTATCACTCGTATGAGCAAGAGCGATAGAGAGGCAGATAGTCAAACGTCGAATTTAGATTTTCGGGTTGTCCTTCGAATAAGCTAATTATGTACACTGTTTTAACCTTTTTTGGAACAGTTCCGCAATATGTTACTGTTACACAAAATGCACGGCCCGATTAAAAATGTACAGACAGACGAATAAATTATAAATCCCGGCGCGATAGCGCTCTCATCTGTATTCACAATTTCACAGGCCCAACTTGCAGTTTATTCCCCTCGACATGTAAACCAGTGTAGCCATGACCTTAAATCCAAAACAAGGAGACTTAATTAGACAATACAGTTATACTAGTCTGTCGTAGCATTTGATTTGGTAGGCGGTCGGAAGAACACCCTAGAACGTCCACTTCCGTCAACACGCGACGAAAAACTTGGCGTGTTTTATAACACTACTTCATTAAATTAATTACACCATGTTAGTTCTAGATCGCAGACATCCCCAACAATACAGCTATATTCACAAGATAAGCACACCAGATTTATTGCATGCATTTCTTTTGTCAGCTTCGAAATTGTACTCGCATAAGTTAACCGAGATTAAAGTAATCGAACTTATAAATTTTGTCCTTTCACCTTTATAAGGAGAGCGGCGGTGTCGACGCGAACTTTGCACAAATTAATGGGAGGCATTATCAGATCGAACCTCGTACATGGCGTTTATGCTGAGATAATTTTGTGTGGACTTTTTTAATTCTTTCACGGTTGTTGTCGGCACACGACGGGCGTAGGTGTCGAAAGAAGTCGGTCGAGATGATACCGCCGCGCCGGACAGTATTGGGCGCGATTCCACAATGTTATTTTCCTGCTTTAAAAAAACTGGTATTTTTATTAAATTATCGATGAATGTCTTCAAGTGTCGTTGACTTGGTCTGTTGCACCAGATTTTCACATCATCGTAATACGTGAAATTTACCTGTATCAAAAGCTTGACAGCTTTTTACTGCATCGCCATAGTTATCCGTTGCATTACAATTTACAAGTAATGGTATAAGAGGCACTCTCTTTCTAATAAAAGGTATTGAAAAGAGGCTTCCGCTCATATTATAAGTTGTTATGCAACAAACCCCTGATTTAAGGACAATCTGGTCCCCGGTCGTTACGCGATTTCACAAAATTGGCTTTAAGAACTCAATGTCACGAGTTACTATTAAAACACGTCATATCCTCCTGGATTTAATGTTAGGCGATGTCTCTCTTTTATTTTAATGCACATATATAAATATACTTGTTAAGCGTAAAGAGAAATAGATAGTCGTATATTTAGCTAATGAAGTACCAATCTATTCTATACTTCGGAATAGATTCTAATTTAATTGTACTTTTCCGTTTTAAACCGCAATATAAAAGTGGCTTTCTAAGTGTCGGTGGTGGTATAGAGATTGACTATAAAACAATGAAAAGCAATAAAGTGGAGGCATTAGAACAAAAACATTAACTGGATAGACACTCCTTTCTAGATGCAACATTCCGGTTTTAGAAAATGTTTGAAAGGTCAGTTATATCGCATTGAGATCAGTCATTAAAATTATCGTCCGGGACTACAAGACAAATCTCATTAAGCTTAGGTAATGTAAGAACTTGGTCAAGTTGTGTAATATTGTCCAAAATATTTATTTTGTTATTTGTCACATGAATGCAAGCGAGACTATGATATAACGCTATCGCGCTTGCACGCCTAGTATTTCTTAACCACAATACTTTAAAAGGCAGGTAAACATAATAATGCTTATGAATTAATTATTTGCATAATACGCGTTCACAAATTATAAAAAGAACATTGAATTGTGTTTGCACTTTGAGCCAAAATGCTTTCCTTTCGTATAATTTAAGAAAAATGATATTTCTCACTTGAATTAATATTCAATAACCATCAAGAGCTTCATTTCTTTTTAAAAATCCATTAAGAAGGTAAAAAGTAATGTAAAGTGAAAGATGGAGTGCAGATGAGATAACGGGAATCGTTACAAATTGTCACCCCATAAAATCTCTGTGTCGGGCACAGGAATGAATAATTAGCAAGCTTTCCACAGAAACAAGAGGCTTTGTCTTAATTATTGCACCATTATAAAGCCCCCTCGACCCTTGACTGCAGTGATATCGGCTAATGAAACTTAAGAGGGGCTGAAACTTGCAAGACAAGTAATTAAATCGGTCCAACACCCGTTTTAAAAAATCTTAATTTCCATTTATCGCACAGATTTTTTCGCCAACCGAACTCCCGCGGATCTGTTTCCCACGGAAGGGAATGTAAATGTTTCGTCGCAGTTTCATTTGAATTAATTAACGAATCTAATGACTGCAAACTTTTTCATCGCCCCGCTCGCCATAACAATGTTTATGGTAAATAAAACTTGTCAAGGAAATGCTTTTTTGCCAATCTGCCGGTTTTTCTTTTTAATTCCGCCCCGGGGTTTGTGGGGAATTGTTTGGATTTATTCGTGTAATTAGCGAAGTTTGTTTCATTCGGTTTGTTTAATTCTGTTTTCGTGATACTTATTGGTAAAACAGTAAATTAGGACGCAGATTTTCTTTTTGTTCTGTTGTTATTCAGTTGAATAATAGAACATTGTTTACATCGTAATGAACGTCGGCTGAATTTAAAGTTTTTTGTTGTGAATTAATATTCGTTTTTTTTTATTGTCAAAGCGAGATGTGGTTTGTAATTGAAATACACATACTCAAGCTTATGCAAAATAGTACGGTAAGTTTAGGTTTGCAAGCGTCTACAGTGGGGGAGACAAGTATTTTTTGTCCTAGTGTCACAAAGGTGATCATATTTTGACGGGCATATTTTATTTGCTACCTAATAGTTTTACAGAAATTTTGTATTGTTGCTCGTTTTGTATTTTTAATTTAAAATGATTAACCATTTATTCTAATAACGAAATTAATTATCGCACAGACCCAGGGTATAAAAAAAGAAAGTTAAACGATCTATTAAGAAAACGAGTTGAAAAGTGAAACAATTTTAATGATAAATCACATTTAAAACTCTCCCTAAATTATGACAGCCAGTCACTGAATTAAACATAGACGAAAAATTCAAAGCAACTCCCTGCCCACTAATAAATTACAAAGAAGGGTTAAAAAAGGAGATCCAGATTGTTGTTCTATAAAAATTTAACCCGTTTAGCGGAGTCGAGTAATAAAGATTAAAAAGTTTATTTTTTAACACTTTCGGTGCTAATGAGGGGGCGTTGGAAACAATTTGAAGGATTACCTTCTAAAAGCTTCCGTCAGGTTTTTAATTGAGACTTTTTTGTGGGCCGAAAGGCTTTTAGCCCCTTTGACGCGTCTCGCGCCTTTGTGCCGGTTTGACGGTAATCTATTAATGAAGAAAAATCCTGTTACTTTTTTTTTATTGCGTAACAAATCTATTAGCATCCCAAATGCTTAAAAAAACGCGTTTAGGTAACTTGTACCATGAATCCTGGATGCGATTTCTAGACATAGCAATGAGTCAAAACCGATACTTACAATTATAATACCATAAAATGTTGGCAATAAATACCATACCACCTTTCTTTTCCTTGTAATTTCCACTGCGTAGAAACTGAAAAAAAGATGATGTTCTCCTTCCAAATTAAATAGGTTTAACTAGCGATTTAACTGTGATAATACTTATATAACAAAAACATTCCATACTTCCGCATTTATAATATGATACGAATTGTACTTAAACTCATCTTTAATAAAGAATTTAGATATTAAATACAGATGAGACTTGAGCATTTTTTGTAATATTTAATATATATAGGTATTTACGAGAATATATTTATGTTACCTTAATATTTTTTGTTCCAATGACTTCAGGTGTGGAATAAATATTTACCTATGGCTTTGTTATTGTATAGATATGAGATAATATTAAACTTTTCTTTAAAGGAAAATGGAACGCAATAGATTTTACAAGTATTTAGGCGGAGGCGGGTTTACATGCTGGTACTTTTTACCCCTACTTACAAAATATATTTGATCAACACGCTTTGCAGCTGTATCAGTCTACTCTATCAGTCACGAACGTCCACTGATACACATACCTCCATATAGACTGCAACAGGGAGCGATTCCTGAGTACGGGGGTTTAAATCCAGTGATCGCCACGCTTGGGAGGCGGGTTGGTGATCGCAGTATTATCCACCACTCTAATAAGACGCTGTTCGTCTTCCGATGCTTTCTAGAAAAAAATCTCTGTCCGTGCGAATCATTTTGAAGTCCAACAATAATTTCTATAACAAATTATCAACTCCTTAAAGGGACTGTCCGTTGTAAACTATAAAATAATTGATGATTATTATATTTATAGTTTTATACAGGCAGGCGATGGTATGGTTCGCACATAACCTACAGCGTTCGCATTTTAAAACTCTTAAATAAAAAGTCAACGGACGTACAACGTTGTGCAAGTCCCGGCTAGTACATTACCCTTCATTCAATTTGCTGTCTCCAAGGTCAGAACTGCCAGACCAATTGTCATAATCATAATGAACAGTAAACATTACTTTAAACCAAGTAATGTTTGTTGTTCATTATGACAATTATTTTTCCAATGTTTTCACCTTTTAGTGAATTTCCCAAAATTTTTAAATTATTACTATAATTTCCTTATTTATTTTGGAATAGTTAGAAATGGATTTTTGTTCAGACCCTCAATATCGACCATCTTAATACCTAAATATGTATAATGCATTTTTGTTTTGTTAAGTGAATGCAGAGATATTATGTATTCGAAAAAAGAAACGATACAATGTATTAGGCGACAAACAACATTGCTATGTCAACATCTCATTCCAGCTCAACAATGACGCATATAAAAAGCATAACTCTAATCTCGAGTATGACATTACGAGAATACCAATGCATGCGCGAAAAATCGATCGGGCACCGTCTTAAATTCCTCACCCTTTTCGAGGGCGCTCCCCCTAAAAAACGAAAGAATAGAAGAGGGAAAAAATCTAAATCGTCTCATATCTCCCCCCTCCGTTGCCCTCCCCCCCTCGGACACCTTCGACGTCAAGCGCCCTCCTTATTTCGTATGCGAGCTCCTCTGGCAATCATTATAAGGATATCGATTAGGCCCACGTCTCTAACCTGCCCATATCTTTTTGAAACACTCGTGTGTGCTTAGGATTGAAGCAAACACTACATTTTTTATCACACATTGAAAAGTTAAAGGTTCACTCGTGATAATAAGGTTTTTTAAATCTCATGTTATAATAATATGTTTACGACTTTAACATAAACAAGCAAAATTAAAATATATGCAACGACTAAAGGTTTATTCCTTTTGTTTGCGCCATTTAAAATACTGTAAACATTCTGTACAAAACTGATTTGAATACAACATTTTATAACGGCAATACTCAACAAGCATCATTAGTTTACTGCAGTTTTGAAGTTCACAATATTATTATCACGTAAATGCAAATTTTGTTTGAAAAATGTATTGTGTGCCCATCTCAAAATACCAGCAGGTTGTAAAACATGTAAACACATGCAGCGTACGCTCTCAAATTTGCGATTGGCTTTGTCACAAGGAAAGAGTCGTAGTTAACAACCGAGGACGGACCGTGCATAAGCAGATGCAAATTGTTCCCGTTAAACTATTTCGGAAGGTAAACACAGAGGGTCGCGGGCACACGTGGGCTCCCGAGATCCGGGCAACGAGATTAAAAATGCTGGATGGCGGACCGCTCTGAGCCGGGTCGAGTATGAGCCAAGAAATATTGGAGTTTACGAAGAAAGCCGCTTTGGGGATATGTAAATAGGAAACTACAAAAGTAATGTTTGAGTTGGGACGTGTCGTGTGAGTGAGTGGAGGCGGATTATTGCGGACTCGAATTTACAGGGAAAGTGGATCCAATTTAGAACTCGTCTGATTAAACATTTGATCATAAATACAATAAAACTAGCCTGCTACGGATGGCTACGAAAAAATGTAAAGCATAATGACAACTTAAAAATGCACCGCGAGCGTAAAAAGTGCCGGAGTAAAAACTGTTGTTGAATCTTTCGAGACTTAACGAAACCGAGATTTGAAGATAAAATGGAAACTTGCGACGTTCATTTTATTTGCAACAGTTACCGAAACGTTGCCAAGTGAAAATAAAAGAATGGCGGAAAAACTATACACGTTTTAAACATAACAGTTTTGTCGCAATCAACTGTCTTCTGCTAATTTCTTAACCGATAGTTTACACGGAAATGGCTCATTTGATTACTGACATGAATCAGTAAAGTAAACGCTGCTTACAAGTTTCCAAGAAGTCTAAATGTAAAAAGAGGAAATGTTAATTAAGAAGCAATACTCGCGCAATGACGGGCCGTTTGAATACAGAAGAGGCCGCGTCTGTGTGAGTAGATACATCCCGTAAGTGCCTAATTCCGTTTGGCTGAATCTAATAAATCCCAACCGCTGAGCGGAGAATATCTCAAAGCTGTTTCATTATTCGGCATTAGCCAGCGGTCGGCCACGCAAATCTTAGCGTCCCTCCGTCCCGGCCAAGAACCCCCAATTTCCTTCATTACTTACCTCCCATCCGAGACAATGGCAAGACGACGACAAGAAAAAAAAAATAATAATTTCAAGTGGAATAACGCTGAAAATCTTTTCACGGGAAGAAGAATTATTGTTGTTTTGCAAGCGAGCTCTCAGAGACAAAATGCACCATCCTTATTACGCCATTGTTCGGTGTTACGAGCTTTATTCATTTTTACTTGGCTCGACTTGAATGCTTATTAATTTAGGACCGTGATAAGCTCAAATTCTTTTCAACGGAGAATGGAGAATTTTACCTATTGTAAGTTATTTCACATCTTATTGAGTTCGTGGAAATATAAATTTAACCATGAAAATTCCTCAATACAGCTTGAGTCAGCGAGTGCACGAACATCTTTAGACGTATAAAATAATGAGTTGCCATAATAAGTACACCGTACGGTGCATGTATTGGAACAAGTATGTATAATGAAACGTAAATATACATCACGCCAAGTGCTTTATGGTAATCGAAATATGCCGAAATATGTTGTTAAGAGGGCAGAAAACTACTACCGAACATGCGAGGGATGAACTAAGCTTTCATATTTTGTGGGTAACCTATAACGAAGCGACTTTCAAACTTTCCGGACTGACGTGTGTGTCGTTGCGATTTCTGAGACGACAATAAAAAATCCGACATGCTTTAAGCCACTATTGGAACAATATTGTGAAATGTATCGTGCCAGTAATGTAGCTACTTTTATAACAGCACAAGTCATTTAAAACGTCACGTAAACGAATTTGCGAGATGGTGGGGTCGTTGTATCTGAAGTTCAGAGCGCGCTCGCTCGAAGCAAGACAAACCGCCGTCCCTCGGGGAGACCGAGTCAAGAGTAATTACGGATTTTAATTATTTTTTTAAGCCGGTGGCAGAGAGGTGATGCTTCCCGAGCCGAGGCTTATGCAAACAATCAACTCGCACTTGGAATTAATCCGACTCCGGTTTTTTCCTTCGCGACAAGGAATTAACAAGCAAAGAAGTCATTAAGTCGGAAGATATTCCAGGATTTCTTTTAATTGCGGCTTCCTTGACATCCGGCTTCTAATTGGTTCGTGTCGGCGAATAACTCTTGACAAATTGAATTTGTCGTGAAACCTTCTTTCAGGCTATTTGTAATTTATTTTTCTCATTAGTGTTATTAAATTGCGATTTTATTTTAGAAAGTTTTTACGGAATCAGTTTATTTTTACATTGGTACATTATATCTTTGCATTGGTGTTGCGTAATATTGTAATAGATGTCAGATCAGATATATTTACTATTATTATACACAAATACTTGAATACATAGAAAACACCCATGACTATGGAACAAATACTTACACAAATAAATGCTCTTACTAGAACTTGAACCCAGAACCCTCAGCTTCATAGGCAACGACACTACTCACCAGGCCCGATCCTGTCATTAAATAAAGAAAAAGCAAAGCCTTTTTGGGTTTGTCTAGCTTAAGAAAAAATGTGATGCGCAGACATTGGTGAGTAAAAACCGTTACTGACCTCCGACAATTCGTCAGATATACACGAAAGCATAAAACGAGTTGGCAAACGCATTGGAATCATTCATTTATAATTGAATTTGTCTAGATCCCGCTCGTTAACGTCTTCTATTTCTATCGATACCACAACTACGTGTCATTACGGTGCATAACCTGCCCCCATTATCCAATTATTTCTAACCTTTCAGCGGTTTAGTAATTACTCCACTTGCTAAGTCTAAACGTCCTGCATGACAGTCTAAGTGATTGTATGCGGTGGATACGACTTCGTAATGAATTATTTGTGCATCGCGTGCACTGCGAACTACTAATTGTCTGATTTTATGACGTAACGGCAGTTTTTATTGACGTTATTGGTCTTTTAATTTTTGGGAATACCATGCATCAAGAAAGACGCTAAGATTATTTAATTTTAATTATAAAACCAGAACAGCCCAGGACTCAAAAGAAAAAGTTTCAGATACGAAAAAATATGCAATTAGGAAGAAATCCTACTATTTTATTGAACATTTAGTATGAAACTGAAAAAGTACGATCATATAGGAGTTGCGAGCACTTAGAGTATGATCAATGGTGCCTTTTCGTTCAAGAATTAATAAAAAAATTGAAATATTATGACTGGTACCGACGTGGCCGGGTGGTCCAGTGGCCAGATCGTCAGCACCCAAAGCTGAAGCCAATCGGTTCAGGTCCGGCCTCGGTGAGCTTTTTCTAATGATATTTACGTATTTCAATTTTAAATAAATATAAGGTATGTTTATAAATAAACGATAGTAAGGTGTAACTTAAAATGCTACATGTATAGGCACCGCCAATAATATCTTACGATATCAAAACCGCAAAAGTATCTGACAGCACGTTATAGCTTTGACATAAGGTGCTATAAGACATATTTACGGTCTTAATTTCGCAAGATATTATTGCCGTGACTGTACCTAAAAATACATGTCTGTACATGTTATAGTATAAAAGATGGAGTGGAAATAAACAATATGTTCCTTTTCATGTGTCATTCTAGTACAAAAGGTTAGGTCTGTAATTTAGTAACTGCTAATTGCATCATTACTTACACGTGCAATTCTTTTACATGATGGACAACGTTTTTATTAAATAGAAAAATTATAGTTCACCTTGAATTGTGTAATATGGAAATTACATACTACAAAAGACGATCGATTTATTTATTTTCACGAATAACATAAAACATTGTAACCTATTTCTATTAATAGGAAAATTCTTGTTAATATCATTAGGAATATATCAATGGGGGTTCAAAATAATATGAACTTATACAAAAAATTGGTAGGTACCTAAATTGATAGTTACGCGTGGGGACTGTTAAATCGTCACCGTAAACATTTATAAATTCACGATATTTATGCAACAGCTGTAATAATAATAAAGTACACGTATAATTAAGTCCCCACTGATTCATTATGGTTCATTAAACCAGATTTCGCCCAAATAAAAACAATAGCCAAAAAAGGCTGACTCATTCCCTCTTGATTGACTCATTTATATTAACGAATAAACCTCGTCAATAGTCATTCGCTCCTCGGTTTTCCGAAGATCTCCACTAATTGAAATTGAAATCTGATTTTCCCCTAACCATTGAGCTGAGCCCCAGTGATTAAAAGTATTCGAAAAAATACAAATAATCAAATTACAATATCGCTAACGACTTCTCCCCGGAATCCTTTTTATATTTTTGGGGAATAAATTAAAAACCTAGGAAGGGAAGAGGCCAACAACGATTCAGGTTTTTGTGCCTGTAAGCCCGGATTTCACTAACGATGCTCTATTATTTCGGGGTTTGTAAACCTTCTAAGCATTTTCGTGGCTCCGGATTTGAAAGGCGGTTTTCTAATTGTTACAAAGCTTTGTAGGATTGTAATTATGAACCGATTTTTTTTTCAATGACTCTTTTAGTACTAACAAAACGGGGACGCTTTCTCTAAAATATTTTAAGTACAAAAATATTGGAATTGCGGATTCGCTTAAATGTTTCTGCAGTTTGCGAAAACTGAGGTATAACCCTAAGTTTGGCAAGGTAGTCTTCCATTTGAAATAATTACTATGCAGTAGCGGAGTATTTCTCAACCCCGGTCAACGACTCACATGAATGCAAACGAAAAACAGTAATTACACTACAATTTCCTATTGCAGTGAATATTAATACTGTTTCCCGTTAGCAAGGCCCACATCTACGTTTTTTCATTGCCATTAAGCTCATACAAGGCTCGCGGAATGAAAAATTGCCCTATTTTGAGGATGGATGACGCGAATTAAGAAAGTAATTACTCATCGGAAACGCACGGGGGCGGAATGTTAATAAGACGAGACGGCCAGAGATATTTTTCATTTTGTCCTCGGACATCGGCGAAAAACTCGCTATTTTGACCAGGGAGTCATAACCGACGCAACATAGACAATCGTATATGAGAATCCAATCACTCTTGAATGCAGATGTTATTAGATATATGCTTTTATAATCACCGTAGCAGTAGTAGTTCAAAAGCTACTGAAGGTAACATTTAACGCAGGCACACTTCATCATTCAGATCGATTTAGAAAACTATAACGACTTTGATCTATTCCAACCAAAATTTATGTAGGTTCTTGTAGTCTTAACAACGAGGCAATCAAACCTTAATCTTATTATCACACTAATAAGGATCAGGGCTGCCAGCTCAATAAGGCAGCAGGGATGACACGTTTCACTTAGCCTCAATGTGGCTGTGTAATTAAGCCGCTACGTGTTAATTACCGCGTTGATGCCTCACCTTGCTCCGATTAATTTCCTTTGACATGACCCTAGCTTTGTTTTTCTTTGCGCAACGTTGATCTTAATTAGGCGAACGCTCTATATTTGTTTTAATTAAACTCATGCTGAAGTCATGTGCCGAAAGGTTGGTATAGTTTTCCAACTTCAATAATTTTACTGAATTCATTGTTATTGTTATTCCATTTCCACTTGAATCGCCTCAAGCGAAATTTCACCAGAGCTTAAGCAGTTGTTAAAAACAAAATAGAATTAATCTAATCCGCAAAAACTCCCAAAACTCTTATAACCTTGTTAGACTACATCTAATCCACCCATCAGCTAATTAATCCGGGCAAGTTTTTCACAAAAAGTTTCAACTTGGCCGGAAGTAATTTCACGCCAAGGCATTAGGGAGGCGAACTTCACACTTAGCTCTCTCGGTAAACACTCATGACGTTTCGTAATTAACGGACGCAATTAGTGGTGGAGCTCGGACGGGGGTGATAAGTGGTCGGAAAAAGTTCGGGAGAAATTCGACGGATTACGAGACGTGGCCAGACGCGACGGGGTGCACTAGTCTCTTATTCCAGCCGCTTGCTGAGTAGCGGGAAGTCATTTTCGAGAGTGGGCCAGCATAACAGCTCATTCTTATTACGCACACTTGTTACAGATCTTGAGGTCGCGATACACTGGTTGATCCAGACATCGTGTTGTCCCCGTTCATATTAGCTATGAGAATACAACGGCCTTGTGACCCGACTGTTCATGTTTGCTGGAACTGAAGATTTAGATAAGGAAAATTTTCTGTGGTTTCTACAAGCATTGAACTGCTAATGTCTGAATGGTCTTTCTAGACATTTATACGAAATGATAAAATAGGATTAAGAAGCGTCTTAAATGCTTCTGAATTAAATTATAATTCGCATTTTAAGTTCATGCAGTTCTGGATACTCAGCACGTTAATGCATGTAAGAATGCTTAGAATCTAATCACACTAAACAACCCGAAGGTGCCACAGAGGGAAATTAAACGGGTCATTTTCCTTCCGCCTTTTGTCTACCATTTCATTTTAAGCTATTTATTTTTCTATTCTGTACTGTATATTATTGTGCTATATTATATTATTATGCTTTTCCTAATTGGTCAGTAAGCAACTTTTACTAGTGGGATAAACTACCAAATTTATATTAATCCAAATACCTTACACGTCCATTATGAATAGTTTAATTCGTCATCCCACCATACGTAACTCTTATATCGTTAGCAAAATATGCGATGTTGTAAATAGTATAGAATCCGTGGTTCCGTATGATTATGTCGTGTTATGACAGCGCGAGTTGGCAACGGCGGGTCGGCGACCCCACTCCGGGTTTTAATGATAAAAAAATGCGTACCTACAAGGGGAGGCCGGGGAGGCAAGTAAGTGCCATCGAAGGAGGAAAAAAACTACGTAGGAAAATATTTGGTGCGACAGGTTGCCCCTCGCATCCCTTAAGGGGACCTTGATAAAAATTAAATCTTAACGACGGAAATTTAAAGATGACGCTCGAGCGATCAAGAAGAATGCACATCTGAGCCTGGGGCGGTTTAATTGGGCCGTATGTATGTACGTGTCAGGGTACTTCGGTATAGCATTTTTTATAAAAGATGTCGTTGATTGATTGCCAAATTTACAAGAGCTTCCTTGATGGAGATTGGTACCTACGAATTCTATGGATAGAATTATATTTTTGCGTTTAAAAGACGATTGAAATGTAATTTGAAAGACACGAGCAAATGATGCTTACAAATCGTGTAAATGACTGATAATTCATTTGAATTTAAGAGTGTAATGAAATAATATTACTCGTATCTACGAACCAAAAGGGACGAGGTAATTTTTAAGGTTATATGTATTTTAATAAACAGTCTTTTTAATATTAATTCAACGATTGATATTAGAATATACAAAAGTAAGTAATTATTACAAAATAAAATTATAAAATAACACTCATTTTACTTACGTACCATATAAAAATAAAACAATTTTGGAATAAGATTATTTTGCTGTAGTTTATGATTAACAGACTGAACTATACAAACGACTTATAAATTCAGATTAAGTAAATCACATTACAGACATCGTTAAAAACACAGCCACGTAGGAATTACGAAAAATAAAATATTATGCACCAAACTCCAAATTCGCTGCATTGAAATTCAAATGGGGATGCAAGAAGATTTGCATCGGGGCGGCATCGACTATTGATTTTCTTGCGTCTTGAGGCTACCATTGCAATCCTACTTGTTTAAACTTTTTATTTTACTCTTCACTCGCGTTTTTTGTTTCAGCTCCTCGCCCTAAGCATTCTCCCCTAACGCACTCCCTCTTGCATAAAAAAGCTTCTAATCGATAATTTGTGTGGGGGTGCATTAAGAATATCGCCAGAACTGTGCCCGAATGTTTTTCTGAGCGCTTTCAGATTCGAACCCTAAGGCTATTTTATTTTTGTTTTGCCGGTCCGTCCATATTAGGAAATTGAAAAATTTTCCCTTAAAATTTCCCTAATGGTATTGCCCCGTGGATCCCAAGTAGATTGTGCGCGGAAATGTAAATGATGAGCCTATGCAACATCAGGTGCAATAAGGAGACCTTACACCAAAAATATATCATACGAATCGCTAACTATTCGCCACGTTCATACCCATGTAAGTGATAATATCGGTAACTAAGCGGAATAAAACAAAATACTCATCTGTATCAAACTCCTATTAACATTTCATTCGGGTTGGACGGAGTAGACTAAGGTAATTCTTGTTGCCAATAAGTCGGTGTATTTGCTCTACAGAACGATTGAAATAATTTTTAATCCAACTACAACTGTGTTCATTGGCGCTAATGTCGTCTAGCGCCTCAGCAATTGATAACAACAATAAAACGAACGGACAGATCAACTGTAAACGAGGCCATTGGATCTAATCAGCAAAGACGCATGGCGGCTAACTGCCAATATCTGATGCATCGGATCCGTTCCCATTGTGTGTATTCTTTATTTTTTTACGGAGGGACGATAATGTTTTTATGGCCGCGGAGGATCGCCTTAATCAGGGGAACGCGTTTTGATTAAAGCTGCCAATGTTTGGACGGTTCGCACTTGCTTTTGGGGTCCTCATCTCATCAACTATAGTGTAAGTGTATGTACAAACACTACATATAGATACAATTGTATTCACATGAATAACAAACCCCAACAAACACGTTCAGGATATAAGAAAAATACGTACAATTTTAAGTCTGATAAATGGCTAAGCCGGCTAGAAATTAAACTATCCCATAACATTACTTGTTTCAGAAGTTTTATACATAGGTATACGACACTTCTGAAATAAGTAATGTTATGGGATCATTTCTGTTTAATTTTGCTTAATCTTTCCAAGGAAAAATAACACTCGTAACTGAAATCACTTAACTAACTTAACAACTTACATTACAATTCATCATCTCGAACACTGCTCAACGACAATTCGTCCCTCGAAACTCCATCAAAAACATGATAATGACTCCAAAATGGCAATTCAAGGCAGAGTTTTTCATAAAACAAGGTATATGAGTCAAGAACATTGGAGTCATAAACATACCACCCCACACTTTCACCCCTTGCTTGAAAAAGTCACCCCCGCACGTACGTAGAAACAAAAAAGGGCACCAAAGGGACGTTACGCATCCCAAGTAAGCGAAGCTCATTGCTAGGGTCTGCAGATGTCTTTAATGGCTTTAAATTATATGTAGAGAGAGCTAACTGTTGTTCGCGTGTGTGAGTGGGTGATAGATAGTTCTGTGATATTACTTCTGCGAGTTCATCGTGGCCTACTCGTAGTTAGTTCTGGATTTCTGGCAGGAAATAGTCACGTTTGTATAATTTACAAATTATTAATATCAAACAATTGTATAAATACATTCCGCTTAAAAATTACGAGATATATTTTTTTGTATTCGTTAAAGTTTGCGTCATTTAAATTCGACCAAATATCTGATCGGATTATAAAGCGTTAAAAAAAAATAAATAATACGTGCACTTTTTTAAAGTTCTTTAACAAGTTTTATGGTACACTGAATTGACGCCTAAAAATAGCCGGACAACAGGCAAAATACAATGTATTACCTAATTATACGAGGCACGTAATTTTGATTGCAGCGTTTATCGTCGTATTTGAGCTCATTGCCTTCTACAACAGCCTGCTGCGCACGGATTTCATTATACGGAAAAAATGGAGAAATTGGAAAATAATGTCAATTACCGAGTACAAGCTTGCTTGAGTCGCAGTTACTCGTACTTATCATTACGTATTGTCGTGATTGCGTAAATAGAGACGATTTGGGGGGAGGACACCCCCCTCCCGCAGTTTTCCGCTTCGCTCGTCGCGCCTCGCTTCAGCTTGTTAGTATAATCACTGCCTTGTCTACTAATGGGTCTTCTACGATGTCTGATTTGGCATTGTTTTCCGCGTTTACAAAATCTACATAAGTTTCTTTCACAACATTCATGTCAATCATGTTAATGTAAAGAAAAGTTATTCAGTCTTTGCTCTTGTTATTTCTTATAGAACAACTTTTAAACAGACTTACGTATATAAAATAAACTTACGTTTACGGAACTGCCGGTATTGTACTTCGATGTGAATTTTCAAATTTGACTCACCTTCTGTAACAACAAAAAAAAAATTTTACGATTTTGCGTTAGGAAATAATCGGAGCCCTCAAAACTAAACAATGAGAACAAATATTTTACAAAATTCCGCAAAAGCTGGAAGGTATTGTGTACAAAAATAATACCATTTTCGCTTCCATTAATATCCCCAGTAAAGAATAATTCGATGTCTATTGAAGGAGAAATTTTAAAATATGTGTGACAATTATCGGAACAAGACGTTAATACTCTCCTTACATTGTGACCGGAGATAGCAAAAAAAGTCCCCTAGCTAACGAAAGATTTATTCGCAAATTACTTATAAATTTTACCTTTATCATATCATGCTATGTCGCTTTCGTACCCCTAAGAAACTGCTACCCATCCTTTTTCATCTAATGACAATATATGAGATAGATTCAGGATTTTGAATGTTTTCGCCGTGGATCGGAGGCGAATTGCGTTTCGTATCTACAGCGGGCTTGGTTATAAAAATGTATTTAAAACGTCCCCAAAGAAATGATTTATAGGTAAAGTGTCGTAAATTTGTCCACTTGGATATAGACAATGGGGGCAATAAATAACCGGTTACACGGAATATCAGGCATGTTTAGTTGGGGTGATATTAGGGCTTATTTACGTTACAATATTGGAAGTGCGGTGAAAGGTAAACGGACGGACTTGAAAACATTGTTTGTGTTTTAGATTTAAGGCGAGTGTATCAATATTGTAACTAAACACTACTAGTTACTAACATTTTGGGTAAAGTCGGTAATTGTATAATATCAGTCATAAGTGTCACAACATCTTCAATGTACCTTATAATTTATAAATGTTTAAATTATTTGATTAGTCCGTCTTCTGACAACTTAATTGCCTGTAGTTAGTCGTCTATAATTATTAGCAAAAAAACACATCCATTATTTTATTGCTGTATACATAATTAAATTTTTGTTAAAAATTATATTATATTGTATTGTTGAAATTAATTTAAAAAATATAGCAACATCGCTTTAAAGGTCCAGGTGCGACTAGGTTCTATGTTGACTTTTAATTTCGTCAATATCGTACAGTCAGATATAGGGATGAGCACAATTATAATTCACATGGGAATATTCATGTTGCGCTTTAAATACACCAACTAATTTATGCAAGTCGGTACACTTTTTTATTTATAAAAAAATGACAAAGGCCTTCGTCAGAAATTGCGATCACGGTGTCACCCAATACTTCTCGGGGGGACAAAACCCATCAACCCTAACCTGACGTGTCATTGTATTTCTTTATTTTTGTCACTTAAAAGATTTTTTTCTTGATTCAAATACCAATGAACAAAAACTTCTAATTGTAACAGTTTTTTTTTGTAAGAGATTAAAACAGGCAGTTTTTTTTTGCGACGTATACTGTTACGCGAAATTTAATTTTGTTAAATAAACCTCTTCCATGACTGTTTCTCGGCTGACGATACACATATTTTAATCCGTTCGCAGGGTTCCATTGCGAACAATTTTCAAGTATCTTATCACATTAGCGAAAGTCTCTTTCTAATGACAGGACTTGGAAAGGGACTTCCGCTACAAGTTGTTATGCAACAGGCACCTGGTTACCTTTTTAAATTAAAGTATTGATGTATTTAGGTTTTATTGAAAGTATCTGGATTTTATAAACGAGAAACATTAGGATGTCTTTGATGCATTTATTGTTTTTCTAAGTATATTCGGTTATGGTGTACTCCTTTTTGCATACGCTGGAGCTATTGTGTGACAGTGGTATTACTTCAATCAGAATTGAAGTAAAAGCTTCTGAAATACCTATTGTAGAAATTCAAACTACTTTAAATTTGACATGCTTCATAAAGGTACAATAATTATGCTACCTGCGAGACAGGAGGTGAAAATGTTCAAGCATGTTATTAAACCAATCTGATCCTTTCGAAAGGGTTCGATTTACCAAGGAACTTATAATAATTGCGTACAAAGGAGATCCGGTCAGGGCAGGATTTCTATTATTTATAGTTTCCGATCATCGGCTGAATACGCCTTAATTATCGATTGCCTTTGTCACCCTCCGTTCAGAAACAGTGACGATTGCGTGTGAAAGACTTTCTCTCAGTTTAAATTTAGAAATCAAGTTTAAAAATTCGTTACTGATTAAAATTTTAACGTTCGTTTTATTTTTTATTTGATACATTTCTGAATAAGCGCAGGAAATAAGTAAAGGTAAACAAGGTGGAGTCACATTTACTTTGTTCATTTATGTAGAGTTTCATTTATTGCAGCATCGCTATTTAGCTAAAAAAAAGCTGATTTTAAATTAGTAACATTTACGCTTCATTGTTAACAATTTACGTTAAAAGGCTTCTGATAACTCTGTTGTTTTGTCACATGAAACAAAATGCTTTGCGAACTTGAGCAGTTCTGCTATTGCATTTGAAAAACCCACAAAATTTGAATTAGGAACAAAAAGTTCCTATTTTTTTCTAGTTCCTAACATTATTTGTGTTGCAAGTAAAATATTTAATAAAGATTTTATATCTTTTGTGTATACAGAGTGTTAAAAAAAAACACTTACGTCTACTTTAATTAAAATCGATCGAGCATGTGTGTTGATTGTGGCGTACCATAAAAGGACCGTAAGAATCTAACCCCATGTTTGCAAGGGCTCCTTACCTGGGCCGTTTTAATAGGCCAGAAATTGTTTTGAATGGTGTTCGATAAGCGTGAAGTTTGTGCTCGGATTAGGAACAGATCGTCAGCGTATTGCTTAGACGAGTTGGCTCTCAAACTTACATTCATTGTTACAGTGCCGAAATATCGGAAATTTTACTAAAAAGAAAGTATCGCGTCCTAAGTAACAGTTGTACCATTCACATGCAAAGTTTTTTTTTTTTATGACATAGGCGGCAAACGAGCAGACAGATTGCCTGGTGGTAAGCAATTACTGTCGCCCATGGGCACCCGTAACACCAGGGGAGTCACAAGCGCGTTGCCGGCCTTTAAGGGGGGTTGGAGCTCTGGGAACCTTACTCACCATCAGGAACACAACACTACATACCTGAAAGGTGGCAGTGCTATTATGGCTGTGGTCTTCTGTAAGGAGGAGGTACTTCCCCAGTTGGGCTGCCCCAGATTCAAGCGTGATGGTCATCGCTGTGCCCTACCTCTCATTGTTGGACGTAGTTTAAGGACATACCCGGGTCCGAAAGTCAAAGTTTTGCTTATATTACTTGATCATTCAAAATCTAACACGTTTTTACTTTTTAAAGACGTGACTAGTCAGTCTATTAGGTGACCACGAATATTGTTAAGTGTTCGAAACTTCAAGTAACGTCAGATGTAATTTAAATTCAGTATACCAGATATAATCTGTTTATAGTTGTTACAGGAGATTATTTCATGTGTTTCCAACTTTTGTGAGTCATTTCTAGCATTTCATAAATCAAACCGTCTTCACTCACCCGCGACGCGAACGGGGCTCGGTACTCTTAATCCTTAGAAATCAGACATGGCTGGAGAAAAATGTCGCGCGAGTGATTACA
Organism: Grapholita molesta; assembly: GCA_022674325.2. Classification (NCBI taxonomy): domain Eukaryota; kingdom Metazoa; phylum Arthropoda; class Insecta; order Lepidoptera; family Tortricidae; genus Grapholita; species Grapholita molesta. The sequence goes on from CP053132.2 coordinate 7,314,301, forward strand.
TGTTTGCATTTTTGAGTTAACTTTGGTTGTGTTTAATAAAATGACACGAGAAATATTATCAAGTTAGCAAATATTCGATCGATATGATATCGCTGGTTTGAAAGTGATCGTGTCCAGATTTATATCAGTATCGATGTCCATTTAAAGCTTAAGTCAATTTCAATGGAAACTTGCAATTCATTTCTAAACTGCTTAGTGAATTGGACGATTCAACAGACGTAAAGTTTGAGATTCACTGTTTATTATAACTGTTACACATTGATTTCTACTACAATGAACTGCAAACTCCGCTCGCACATTGTAAAGTGATATATTTATATTATTTTCTTTACCCCCGCCTGATCCGACGGACAATAGACGTACATATTCATAGGTCTACGTATTTACTGTAGGGTTGGAGACTGTTGAGAAATGTTTGAAAAATTACATTTTGGTTGACTTCTTGGAGATTATTTCTCGTTTGTTTGCGTTGCTCGTGGTGTTTATTTTGAGTCTTACTCAACCGTTACAGAATAGATTTGTCAATATTTAAGTTCAATAGTACTCTTCGTACGAGAACTGTTGATTAATGTCAATTTATGTTTTTGGTATTTTTGCCTTCCTTAACTTAATCCACCCGTAGTTCTTGTTTTAATTAGTTATTATTGTCTTTATTTTGAGTATATAGTACGTAATTTGATTAAGGTATTATTTAGTAGTAGTAAGCTTTTGCGCTTGATTGCAAAAACCTTTGGAATTATGACGGCGAAAAGGTTAATATTCTAAAAATCGTATATTATATTTTTTCTTTATTACACTTCCGCAAAGTACAATTCTTTAAATCCAAGTCACCGATAAAGAAGCAGTATTATCAGCACCCAACCAGCATCAGTGCAAAACCGTTAAACAAATACATAAAATAACGGTATCAAGTTTACTGCCAAACTATATAAATCCAGTTTACACGCCTTATCATTTTACACGTATATCATGACGTATCTAGTATTCCAAATGTTACGTCACGACGTCGAAATCTGTACTAACGTCACTATGGTATATTTGGGGGTCGTAAAACACCCATTCCTCACGGTTTATTCGTCGTAAAAGGTACAGCGATGTACGGGTTAAATGTGTATCTAAATGGTGTATTAAAATTGAGATACAAACTAGTTGAGTGGAAACCGTAAAATATTTGGGTGTAAGTAAAGCGGGTGTAGTGTAGTTATTTTTGCAGTTATAAGAAATACCTACTTGATTGAAAGTAGTTTTCTTTTGTTTTTAACGAGTTATTTAGATTATGTTAGTATAAAGGTATATGGTGTATCAATACGGAAAGAAGCAGCATGGGCAGACCCCCACAAGGTGGACCGACAACATGGTAAAGATCGCGGGTGCGGATGGTTCAAAATCGGTCGTTATGGGTCTGGGGAGGCCTAAGTCCAACAGTGAACATCTCTCGGCTGGCTGGTTTTGTATCGGTACCATAAACTAAACGTTAGCTTATTTTAGTTACATTTGTAAGAGGATTGCAGTTTATTTAATTATGAATTTATGAGTATGAATATATATTTATTTAGAATAACAAAGTCATGCCTATTAGGTATTAAAATAGACCACGGAAAATTTTCATCCCCGTGAGGTTGAATATAGAAAAAATAATTCGAAGATCAAGATGTTAGAAATATTAGTATTCTATAAGACCGTGGTGTTTGTAACCTAAATTATTTGTATTTATTTATATATTTCAAAATGTCTCATAAAAAATATATGTTATTTAGACCAGGGATCGAAAATACAAATTAACCGGTACTCAATTTCGGCATCTCAGCTATTGCAGGTTTTTGCAGTTTATTTTGCTAATCGAACAAAGTATTTTCTTTACCTAATAACCATTTAAAATATAATGTAAATCATTAAGAATTTTAGTACAAACAGTACGACGACAGACATCAATAAATAAAGACATATTTTATTTCTACTTGATAGAATAGTAAGCATGTGAGAATTGCATGTAACTTCTTTAAAATGGCTTACAAGTCATAAATAAGTACACACCCTTGAACTACCGTTTAATAGAAAACCATAAATATGCCATTAGCAGATCGTATATGTGCATTCTATTTGAGTTTCTCTTAAGCCTTTGTTACGATGTGCTTTATGTGCAACTTTATTTCTGTTTAACTTATTGTTAAACGCTGCTTAAGCTTCGTAGTACTGTTACGATCTTAATAATATCTTGTTTTGTAATAAAAATATGTTTTGTGGATCGTAAATATACGAATGACATTTTATGTATTTATGTTTCTAATAATGATTAGTTTATTTTGAGATTACTGGGAAAACTTATTCGTACTGATTTATTTTAACATCAAGCGGTCTACCATATGTAATATACCTACAAAAAATGTTGGCAGTAAAATGAAAAATCAACGATGTATAGTATTAAATCTACCGATTCAAACATACACGGGTTTTACACATTACTACAAAAAAACGGGACTTAACCGCGTATATTAACTTTAAAAATTATCTCCGATGTTTCAAGAACGATATCATCGGATAAAATTTGTTTTTTCTTAAAATTAAATAATATTTAAAAATAAGTTTAAATTTCTCAAACCTAATTTTGTATTATTAAGGTTCAAAAAAAATTTTAGTACAATTGTATTATTAAGAAAACACCAATCAATTAAACATACAACAGCGCTGTCACTCCACTAATTATAATAAAAAATATTTTCATTCCCATATCGATGTAGGAATATCTTTATTTATAAGAAAAAAACGGCAAGTGTCAAAAGGCGCGTGAAGTGGTCAGCCGATGGTGCGATAAGGAACCCCACCTGTGACGTCCCCTATAAAGGGCCCTGTTCATTGCTGAGCCGGACTTTTTCAATACGCCCACAGTCCAGTGTTTGAGTCATTATTTTTTGTATACCGAAAATGTAATTTTCTATACCGGAAATTTAATTTTATATATCAATAATGTTTTTTTGTGTGAGATTCATATAGTGTGAACGTGTATCTAGTAAAAACACTATAAATATATTCCGTTATTGTAATATGTGCTGTTTTTGTTTTTGTGCAACCGGTACTATTATTTACTTGATATGTGTATAATCAAAGTGTCCAGTCTAACTATCGAGGCAAGTATTCAAATAACGAAAAATGCCTCGCAAAATGTTTAAAAATGTTGTTTATTAATGAAGATAACTGTTGTAACACTATGTTATGCGATATGACGACAGATGACAGTCGACGTCAAATTATGTTTACACTTTTTCACCTTAATCCTTTGTAATAAGGTGCAAAAGAGTAAACATATCTTTGACGTTATTTCTTTTATTTAGTAATCAAAATCATACCTTTGCATGTTGGACAGTGAACAGCCGCCTTAAGCAATATTGTAACGCTGTACTAAGTTAACGTCCACCAAGTGTGTGGGTGATTAGAATAACTGCATACTTCGAACACAAATCATTACGGTTGTTTTATTTCCCTAATGTCTTGATAACATGACATGCTTGTTATTCCTTTTTTGATTGGAGTATTTTGGTAATCGGGTTGAGATTTTGTATTGAGGGCTATTACTAAAATTTGTATTTCAGTATTGCGTAACGAATATTATGTTTTTTTTTTAAATATTGAGTCTGATGTCCGAGACTCAAATTAAAAAAAAAAAAAACTTAAATATTTAAAAGCATAAAGCTATAGATGTATTATATGTATGTATGTTTATCTATGCTATACAGCTCACATATCCAGTTTGGGAGTTACAAGAAATTTAATTGGGTTAGTTGGCAGAGATCCCTTAAGGGGATAAGTTCGTCTTTGTACCTTTTTTACTTTTATCCAATATGTTCTTCTATTTAATGCAATAAAGTGTTCTCCTATCTTTAAATAGTTTAATTATAAATTTTGTGCTTGAACCTGCTAATAAATTATTTACCTAATCAAATTTTATTCAGAGATGAATCTCATTGAGGATTTTTTCGCTAGAACTGATATACATAATTCGCTTTAGGTAAGCATAATAGGCAGTTGCAATCAGGCCTGGTACCGCGAACATTGAAGTTCGTAAACTAGCATCTTTCTCTTTTATTCCAATTAAGGCATCATGAGAGTGGCAGAGAAACGTTCGAAATATGCGAATAATTATTTCCACGTTAGCACCGCAGGTGATATTATGATACATGCTTAACTTTTTCCAATAAAAAGCGTGCCGTGCGTTGTAGGCCGGTTTGCTTAGACCGCAGACTTGCTAATGAATGCTACCCCTTGTCTAGACATTGTACGCAATCTAATTACCGTACATGTGTCACGGTTTGCACAATCGATATATTGAGCGGAGTGACCCAGCGGTTGTACTACTATCCGATAACCAGTTTTGGTTTTGGAAATGGTTTTAGGGCTCAATAAACTGTTCAGTCACTCATTGTCATAGTTACGTTGCACTGGGTTACTCTTAAAACCATAGTTATATGGCATCTAAAAACACAAAACATGCATATTTGTGGTAGCTAAAAAGGACATTCTTTTTATGATGAGTCACCTACCAAGCGCGTTAGTATAACGCGGTGCCATATTTCTTCTAACAAACTAAGTATGCTTCAGTTATCCCCTGGATGATAGGGCAGAGTAACAACAAAAATAGTTGATTCACTCAGAACGGACCCGGGCATGTACGTAAACTATGTTCAAAAGAGAGGTATGGACACTGTAAATGTTATCTTGCTAAGTATGGTAGGGAATGTTCAGCGAATGACATTTCGTACAGATCTGGAGTGGAGCTCGATTGAAGAAGTACATGCAAGGTCAAAGGTCAAAGTGCCATAATTTGTTTACATGTACCTTACTGTCTTACTATAAAAGTACATGTATATTTATTTAGGCACTTTGTTTGAGTCAATATATCCTATAATATCATAAGACCCACAATACCAGTAAAATGCTACTCGAATTCGCCTCAAAATCGAAGGAAACAAATAAATCTCAATACTGTTCATATACAATTAAATTTTTTATAAAGTAATTAGTACTACTACGGCAAGTTAGGTGTCCAGAGAGCTCAGAGCCGGCTAGGAAACAGTTCTTCACTCACACTTCTGAAGATCCATGCTTTCAGCAGTCGCCCACTGCTTACTATCAGAGACACCGTGTGCTTGTATGCCACCGTCGTAGTAAAAAAAAACTTTTCCCGACATTATATTTCTTGTAAAGAAGGTAATATTTGTTAATTGTAGTAGGACGGCAACCTTTTCATAAGATGCTATAAATGGATTATTTAAAAAGGAATAAATTAAACGTAATTTCATAGAATAGTTACGGTGAATAAAATATTTTTGAATACCCTACGGCGATGCAATATGACTACGGTAACCTCCTCGTACCGTAATTAAATGCAGCTTGTAATTATACCGAAGAGCATAGTTTTACTTACAAGTCTTAAACTAAGTACTTAATTTTTTTTTATAATTTCGCTTTTAAAACAAAATACGTCTCTAAGGATTGATAAAATACTTTTTTTTCTTAAGTTTTTCTATTGTTAAATATTTTTTATTGTATTTTATAATTGACAATGCCTGGTTCAATAATAATTGTAAGCAATGTAAGTAGAACTAAACTTAAGAAAAAAATACCAAAGCTAAAATGTAGTACTTAGTCATACGACAAGGTATACATAATATTATTTTATGCTAACATTGTTACTGACATTACGAGTACATCACATCGATAACTTCAAAACACATCATGTCAGCCAATACAACATATATTTACGAGTTCTTATGATTTAAACACACATAAATTGTCGGTTGCTAATGACAATCAGACGTACTCATGCTTGTTCAAAATTGAGTACATTTTATTATGACCGGACCGGAGTGACGGACACGGGTCGCGTCCGGCCCGGACGCGGCGGACGGACGGCGCCGGACCCTCGCATTCAACGCCAGTCAATAGCGTGCAGTTGATTATCAATTAAACAAATGCCTGCCGAATATAAGCGACATATAAGTCACCGTCGCAAATGGGTACATATACAGGGTATTAGTACAGTCAGCAGCAAAAGTTGCTAAGCGGGAGAAGTGTTCAAAACAAGCTTCACGTGACTTTATTGCTAAGAGAATACGAGTAAGAGCGTTTCAAGATAATTCTGAAAACCTGGACCGCAATCGTAGTCGTTTTAAATTACAATTGAATACAATTACACCGCAAACACGTAGGATATAAATTATAATGAAAATAGAGAGTAAGAGTAAACAACAGGCAGTTTAACGCTAAGATGCGATCTCTTTCAGACAACCTTTGTGTTTAAACATAAACATTTTCTCTCAAGTTTTATTTGACAAATATATAAAAAAATATTAAGTACAGGACATCCTTACACTACTTGAGTGAGCTCCACGGTAAGCTTAATAAGGCTTGTGTTGTGGGTACTCAGACAAAGATATTCACATAAAAATACTTAAATACATATGAGCTCAGAGACAAATATATGATGACCACAGGCTCATCACACTAAAAATGCCCTTATTTAGATTTGAACCTATCGGTCGGCTTCATTGGTAGTGTCACTACCCAAACCGATGTATAAGCCGTGTGTATATTGCTTAGAACAAAAAAAAAAATGATAAACCATATTATAAAACCTAATTTAACGTTTAGAAATTAATGCTAGTAGGTAACGTGAGCAAATAAGCCGATGCGTGCTTCTTCGTGAAACACAATTTTGCTTACTGCTATCGAAAATAAAAAAACGCCTTTCCGAGCGTTTGCGGTGAAAAACCCTTTGTTTCAAGCACGTCGAATGTTTTCACAACAGCACTGCGCTTGCGCCGTAGTCCATTGCGTGGTAGGTAATTACAGTGTATTTAATTAAGGAGCGGGTTAATTTGCGAAGCCGTACGCGCGCCGTAGGGTTTCCGATGGCCTCGCTCATTCGCACTTGCACATATCGGGTATTTATAACATGCATCCTTCAAGGCAAGCAATACGTTGAATATGTCCGAACTTAAGTAACATACTGTGTAGTAGATATAATTAAACATATGTAAAAACGCCAAAGCGAATGTGAAAAATAAAATTAATTTCAATTTCGAACGCCAAAATACAAATACGAAAAATAGTTACCAAGAAAAGTTTTTTTTGTTTCTTGTAATGTTTTAATTTAAATTATTTTATTTTCAGTTTAGGTTATTAATGTTATTATACAATTTTTTATTTATTTATACGGGTTTAAATTTTATATTTCTATACTTAAAAACAATGACAAATCCCATGAATGATGACAAACACTACAATCATTAGATTTACAAGTAAATCCATATATTATAATTGGTTACCGGATATGCCACAAGGGTCGATTTTAGAACTAGATTATTAGTTTTTAATTTCGTTTTTCATAGTAGACATAATCATAACTAAATTTTTAATTATTTTCACGCATACTCTTTATTCTATTCTTTGTTCATGACCGCTACCTATGTAATATCGATTTTACTTATTTATTACAAAAATGTAAGCTTAATTTAGCCTTATTATTTCATAGCTCATTATAGTCTACTAATAGGCCTGAAGAAGACTCATAATCAAAATACATCAAAGTTGTATTGATTACGACGGGCAACCCTGCATTTGCTCAGTCGTAGCCTATGTCGCACTTTGCACGAAATTTTATGGGAGTTTTTAACCTTTTGAATAATCAGTCACGCAGTCTCGATAGTTTCCCCAAAAAGGAGAAAAACAATAAAAACTTACTGCATTTCATTTGTAAATTACAGCCGTTTAATATTGCGGCTAGTTTTAATTTATTCAGTCGTTTCCAGAATGAATTAGCATTTTTTCTTTGTGAAATATTAATCCAGCATGTCCGTGGAATTTAATTACCTGCAATTTGCAATAAAACTACTCGCAAATTGCCGGCCTATATTAATTTTAGTGTATGCTTAGCACATTTTCAATGTTCTAGTTTCATGTTACATGTTTTTTTTATGATATAGGAGGCAAACGAGCAGACGGATTGATGGTAAGCAACTACCGCCGCCCATGGACACACAACACCAGAGGAGCCCCAAGTACGTTGCCAATCTTGAAATATATGATGCAAAAAAGTTATACCAAAATCATAAAAAAATAAGAAACATGTTTAGAAACTAAATCGAAACTTTCCTATAGTGTACAAGTGCCATATCGTGATAGCAAGTATGCGATACTTTTTTCAATATTGCACTGTCTTATTTTTCAAAGTCCAGGCCGCTGTTTTAAGTAACTTTATTACTCGTTGTTTCTTAATGTATTCATTTAATGTAGTTCTAAATTTAATTTTTATAATAAGTAATTGGTTTTACATTTAATTTAGTGGTTAATTAAAATAATTAATGAGCTAACAAACTAAAACATTTAAAAAATATACACAAAGGGCATGAGCATCTGCCTAGTAATTTCTGATATAATTGTAAATGTAAATTGCTAAAACGAAGTATGTCGTCACCGAAGCTCTGATGTCAATACGTTCTTTCATTGCCAACTATAGAGACACGCATTACTGCATGATATTCAAGAATTCCGCACGAGCCAGATTTGTCGCGTGTCCATAAATATATATATTGTAATTTAAATCTTAGAACGCTTAACGGTCGGTCATAAAAAATGTTATGCAAATTTTGGTGACACGAGCGCATCGGAAGGGTTAAGTTCTACATTCGTATGCAAAATATTTGAGATTCTATTTGATGATTATGTTTTTAGTTGTGTCTGTGGGGCATGCGTGCTCTAAGATTGAATTACAATTTTAACAATATCATTAGCAGCAGGACTATGGCTTCTACTTAAGATATATAGAATCAGAACTATAAATAAAACTTAAAGCTAATCATACTTAAAAAAAAATTGCAAAAATAGGAAGAGTTAATGAAACTTAAAAAAAAAACCTGAAACAGAATGCAACTAAATTTGCATTTCAATGCAAAAAAATATGTTTTTATATATACGTGAAAGCACATAGAAAATAACAGGAATACATAATTTATAATCATTTAGTAGTCGATAAAAATAGTGTAAATAATAAACAAGTATATTCAGGCGGAATCTATGAAATAAGCGGTTCATAGGTGTATTTACAAGTAGTAATAAAATATGTACCGCTGACTAAGCACAAAAACTTAATACTCGTACAGCACGTGCTAAAGGGTATCGTGCCATATGCAAATCAACAAATCTGATATAATACATGTTATACTCGCTAGATACATCTTAGGGTAGATACTTTACATTTGATTTAATTATGTAAATAAGGAAGACAATCTTGCCACACGCCTTTTATTAACTATTCAAATGAATGCAAAGCACTTGTAGGTAAGATAGAGGAAAAGAAATAATAAATTGTATGTATGGTAATGTATGTGAGAATTATTTAAACAGACAGGCAGCAGACTGCTGGGTAGCACGCGGCAACAATTGCACAAATTAAAATTAATCACTATTAACTAATCGTTAAAGTTTAATAGAATTTTAAACTCATAGGGAATTGAATATTTACTTACAAGCATAATTTTATTATGGGTAGGTATGTAGCTTCACATGTCCTAAATGATTGATTGATTAATGATCATGATTTTAAGTAGAAAAAGTCAAGAAAAAGTCGATTGAGAGGTTTCTTACATTGCAATTCTATGTATACTCTACTGAAAGAAACAAAAAGAAATATCATTTGTGACTAATATTCCAAAATTTTGAATGTCTGTAACTTCAAACACCGAATTAGTAACTTGGAAAAATCATTAAGCAGTTGTGCAGATTTCTCAAAGAAAACTAAATTAGAGTAACTTTAGTTTGAAACTAAGCCTAGCGTAAGTATATTTTAAGTATTAATTTAATTTAGTAAAACTTCAGTCTGTCATAATAACGTCTCACAGGCCATTTCACTTAAACAGTATTCCTATACATTTCTGCTATTTTAATATAGTTGTTTTATCTCGTCATTGTATAGTTAACATTGTTTAAGTAAGAACAAAAGCCTTTCAGAAGTATGCGCTGCGCGGAAGCCGTGACGTGTGTCGCAATGTTTTCCACACAAGCACGCGGCACAATTAGGTTTTCAGTCCACTGAGATGGGTATAGTTTTGTCACAACCAGCCCCATTCTACCACCGACTATTGTCTATATAACTAAACTTTAACCGGCAAAAGTTAACGAACACTTTATGCAAAACGCGAACCATAAAAATAATAATCTAAATTGCATATTTCTTTTGTAAAACGCCAAATTACGAGAACCGTAACGGATCGATCGACTGATTCAACAGTGCATTTAAATATTTTTTCAATCAATAACCGATATATGCAAATTCACAAAAGACATTGTTAGTCCCAATGCGACCGTTAACGCAACAATTTCGAATTTCATCAAAGGTGGACGAGAAAAAAATAATTGATTGAGCACTATTGTTGCGAATGATACATAGACCCTTTAGCTTCGAGAGTTCGGTTCGAAATTAACCAATGATAGGACTAAATTTAATTTTACGATCGGATACCTGCCCCTGTCATGACAAAAGTTCCGTAATCAAATTATGCAGCCGATGCCACTATTGTCAGCTACATGCATAAATTTAAGGCGTTTCATTGTAGATCAGACGTAGGGTTAAGATGCTTACAATAATAGCTGGATGTATCGAGATGGTATTGAGCGTTAGAATCGAGTCGTGTGGGAAGAGGGGTACGCTTCTGAATGATACTTATCAGATAATTGTAACGAATTATTGCATCTGTGGCTTAACTTCTCTCCAGTCACGTTCCTAACCGTTCCATATCTAAATATAAAATTCTAAATATTTCTGAAAACAATAAGGAAACGATGGAGATTCACCTGGCATCACACGACCTTGTTAAGGTATAGAAACTCTATCGTCAAAGCGTACGCCAATCAAAAATCTTTGTAACAAATCTCACCCTTAGCGTAGATACTGCGAATATCGCGTTACAAAAGTTCGTTACGTTACTAAAAGAAACCGTTACTATTGAAGGGTATGACAGTGGGGCGATCCGATTTTAGCGAAATTCTTGTAGTAATGATATGAGCACGGGCGATGCATATTTAGAGAAAAGTTTCGGAGACGCTACGAACATTGATATGTAAATGAGATGGCTGGGGTTATTGAAATTAGAGATAGGTACAGAGTTATATAGAATTCAAGAATATCGGAGCATTACCCGGAGCGGCAGACAGGTGGGAGCGTGTGTAACGTTACAGCGATATCATTTCTTTTATTACATTTCAAGCGAGAAAATAACTGTTTTGCAAAAGATTAAGGCCTTTAGGCTTTACGAGACTGGGATATGTTTGGTAATATTTATTTTCATTTACTTACTTCTGACGTGATTTTTCTTGTATTTTAACAGTTGAAGGAAGAATGAATTCATTATTTTTTGTTTTATCATGTACATGACTTCGTTTCTTGAATTGATTGAACGTTTTTCTTTGTTAAGAATTTCTACCTCCTTCAAAATCATTCCCAAAAATCTAAATATTTATTACTATCAAATAATGTATCCCTTCAAACAGATCACCATAAGAAAGAATCTAAGCACGAGTCAAACTATCATACAAAGAGTCCACGCGCATATTTGCATACCCAAAACAGGTTTGCACTATCTAACATTTTGACACCCTAGGCCCTTAGCACGAGGTGTGGGTAATTCATAAGATATTCTATACTACAGTATAATAGGAACATACATTTACATAAAGTCCGGCGCGAGCCAATATTTTGCATAAGAAGATAACACTTCGGGGAAGTGTGGTCCGTATTAAAGTGATGCTGGTAAACGTTTGTCAGGGGCCTCATTGATATCATTGTTGGTAAGTATGGTAATAAGATGATATATTAAACCTATGCTAATATAAAATTGAGGCGGTTTAAAATGCAACGCGTGCGTTGAACTACCTATAGTAGCTAAATTTATGGCCGTTTCGTTAGTCATATTTTTTGCACAACTAACCATACTATTCAAACCGATTTAATATGCAAGTTAAAGCATTAAAATAATTATATTTTAGTGACTAGATACTGCAATCTTAGACTACCATAACGTTTCATTCCGTACAAAAGAAAAGGTAAAACTAAATTTCAATTCTACTGCACCAAATTTGCCATGAACGTAGGAGTGTAAGGAAATTTTATTTAAAAACCGTAGCAATTTGTCAGTGTTCCGTATCGGGCCAGGCTCAGTCAATAATAAATTTTTAGCTGCTTTTTTCTCGTTTTCGGGTAATATTAAACACGCAAACTCGGAAGACGGTATACCAGTACTTTTCTGACTTAGTAGAACAACGTTGCAAAAAACTATATTAATTGCTGTTGAAAGTTTTATGGGGCTAAGCAATATATTTGGTTCAACTAATCTGTGGTGGAACGGAAGGTTTATTTGAGTTAAATGCTAAATGAAAAATTGGTGGAATACCTCGTGTCGTGGCGTAGCTACCGGGCGAGTTGAATAATGGCGTTAATTTGTTAATCTGTGCCGAAGAATTTAGTCTTCAACAATTATAAGAGTCTTCCATATAATTCTATGGAGTTAGACATTATATAAGGTTTCAAGTTTGTTAGTAGGAGAGGATAGGCAACAGTGAATACGCTTATAATAAAATAAATGACATAAAGTAGTACATCGCTATGTATGTTTTAATATTGTGATTGTATTGTTCACATTCTTCGTAATATTTAGTATACACATTTTATAGGGGAGGGATGAGTATAAAACTACTCGTATCGACGTATGTAGATATCTTTTGAGAGAAATAATATCAATCTAGATAAAATAGATAAAAATAACGCTCTTATATAACGATATAAATATATATAATTTTTCCTAAATAAAGTTTTGGGCAGCTTCTATATCTTATATTACTTTAAAAAAACGCCGCCGCAGGACCAGGTAGTTTTTTCTTAAATACATGTTATCTATTTCAACTTAAAAAAGTTTATTAAATGTGAATTCATATCAAATGCTTGGACAAAACGTCATTTATCATGGAACTTTACTATGGAGGCGTTATAGAATAGAATTGGCATCGTGTGCGCTATTTGAAGCGATTTGCCGGAGTTCGAACGACTTCCGATGGACGAATGTTTCGAATTCTTTCTTTCCTTATTGGGACGCGTTTTGATTACGACATTAGTAGTTTTTGCCGTTGTCCATTTTTAAAGATTAATACTTTGCGTCTTTCTTTATATGTATAAACTCTTTAATGTACACAACAAAAACACTGAATAACACAAATTTTAATAACAGTATTAAGTAAGACATTTATTCCAGATAACCTTTGAGTAGATGAGAAGTGAAAAACGAGTAGAAAAATACTTATCCATGTAGAGTTTAATATAAATATCAGTTTAACGTCAATCATAAATAGTAATTTGAATTTTTCAAGTTAGTAGTTTTGGTGATCTTTGAAGATTTCACTTTCATTCTGATATAACCCTGATTTGTATAAAAAATACAATATCATTATAAGAATTTGCACAATTCTTAGTAGATTAATTAATCAAAAGTAGTTCTTAGCAGATAAATGGACAAGAAAATTAATCAATTAGCACGAGGGCGATACTTATATGGATGGCCAGGGAGGAATATTCCAATACTTATGGCATATTCTAACAAGGCCGAGGCTACTTCTGCTAGAATTAATCAAATCAACTAACCCCAACCCACTACTTTCCGATATAATTAACGCATACTTGTATGCGTGTCTGGACAATACGTGAATGACCTTTGTATGTGTGCGGTAATGAACGATTATAGGAGACCGGTCGATGGTAATGAATAGTCGTATGTGATGGGCGCGGGTGGGTTAATTAGGACTTTAGCACTTTATGTTAAGGTTGAGTATAAAATTGGGGAGTTTTTGGTTATGATGCGATATGCATTTGGGCGTCGGTGAGTTGTTGTTTCTTGGTGTGGGTTGATGAGTCACATTTTTTTGTTTCGTGGGTAAGGCGCGAGGGTGCGTGGGGTGGCGGTACCCCTTGCTTGGCGCAACCCCATCTTATTAATCAGTGAAGTACCGGCCGTCTCTTCACATGTCTATTTGACTTGCCCACCTACACTAGTTTTTGCTTTCTCTTGATTTTTGGGAAATTTTGCATTCTTCTATATTGTCTATTGTCAGTGTTAATCTTGGTAATATAATTTAAAAGACAATTCTTGAAATAATTTAATAAGTCCACTCAAAACTCAGTCTGTTGCCTTATCTTATAAGATATTAACTACTAGCACAACTTTCTAATAAGATCAAAAAAATATAACTTAGGCAATAATTAAAACGAAAATACCAATAAATATATTAATATGATAGTAGACCAGTATAATTACCAGTGTATAATATGAACAGAACCGATTTAATTGGCCATTATTAACTAAAAGTTCCCGAGATTGTAAATTAATGTATTTTCCACCATATTTAACTGTCGACCAGACGATTGCGGCAGTGACATCGACGCGTTAAGGCGGAGCTGAGACGTCAAATTAAAATTCTATGCGACCAGTAAACGGCCCAAGTTTCGTGCCCAACTGAATAATTACACGAAATACTAGCCGACCCCCTTCCATTACTGTGTCGGCGAGGTGTTGCCAGTTAGCCTCTATAATTAAAGACTGGCGACGAAAGTATCGAATGTATCGACTAAACAATCAATACCCGTCTGATCTATAGAAAAGAACACAAAAGCTTGAGTAGATAACAATCCCCACCACCCCTCATTAATAACACACGACCCCCCTTTTTCACTAATTATGTGTGTTGCGAATGCATAGCATTATCACTCTACGCACACATGTGCACTTAATGGGTGGTGTTAACCCGCATTAAAAGTATTAAAGAAAAATAAATCAATAATCGGCATCGAATTTATAGGGAGTCGGATATAGTTATTTTCTTTGTTTCGTGAGGTGATCGCGTGCTTTTCGGCTGTTGTGATAGCTGAAATGTTAATCGGTGATGGGACGTTCCGAGATTTTATTAAAGGGGACTCTAATTTTTCCCAAATTCGAATTTCGAACTTACACCGTGAACACACTCGTGAAAACGATCGTGTAAATTCACTCGCTTATTCCGTGCCGCTTTCATTCTTTTGTTTTCATTCAACCTAGCATATCTGTGGTTGAAGTGTTGAGACATTCTTAGTTTCAATGGATTTTAAAACACGAGCATACATTTTCTAGTTCGTTTACCTTTGTTGGTGTAAATTTGAAAAGTTTTGTAATCATCGGCGATTTTTATCGCCATCGCGTGATAACTGTTGTCTAGACATTGCTTTAGTGAATAATAACTAATCAGAAACCAAATTTGATACTTAATCCGGATAGTTTAAAGATAATCAAAAGCATTATAGTTATTAGTATTTGTTTTTACTCTTTAGATTTTTTTTCTAACTATATAAAACGACTTATAAGCCCTTGATGCAAACTTATTGGTTTAGAATTCAAAATTGGAATTGGCCAAATTCTCAGACTACTATTGCGCATTTCGTAGCATCCCAATACCGTCGCTAGTGTGGTCTCGTGCGTAGTACGCGCGGCGCGCGTGTGTGAGTAACTTGGGCAAGGTCAGGGCTGCTCTATCAATGGTCAATCTCGTTCGTGAAAACGGCCAGTTACAAATCGATGCGTTCTAATTTTAAAAGACAAACGTTAGGGTGTGTTCGGGAAGTGTTAAGAAGAATCTAGAAGCGAAGAAGAATATTTTATAGCACGACGATGTCGGTTAAGCAGGCTGAACTAAAATATAGTCTTGAGTCTTAAAACCTGTGAAATTAAGTCATAAAATATTCGAATGATTATTGACGTTCAATTTCTCACAAATAAGGCTTTTCTAAACATCTCAAACAAAGGTAATATCCACAGTATATAACAAACGCATAAATTACTGTAAATTAATTGCAGCAATCTGAGACTTGATTAAATTGTCTCAAAGTTATAGGACGTGCTGTAGGCTTATCGAAAGATATAAATAACATTAGTAGCGTGAGAAATATTAATGTGAACATTGTGAATGGCCCGGGTTTAAGCCTGGAACATGCAAGCATTTGAAATAATGCTGTAATTATTGTTTGCCAGTTCTGTATATTGTGCTGTTTATCTCGTGGAACTCGATTGAAATATTATTGTTTTGCTAAGCTAGTGCGTGAGATTGTTAAATAATAAATAAGTAATGAAATATTTTAAATATATCTTATAAGCGTATAATCAAGAAGGACACAATAATCTCAACGAGAATAATTTCGAGACATATATAGCATACTTAATTTTGTCAGTTTCTCTGTTGCCCTTTAATACACGGTGGAGGATGACAAATGTTTATATTGTACTTAAGCCCTTTTAGTAGTAAACAGGAATCACAATGTGACATGGACGAACTATAATAACGCCGTCTCTGTCATACCCATTGAAAGTTAAATAACATCCATCCCGTTTGATCTGGGTAATATTATTACCATGGCCCGTATAGGGCTAATACTTAATGTATGTTGAAAACAGATATTATTCAATACTTGAGTGGGTAAACTAGAAGAATAACGTACGATCAGCAGCAGAAATAGCTAAGTAGCCGAGGTGTTAAAAATGAGGTTGCCACGACTTTATTGTTAACAGAATAAGCGTGTTAAGTTCATTTTCAAGCCTGGCCCGCTTAGCAATTATTGCTGCTGACTGTACGCTTCGCGGCCTCAGTAGTAATGTACTATTAAACCAAAAGTATAATGTAGTGGGGATTAGTATTGGACCTCGTGAACCTATTTAAATGCAGTTTGTTAAAAAATAGTTTTTTTTTTCATACATAATAATTAAGTACACAATCTATTGCATCCATAATAATTAATGTACCCGATGCGTCATGTCACATATGTGGACAACGTACGTACGCCCGTATGAAATATACACAATTACACACTGTATAATCATATATAACTTCTATGGTAATATGGTAAATAAACGGAGGTAAAAATACATAGAACTGTAATTAAAATGTGTTAAAAGAAATCAACCGAAAGTGACTACGAAAAAACAAACAAAGATTATAACGAAAAAAAAAAATTGAAAACAGTCACGACTTAATACGACACAAAGCAACCAACCTTTAATAGGAACTGTGTAATTAATCAAATGGTTAATCGGTGCCGAATAAAAACACTGTAATGACCTGTTTCCTTGGAAGCGCGTGACGTCATCACTATTTGAATGCAGAGTCACTGTTTGCATTGATTTGGTGCTCATTGGTGTGAGGTTTTAGTCCGTTAAAAAGTTTAATCGTAATCAAAGTTTCCTTAATTAATATGAGTGAAAACGTTCGGTCACTTTGATAACGTAAAACGCTTGTGACAAATAGACATTTAAAATCGTTATTAAAGTTAGGTTTTTGATTTAAAAAGCAACGATAACTGAAGGAACATGACTACCCGCGTACGACCCACAAGCCTATGTGTAGTACTAATTAGGTACCTACTTTAATGAAATTGAAACAGAATTGATTTTCATTTGTTTCCTTCGATTATGATACAAGAGAGATTCAACTTTATTTCCTAAACTATAAAGAACAAATTCGAGTAGGATTTTACTTGTATGGTGGGCCTAAGGCTGTGTAGTTAATATGGAACTTACGTCAAAATTTAAATATAGAACACCGACACGGGTGTACAGATACGTTACTACTACATAGGTGTTTGAGCTAAGTTTTTTTACCTATATTACTTTAATAAAAGTAGCTTCTGGCCGCGACTTCGTCTGCGCCAAATTAAGTCATCTACTTCGACTATTTTCAATGAGGTACGTTTACAAAATATCATCGTGAATTATAGCTATATAATACATTATTGTGAAATATCATTTAAATCCATTTATTCGTTTTTGTGTGAGAGAATAACAAACATTCATTCATACTAACTTACAGAACTTTCACGTTTATAATATATTAGTGGGAAGTAACATAAAACGAAAATATTGTATTTTCTATATATAATAATTTTTGCGGTTTATGTCTGTTAACTTCCAAAGAACATCATCTTCCTCGCGTTGTCCCGGCATTTTGCCACGGCTCACGGGAGCCAGGGGTCCGCTTGGCAACTAATCCCAGGAATTGGCATAGGCACTAGTATTACATATGCGACGGCCTTCTGACCTTCTAACCCAGAGTGTAAACTACACAGCTAGAATTAGTCCGGTTTCCTTGCAATATTTTCCTTCACTCAAAAACAGGCAAATATCAAATGATATTTCATACATAAGTTCCGAAAAACTAATTGGTACGAGCCGGGGTTTGAACCTGCGACCTGCGGATCGCAAGTCGCAACCTCTTACCGCTAGCGTTTTTCCAAAGAATAAACGGTATATCAAAATGCAAGTAAACATAAAACATGCATTACTTAATAGTGTAACTGCCAAATAAGTTCAATGACACGAACGGCTACGAAATACGATAGCAACAATCGATACCGAACGTCATCTCACACGAAGGGGGTCTTCTCGTGGGGAATAAAAAGTAAAAAGCAATCAGTGTGGCATAATTAGTGTTGTAAGTATGGGGCGCGTTGCCATGGCGACGTCGATACCCTGCTTACCCGCCGCGTTAATTTCGAACTGAATTAATCGAATCAACGCGGTCGATATCGATTGCTACGTCACTATTGACACGTTTGGGTGCCGTTGTTTTATTCGTTTTTTTGCGTTGCAACTGCCGGGGTGAATCATTTTTTGATCATGTCCTGATATTTATATCACAACCTAGTCAATGTTTTACAGCTATAAGTATACGTTTATCACTTATCACCTATATAGTATGCTAATAAAAACTACGTTATCTTTAAATTGTTTGAAATAATTTTATTATAAGCGACGAGGAATACGAAGTATAAGTGGGTACGTCAGCTGCGGCGCGACCGCGAACAACGATATTCGTAAATTTCGGACGTTTGTCTCCGTCACTCTCATGACACCTTAATTGAAGTAAAAGAGAGATGGCCGAAATTTCCGAACTACGATGTTCGCGGTACCGCTCCTGTCCTGAACTATTCATTGCTTGTAAATATAGTTACTCGTAAGCATAGAACATTTATTTATATTAAATAGATATGCAGTGACTTTGAAACATTGTGTTTTTATGATATAAAAAACTATGATGTATATTTTTTTACAAAGCACTACTAACTCAATACTATCGATATCCCGTCTCTAAGCTACCTGTGTTCATCCATTATGAGCCCAACAATGTCTAACCAAAATTAAGGAGGCATTTTTAACCACCTTTTGTATTCAAAATTCGATAATTTATTGCCGAAATAATATAATTATGGTCGACTGACGGGACGGATTGGCTGCGAGCGGAAATTCCAAATTAAAGGAGAAATTAAAGCGGAAACATTTGGCCAAGGATGTCGATCCAATCGCTTACAGATAAACAATTATTCCAAAACTTAAGAACCGGCATAAAATCTCTGTCTGATATACGCGTAATGCTAATGTTTGTCAAGGTCACCTTAGAATGGTTAGCTCGAAAATTGTACTCGCTCGTGCTCGCGTATTCAAAGCCAATACACAAACTAAGCCCGCTAGCAAGATGGCGCTCGCTCCATTATTGTCTGTTCGATTTTCGAATAATTATTTCGGCGCGTCTAATTGTTGTTTAGTCTATGAGTCAACATTTATTTTTTTAAACATTTAGCCATTATCGTACGGTTAGTAAATTTCACTATTTATTTAAACTTATTGACGTTATCGTTAAGCGTGATCGAATATTAGGGAAGCGGTTTATCGTTTAGTTTAATTAAATTTAGTTTTAATGGTTAATAATATTTAGAGATATTTAGAGCAAACAACACGACAATATCCTACTATATAAAACATACATAATAAGAATTAAGAAATACTTTAAACTCTGAACTAAGATTTTTCCTTTCGATTAGTTAGTCTACTCCGCTCGTTTTTTTTAAGTTTCACTAGGTATAAGCTCATTTTCCAATTTAATATACAAGAACTGCAAAACATACACGGATGTTTAGCAGTACTTATAAAAATCAATGATCATGTAAATATTTCGAATATAAAATCTACATAATTACGTAGGTATACATAAATTAGCGAGAGTAGGGAATTGCATTTGTAGTGGTTGTACGGGAAAAAAGAAATTTCAAATATAGAATGCCTATAAACACACAATAACCACTACCGATGCAATTCTATGCTCTGGCTAATTTATTATAATTTATAATATATTCGGAGATGTGGTAGGTTAGTAAGAAACAGCCAATCAATAAAATCGCATGTTGAAACAGGACAGAAAGTCACAGTTACTCGTATTAGTAGAAACCCTTAATTTCCTAAGACACTATTTCACCTAACTAGCCGAGACGTTGATACAGCGACAGACCGACGTCGCGTGCGAACAAACCAATAGTCTGAGTACTAACTTACTTTATAATTATTTCATATAAACTTTAAACAAGTCTGGCGTAGTCCGTCCAAGTATTTGAGTGCAGGAGGTGATAATTTTTTAGTTATCTTTTTTTTTTATGACATAGGCGGCAAACGAGCAGACGAATTGCCTGGTGGTAAGCAATTACCGTCGCCTATAGGCACCCGAAACACCAGGGGAGTCACAAGCGCGTTGCCGGCCTTTAAGGGGTGTTGGAGCTCTGGGAACCTTACTCACTATCAGCTAGGAACACAACACTACATACCTGAAAGGTAGCAGTGCTATTATGGCTGTGGTCTTCTGTAAGGAGGAGATACTTCCCCAGTTGGGCTGCCCCAGATTCAAGCGTGATGGTCATCGCTGTGTCCTACCTCTCACAAACATATGTCTATTTATATACAGTCAAAGTTTCTTTAAAATCACCTCTGACGTACTGAGACGAGCACAATGTCGTCCTAGAAACGATAGAGGTAATTCTTATAGTTTAATATAAGCTGTAAGTCCCGTTTATTTGTAAAAAAGTTTCTTACGTTCTGTAACAGTAAATTCTACCTCTAGTCTATTCTTGAAGTAATGTGTATAAAATGGTTGCTTATTGCTCATATATGTAGTTATTTACCTTCGAAACAAGCTTCATACAGGCTCCCTTATTTGTTTAAATTACTTAATCTGTAACTCAAGAAAAATGAAATTTTATGCTTATGAAAAATAAACAATAACTAAAGACAGGGCCGGACTAGAATAAAACCAAATGTTTTATTTTAATTTTGTGGGTTCTGTAGTTACATTTATTTGTACTATGCTGATTAAGCAAAATTTACATATATGTAGTCAGTACATAGGGTAGGTCTTTTATATATTACTAACATTGATATATTATAATACCATCAAGTTTGTCTAATAATAGTTATATAAAAATTATATAAAGTCATTGCTAATAACAGAATTAAAAGTATAATCACTAACTAAAATAATTTAAAAAACATTTTAATTTTACTTAGTATAATTTATTTTTATTTTTGTTATTATGTATTAATATTACTTTTGTATATTATGAATTGGTTAAAATACAACTAAATAGTATAATCCTACTCGAATTCGTTCTTTATAGTGTAGGAAATAAAGTATAATCTCTTTCGTATCAAAATCGAAGGAAACAAATAAAATGCAACAACATTGAAAATTACAATTTCAAAACGCAATGTTGCCAGCTCAGCAGAACGTTCCAAAGATACAGGAAATCTACGCCAAAGCTCAAGTGCTGTTATTAAAACCGAAAGGCCATTAGCTTATTACATTGTTCCTTCCCGCAAGAATGTCGGTAAAAATAAATTGTCTTAATTGCGCCGCTCACCGCAGGCACCGCACTGCTTAGAGCAGTCGTTAATGGAAATAGACATGTCAAAACTAGGCTTTAGCGTAATTGAAGTCATTTTACTTAAGCTGGGTGTACATTTAATTTGTCAGTTTTTCAAGCTTGCATACAAGTCAGTACATAATGGGTAAGTATTTTTGGACCCGGGTATGTCCTTAAACTACGTCCAACAATGATATATAGATACGTCCTTTACACCAGGCAATCCGTCTGCTCGTTTGCCGTATGTCATAAAAAATATATATATGCTTAGTACCGATTGGGCCGTTGGGTTCCTCAGTGGTAACCACGTACTGCAAGGCGCCGCGTGGGCAGACCCCAACAAGGTGGACCGACGACTTGGTCCACTGGGAATCTACTGGATGCCAGTGGCGCAGAACTGGTCGTCGTGGCTTGCTTTAGGAGGCCTATTTCCAGCAGTGGACGTACTTTGACAGAAATGATGATGATGATGATGATATACTTAGTTTTGTTTTTATTAAGAACAAGTCGTCTTACTTGTGCTGCTCATCGCATGCACCACACAACTTGGAACAGCCTTAGACATGTCAAAATTAGACCATAACTAGAACATAATTGAGGTATATTTGAGCTGGCCTTAACAAATCTGAGTTTCAAGGTTGGGTACGGGTATGGGTACGGTACGTACATACAATATAAGATATTAGATGCTAAATTTTATATTTTTAAGATGAAGAAGTTTACATAATTTTTCTGCTTATCAGAATATAGAAATGTCAAAACTTGTCTTAGAGCGTAATTGAGGTTATACAAGTTTTTTCTGGTTTTTTGACTATGCATTACGTCTCTATAATATACTTATTTACATTTATGCTAGTTAAACGTTATGAAATAAATAAAAATTGTCTTAATTGCTGCTCACTGCAAAACCGAGCACCGAACAGCTTAAGTATTTGGTGCAAGCCTTAATTGAGATAGACAATTGTGGACTAGATTTATAGATTAATGGTAAGGCGTCAGCCGCGATAGTTGCAGATGTGGGTTCAAATCCTGTGTCGTATGCGAGCAGGTCTTCGTCGCTTTTTCTTAAATATATGTCATTTATTTAAATTTTTAATAAGTAATGGTATTTAACATGGGCTTGGATTACATTAATAATATGTCATTTTTTAATATTAATGGTATTAATAAGCTCGGATAACATTATATACCGTTGACGACCGGTCTGGCCTAGTGGGTAGTGACCCTGCCTCTGAAGCCGATGGTCCTGGGTTCGATTCCCAGTCGGGGCATTTATTTGTGTGATGAGCACAGATATTTGTTCCTGAGCCATGGGTGTTTTCTATGTATTTAAGTATTTATATGTATCTATCTATTATATATATCGTCGTTTAGTTCCTACAACACAAGCCTTACTGAGCTTACCGTAGGACTAGGTCGATTTGTGTAAGATTGTCCCGAAATATTTATTTATCAAACATAGAAGAAGGTATCAGTATAGGTAAATTAACTTTGGAAAAAAACTACGTGGAATCAATGTTTGATAGGTAGGTTTTTACTCTAGTTTGGAAGGTCAGATGGGCTGCCATCTAGAGTAAACAGTCGCTTTCGTAAAACTAGTGTCTACGCCAAATCCTGGGATTAGTTGCCAAGCGGACTCCAGGCTCCGATGAGCCGTGGCAAATGCCGGGACTACGCGAGTAGGTTGAATGATAGGTAGATTTTTATGAATATTTTTAATTATTTGCATACGCTTACAGTAAGCATTTCACAAGCTTTTGTACCCTTTAAACCACAAGAAAGCGCTTACGAGCGCACGGAACTCGCAAAAACACCCCACTTTACTCGTGGTGGCAAATAGCAAGCGTGCGTAATACGCTGCAATCGCAGACACACAGTCAAATAGACGATCTATCACAACCACCATTAAAGCCATGGGTATTTAACATTAATATTTGTGACTTAGAGTTTCGAATATTTTATTACTTCATGTCCTACGTAAACAGTGTTTTACTAAAAAAAAATATTGCTTATATATCAGTATTGGTTAGGGTAAACCCTGTAATTAAGTGTTTTTTTCGGATTTTATGCAATAAAATTATATTTATTTAAATATAGGGTCGTACGGTGAAACAGAAGTTTCTGTCATTTGCCACAATATATGTCACGCTCCAACAGGTATGTGAGTGTGAAAGAGACGGATAGCGCGATAAGCGATAAAATGTCAACTATGCTATGCGGGAAGGAGCCTTCAGTTACCAGTTTTGCTTATACCACATTGGATAAACTTCTACTGAGTTTGCACTTCTAGGTAGCTCAATTGAAGCGGGTTTAACCCTTGACAAAACCCTCCCTAGCACTAGCCTGGCTGAGAAGAATTTCGCAGAAAACTGATAACTTATACTATAAGAGTGACCAATTGTACTAAATACAGTAAAGTTAAAGACTTTAATTGTTGAGTCACTTACGGTCCAAGCTATTTTCTTTTGTTTAATACTTATTATATGAAATGTCCAATGTACACTGAACCCTAAATGGCTCAACAATTACAGTCCCTGACCGTACAAAGTTATATGTCTGTAGCTGCAGTACTTCCAGCTCGCTTGCGTGTTCAGCCTTCAATGCAAAGTTCAATGTAGGTTGTATGCAAATGGCTATCGATTTTGAATCTCACCTGATTACTGAACTAATTATTCAGCACTTGGTGTTTTTTCTAGATTGAATTCTACTAAGCTAGCCTAGAATTACTAATCGGCATATTGGTTTTGTTAAGTCGCCTACGTCTTAAATGTTAACAGGTTATTTGAGAGGTACCTCTTGAGACACAAGGTAACTAACTAATATATCGTCAAAACTGAAGCGACCCGACGCCGAACGCCGAACTCACCCAGACATGACATCTTGTGTGGCTATCGTGGCTGTTAGAAAGAGATGAGTGGATAATGTCATGCGCGACTAAAATCGCACGGTAAAATGTCTACTTCACAGTCTTTTATACCAAAATGTCGATTGATCGCGTCAATTGACATTGTCATCAGCGGACTAAAAAACAAACGACGAATTTCGATTTTCATTTCAATTAGTAGTTTTTAAATTAAAATACATTACACGTGATTTAATTTTTTTGTGTTATTTAGTTACTTAACTGTACTTACCTTTAGTGTAGTGCGGCTGCCACATGCTATCATGGCCATCGGGTCAGTTTTTCATAAGTCTCCGTTCACCGTTATATTATTACACACATATAAACACTAAACACGATTGTCTATTCAAAAATATCTGTTATACAACAAAATGTTACTTTCAACTCAGCAGAAGAAGCCTAAGTTTCTTATAAGTCAGAATTACTTTGTTGTATCAAAAAAGAGACAAGAAACTCAAGCTTCTGTAGGCGGTTCAGAATAAATCATACGTAAAGGAATTAAATAAATCACTCATGAGGTTAAAATGTGAACTTTCTCTAAACAAAAGGCATTGTGCATGCAAAAGTGCATTCCTCGTCGAATACTTTTCGTCGCCTGCGACTCCGTGGCGCGTTTCATTATTTTATTTATCGAAAAAAAGCATTTATACATTTTCGTGATTTATCGTTGAGCTCAAAATATGAAATCTGAATCACGATTGCTATTGTCTTGCCGTAAATAATATTAAATATCCAATAAAGTAGCCTGGAACTCGGTTTCATAATAAAATTAACCAATTAGTTTTAGGAGTAACTATTAGTGTCATAAAAGGGGGCAGTCGAGATTAAATCGGTTACGAGCAGAATTATTCATAAGGTTTGATGGTGCATAAATCATTTGCAAGATAATTAAAAATGCCCTTTTGGTTTTTGAGTTGCGAAGCTGTGATTTTTATTTATGGTATCTTCAGGTTCTTAAACTTTCTAATTTGCTGTTTAGGCCGACAAACGTAAATCTTGTAATAAAACAACGCGTTGGTAATCTGGTCGCCATTCGAGGAGCCTGACCGCGTGTTAGACCCAACATTCGAAACGTCTGTCAAAGTAGCAATTAAGTTTGTGACTGCGACCGTAAATGTTCGGTTCATATTACGTTCGATTTTAAAAAGTTAGTAATATGCCCAAATTAATTTGTAAATGTAGTTAAAACGATGAATAACGTCTTTATAATACATGGGTATCACATCTTGCAATCGCCATCGCCGGCATGCTAAAGCAAAACAAAACACTCTACTTTGCAAGTCGCATAAAGTCGCTACAGTTAGAACACAATCAAAAAACCCCCCTGTTCAACCTACTACACCCACTAGCTTCAGTTACTATAAACTAATTGTCATTCTTGAATTTATATTATAGTTTTTTTTACAACTGTAATCGGTGGGTGATTTATTACGGTGCTATGACTTTTCGACGTCGTTCTCAAATATTTAATGCCTTTATAATCGTCGTTGGAGGCCGGAAAAATAACGTCATTTTAACTTTAATTACACCAGTAAACCACCTACCTTATTAAGCGTAGTTCACTTTATAATTCGTATATATTTTAACACCTTAAAATATAACCTCAAAATAACACATGCGATTAACCCGTCCGAGCCAGGTAATTTATTTTTAAAGCTCGTAAAATCTCACTCTTTAAACTATAAAAGTAACATTTTAGCGATGTTACCAACCAGGCAGTTAAAAACCCAACTCCTTTTTACAAAGCATTACCTTTAAATCACTGGTAAACTCAACATTGTCGTGACACTAAGAGCTTACGCCTTGATTTTTAAACGTTTGATAACTAAATCGCACGTATTTACATACTCAATATACTTAACGTCACGAGTCACAAGAAATGCACTATTTTGCATCACATTAAAACCTCATTATGGATAAAAAAAACGGGATGAGGAAAGTTACGTTAAGACACGAAAGTTAATTAGGAACGGAACGAAAAACAACCGTGACTGGTGGCGAAGTTAGTCGTTCTACGTGGCCAATGGTATAGGGCACACACACAGGCTCGGATGGAACCGTTTCAAAGTATTTGCATACCGCCCGCCCAGGCGCGCGCCGCCGCCCAGCCGCGTGACAGGGATGGAGCATCCCCGCGACAATTTTGAACAATCATCACTAAAAATTGGAACTTAAAACAAAACGCAATCATCAAATAAACAGTCGGTCATTCCAAACGTGACTCGATCTCGTTCTCAGTTGGTTTTCAGAGTGTTTTATTTTTAAATATTGTTATGGAAATTAGAGCGTCGGGTGAAAGGGATGGGAGTAAATTTATCGCCGTCGACTCGGAAGGTTGATAAGCAAATTCGGAGGACCCCGAGAGAGAGCATGAATGAGCTACGTAATCCTTTAATGACGCGTTGAGTGATTTCAGTGTGAGCCTCTTTACATGTTTAGTAATTCGGGTTGACCGTTCAACTCAGTTGGTTCATGCAAACGATATAAAGGGTTTTCTGTAAGATAATTGACTGTTTATTTCGGTGCTTAGACTGATGTTGGTTAAGACATCTTTATGTTTATGAAACACACATTTCTGTATAGTAATGTATATAAACAATTTAAAGTTTACCCGAGACTACAACACATTTAAGAATAATATTTATAGTAAATGAAAAAACTAAACTTGTATTAAAATTACAAAATTAGGTACTACATAAATTTAATATTTTTAGTAGGCAATGCAAACCCTTTCACTAAAAAACTCTACTTAATTTGTACGAATCAGTAGTTGGTACATATATAAACTTAATACTACCAAAAAAACTGTTCAATTTTAGTATGATTGGAATATTATTTTTAAAACTGCGTTCTCCTTAAACTAAGCACACACTCTTCATATATGAACAAGGTATACATTAAATGGTAAATCACTCAATCAATGATAAATAACATTTAAATAGTGAATTTTAGGTTATTTGAGTCGTATAACGATATAAAAATTCTAAGTTTCAAATAAGTTATTTGGCAATAAATATCTCACAATTTATCACAATGTTCAGAAATAACAATAGATCGGGTTTATCGCGAATTAATATTTATTTACTTTGACATTACGAGCGCTCAGACGTTACGGTCGTCCCAACGGCCATTCTCGCGGCTGACTGACGTCCCAGCAAGTGTCAAACTATAGGTGCGAGTCACAATTTGTGTGACTACCCGACAAATGTGAGAAACTATAAAGAAAGATGTAAAAATGAACTACCCACCGCACTCTTGTTAACTATTGTAAACAGTCCAACACACAATACTCATTATATCCGCGCACAGATCCGACGACTTATCTCGTGGTTTTAACTTCTAGATTACCGGTCTTCAGGTTGACGACAAAATGATAAAATATTAAGTCAACTGATTCCTCTACTCTTCGCTTTACTTGTCGCCTCACCTACCCTTTAAATATTTGTAACAAACTATTACTTAGTTGTATTATGAATAATGATATATATGATTTGTATTAAATGCAATGTATGATCAATAAAATAGTTATTTTTTTACTTTATAATAATGAAAAAATAGGCCATCACCGGGTGGTCTCGTCAGTCAGGGCATCAGCCGCAAATGCCTTAAATCCTGCGTCGAAAACCTTGGCTTGGTTACTTTTTCTTAAGTAAATATTTAATCTGTTTCAATGTCATAAACATGTATTAAGAATTAATAACAATATCATTTTCAGATGGCGAGTACTATCTGTACGTGCGACTTAAAACACACAACTAAGTGCCCCTTACAATTGTCAAAAGAACCTCCGCCCTGCGTACGCAAAGCGCCTCAGAAAATGTACGCAATGCTATTGTTCCGTCTACGGGAAAACTTAATGTAATATCATATTTGGGAATAAACTGTCTTTTGTTTTACCCTATACTCTATTTGTTTTATGATTTATTTGCATTAACTAACATTACTCTGTTACTTTCGTAATGTTAATGTATAGAGAAAAAAAATCCGTTTTAATTATCTTTTAATTTTCTTAATAGACACTGCACCCAATGAAAACGTTTCAGCGTTCAGACGTTTGTGTTTTGTCCTTAATGAAAACACACAACAGACAAGAACATTGTAATTACGGAGACTACAAGATTTATTACACGAGGATAGGAAACTAAGCACACGTGACTGTGGCCACACATACAATACACCATATAAAGCAATATTTGCGCAAACAAAAATCTACCTTATTAACAATGTAATTAACACCAATTTTCGTTCCGAGCCACGCACACTTACGCTTTTATACAGTGTCCAATGCATATGCATTTTAAGTCCGATGTGTGTGAGTACCACGAAAGCGTACCGTGTAGTAGTTAATTTTTGCGCAAAGCTGGTGTGAGGGAGAGAGTAGACTCATTTAGAAATAGTTTGCTTAAGTGTGAGGGGGATGGTGATGTTGGGGGTTAATTAATGAACGTGGAAGCCTGCGCTCTTTATTGCTTTCGTGGCTCGACGCTAAGACGTCGACGGTAAAAGAGTTTTCCTTCGATAAAATACTGGCTGGAGATACCTAGGGTTTGTTTTTCCTAAGATTATTGGTCTTTATCGCTGCATTTGGCTTTAATAAATGGTTATTCGGAGTGGTTAGGTCTTTCCTGTTGTCAAGTCACTCTTTGAAATAGTTAAAATCAAAGTAATTGAACTACGAGTCGCCTTAACCTGTTAACTACATATATCAGATTTCTTGTTGGTTAAGTATATATCAAGCCGATTATTGTTCACTGCAGCAGTGTTTTGCATATCATTGTAAGACTTCTAACAACTCTAAATTACCCCTTGTATACATTTAATTGATGGAAAACGGTCTGCATGATAATAAAAACTTGCAGGCAAACTAAAAATTATACAGGGTAAATCACCAGTGACTGGCTACCTTATACTAAAAATCTATTCAGATTTTAATAGGGTTTCAATTGCTTGCCACCATTCGATAACTGGCCGTCGAACACTAAAGCTGGTTCTATTTATAGGTAAACATTATTCATTTTCAACGTATACATTTATAACGTGGTAAATTTTTGGAAGATACTGATATGATTTAGCCTACTTCTAAAAAGTATATTATTTGACGACGGTCTAATGGATAATGACCCTGTCTATGAAGCCGATGGTCTTAGGTTCTAATCCCAGTCGGGGCATTTATTTGTGTGATGAGCATAAATATTTGTTCCTGATAGTTATTGGTGTTTTAGCTATCTATTATATATATCTAGTACCTACAACACAAGCCTTACTGAGCTTACCGTAGGACTAGATTAGATACCGTACGTACCGTACCGTAGGAATAGATAGAGACTCGATTTGTGTAAGATTGTCCCGAAATATTTATTTATTTATATTTATCAACAGCAAGTATAGCTAGTAAAATAATGTCCTTTGTAAAGCATGAGCAACCATTATCACAACCCTAAACCAGACGATACAGCAGAACAGAATAACAACACATAAGACAGTTAATGCGGTGAATGTTTTCTTAATTTCATCCCCGCTGCGTGAGTGTAGTGGTTAAGAAATTAAGAAAACGCCCGCTACGTCTGCGCGTTCGTGGAGTTGGTCTGCGGGCATTTTCGTATTCCCGGGATTTTGTTTGGTCTGAATATTTTATGTTTTTTTTTTTCGTAATAATTGTATTTTAATAGAAATAGCTCGATAGTTGTTGGTGGTGGAAAATCATAGGCACTGGTTATTCGGCGGCTGAAGACACAATAATAAATGTCAATTCAGGAAAAAACCAAAGAATTATATTTGGAACAATATCTAAAACAAAAGTACAAAAAAGTAGAAAAAGAAAAAATAATATAAAAGAGGTGCGTCATGCACAATAATTATGAGTTATAGTCGAATAAAAATATTTATAAAATCGTGTAACAAGTTCATATTTTATGTAAGTAAGTATATTTGTTGTATGTGTGTATTATTTATTAGTCATAGGTATTTATAAGTCATAGTTATTAATAAAAATAATGTTATACTTGTATTTACGACATTAATCTTTGACACTAAGGTAAGTACATAGTAAAGAAAATTAAATTACACTTATTTTTAAAGTCTGAATTGTTATTGACTATTCCTACCAATTATATCATCAAGTACCATTTTTTATAATTTATTTTCAATCAAATTCAACCTAATGGAAATGTTTTCACACATTCGTGCGTATGATTGACTCGTAATTCCGCCATGCCTTCGGGTCCACGAACTGAGTACCTACTTGCCCGTGAAAATTTCTGACTCAGAGGAAAATTTCCCGGAGAAGGGACATCACTAGCGCCACTTAAGGCGCCGGCTAAGTGAGTGTATTGTCTTCACAAATGGTTTTTGTTCTAATAAAACCCTAAGGTTTGTTAATGAGCGCAATAACGTCTACTGTTTATACGTTTGTTTTGTTTAATAAAAGTTTTTCTTCGGTTTGGGACCGAGTTTTGGTTTGATATGGATTAAATCTAAGCAGCCACTCGCATGTCATGATTTAAAAAAAAATACTTAATAGTGGACTTCTATCATCTTTGGAGGGAGTTGCCATATCGCCGTTTTATGACAAGCGGGTTGGCGACCGCAATAGCTGCTATTTTGAGGAGGTCTATATCAAGAAGTGGACATTTTACGGCTGAAATTATGATGATGATAATGAAATATTAGTAAAACGTGTAATGAAGTGAAATATTATTTGTTTTATTGTCAAAACTAACTAAATCTACAAATAATTTAAAATTTAATTAATTTTGATAATTTTATATGTAGGTACTTACAGATAATATTCATAATGACAGTTACATAACATTAGAGATAGATTTTTTTCGATCATAGCTTTTATTATACAAACACAAATAAAAAGGTAATTTTGCATGAAGATTGACCAGTTTTCATTGCCCTTGAGTGTAGATAAACTGAACTGTCATATTTTAGTGGAATGCAATAAGATCAGGGGCGTCGCAGCGAGACTTCGAGGGGAGTGCACGCACACATTCAAATCATTGTTCGTACAGGGCTGCCAAAACAAAATTGTTTTTTTTTTAATACCTAAAATATGTTAGAGTATTATAACTAAAATAAGAGCTGGCGTCTTCTTCGCACAACGTATCAGCATTGCGATACAACGAGGAAATGCCGCCAGCATCCTTGGTACAATGCCTCAAGGACCTTTTTTAGATTTTATATTGTAACTAGTTAAGTATTGTGATTTGATTTCTGTAAATAGGAGAACAATAGAGATGTAATCAATATTAAAAATTAATAAGTTATATTCTTAATAAAATAATATCGTCTAAAATATTCGATAATGAAAACAGTTAAATGCAAATAATGACAATGATTATATTATATACTACATATCATTTTATTTAGAAGGAAAAATGGTTTTAATACATTGTTATCGAATTGAAAATCGTTTTAGGTATAAGTTTACAGGTAACTATTATGAATGAAACCCGGACTAGTCTGTACCATACAACTACCAAACCAATTTATGTATAAATATTTCTGGGATCTAAAAACATTATGTTTAACAGTGACATCAGCATTTTTTAAGGTACTAAATTTCCGTTACCGCGACTTTGTAGAATATTTCGCGTGAATCAAGCAACACAAGCCAAGCCCGCTCCCTAGATAACATTTATTTAACGCGTGGCAACCCTCAACTTGGCGGCCTCATACGAGCTACAGGATATCACCCCTAAGGATTAGCGCTGCGGCTATAGGATTACCACATCGGTCGCAAATGAGGAATTACTGATTGCAATTAATGTCAAGAAAAAAAAAACAATAACCATTATGATAAAAAAAAAACAATTTCCTTCATACAATTCTCTGACAAACGTTAAAAAGAGAGAGGACTAACACGGGTTTTAACCTTGGATTATTGAAGATATTATTTATTTATTTATTTAAATCTTTATTGCACTATACAAGAAGGTACAAACGGCAAACTTAATACAAAAAAGTATTTACATAGGAAAAAGAAACTAAATGGGACTTACTTTTTCAAAAAAATAAGAATGAGCGCAAAATGTATTAGGAAATTCCAAGAAAAATACAGTAGAATCTATTTTATCTGATAATACTTTCAAAATCACGCAATAGGAATATGCGTAGTTCTACCAGAAAACATATCAAAGCAAATAAATAAAAACAGTAAAAACAGACAAAACATCAATAATTAAATGCTATCTAGGTAGATAGCATAAAGGTGTATGACAGAGGTTTTTAATAGTTGAAAAATTACTGAAAAATAAAAAAAACTAAAGTATTTAAGTGCTTCTTCTTCTTTTTTTTAAGGAAAGAAACAGACAAACTACCATTGTTATATGCTTACGTTATTAATATATCTAAATGTTATGTCAAAACCGGTAATAAAATGTGCAACAAAGTGCATGTTTTCTTCCGTGTAAAACTAGAATATTAAGTAAACAAGGTTTTGCAGGAAGCAATCGTGATATCAAATTGTACATTAAATATATAAACATATCAAATATATCTAAAACTACTCACTCGGTATGTATATACATGTATATTTATTATTTATCTTCCCACCGTTGTCCCGGTATTTTGTCACGGCTCATGGGAGCCTGGGGTCCGCTTGGCAATGAATCCCAGGAATTGGCGTAGGCACTTCACGAAAGCGAGTGCCAACTGACCATCCAACCCTGACATGATTTCCTACACCGAAACCGGACTGGTAAATATTAAATGATATTTCGTACATATGTTCAGAAAAACTCACAGGTACGAGGTAGGGTTTGAACATGCGACCCCCGGATTGCCAGTCGCACGCTCTTATGCTAGGCCGAATATACACCTTATTAGATTCACGTTTTTATTTTTCAAAGGAAATAATATCAACAAGACGTTATACCTACTATCCTCAGAATTTTGACGATTGAAACAACTGACGATCAACATTGGTAAGCATGCTCCTTATTGCAATATTTGTAACAAACTTTAGAATTAGATAAATCTTCTAATTAACTAATATTGTATATACATTGCACATCGATGCAGTTCATTCGCGACTTGACTGTCTTTATGAAGAGCTATGAGCCACAACTGGTGTTCCATAGACTGTTTATGGAAACTGAAACAGCAGTATCATAAAGTTTTTACAACACGCCTGGAACTCGTAAACAGCACTAACTTAATGTTTTACGCACCCATATCGCACTGTTTACGCTCAAATTTGTCTTAAACACACTCTCCAAGACTAAATTAAGCAAATTATTACTTACTCACACTAAAATAATCCAATAAGATCGGCACAGCGACACTGCAGCAATTAATTCAGCTTACTCAAGTTCATATTTCATGCGACATCGTACCGATAGTAAATAACGTCGAGATAAATTCCATACAGTAACAGTCGAACAACTTTTGTTTACATTTCAGATGCGAAACGTCACATGTATCCGAGTTTTGACAGATGATCATAAAGTACAAACACAAGCGCAGTTCACATTTACATACGGGACGCCGCGAGCGTAGAACGGAGCGTACCGAGTGCGATCGCGGTTTTATTATGATTTCTTATGGTTTTGTGAGTTTTACGTTCCGTTTTCAGCTCGTTTTTCGTGTGTCCGTCACACAGTTTGCCTTAGTACTGACCACAGCTTAGGGCGCCGGCCACGCGGCGGTGTGCGTGTGTGGAGCTTTCTGCACGCGATCTCTCCGAGTCGGGACGAGTGGGGCATGAGTGTGTGTGCGTGGGCTTTACTTGTAGTATCCTAGACTCATTGACTGCCGCCCTTATTGTATGAATGTGGAAAAATTATAGTGTCGAGCTGTGTTTTGCCTGAAACAGCGATGCTCGTTGTTTATGACCCAGCCTGGTGCTCCAGAGCACTTAAGTCCCCAATTTGCCGACGTTAATGTCCATGCGTTTTGTTTTGCGACACATTATTCCTAACAAAGTATGGAGTCCTGTAATTAAACCAACAAGAATCGCAAGAACGTTTGTAAGAGCTCCTTTTGTTATTCATTATATAAAATCCTCCTCATAGCCTAGTCGGCAGTGACCCCGCCTACGAAGCAGAAGGTCCCGGGTTCGATTCCTGACATGGGCATTATTTATGTTTGTCACGAAAGTTGTTCGTGGGTTATAGACGTTGTCTATGTATTTAAGAGTAGTAGTTTTAACAAGTCTTATTATCTCTTACAGTAGACAACAACTAGTAGTGTATGATTAAACGTGTCTTGTATTCATTACTGTTTTTCTAAGATATATTGTGTTGAATGGCAACTCGTAATATCATACCACGTATTTGCGTATTTGGATTACAATTTGTATCGAATCGCCTAACCAAATTTCGCATACAAAAGTGCGAGGATGATCTGGGGCCTATTTCTCGAGCACTTGTAACTTGTGATACAAACGGAGGTCTCTTTCTAACGACAGGTGTCAAAAAGTGACTTCCGCTTGTATTACAAGTTACACGTGTTTGAAATATAGGCCCCTGAAATAATATAGGATTCGTCACTGTCTTTCAATAATATTAGTCAGATTCCTTGACAATTATCTTTTTATATAAGTCTTACAACACCATTTCCTCATTACAAAAGTTGTAAGTAACTTTAATTAAGCACAGTTTGGCCAGTCAGGCACTCACGTAGATAACAAACATATAATGACATAGTCTTCCACGGATGATAGTTCTATCACAAGGATATTTACAATTTCTCTGAGGACGATACTGTGGTGCTACCGCAATACACGATATTCGTAAATTTCTTACGATTGTCTTCATAACGCCTTAATTGGAATGACAGAGACAATCGCCCGAAATGTACGTATATCGTTTTTGGCGGTAGCGCCAGTAGCGTTTGGTCAGTATTTAGATTGTCAGATGCCTCTGTGCACAGCAGAAGTATTTAGATTGTCAGATTATAGTAACGAGTATTACTTACCATTATGAAACATTCACTAAACATACATACATACATTTCAGCCGTATGCAGTCCACTGCTGGACATCGGCCTCCCATAGATATGACTTGTATCTTAGGGGGTTTTGCCATAGTCGCCACGCTTGGCAGGCGGGTTGGCGACCGCAGTAGCTGGGCTATTGGGTATCGACGGATGCTGCTGCCCGTCCGTAGGATGTTTCCCTTCGTCGCCTCTTACGACACCCGTGGGAGGAGATGGGGTGGTGCTATTCTAGTCAGCCGGCATCACACACTAAACATAATAAGCTATATTAAATAAATATAAATACAGAAATTGACTTAGACCCACGGTAAGCTCAAGAAGGCTTGTGTTGTGGATACTCAGCCAACGATATATATAATGTACAAATACTTGAATAGATAGAAAACACTCAAACCTCAGGAACAAATATCTATGCTCATCACGCCAATAAACACTAGGTCGATTAGTGTAAAATTGTCCCGAAATATTTATTAATTAAATGCCCTTCCTGGGATTTGAACCCAGGACCAGCTAGGCCAGGCCTGTCATATTCAATGTACGTAGACTCATATGAAGTGTGAATTAAAATCAACGGCACTTCATACATCATACGTGCCCATGACTCACTTGACTTCAAGTACAAGCCCACAAATAAGTCATCCTGGTCCATTATTCACATTAAAAACAAACGAATGTCAACCTTTAACAGTCCACGGCACTTTAAACAAGTCTAAACATTAATCGAGCAGTTAGCAGTGCATTATATATTATATGAAGTCAAAACTCTCGCGCATTCCCCAAGTAAAGATTGCACATTTATCACGAACGGCCAAGCGCAGGATGGTCCATTAAGAGATTTTTCTGAATCATAAATCTCACTTCGCCTCATCTTGGCTCGATACTGAGATATGAACGCAGACATATCTGAGTAGACCACGAAAGCGCACGATCACTCTTATAATTTGCAAACATGAAATCTTTACTTCTTTGCCTACTTTTATAGGTTTGAAAATCTTCTACTTTATACCGCATTAGAACTATAATGTTGTAAAGTCACATACTGGTACGGCGTGCCAACATCACTTTACAGTAAAACAAACGACGACCAACCTTAAAATAAGACAAGCCTTCTTGAGGTTACCGTGGGGCTCAGTCAATTTGTGTAAGGATGTCCTGTAATATTTCTATATTTATTAGAACAAGTTGTACAAAATATTAGTAAATACACGTTCTACCATTTAGCTTTATTTAAACCAATGAACTGTATATAGGTCGTTAAACCAATGAAAATTTTACCATGCCTGTGCACTCTGTGCTGTACTGAATGCTGTGTTTAATGAAAACATGTCTGTCGATATGAAGTACGCACGAGATACACTTAGATACGCTTCGCTAAAAGAGCAAAGTTTCATAGAAAACGCAATGCGACATACGTCTTTACTTACAAATAAGCCGGTATTTTCGTGTAACTGCAACGGGGAATAGAAAATAAAAATTCCCGGCGTCTACGGGGTGTAAAAATGCGAGCGTATGATGCTCCTTTGATATTGATATTTCCCGGCGATGTTACGATCAAGGTTTATTCGCGAGTACTGGTTGTACGATGAACTATAAAAACTGTGAGTTACTTCACCATAAAAATGGAAAGGGTAAAGAGGGGTTGAAACGACCGCGAGTGAGAATACCCACCAGGCATTACTGAGTTCATAATTAATTTAAGTTAATAAAAGACAAATAAATACTAGGTTATTAAACAATCTAGCATTTCATTTATCTTACAGATATTATTATATGATAGTGGCAGATTACTTAAATGACACCGTGCAGTTAAGAAAGCATATCAAAGGTATGTGTTGTGTTGACATTTGCTTAATAATAGTTGTATTTTTTGTTATGACTAGTCTTTTATTTAACTGTTTTTAATTCTTAATTATTTTTTCCGTGAATTTATATACAACCAAATTAAAATAAGTTTATAGGTACTCGAAGTTCGTCAATACAATTTATTTTGAAAAATAAACGGTTCAATCAGTCTGGAAACGGCTATTTATTGTTTCTTTTGAAACATGAATCTTAAAAAAATATCCGCAATGTCTTTGAATTCTACTTAATTATAAGCCAAGTTTTATTCCCTACGAGCTAACGTCAGTCCACTCCGCCCAACATTCAGTTAAGTACTGCACTGATATTCCTATTGTCCGAGGCTATCGGCTTCACAAAACCAGAGTAATTACATGGACAAAGTCTCAAATATGGAATTTTCGGAATGTGGTGTAAGTTTCTATGTGTGAACCATCTATTTGTTCTTGTTATTCTAATCCGTCAATGAGGAGAAATAAACAAAAGAATCTGTTGTAAGATATTTCGTGCAACGTTCTAATGACAAGCTTGGTGGTTGACCAACTATCACACTTATAAGAGTGAAATTAACAAATGAAAATACTTTTACACCGATAACATATTAATACATTTATATGAAATAATATATTTATATGAATAATACTTTATACACTAACGAACAAGCCCCAGTATCCTCAATGTTTTTTAAAGAATCAGTCGAGAATACACTTTTTGATTAAAAGTAAGGAAACTATTTTTTTTTGGACCAAGAAAGTTAAGTTACTCTTAGATGAACTAAGCCATCAACGCTTCGCTCGAAGTAAATTACTTTTCTCAACTATATGAAAACTACAAAATTATTTTTATATTCTAAAATTATATTTATAATGGTTTATGTAAGTAATATCTCGGTAAGCATAATGAACAGGTAATCGCTTGAGCTGTCCACGGAACAGACGCACAAAAGCCCTTTTGTTTATAATCCTCTGAGAATATTCTAATGAATGTGATTGAGCCATTGGTGAGCGGAAGTGGGCTGTTAATTAAATAAATTGATTCCTTTATTGCACCCGTAAATCTGACGGACTTGTTTTATACGGCTATGGACTTAGAAAAGGCAATAATGTGGTAAATAAGTGTTAAAAAGCCTTATTTCTTACATTATATTTCTTACAGATAAAAATACTTGTCTTTAAGATCAGTTTCCTGTGGGTGCCTATAATGATGATGGCGGATCTTTTGCCAAGGAATAGGAGCAATAAAACTTAAGGCGTCGTTTCATATACATCTCCACAAACTTAGCAACATTCGATCTACAAATTTTGAAAATAGCTGAGTAAACAATGAAACTAATATTAATAAAAAAATTTCAAACAAGCAATGTGTTTTAAAACTATAAAATTCACGGACAGTAAATGTCAAAGACTATTGGATGCTGTTCATTGAAAATATTATTTAATTTGTTAGAAAAATCTTAAGTAATTAAGTACACAATTTTTAAAATTTGTAGTACATTTATTGCTATATTCGTGGTCCCTAAAATTATTGCTTCTGTTACAGGCCACACCCGGTATAACCTGTGGGCACACGACTCCACGGTCCCATAATCATAACAGCTTATACATGTACCTACTTATGTATGTTTTAATGCGAATGCTTCTTTCTTATAATCTCAAAATTTATAACATGATTAACTGTGGAAATAAACAGTTAAAGGAAAAACATTTCTATGACTACAAATATGCGTTAATATTTAAATCGAATATATTACTCGTATGTACTACCCAAAATGGCAATGGTTTTTAGAAAATGCAACAAATAATAATGTCCAAATTTGTCGACCGGTCTGGCCTAGTGGGTAGTGACCCTGCCTATGAAGCCGATGGTCCTGGGTTCGATTCCCAGTCAGGGCATTTATTTGTGTGATGAGCACAGATATTTGTTCCTGAGTCATGGGCGTTTTCTATGTATTTAAGTATTTATATGTATCTATCTATTATATATATCGTCGTCTAGTACCTACAACACAAGCCTTACTGAGCTTACCGTAGGACTAGGTCGATTTGTGTAAAATTGTCCCGAAATATTTATTTATTTATTTAAATAAGGTCACGTGACTATTCATTCGATCTGTCATTTCAATACCTACTTACACAACTTTTTTAATGCGTTTTTACAATCAAATGGTATGTTCGCTACGGCTCCACAGTTACCTCACAAGTCTTACAAGTCTAAAAACACGAGATATTAAATAACATACTAATACCTTCAATGTTCAATGAAAGTTAAGCTTAAAATATTTCATTACATTTCAATGACTCCACTTTTCAATTTCATATGCAAATTTCGAAAATGGACCACTGGTTTAATTCTTATGTTAGCATAAACCGTAATTCGTAATAATATTTTCTATGGTTTTTTTTTTGTTTTGAACCCGTTATAACTTCAACTGAATCTTTGTATGTATTTAAAGGACTATACAATTACAATACAAAAACCCAAAGTATAAAGCTACATACTTATAAAAAATATTAACATAAACACAAGTCAAACGAGAAATCGTAATTAATCGAAGTAAATTCTTATAACATACATATAGTTTATGCGAAATTAAACTTTATGAAGTTTCAAATAAAGTGCATATTGGCAACCCACGCGAAAATGTGACACGAGGTTGTAAAAGTAACAGTCGAAAATTAAATAGATGCCATATGGCGTCCGAACGGAAGTTCGTATCGCCTGTCAGCCCTTTAATATTATAATGAAATGTTCTCATTTCTTTCAACTGACCACTTACAAAGAAGACAATGGGCGACGCCTGCGCGTCCGGAGGGTTCGCGGATTTCGGTCGAGTTTTACGTTGGCTTTCGAATTTTAAACGTCGTTCGAAATTTGAATTTGTTATTATTGGAGACGAGTAAATTGTTAATTACTGCTAATTGAACGAATTATACATATTGAATTGAGAATAGCAAGGATTTCATACATAACCGAGTTATTTGTACTTATGCGTTGTTCAATTCAAACTGTGCCCGATTAGGTATATTATATATCCTATTATGCATTGTTTTTATATTCTTGGTTTGATTAGTTAACTAGTAGATAATGGCTTTAATTATTAACTCTGATTTCAGTAAATGTATATTGCTTATGACGTAACTGTAAAAAATACATAAATAAATATAAGAAGTAAATATTTTGGAAATTAGATTCAATATTCAGATTAAATGATAAAAAAAATATTGTGGTACGTGTGAAAAATATTGGCAGATGCATTGGCAGAGTACGTACATAAATATGATTAAGTTTTAATTTCACTTTGTGGGTGTATTTTATTTGATTTTTCTAGGTACCAAAGTCAATCTGCATATATACCGGGTGCGGCCTGTAATAGGAGCATAAATTTTAGGGATCGCTTCTACACCACGAACGTAACAACATTTGTTCTACAACTTTAAATAATTGGGTAATATATTACTTGTGATTTTTTCTAACAAAGTAAATAGTATTTTCAATGAACAGCATCCAATAGTCTAGTTGACGTTTACTGTCAGCCTACAAACTTCATAGTTTTTGCAATACATTGCTTACTTGGAAAATCTTTTTTTATTAATATTTATTAAACTATAAGTTATTTTCAAAAGTCGTAGAACAAATGATGCTACGTTTTTGGCGTAGAAACGATGCCTAAAGTTAAAGCTCCTATTACAGGCCACCCGGTATATATATATATATATATATATATATATATATATATATATATATATATATATATATATATATAAATACCTAGGACCAGTCCTGACGAATATAAACACATTATAATATATACATTTTATACTACGGCGCTGGCAGTAAGAACACCGCCCGCTTGATGGTAAGTTGTTACCGTGGCCAATGGACTATAGTTACTTATCGGCAAGAACACAACACTATTATATTGTATATTCAGTATGTAAATAATTATCTTATCCTTAACTGTATAACTGTTCATATGTTTTCGCATGTGAAGGGGCTTGGACCTCGTAACAATAGTTTCACCCTAGTTTGACCTACATAACTTTCCGAATGTAACTCTTGGAAGGTATTTTTGATTTTAAGTGAACAAATGGACTTAATTTTGAATAATTACAAGTGTGATTTTATAATTTGTTTCAAATAAATGATATTAGGTAGGTGCCTATATGGATAATTGAATTATATTCAAATTTAAAGTGTTACTGCTCACACGAAACGATTAGTTGTATAATACAGATATTATGACGCCCTACATTTGCCTCATTGTATTTTATCATTATTTATATTGGCGAGGATGAAAAATAGAAGCGTAAAGTTAAAAACACATTCGGAGTACGTAAGGTACGTACGCCGTATAAGCTCCATAAAGTAAAGCTACCAATTACTTACTCTATGGAGTTTACACGAATTACGTTTTGTGGGACCACATACCTAACTTTAAAAGTATAATTTTAATCCAGTCAATACCATCTTATTTTTCAGTCAAATCCGAATCATTTTTTTGAATTCGATTTATATATTAGAGAATATAAGTTTATGACATCGCGTTTTGACAGTTAAGTAACTGATTTGACTTAGCGATTGTTTTGTTTTCGTTTTTACTCTGCAGTTGTAGCTCACATTTATCGTGACAAAAGCTCGCGACGTGATGGACAATTTGAAAAATACAGGTAGCCTATGTCGCCGCGAGATACTGTCTACTCGTGGATTTTTTGTCCAAAGAAAATCGATAAAACATCAATACAATTGTTTCTATGCTAGTGGTTTCCAAGATTTCATTGACAGGCGTGATCAGTGTTATGCTACCGACTGTAACTACATCCTAGCCGGGGCTGGCTATAAAACGCTATTTATTTAGTTATTCGTCAGCTTAAGAATGGGGCACTTTACTGCGTAACTCGGACAATCGCACAGCGAGCAGTTTTACAGCGGGGCGGTTAAATAGCTTCGACTGAACAGGGATGGCTGTCACACCGAAGTGAATGGTGACGACTAACAAACCAATGTGTCAGTCTTTCCGTCTTAAGAAGCGATCGGTCTCTTCATTTAAAGAAACTTGAATTTTTATAAGCAAAATGTTATTTATTTAATTTATTCAGTTTAAAGTCTGATCTTTTCAAGGAATCACAAATAAAAACGTTTATAGGCACCAATAGTGTAATTGTTTCTTTGTTAAGTTTTTTAAATTTTTATTTTATAATTTTATATCCTATTATTTTGCAATTAAATACCAAATGTAAAATGTCCAAAGGGTCTTTTTAGTTTTAATGTAGTGGATATTATTTGAAAATGAATAAAAGGTTTTAAATACGTAATAATTAAATGTATTATTTTAATAAAACTTAAAACTAATCTTTAAACTAAACTAAGATTGATTAATAAATTTATATTTGTATTATGATTCACGTATACTTCTTCAGTTCAAAGCGAATTTAGTTCGGTGTGACGACACCTCACCTTTAAAATTGAAAGTGACGTAAGTGGTGTTTTAGTGCGCAATCGGCGAGCGAAAGCCGTATATCAAAGTTTTAGTGTCGAAATGTTGGGATGCGCAGGCCACTGGGGTGGCCAGTCTTAAATATTTTTTTAAACTCGCTCTGAAAAACCCGAGGAAACAATATGCCATTGGCAACTACTGACGTCTATTGTTCCGAGATGGATGATGCGTTTCAGGACAGCGCAATTGTATGAGTTGACATTCTCTTTACTAAGTATACTGTTGTAAATCAGTTGACTGTACAATTACTTATCGCAAGTACGGAAAATGTCTTAGTCGCAGTTCCACTTAAGTTTACTAATGACATATACATACTGGGACGGTGATGTCAAATTTTAACTATCTAAATTTTGGCAAAAACTATGTAAAGATTATTGTGTTGAAACTATAAACTAACGTGTAATTATATCGTACTAGGCAACATGTTTCGGGTAAGCATTTTCAAGCTGAGTCAGGACACATCCCTCGGCTTGAAAATGGGTACCAGAGCTTACCCTACATTTCGCCTAGTGCGACATAATTGCACGTGAGTTTATAAGTTTGTAACTAAGTAGTAGTAACATGGCTCACAACACTTTATTATATAACAACAGACTTATCAATTATACCTGTCTGTAAAAATTGTCATTTCCCCAGGTCATTCACCTCTCGTTTAAATATAACGCCGCCACCCAGAAGATCATCACCCGCAGTAACAAAGTAGTGGGTATGCAGAAGTGATTAAATTACAACCGCCGTAAAACAATGGCCGCAAAACCGCGCCGTTCGCGATTCCCGGTACCAGAATTAACCTAGCAGCGCATTCAGACTGACACATAATATATACCGACATAATACCTTACTTATAGTATATAGTACTTGATATAGTACTTGATGACCGGTTTGGCCTAGTGGGTAGTGACCCTGCCTATGAAGCCGTTGGTTCTGGGTTGGAATCCTAGTCAGGGCATTTATTTGTATGATGAGCACAGATATTTGTTCCTGGGTCATGGGTGTTTTCACTGTTTTCTATGTATTTAA
The DNA here is from genome assembly GCA_022674325.2 of Grapholita molesta. NCBI lineage: Eukaryota > Metazoa > Arthropoda > Insecta > Lepidoptera > Tortricidae > Grapholita > Grapholita molesta. Next base: position 7,358,296 of record CP053132.2, read on the forward strand.
GTATCTATCTATTATATATATCGTCGTCTATTACCTACAACACAAGCCTTACTAAGCTTACCGTAGGACTAGGTCGATTTGTGTAAGATTGTTCCGAAACATTTATTTAAATATTTATTTATTTGTGTGATGACTGATGAGCACAGATATTTGTCATGGGTGTTTTCTATGTATTTATATATATCTCGATATATATCGTCTAGTAAGTACTAGACAACGATATAATAGGCTAGGGTAAGTAAGGCTTGTGTTGTAGGTATAACACAAGCCTTACTTAGCTTACCGTAGGACTAGGTAGATATGTGTAGGACTGCTGGACTTAGGCTTCCCACAAATATGACTTGTATCATCTTGGGGGTAGTTGCCATAGTCACCATGCTTGGCAGGCGGGTTAGCGACCGCAGTAGCTGTAGATTGGGTTTCGACGGACCCTGTTGCCCGACCGTAGGATTTTTCCCTTTGTCGCCTCTTATGACACCCGCGGAAGGAGATGGGGTGGTGCTATTCTAGTCAGCCGGTATCAAACGGCAAATAACTGAACAACGCCTCCATTATCAAAGCGGTAAAGTGAATTTTCAGACATTTGTGACCATCTCCACAGCTTCCATGTATCTGATGGCGACTGTACACGCAGCGTATTCAATTAAATATCATAACTAGCCGTCACTGATTCGAAAATTAGTCGTAATTGGGTGTGTCAATCCAAATAGTAATGGATGGTAACTATGTACAGACTTACAGCGTTTCAACTTTTAACACATTGCCTTTCCACATGTCCCCATTGGACATGACACTTTTTTTAGCAGTCCATGCATCCACTATGGGGTCACATACCCATTCTAAATACACGTTTGGACTTGTGGCTTTGTAATATAGTTTTAAATGAGGACAGGGCGGAACGTTTTAAAGTACCAGTGATACGAGTAGGTACGAGAATTAATTTGTTTTTTTTTCTTCAAAATGTTGACGATATGCCATTGACTCAAAATTGAAAAACATTTATTCGTTTTGCTACGTGACTACGACTACTTTGTCAAGCGTAACCGACCGAGAAATATGAATGAAGAACGTAGGTACAACAAATTCTTGCACTCTTAGACTACGCAAAGCGTCCAATTACTATATCGGTCTCGTTTTTATCTCCATATGCACATTTATGAAAAGGCCTTCGGGAAGGCGCTAATGGATATAATGAAGTACCTACACATTATTTAATCTTAAACTAAGCGAATAATTTAATGGCAAAACATGGGCTAGGTATAGCCATCTGAAAGAAGGATGTAAATAATAGGGTAAACACACATAGACGACCGGTCTGGCCTAGTGGGTAGTGACCCTGCCTATGAAGCTGATGGTCCTGGGTTCGATTCCCAGTCAGGGCATTGATTTGTGTGATGAGCACAGATATTTGTTCCTGAGTCATGGGTGTTTTCTATGTATTTAAGTATTTATATGTATCTATTTATTATTTATATCGTCGTCTAGTACCTACAACACAAGCCTTACTGAGCTTACCGTAGGACAAGGTCGATTTGTGTAAGAATGTCTGAAATATTTATTTATTTACATTGATTGATTCTTGAATCACCTAAATAGCTGTAAGTATATTCTATACATGTAATTGCAATTAACATACAGGTTTATTACGTAAATTTAAAGAAAGTTTTGATGATTTTCGTTTTGACACGTGAATATTAATTTAAAAACATTTTACTTGACTTGAAACGTATACTGATCATCATTTTTACAAATAAACAATATTGATCTATTGAAATATTCTTTCAAATAATTTATATTCGGTTTCCTTTATGCTTTATTTCTGTCTAACTATATGGTTGCTAATATAGTCTTAATCTGCTTAAACCATACTCGTAGCATGCTCAAGTAGAACTCAAATTGTCAATTGATATACTGAATCAACGCGCATATTTTCTAACCTATCTCTTTTTGAGTTATAAATCAGACAGGCAGCCTAACAAGAAATGTATCAAGTATGCTAGTTACATGTTTGAAATTATCTAAGATGCGATCTTTATTTGTTAGACGGCTAGAAGTAAACATGAAGTGAAAATGAGACATAACATTGAGATTTATTGAACATAAAAATATCAGGACACAAACATAGTTTTTATGCTTTAGAATGGGAACATTCCCATGAGGGAAAATCAATACTTTTTAAAACTGTGATGATAATGTGAAAATAATATGTATAAGGTTATCCGTATTTTGATAGTATTTTTCAGTATTCCGGTGCTTAACCTTTTTTACCTATTGCTCAAAGAGCTCGAACAGCTCGCGAATTTAGAAATTTTCGTTCCTATTATTAAGAAAATGATATTTTTTGCAAAAATGTAACACAAATGTTATAGAAAATAAGTAATTTTATTATTGTTTAAAAACTTATGAACTTTGGTTGAGTATTTGCAACGCATTAAGTGAAGCCTATCTTTTTTAGAGGTCATTTTGGATGTAGTTTTAATAACGCAAACTTCAAGTACCTACTCGTATTTCTGAATCGTATGATTTATTTATTTATTCCTTAAATATGTAACTTATGTCGCACAAAAACTAAGATTAAGGATTAACTATACAAAAAAGGGTATCTAACAAACGAAATCTCCATCATTTCTTCGGCGCAGTCTTAATTATAATTATAACAATATTGCCAAGCCATAATGTTTCATCTTTGCGACATCGTTGCGACATCGGCCGTACGTCGCTCGTAGTTGGTCGCGAGTATCCATTAATTTGCAGTATTTACTGCTTCGCGCAACCCCGTAACAAGAGCCGGGCGGTAATGTTTCTAGGAAAAACTGTTTAAGTTTGTGAAACGTAAGGAGTGGACGTTTTTCATATGGGCTAATGCATTTTAAAGCTAGTTTTAGTGCCACGCGAATAGTTTAATCAATAGTTTTACTGACTGTTATAACTATTAATTTCATTTATATTGATAGCTTTATATAAGTGTCCTCCCAGTATTCGCATTATTTAGCACTAGGATAAAATGTTTCTGTCCATTTTTGACATTCGTGTTCGGTACAAGCGCTTATTGCCGACTGTACTTTTTTCCACAGTCATCTAGAGACTACTCTTCGACTACTCTCAACTACTCATCGAATCTAACGGAATCGGGCTCAACCGAGCCTAATTACGACGGGCTGATCTTGTGTATTTTAGGACTTACTATGGCTTCTGGCACTAGCATCAGATCAGGTCAGTATTACGTATTCACCAAAGGTACATAGGTGTGCTAAATTTCAGTTGATCGGTTAAAGATATCTGTTTCAAAATTGAGTTGCAAGATTTACCCAAACAAACTTACATATTTACATACTACTTACATATTTGATAACGAGGGTGTACCTACCTACTTATATGAAGCACTGATTAGGCGAATACGTTAATAACATATGCAGACATTTAGCGTAAAGACTATCCATCGATTGTGACTCATACATACGGAATATCCATCTAGTGATGATAACATTTTTAGAATAAAATAAAACAACTTAGATCGCATTATACACTGACTCCCAATTTCAATCAGTCACTTCGAACTCTTTTTGCAGGCAGCAAAAGTTGCAGCATTCGTGGTCACCTGGTAGACTTTTTAGTGGAACCATGAACAATTAAGTCGCGGCAACCTAAGACAATTTAACGCCCTTATAAGATTTGGCCTAAAACTCGTCAAAGCGTTTACGGTGTGTATAGTTTTTATTAAACTTAAATTCCTAGCTTACATTAAATTGCTAGATTGCAAAGCCTTTTTACCTGCGGACGTACTACCTTCCGCTCTACTCTACGACTACTAGTATGTAGCAACAACTTAAGACATTATGAGAGTTTTTTTACTCGTCTCTGGCAGCGATTATCAAATTGAATGTCCCATTTTTATCAGGATGCCGCACATCCCAACGCCGTGTATCACAGCTGTCACCCGTCATCTCTGATTAACTTTTATCGATCCCCGCTCCCATGCGGAATCTTAAATCTGTAATCTCCACTTTTTGCATCCCGACTCGCGCCATAACGACACAATAAACGTATTTCACACGCGCACACTTAACGTTTAGGTATCGCCTTATAAGCAGATCGAGAAATAATAAAAGGCGAGCGAACATCAAGAAAGCAATAACGTCATTATCATAGCAAGTCGGCCATCTCTTTCCAATAGGTCTTACCACACCCTTGGCTCCGCCTACCGCGTATCGCCCGTGTCACCTGTGTATCTTGAAACATTACACATATGCAAAACTTTCGCGCTCGCATCTCCGTACACGTACAGCCTCCCACACAGATCCCTAACCTTGTCCGTGCACGGCTGCAGCTGCATTGCATGTATGTGTGCCGCCTAGTATAAATCTGCAAGATAAAAATTGTGCTATATTGCATCGGCGGGGTGTATCGTGTTTCTCTTTTTGTGGAGATAGTGCCTAGTAAGTTGTTTGCGCCTAGAACAGTGGTCGATATCTCGGCTTCGTGTCATCGACATCGCGTTTTGTTTGAAGCAAGATAAACATATGCTTACCCCTTTATTTATAAAACTTACCAAATGATTGATAAGCGCTATCCCTTTATAACAAACAGAAATTTGAAAAATTTACCTTTATTGATTTTGAATATATTAAACGGCAACTCAAACTGAAATTCACTGGATCAGTGTGGTGCAAAAGCGGTCATTGTCATTAACTTTGGGGGAGGCCTATGTCCAGCAGTAGAAATCTTTCGGCTGGTATTATGATGAAGGCAAATTTACGACTATACGATGAATGCAAGTACCTAAACCTATGTGCCTAAGCATCAGATTTACTCTAGTCTGTGACGTTGCTAAAAGTGACTTCTGTTTTCTAACAGCACAATTTGAGTTAAGAATTTGGGTTTGTAAGATATATCTCAGAAACTCCCTTTAAACAAGTAACATTTTTTTTTTTCATTTTAAAAATATATTTTGGTACTTCTCACTTTTAGACCAGGCACGTACTAATCTACTATTAGTAATTAGTAGCAAAATACACTCATTTCTTTAGTAGTCAAATACAGTCACTTGGACAACACCCATATAACCATACCAGAACAAAAACAAAACGATCAATACGTATGATAATGTATCGCCATACCTGTTCTTTTAATAAATATGTTACATAGGCGTATACCAACTACTAAAGGGTTTTACGTTTCTCATCATCTCATCTCTTTCTTTCATCTCAAGTAGGCATAGGTACACCTATATGATTAAATTATACAGTCCTGTGTTAAAATTACATAACATAGATAATAAATGTATCCATATTTGACCATCAATATACTCAGACACGAAAGGAACATGTGTTTTTATTTTTGTTTCCCCTTCTCACCTCACTGGAACCATTGGAAAAGCTGGTACGGTGGCTAAAGCAGTCGAAAAGCTTACACTACAAATACCGGGGTCTCGGCTCCGAATACATTTTTATGCCATTCGGAGTCGAAACCCTAGGCCCGTGGGGTCCCAGCGCCCATAAAAATCATGTTAAAAGGCTCGTCGACTCCACTGGTGACCGCAGAGCTGGCAGCTTTCTCGCGCAACGCATCAGTATCGCGATACAGCGGGGGACTGCTGCCAGCATCCTCGGCACCATGCCAAAGGGGCCCAATTTTAACGACGTTTTTTAAATTTCTTTTATTATTTATTCTTTATTGTTATTGTTTACGTTGTATTTATCTGTAAATGTTATCCTGAATAAATATAATACAATATATATTGCAAAATGTTGCTTATCTCCTTCAAAACTTGATATATCTTTTCAAAATCTCTGATCTTACTGTTTAACTTATAATTGCACTCTAGGTACACTATATTGTAAATCAATGGTTGGTAGAACACCCGTAGTATCACCTAAGTATCCATGTAGGATAAGTATAATACAGAAGCATATACTAGAAGAACAATATAATTTTCTTTGACCTGCACCCAGCGTCTTCCGGCGTCCTGAAATTTGCTACTCAGAAGGACCATAGTAGTGTCATTTCTCGGTTGTTATTTGAAATATCACAAATAGTTAGACAGTGATGGAAAAAACTGGTTCTAAATTTCAAAAGGACTTGTGTACACTAAAATATAAGTACATAAAACAAACTATACAGAAAACACTACATTTACTAAATTCATTTTCCTAACAGCGCACCTAAACAATGGCGAACTACGAACTGCTAGTTAACACCACGCATTTCAATCGCCAATTTTTCGAACATCCGTCGCGACCGGTTATTAACTGCGATTTCAGCGGCTCACTACAACTGTCACTGTACAAACCAAAACCTCCCCTAAGTATTACGCACTTACGACGTTACTGCAACTGAATCTGTATAAAAACACTGCTAGTTGACCTAAGCGCCAATAACAATAAGGGCGTATTTGATTTGAATTGGCATAAATGACTCGTATTGTGCATGAAACAGTTAACTACTCGACATAATTACGACTATTCAATGCATTGTTCAAATATTTCAATGAAAATGAGAAATATGTAACTGTAGTTTTAATTTGGTTGACCTGACTCCGGATCAGAACTGAGGCTATTATAAAGTCTTCGTATTTCTATTTCAACTAGGTACTTACATCGATAGCAAATAAGCCTAGTAACTACTAGCCTGATAGAATCTACATTTCCAACTGTCGGAGCTTCCGACCTCTTTACTGACCAGATTCTGACTGTACAGGCTGACTGACATGTTTTGAAATGACCGACACTAAATTTAAAGACTGACAGGAAAAAACAGTCAGAAGAAAGAAAAAACTGAATCGACAGTTGTTGAAGTAACCAGACCGAAAAAAAAAACAGACAAAAAAAGTCTGTCTGTCGTTAGTCTGTCGTGTCTTTAGTCTGTCGTTAAAAAGACAGACAAAATTACAAGAACCAGACGAAGACGGGTCACCAATTCTAAACCCAGAACGGATAGCTCGGTTAGGATTTTATCGTCTTTCGCGTTATCCGTAATTTTCGTACTCGCATACTTATTTGAGCGTGACAGATATTGTGAAAAAAGATAAAAATACTACCATATTGGGCTAGCAGGACGGCTATGATGGTCAAGCATATTCCAGTGTGATAATTAGACAAAGCCAGTAATGGTCAGGCGTCAGACAAGCTCGGTTTAAAAAAAGACTGTAGCTATCAAGTGTTAACTCAGTCCGTTTCTTAATTTCTTTGAAATACATATCGTCACTATTTTGAAAAAATCTCGTATCTGACACAGATACTCTAAGTTGAAATGCAGTAACTCTGTACCCATCCCATACATAGTTACGTCATTTTACTTTCAATTGCCAGAATGAGTTACGAGGTTTAATCAAAGTAGTGACGATATAAACGTGTTAAAATACGATACGCTCCAGTGATCTTTATGACGCAACTCTGTCGAAAATATAAGACCTGTACGTCTCCAGAAGTATAGGTGTCAACTATTACTTCAACTCAAATATTAGTCAATCAAAACACAGCGAGGTGGCAGTTTACGAGAGAGGCATGTACAGCAGTGGACATTCATGGCTGATAAATAAGTGAGGTAAAACGTAGCATGACATAATATAACTTACTGAATCAATGAACTTGAAATGAAATGACTTAAGAATGAACTTCTGCAGTGCTACCATCACTTAAGTCTTTCTCACTCACTTACGGAACTCTATCTTAGGTCATAGGTCCTGATCCCTGAGTGTGAGTTTTTAACGTAACTTTACGTCACGAACGCGATTGCGTTTCTCATATAAATAACATTATTACTTACGCGTTCGTAAACGTTTCTTTACGTCAAAAGAAACTTTCACTAGAGCCTCTGGTTATTGCGGTAAGTGACGTGCGTGAGCGGTTTGAGTAACGAATAAATACGGTACTATGGTAATTACTTAGACAAATCATTTCTGTCACCTTGACTATTCTGTTAGTCCGTCCGGTTTTTAAATTCATGGCTTCTGCATTCATTTTATTATATTTGCCATCATTGTCGCTCGTGACATTACTTTTTTTACTGCAATTATATTATTTTAATAGACTGGGGCTTATTAAAAAAATGATCACCGGCGGTACGAGCATGAATCATTTCCTTGATAATTACCCTGCCTGCGCATAATTTCAACTATAATTACTATGTTTTGGATAAACTGTAGCGCACACTGACTCAATGATTACGTCCGCTTACCGTTCCTGTAATTAAACATTTTAATAACTGTGCCAGTTAGGGTACGGTTTCGTTGGAACCGAAAACGCGAACAGCTGGTATGCAAGGACGAGGGAGTGGATCGTTCAACAAATTTTTGGAAAAGCTTGTATACTTTACGCCTTTACACACGCGCTGTGTAAATACTTAAGAAAAATAGGAAAGTCACTATTAAGTTACCTTTGGTCGAGTTTGCAGAAAAAAATAGACTAGCTGCTCATGGAGACAGTCAATTGGAAATATTGACAAATAATAGTAAAAGTATATAATAAATAAATAAATAATAAATGTTTTCGGACATTCTTACCCAAATCAACCTTATCCTACGGTAAGCTCAATAAGGCTTGTGTTGCAGGTACTAGACGACGATATATGTAATAAATAGATACATATAAATACTTAAATACATAGAAAACACCCATGACTCAGGAACAAATATCTGTGCTCATCACACAAATAAATGCCCCGACTGGGAATCGAACCCAGGACCATCGGCTTCATAGGCAGGGTCACTACTCACTAGGCCAGACCGGTCGTCAATATAATGCTCTCATAATGACCAAAACTCGATATAATTGGTGAAAAACTATTGCAAACTCAAGGGTTGATTTTTAAATTCATTTCTAGATTCACTCACTTCCCTCAGCAATTTAATTAAATTACTGTAGAACTAGACTTAGCAGATATATTCGGAAGCTGCCTAAAAATATTATATTATATTAATTTCACTTACGTCAACGTTTTTACCGCACTGCGTTGCCACATAATATGGCGTACATTCATGGTTCAACTGATCAACTGTCGCATTGAGACCGTACCTTAACAAAAAAATAAAATTAGCCTCCGTGGCCTGTCACGCTTAGTTCGAAAACTACATGACATGTACAAAAAGCGTAACTTAAGATCAAAATGTGGTCGCTTATGTCGTTCTGTTAATGAGCATAATAATGCACTAATTATTGCGCTCGCGCGCACCTTGACGACAATTTATTTCTCATTACTGTAGGCTTGAACCGATTTAATGACAATAGTTTCGTTTTTAATTTCGCTAATATCACTTTAATTACGACTGCGATTGCTCTTACGTAATGTGTTGTTTGTTCGTTTGTGTTGACATGTCTATTGTTTTTGAAAAGGCTATTATGCATGTACATTATGTATATTTTTAAGGCAAATATAAGAGTAAACATTACAATTTTTTTTTTATGACAAAGGTGGCAAACGAGCAGACGGATTGCCTGATGGTAAGCAATTACCGTCGCCCATGGGCACTCGCAACACCAAGGGAGTCACAAGCGCGTTGCCGACCTATAAGTGGGTTGGAGTGGGAACCTTATTCACCATCAGGAACACAACACTATATACCTGAAAGGTAGCAGTGCTATTGTGTACAAATTATGAATATATAGTGAAATATGAAAAAATTGTTTCTCATAGTTACTTATGAGTTGCGAAAGCGAGTTGCCTCCCTGATGCATCGTGTGCGGGGCAGTACTAGCTTCTGAATACCATTGTTGATGACTTGAAGTGTCCGATTGTGCGATGTTGGAACACCATGCATATGGATACCACTATATCAAATGTGTTATTATAAATGATTTATGCTAATTGTATTTCACTGTGTATTCGAATTTAATTTTTTTTTTTTTTTTTATTAATTGTCCTGTACTTTGATATGGACTGTATAGTTCGAAATAAACGATAATTTAATTTAATTTTATGTGATGTAATTATTGTATAATCAATTTGAATGCCAAACAAAGAAATATTTAACAACATTATATAATTATATCTATGAAATTGGCTAATCGAAACGCGCCTTAACACAGTACCGATCAACTTTGCACTCATCAGGAAATATTGTGTCCACTTTACAACCGCGTCAATCGCCCTAAAGGGCCATTCACACATGACCGTTCGATTCGCACGTCTTTTGTCTATCTCGAGTTTCAATTCGTACGCCTTTGTGTCGCCCGAGATGAGTGGACGGTCGTTAGTGGGATCTCCAGGCCTTGATTTCTATTGGTATCACGTGTACTGACGTGCCAAGCGCTCGTTCAGTCCAGTATAAAAACGTCTTCGTATTGTACAGAAACATGTGTACAGAAAGACCGCACTGAGAGTGGATTGATGACGTCTTCGACTCGTGCTTACTTGGCAAGTGGTTGGATCGACAACCCTAGTAGATAAGACGTACAAAGGAGATCGGGCGTAATCTGCGGTGTGAACGAGAAAACGCGTTTAGTGAACAGCCCGCCTATTAATTGTGCCCTTTTGTTATACGGTTCAGATCGGACGATAGTTTAGTGGTTCAGGATTGTGGGAATCGGTTGTGATAGTGGCCAAATGGGTGTTAGTGGTTAGGGATGCCTTATCGGGTCTCGATTCTGGAGCAGAATACGACCTCTAATTGGTGTAGATCTGTATGAATTTATCATTGAAAGATGGAAACCCGATTGATTTTTATTTGCGACAACCTTTAGTAAGTTAATTTACCTATTGTTTACAATACCCCGTACATATTAACAGTACCCTTACCATGAGTTGTCACATTGAGGTTTTCGATAACGAGTATCGAGTTTACTATCACTGCATCTCATTCGCACTAAAATAGTACAAGCGAGATGCACAGATAGTAAACTCGATACTCGTTATCGAAAACGTCAATGTCACAACTCATGGTGAGGGTACTTATAGTAAACTTGATAGTCGTTATCGAAAGCGTCAAAGTCACAACTCATGGTAAGAGTAGGTATTAAATATTATGTTTATGATAAATACAAGTAAGTAAAAAAGTTACTACGAGATATAAAGTATTGAAGTCAAAGTAAGGTACGTAAATGAATTTAAATGTTTTACTTTGAATTACAGCAAAAATTTAAAAATAATGCAAATGTGACGTGATTTTTTATAGTTTTGTCATTGAAAATACATTTCAGTTAAACTATCAATAGTTTGACATAAACGTAAAAACACAGTTATTAATTAATTAATTATAATAACTATATGTTAGTATATTAAACCTTATTGTCTGATTGTTCCTCGTAAGACATGGAGGCATACAAGTCGTTCACTATGGAGTAACATTCATTAATGTCACGCACACTATGATGAGTGCAAACACAAGTATATTGTGTTTGTGAATGAGGACATTCTAGATGTCATGTCAGAGAAGAAGAGTCCAGTAAACTCTTTATACAGAGTTAACTAATGACTAATGAGGATAACTCTTAATACAGAGTTTACAATACGATTAAAATATATACTTTTTTATTAATAATATGATTATTATTGTATTTACACACTTTTTTTTTAAACAAGACTGACCAGCGTTTGACCTCAGTCACACCTGATGGTAAGTGTCGACGAGGTGTACCACGCTGGTTCAGTAACAGCCTATTCACGCTTGCCTTGAAGAGACCTACATTATATCTCTCCGGGAATACAAACGGAGCGAATTCCAATCCTTAGCAGTTCGCATTAGGAAGGTAGAAGCGAACCGCTCCGTGCGAATGAATGGAATATTCACAACGTAAGGATGAAACCGCTCCCCTCGCCTGGATGTCCGATGGTGGAACGGAGATGGCGGAATTGAACCGTTTGGAATTCACAAATAAGATAAACACAACAATTCACAAAATAAACTTCCATGCATCGTACCTGACTCAAAGGTTCAATAGAATCACTACTTAGTTATTTAAGATATAATTTTATCAGGGGTCAAGGCTTAAAATTGGTTACAGTAAATTTTAGGTTCCTCGCAGTTCCGTACCACTCAATCAGAAAATCTGTATTTCATCACAGGCTGGCGCGTATGCAAGTTTGTTAGTCATATTTGGCATAAATTAATTAGAATCTACCAATAGCGACAGCAGTAATCTCCGTCGGTCTCCACAAACACTGGCACAAGGCGTTGATGGGCCAGACTCTAACAAGAAGGACGGAATAACTAAAAGTAATTTTTAACGTCTGTAAACGTAAATGCGTTTGGAACACTTCTCATCGACGTGGCATGTTGTTGGCCAAATCAAAGGCTTAGGGGAAAAAATAATGAAAGAACATTTAACTAAGTTACCGTATCTTGAACCGCGACCTCCTTACATCTGCGTCCACAATATTTCAACCGCGTAATCAAGCAATATTCTTCTTAATCAACCCCACCCACTGGGGTCGATTCTACCAACAAAGGAATTGATTAAGTAACTATACCACGATATTACCCTGTAGTATTATTCGACTATAATAAAGAGGGCTCGGTAACCGTGGTACTTAATGAGAGAAAACTTGATTAGAATTCGTATTAATCTCCGTATAAGTTGGGAAAGTTGGCCGACTCTGATTGGGCCAACGATAGCTGGATCTGATAATGGCCCTTAGGGAACTTCCCGAACTATACGCAATTTGTTTATTAATTAAGTATTATAAATCATCTTGTTATTGATGGCTCTGTTTACGACTAAACAAGATGTTATATTTGTTGGATATATTGTCCTTAATAATTACGAAATCGGAATGTCGTTCAGTTCATGGTTCAGTTGATGGAATAAATTTAGTTACTGCTACAGAAGAGGCTCAGTCGGTTTCGGCAATGGATAATAAAAATACTGATAATTATGTATATATTTTACTATGGCACATAAATAAAAGCGACATGACGATCTAAGCCCACATTTTTTTAAAGGGTGTCAATAAAAAAAGTACAACCTGCATTGTAACTAAAAATGAAATGTAACTAAGTTTTAGTTAATGAGCCGTGTACAATACTATACCTCTCTGAATCCAAGGTGTCAGAATAAAATTCATTGTGAATTCTCAATGTAAATTGAGACTTCGATGCCGTTAAGTGTTCAATACGCTGACGGTGGATGTGACTACACGTCACCCATGATGACGTATACCACGAAGGATAAGATAGAAAAATTTGACAGGTCTAGCCGGTACTCGGATAGCACAATTGGTAGTGCACTGGGCTAGTGATCCAGTGGTTGTGGGTTCGAGTCCCGCTTCGAGTCAAATTTTTCGATTTAAATATCGGAGATATTCGATAGCATACGTTACTGCATAATAAAAAATAATTCATGGTTAAAATTATACAAAGTTCCAAATTCGAACGAAAATGGAGAGTAGAATAGGAAATATATATTATGTAGCTTATGCAAGTAATTTGTGTATAGTATAGAAACGTTACTCATCTCATCAACAACTTAAACATATTATATCTATGCTTTAGTGCTACGAGTATATCTATACTTAGTTATGGTTATACGTAATACAATAACAGTTTATTGCCTTCTCTTGTTCATAGGAAATATTAATTAGGAAGGCGATAGGAGGCGAGTGACGCGGGACATTTATTACTGTCTCCTTCGTGTTAGTCAACAGTCTATACCTACATTATATATCTATGTTTATTCCGACTAATTTAGGTCAACCAATGCATGTTTGTATTATTTTTGGCTTATATTGAACGGTATGTTAGTTTGTTTGATAGTAACCCTATGTAACAGGGTTCTAATCCTGGCATGGGTATATAGTCAAAGTCAAAGCATTCCTGCATATTGATCTCAAGGGCGCTTTTACATAATTAAACAATAGGAAAATACATTATATTACACATTCTATACATACATATGTGTGATTATCAGATCGTGAATATCAGTTCTCTTTATTGTTATTGACGTTATCTGCTATGCGTTGTCTAGTACAGTCATCTCTGGAAATATGTCACATTGAATGTCCCAAAAATATAAAGCCGTGACTCTTTTACCATTCCGTAAGGACTTAAATACATGTTTTCAAACGCGACTGTTCCTTTAACACACCTTGTTGAGCATATTGTAGAAGTAGGTATGGTAAGGAGGACACGTCATGTAAGATTGTCCCTAAAAATTTATTTATTTAAAACCGTTAATTTGCACAGTATGAATGTGAATACAATTTTTTTTTATGGTATACTCCGATAATTTTAACAAACTTTAAATGTTGTGACAATGACAATGACAGATTATTAAAAACATAGTAACTATTTACTTATATATTTTATTTATTAATAGTATTACTTACTGATATGTAAGAATATTGAAGTAAAGTTACATCTTAATCGTTTATTATAGGTAGTCTTAGTACGCGTATATTACAGACTTTTCTTAATGATTTATTGTTGTAAAATAGAACTTGTTTCTTAATAAAGTATGCCGTATAAATGTAGAGATAGTAACATATCTCGTACATTCCTTAAACACAAAACTTGAAGTTAACCCGAACTCTTATTATAAATTCAGCACCAAAACTGATGATAAAGCTTAACTAATTAAGGTTGGAAGCAAAAGTTTGGCGTTAAGAGCGCTCTAAGTCCGCTAAGTTGGGCTTGTGTTGGAAGTTACGGTGTTATCTAAATGAGACCATCTTTCGTTATATAAGCTAACTTAATTAAGAACTAGCAGATGAGAGTGGGCACCGGGCGGGCGGCGGGTGCGCTGTGGTAAGTAGCTGGAGGAACTTTTAAAAGACTATTTGGCACTGGCAAATCCCTAATGGTGTTATACTTAAGTGCCTATCAAGCCTAAGCGTCTTGATGTTCTTTTGATATTTGTATTTTATGTAAACTTTAAAAGAGGTTTATTAATTGTTACGAATATATTAGAATATACATAAAATACTAACCTAATTTAGGTAAGAACTATCAGTTCAGTGATCAAATTAATTTTGATAGATTTATGTCACTATGTCTAACTCTTTCACTTTGAATAGCTTAGGTTACATGTTGAAAAAGGTCGATGCTTAATGATGTGCCCAAAAATGAAAATGGGTGCCAGAGCTTATCCGAAACGTGTCGCCTAGTGCGATATAATTACAAGTGTGTTTATCGGTTTGTATTATAACTAAGTAGTAGTAATATGGCTCACAACAGTTTTAATTAAATTATGTGACCAAAATACATATAATTATGTGCTTCCTATTACTACTACAAAACCCAATCAGCTCTAGAATGTATTTATATTTGATGGCAAGAAGAATTTAATTGATAATGTGTAATTATAATTATTGATATTTCAATCGAAAGAAAAAGTGAAAAAATTTAGTCAAATTTGAGTCAATTTTTTCTATTTTTCTTTCGATTTAAATATCGAAGAAATTCGCTAGCAGACGTTTCTGCATAATAATAAACAAAAAGTGTGTAATTATAATTCATGATTGTAGAGGTAGTTCTCTACAATGCACTTAGATTTATCATGAAATAAGGCCAAATTGTATAAGATACCTATCTTCAGTAAAATTAGATGATAAACTTTTTCTCAAAAACCGTTCTCCCAGACACTCAGTTACCACAGCGCTCCTGGAAGGCTGCTAAACTAAGTGCCGTCGCTTATGTGTGTGTTCACAACAGCGTACGTACGAGGGAAAAATAATGCGCGTGTGTGCGCATGCAATGGATTAGTAATAATAAAAGTTTTTGTAACACATGTCACATATTAAGCACGAGTCGCGTTAATGGCGGGAGGAATTAAAGAAGTTGGCAAATTACCTTTGTTTTGTTTGGTTATCAAACTGATAATACTTGTTAGATTTCATGTTGTTCTTTTGAAAATAAACCTCGGTAACAACTGACAGATAGAAATATTTTTTTACTAAATGTAACGCATAGCAATTCTAACTTAGTTGCTTACCTAAGCCTAGCTAATTTTAGTTTTAGGTATGTAAATAGCACTGCTGCCTTTCAGGTATGTACTGTTGTGTTCCTGATAGTGAGTAAGGTTCCCAAAGCTCCAAACCCCTTTAAAGGCCGGTAACGCGCTTGAAACTCCCCGGTGTTGCGGGTGTCTATGGGCGACGGTAATTGCTTACCACCAGGCAATCCGTCTGCTCGTTCGTCACCTTTGCCATACAATGCATAGGAACTGGCAAAGGTGTACAATGGACTTTATTTACCATAAATTAATAAAACTGAAAAGGCGAAACGACTATACCAAATGATCTTATCACCATCTTTATGGGTATCGGTCATATTTAGTTAGACCGTTTATAAATTTCCGGTATTTTCATTGACAACTATGCGTTTTACGTGACTATATCTAGCGTTATATGTGACTATCGACAACTACACCTAAGAAACAAGTCATGGTTACGTTTGTCTGGTGAAAAAAACTAGACGTCTACAAGCGACCTTATAGAATATTTTATTCCATTAAAATAGATATAGCAATTATATCACCAAGGCAAAAAAGAAGTAAAAACATACAAATCTTTAAACGCATTTCTATAGGGTAGTAGAATTCACCAAACAGCAACGGTATATAAGCGACCTTATAGTATCTTTTATTGCATTAAAATCGATATAGCAATATCTCACCAAGGCAAAAAAGTCTTTAAACGCATGTCTATAGCGTAGTTCAATTCACCAAACAGTAACGGTAAAGAACACACTGCAAAGTACAGTACCCTTACCATGAGTTGTGACATTAAGGTTTTCGATAACGAATATCGAGTTTACTATCTGTGCATCTTGCTTGTACTATTTTAGTGCGAACGATATGCACAGATAGTAAACTCAATACTCGTTATTGAAAACTTCAATGTCACAACTCATGGTAAGGGTACAGAAATAATTTTTGGTAACAAATATTTGAATAGATCTTCAATTTTTAAGACGGACTTCAAAGCTATGTTTTCCTACCACTTATGCCTACCAACAAAGAAATAATTTAATTTTCAAGTAATATACAAGTTAAGCATATTTATCTAATTTTTCATATTTGAAAAATTAAAGAATGAAATCTGTATGGTTTTTTTTTGTATTTATTTTGCATTGTAACTAATATGGCTTAAATATTTTGAAACGTTATACACGACGTTTAACAAAGGTGTACAACGGACTGGAAAGGCGGAACGGCTATACCAAATAATCTTATCACCATCTCTATGGGTATCGGTCATATTTATGACCGTCAGACCGCTTATAAATTTTCGGTTTTTCATTGGCAACTATCCGTTTCACGCGACTACATCCAGCGTTATATGTGGCTATCGGCAACTACACCTAAGAAAACAAGTCATTGTCACGTTTGTCTGGTGAAAAAACTAGACGTCTACAAGCGACCTTATAGAATATTTTATTCCATTAAAATAGATATAGCAATTATATCACCAAGGCAAAAAAGAAGTAAAAAAATACAAATCTTTAAACGCATTTCTATAGGGTAGTAGAATTCACCAAACAGCAACGGTAAAGAACACACTGCAAAGTACAGTAACATATTTTGGTGACAGATATTTGAATAGATCTTAACTTTTTAAGATGGATTTCAAAGCTATGTTTTCTTTTCATACTATTGTGGTGCCTTATACAAATAAATAAATCAATTTTCAAGTAATATACAAGCTAAGCATATTTATCTAGTTTTTCATATATGTGAAATTAAAGAATGAAATATGTAATTCCTTTTTTTTGTATTTATTTTGCATTGTAATAAATATGGCTTATATCGTTTGGAACGTTTCACCAAATCTAAGTATTTATAAAGATCTATTGCTTAATTATCGCCACTAAACTGATATAATTTAACTTATCTTCAACTCATGTCAATTAAGTACACTTTTTTCTAAAAACACTCAAAATGAAAATAATACAGATGTATAATATCTTCAGACCTACACAACTAGGGATTGCAAATATTCACCCTTTTCAGATATTCGAATAGTCGATAAATTTTCCATATTATTCGAAGGCGGTGTTCGGTGCGGCGTCTTTCCATCCCGTATATTCAGCGTCTACGTCGTAGCGCCGTAGCACGTAAGCAAATAAGGTCGGCCGCAAACGAAACTAATTCCTACTCCCCTTGTATGACATCCACTAATTACTTGTGTCAACGTGACGGCACGAGGCTTTTGGGGGTTATTTGGCGAGATTTAATTGGATTTAACGCAAACATGTATAGTTACACGGAAAATTTAAAGATAATCAAGGTTAAATCAAACTGTTAATCATAAAAAATAATTAATGACCAGAGTATTTTAAGTATTTTCTTTGATTCGTACCAATATGACGTTACACTAATCCTTATTTAGGGCATTAGCGACAGCTTGGATTACAAATCAAAACTAAAATAAAGAATGTGATTTTGTGCCGAGGAAGTCTAAGGTAAGGACCACATCCAATTTATGTGCGTCCAAGGCACTAGGCGAAAGTATCGAAAACACATATATGCGTTTGCGGCAGTAAATGCATTAAATAAATTTGAACCTTTTACACAGGACTCACATTTCGTTTTATAATATATATATATAGATGAATGCGGCTCTTTGTGTATGGCCGCCATCACTGCTGCTGCTATTTCTATGAATAAAAAAATTAAGTTCCCAGATTATAATGCCTAAAACTCAGTAGAAGGCGCGTATTTTTGATTTATTTATTCTTTAATCAAATAGTAATAATAAGAACAGCTGAGTATACACAATACCTTATTAACGATTGGATCCGCTCATAAGAGTAATAGGAACATAGATTTTTGTATATTTATATCGTAATTTGTATTTACTCATTTGATTTGACTTGTTTACATTATTTTTGTTTACATTGTAATGTCATCATTTAACATGCTCCACAACGAACATTTCCTGTTTATCCCAATAGTTCACTGGTACAGAATGCCTTAAAGCGTTCAGTCCGTCATTAGTACTTTTTACTTGTTGAAAATGGTGCAATAAAGTTTAAATAAATAAATAATTGTTTTGCAGTAAGTGAAGTATTACGATTGGACCTAGATATTTTTCTAGCACGAACGATTTGTTGTAAGTGGTTGAAATAAAGGGATATAGGGTGCCTTAGAAATAGATAATAATGACTAAACTATCAATTTATTTATAATTTACATACTTCAGAAAACAATTATATAAATAAATTGGATCTAAAATGTACGAATTACGTTCGTTTTCTACAAGATCGGTGGCATGCGGCGTCTAGGTTAGGTAGCCTATTTAAGTCTATCGTTATATCTTCATCTTGTCGTTGAAGAAATATGTACTTATCGATAACAGGATTGTCGATAATTTTAGTGTTGTCACACTAAGCAAATGTTGTTCTTGCTAGAAAAATATCTAGGTGTAGTTACGATATATTAATTGTCCACTCTGGCTTCTACTAATTATATATTGTATGCACACATATTTTACACTGTAAGTATATGACCATACACAACAAAGCAAAAACAAAAACAACTTTGCTAAGTGACTGGCATTCTGTCGCAACAGCACACCATATGTCGCTAAAGGGGTTAACAATTACTTGAAAACTATAATTTGCGCCGAAATAATCATTATAAGAACATTCCGAGTCGATCAAGTCTTGGTATAATTGTACCCTTCACTGTGCCTCCACCACAAGTTACTGTTTTTAAGTCGATTTGTTAGGTCTGTACAGTCAGATATATAGGAGTTATGGAAATGATCACAAATATCTGAACAACGCCTCTACTGTAACGCCACAAGGCGATAAAGTGCATGTTCAGATACTTATCACCACCGCCATAGCTCCAAGAACATTACCACAGAAGCAGGGAAGTAAGGGGTTGTCGGCCGAGTATATGTAGACTGTTACGAGGCCGACAATACCATTTCACGCCGAGTTATGTTCGGTGCTTTTCCAAACATCCAATACATTAAATAAATAAGAACTCCGAGAAATAAATGTTTTAGTTTCAGAAAACCTATAAGTAAATTTGCCAAATAAAACTGCACACTTCAAAATGTGTGTTTACACATGTTAACAGTGGCAGAATGCCATCGAGCCCCCCAGCTAATGACTTATATTTTTTAATGGACAATTGCCATGATGCTGTGTCACAAATTGACCTTGTCGACTTATGCCGGCAATGTCAACCTTAATGACTTCTCGGGACTCTCGTCTAGCCAAACCTGTAACGGGATACTTCGCAGCCTATTTATTATAAGGAACATAATGTCAACATTGTGGTGCATATTTGAAAAAATATTTTACGCAGACGCTAGCGAGTCCGTTTTTATCTGTTCGAGGTAAAGGTATACTAAAGTCTGTTGACGTGACGTCATGTGTCGGTTAGTAAGAAGTTTGCTGTCTTAAGTTTTCGTTAGAGAGATTGCGTGATGGATTTTGCCCAATGTGTTATCTTTTACTATGGATGGGGTCGAAAGCATTTAGTACTTACCTTTGCTTGATGAATTTACAAATTAACTTATAGTAAATTTTAAATGTGTTCTCAAATATCTGCGTTATTATTTTGTAGACACCCATTCTGAAGGAAATATACTATCTTTCAGGAAGTCAAGGCTAAACACCATAGGTCAGTAGGGGTCAAGGTCATACGAGGATGTGAAGGCCGTGAATTCCCAATGGCTGCGCAAACGCGGACGAGATTAGTTATTAGGTGGACCAGTTTAATATTCCCTGCTAGCTCAGGTGGTTGAGGTTTTTTCGTCTGTCACTATCACTATATCTGTGACATTTTATTAGTCGAACCAATGTGATACATGACGCATTCTATCCATTCTGTAGATACCTAACTTAAAATTAAGAACCAATAAGATATTCACATAACGACGGTTCTGGCTAAGTGGGTAGTCACCCTGCCTATGAAACAGACGGTCCTGGGTTCAAATCCTAGTAAGGGTATTTATTTCTGTGATCATCACCCATGAACTTCAATTTTTATTTTCTGTCCTGGTCCTGGGTTCAAATACGTTTTTTTTTTTCATGATATAGGAGGCACACGAGCAGACGGATTGCCTGATGGTAAGCAACTACCGCCGCCCATGGACACTCGCAACACCAGAGGAGTCACAAGTACGTTGCCAGCCTTTAAGATCCCTATACGCTCTTTTCTTGAAGGTTTGGATGTCATATCGGTCCGGAAATACTGCACACGACAATTTATAAGTAAGGCTATTTATTAGTGTGATCAAATTTCTAGGATTTAAACTTGATTTTTCTCTTTGACCCTGAGTCATGGGTGTTATGGTTTTTTTTTAAACTATCATGAGTATACTCGTGTATATCGTTGGTTGAGTACCCACAACAAAAGTCTTCTTGAGTGTAGGTACCGTGACACTAAAAAAATATTACTATTACTGATGACTGAATTTGTTTGGTTAACAGTTTATATTTAAGTGACAAAATATTGAACCAGTTTTCTAGAACAGACAAACAGACAAAATATTTAACAGTATTATGGTTAAAGTTTGTCCGGTCATTACCCAAGGAGTATTATACCTTACTTATGCCAGCTGTCCTAAACTTTGAGCCCTCTTCTACTCTGCAAGCAATAGGAGTGATACCCAAGGATAGATGGACGTCAACGACCTGAAATTAGCAATTAGTACCATGTTTGTAGATACCCTGGAGATTTAGTTAATAAGGTGTTAAGAATATAGTTAAATTTACCGATCCTGTTGTGTGAATCTAATTAAATCCCTAGCGTAATCCTTAGATAGATGCTTTATGAGAGGTAGGGCACAGCGATGACCATCACGCTTGAATCTGGAGCAGCCCAACTGGAGAAGTACCGCCTCCTTACAGAAGACCACAGCCATAATAGCACTGCTACCTTTCAGGTCTTTAGTGTTGTGTTCCTGATGGTGAGTAAGTTTCCCAGAGCCCCAACCCCCCTTAAAGGCCGGCAACGCGCTTGTGACTCCCCTGGTGTTGCGGGTGCCTATGGGCGACGGTAATTGCTTACCACCAGGCAATCCGTCTGCTCGTTTGCCACTTATGTCATAAAAAAAAAAGATTAATCGATGTTTGAGAACTTAGATCATTTGCTAATAATTGTAAAGGGAGTGTAGAACAATTAAGATTACGACTTCTACAACAGTCTAATTAAGTTATTAAAATTATGTTTGTAAAAACAACTGTGTAAAATAATTAAACACAATTTTGTATTAATATCGTAAAGCTTATTTTATCTTATGTCCTAAGTGTCAGCATCAATAGAAGCGTTAATATAGCGTATCTGTATTCATAAACAAAGATCATTTATCTTTATTTAGTAGAGTATACAGGTACCTAACAAGTGAGTTAACATATATACTTTATATAGTTTAGAAGTCGCTGACATGAATCCATTATTCCTAGAGAACAAAGTCACAGACATTTTCCACAAGGTACGATTCTCCGGTCTCACGTACCGTATTAATATCACCCGCTTGTTTTTGTCCCGACCGCAATTAAAGTAACCTAGGTGTAAAAACCTTAAGAAAAAGACTTTTTAATCGTCGGAGAGCCGACGGGGCGTTTGGCGTTGTCACTTTGTCTCGTCCTGTTATTACGGATAATTGCATTACGGTTCGTTACGGAGGAAAAAAGAGCAAATATCTTTTAATTGACACGTTACTTTCTTTGTTCTGAACACGTGTTTTATTCACACGGCGTGGATGGTACATTTGTCGTGTCCGGTGAAATTATGCTACGTGGAAAAATGGGGTTTGATGTAATGTAGCGTTACCCCTATATTATCATCACTAGATTGTGTAACTTGACTTACGTTGACGCGCGCGACAAGGTAAAAACGGCGGCTCATAACATTTATCTTAATGCCGACAGCACTTCACTTATAAGAGCATTTCTAATAATAAATTGTATATTGTTGTCTATTGATCAATGCGAATTAAGGTCTACGCATATTTTTGTACGTAATTGTCTACATGCATATAATTTTATCATCTTTCACGCAAAGATAAATAAATATCGAGTGACATTAAGGACATTCCTAAGTTTTAAGAAATTCGTTGACTAGATGTGGGATTTGCACCAGTTGAACCCCAATGCCGTGTGATGCCGGCTGACTAGAATAGCACCACTCCATCTCCTCCCGCGGGTGTCGTAAGACGCGACAAAGGGAAAAATCCTACGGACGGGCAGCAGCGTCCGTCGAAACCCAATCTACAGCTACTGCGGTCGCCAACCCGCCTGCCAAGCTCGACTATGGCAACTACCCCCAAGATGATACAAGTCATATCTGTGGGAGGCCTATGTCCACAGTGGACTGCATATGGCTGAAATGTGATGTGATGTGATGTGTGTGATGTGAACCCCAATTAGAAACTCTTACGCCGTGTCACTCAACTGCCAACACCGCCAAATTCAAAATAAAAAAGTAAGTCAAATTATAATTTTACGGTACACCGGGGTCCATGTCGTAATTACTGTCTCCAAGGATACTGTCATCTGTAACACACACCACATTCAAAAATTATGTTAAACACATAAAATGAGGCACGTAATTATCATAGAACACAACCGTGATTCTATTGTAGGCAAAAAAGAAACTTAATCATGAGAAACAATAATAACGACTCCCAAAATTAGTGTTGGTGTAAGTACGGGAGCCACGCAACTTAAACTTATTTGTTACTTTTTAATACTTTTATTATTGAGCCGTCAAACAAATAACAACCCTACTGACCTTGGAAGAAAATCTAGTTTTGTTTGGATAAACGTAATGATTTCACTATTGTTAAGGCTGTATGACTATCAATTATGGGCATAGTATATAGAATAGTGCATTGTGATCAGCCAGTAGCCTCCACGCGGCCACTCCGATTGAAATTAAAAAACCGATATAATTTGAGACGCGATTAGTGATGGGACGGTAGGACGGTCGCTGTAATAATGTAATTAATATTTCATTAAGGCGTGATATTAATGAACCTGTGAATGCTTCGTTGATTAAATTTTTAATGCGGTTTACAAAACAATTCCATGACAGTTATGAACGATTTCGTGTCTCGACTTCATTAAAACTCGATAATTACATTTTTGATTAATAAGTGTAGATTTTTTTATTAATTACCAAATCCATTTTTGCCGAGTCTGGCAATGGAATATACAACGCTAAATTACATTCAAATACAAATTTGCATGCAGTT
This sequence comes from Grapholita molesta, assembly GCA_022674325.2. Taxonomy (NCBI): domain Eukaryota; kingdom Metazoa; phylum Arthropoda; class Insecta; order Lepidoptera; family Tortricidae; genus Grapholita; species Grapholita molesta. Next base: position 7,382,383 of record CP053132.2, read on the forward strand.
TTATATAAATTATGCCATTTATAACTACAAATAAGTGAATATTTAGGAATAACATTATTTTTAGGGATATCATTGTACTCAACTACAACAAATTTTATTACCGACTAACCAAGTATTCGATTTATATCGATACACTCATCCCAACACTAGTAGCGGCCGGCATTAACACGTCACTCGTAGAGATGATAATAGCCCAGGAGCCGTGCCCCAGTTAATTGCTTTAATAACTTCCTGTGTCAAAATAACAAAAGAGCGATGCGGTATTAACAAAACGAGTAATGACGCTCGCGTGGTCAGCTCTTGGACTATGCTGTGATCGCTGCACAATAGCAAGAAAGTAGACGATTAATTGAAATTTTAGTAATTTAGTTTTAAACGAATTAAAAATGTAAATTGATGTTTCGGTCCGTGTGTGCTCGCTCGTAACAGGCAAACAATTATGTTTGAGAACGTTTGAGAATAAAATAATTACAAAATGTGTGTCTATGGTTTGGTTTCTACTTTTATGAAACTGATATAAAGGCTTGTTCATTTATATAGTGCTAGGCTCATTATAAACTTTTCATTTCAATTAGTATTTTTTTTATATTTCACTACTCATGGTTTCATATAACTGAAGTCCTTAGCGCATCATGGGTGGGATATTGGTAATGAAAAATGGAAAAGTCTCATTTTGTATGTAGCTGGCAATTAGGTTTTTCTTTTAATTTTGAAGGTAGTACAAATTTTAGTTACCAAATGGACAAAACTATCGAAATGATTAAGTGGACATCAAAAGTTTGAATCACTCACATGCGTTACTCTCTGTCAAAAGCAAGATAAGCCTAGAGGCCTAGTTATCATTCAACGAATTACCTCTTGAAGATAATATTTGACTGTAAACGGTTAAACAATTGTACAAATGTCTTGAACGAGAAGGAAGTCCGCCGAGGGCCCGTCACGGCTCAAGTGCTTGTACGTTAATCATTATTATATCATTTCAAGCCCTAATGATAATGATAGCCCTCGGGCGAGAATGGAGTGAACCTAAATACTAAGGAAGTGCATTCTTCGTAATTATACTAAGTCGGTGTAACTATCATTTGTTGCAAAGTTTGATGTGCCGACTATTAGATATTTCGCTCAATGATATTTACATTGTGTTATGTGTTTATATTTGTTTTCGATACTTGTAACAACTGAAGCTAAGTAGTTGAGTACGTTACGATGTATGTGTGCTTTAACAAATTGTGTGTTTTACGTTATGTATAATAAGTTACATTTTAGAAGTAGGTAACCTATTTACATATTTGATTCGAAAATCCATTTTTATTATCTAAATCGATGGTTCTTGGAATCCGGATGAATGGTCCTCGTTATATAGGGCTAATTATAAAAGAGCTGTACTACCTAATTTATGTTGTGCAGACTCATCTATTATTAATTTACTTATCTCTTATTTTTGCTATTGACACGAATTTTCCTAAGTAGCTATACCTACTTGGACTTAACTAATACTATACTTAACTATACCGTCTCAATAGGATTTTTTACGATTTTTATGCATGGCATTGCAAGGCATTCCTTGAATTTAAGGGGCTACATTAATCAATGACTCTTAAACTATATACAGTGGTACTTTTGACAGTGATTATTATGATTTTATGTCAAAGGTGAAACCTATATTATTAAACTAAAGCTCGTGTTCGTAAACCAACTTTTTCTAGTTATAATATTGCCGATCAAATTAACCTCTACGGTACTTACTTAGGTAAATACGGTTACCAACTACCCACAGCACGAATAAATGGGTGAATCACTCAAGCATAATTAAAAAAGTCGATACTACGCACTAAACAACAATTAACAAAACAAATCTGGTTACATTATGACTCACGCCCAAATCTATACAATTAAGTCGACCATTAAACAATTCGCACAGCTGCGCATTCAAATAAACTAGCCCAATGTCCTCCAGCTCTAATTACAGACCCTTTAACATCACACGTGTCTGACCTTGCAGTATCTTACGTGTTCTGTAGTCTCTTAGTTTTCTTGCTCATGTGAACGATGTTAATGTACAAAGAATTCTGCCTAGGACATATTAAGACTATTATGTGCAGTGGTAGACAAAAGGCGGTCTTATCGCTAAAAAGCGATCTCTTTTAGACAACCTTTCGATGGTGGAAAACTATGCACTATTTATTCGTTAACATTATACAAATAATTAGCACATAAATAAAAATATTATAAAAACAAAAGAGGCAAAATAAAAGAAAAATAACAATACATACCTAAATTAATTCATTACTGATGAAAAAGTGCCCATAATGCTAGACACATTGCCGCGTTGTATAATTATGGACAACTTTTGCACCAGAAAGGACTCTGAGCGGGGATCCTCTCCCTTTTGTCTGAGACGACGGCCAATGTCGCAGACGAACCGCTTTGCATCAGCCCCCCAGCAGCCCGCCGTCTCCACCGCAAAGGGGACAAAGATGTGTACCCAGAGCCGAGGGGAGCATATTTGACACGTTTTAGCGCCGCTTGTGTTTCGGCTGCCGCTCCAGCTGCTCGCGAGGTCCGACCAATGTGGGAGGCGGCGAAGGTGCTGACGCATGTAGCGTCCCACACCAAACACCGACCTTTATTTATTCGTTTATCACAATTACATGTCCCAGGGTTATGGATCTTATCATAATATCATCCGAAGGATGTCCACAGCTGGACCCACAGGGACCGATTTTGAGGCACCCGCATCCAGTAGAATACCGCGATCTTTACCATGTCGTTGATTCACCTTGTCGGGGGTATTCCCATGCTGCACTGCCTGTAGCTACGTGCTTGCCACTCGATAACCTTTACGCCCCAACGGCGATCGGTTCTACATGTAATCACATCAGAAATGATGTCATTCGGAGCAGAAAGAAAGTGGCCGATATAACCCTCTGGATCGCTTAACTTAAGTGGCAGTGGGGTGGGACACATTGCACGTGAACCGATGGACTTTAAATATGTGCTTAAATATTGATGTGTCTATCTATTAATATATTATCTTCGTGACGATACAATCCTTACGCCACAAGCCTTGTCACAGATGGATTAAGCCGAATTCGTGTAAAATTGACCCAAATATTTATGTATGTTGGATATCGTTACTTACTATCGGTTTTGAAGACTCTTATTCATTTTTAAATAACTATCTAACGACGTCTCGCAATATGATTGAAACGAAAAAAAAAATCACCTTGATTAAAACATACAGTGTTAACACAGAACTGCGGGCCAGCGAACTTACAGGCGGCGAACAAATACGAAACCCTAAAAGCTGTTATTATTATAGTCTGTCTTATACAAATTATTATAATAAGCATTATCAATTTCTTCACTAAAACGAATCCTGGTTTTGTAAACATATATGTAGGTACCTATAATACATTCGCATAAAGGTAATTTGTGTGAAAATGTTATAGAGACCTTTAATTCCCCCTTTCGAAAGTAACAACGCACGTGGTAGACAAACAACTACTAGAAATACAAACGCACAAGCTCTTACAATGTCCATATTCATAGTTCAATACATTGTACTTAGATGTACATATAATTTCAGGAATTGAGGTCGTTGAAAATGACGTTTATTATAGTTTCAATGGATTTTAAGCTATTGAAATTAAAATGTATTTGTTGATGATGGAACTAAGCATAGCAATTATTTAAATAGGGTATTTTAACGTTATTTAGGTTAGCGGTGGTTATTATTTTTAATTAAATAAGTGTGTGTTTTAGTGTGGAAGTAAATAATTAAGCGTTTTACTTGACACAATGTTTTAAAGGAGAAATTGCGTAGGAGAAAATCCTTATCTAAAAATGGAATACAAAAATAAAACAGTTTAAACTATATTTCACTCATTGTTGGGTGGCAAAATACTCAAGTTGTCTCCTATTGTCATATATATGTAACAATAACATTTTGTATATTTGCAGTATCACAAGTAATTAGTGTGTTAAAATACAGCCCAAAGAAGCTAGAGCTTTCTGGACTCAACGGGAATCAGTAATGAATTATAAAAAGGGCTGTCACAATAGATCATGACTGGTCGATGCGGCGCAAATAATAGCCCAAAACAACAATAATAATAATAATGTGTTTTCTCCAGTGCAATCAGTCAACGCAGGGCAGCTTGTGGCGAGCTGTTGGAGAGTAGCGACTCCACGTACCTGAGTGCCCCTGGGGTGCCCTGTCGGACAGGTGGGACAGGTCCCCTGCCTCTGGCTTGCCTTCACCGGCCGTCCAGAGTGGGGTCGCGAGAGCTGCGTTCTCGAGGGTAGATGTGGAAACCCAAAGTGGCGAGTTGGCTATATGTTTAAAGTCCAGTGACACCTCTTTACCCTTAACCCTATGCACCGGTGTTGCCCTTGAGCCATCTTTGATGTCGCTTTTTGTGGGGGCCCATCTCGCATAGGGCGAGTCACCGTTTGCCGGAAATAAAATTGAATACCATTTTATTAGGCAAACGTCCGGTTTTTTATCCAATAACCCAGTAGCTAGTCCATCCTTTCCACCCAATAGCCTAGTACATTCTAGATTCCATTTTATAATGGAATCTAGAATGTCATCATATCATATCAGCAATAGTCCTTACACCATGGCGGGTGCTGTCTCTGTGCGCGTCCCATGATACGGTCAGGGGCAAGATCCGCTTAGTGTACCCCTTACATTTCATTAAATTGTCGAAAGGGACTCTGCGCGTTGGCTCGATCTGGCTCCGCGTACGCCTCCCAAATATCTGGAACACCATTGTTCCGTGTACGGAAGAGACATACAAATAATAATAATAATGTGTTAAAATGATAATCAGATACTTATAAAAATCGTTTGTTTTAACATGTTACGAAGACGAACATAAGTTTAATTGGCATAAATAATAAATCCGTTGAAAGTAACAGAAAAGTTTACTCGCGACGGGGTTGAACATTGAAACGTCATGTCAAAGTGATTGTGCCACCCCACACTTACAACTACAAGTAACAATTAACGATTCCGTCTTTAAAATAATTTGTAAACGCAAAACGTGTATTTTAGTAAAGTGATGAAACACGTGAGAAATTACAACTGACAGTACAATAAGTGCTAATTGCATACAACAAAAACATGTACGGATGCTATCTATTTAACTTATATTATAACTTAACAGACACTTAACGCCAATTATCTTCAACCATGCTAGTTTTATACACGCCTACGCTAACATTAAATATATTCAACTCTATTACAAGGTATAAAGACTTTAAAAACTGCGTAATCAGTTTAATAGTAGCAAATATAAAGTGGCATAGAGAAAGGGGAACATTTCTTGATAAATTATAATACGTAGAATTTTAATGTTCCGTATAAGGTAATGCTTTTATAATTTGTTTGCTTTATTGTCTACTTTGCATTTTATTGTATTAAATTGGAGTTAGTTTTTATTGTAAGATTAGCTTGACACGTGGCATTCTTGAATTTAAACAAGGATAATGGCCGTATAATAACCGTTAAGTGGTGGTAATTTAGAAATTAATTCTTAAGGGTCAATAGTATCTGACAAAAAATATTTACATCTACTTTCGGGTAACGAACATTTGTTATACTTAACTTATAAAAGAGATTTTTTTACTTAAACTGTACTTAAAAAAATATATGTAATAAACTTATAAATTATACCTTACAATGGGACATTCTTACTGAAATTGACTGAGCCCATGGAAAGCTAGAAGGCATGTTTTTGGTACTCAGCCAACGATATCTATAATATAGAAATACTTAAGTATACAGAAACCACCCATGACTCAGGAACAAATATCTGTTTCATATGCCACACACTAGGTCATACCGGTCATCCATTATAATATAATTCACACATAGTAATAGAGTTGTTACTAGAGCCGCCATATGATAAGTAACGAGAGGTACACCAAAACCGCAATATAAATTAGCGACAGTTAGCAAACAAAATACAAAGCCGGCCGTTTATTAAAACCCGAGCTGGGTGAAGGTTTAATTGAAGCCTTGCATCGAGTACAAAACGCCTAATTGTACCTTCAAGTGTTTATTGTAAGAGCTCTTTCCGACAGAGATCTGTAGCTCCTGGATATGACCTCTTTAGAGAAAGATTTATTTCTGTTCTAAAATAGAAAATAAGAATTTTATTTAGCATCAGAGTTCGAAATTACACACACAATAATACAGGCAAAAATTTTAAGTACCTAAGCTTTTCAAAAATAATTAATTTCGTCATTACGAAAACGTATCATAAAAATGCTGATAAAAATCAAATTAACATCGTGTAATTTTAGCTAAAAGATAAAGGTCCGGTCTCATACGGACCAAAGCACAAAATGCCTACATCGGCTCATAGTCCTTAACTCAAAACAAACTATTTGTTCTGTTTGGGGATGCATTTCGAAAATGATTTCCGTTTTAGATTTCAATATGGCAGACGCGACAAAATTCTGTAAGTAGGTGCGGTTTTATGCAAGTTACCTTTACCTTTCTCTCAAGTTCGGGGAATAAAATCTAATATATGTAAACGTTCAGATTCTCGACATGTTACACTCGTACTTTTACCGAAGTTTAACATTTTATCGAAATCTAAGTGTGTATTTTTTAAACTAACTCCTAAGGCAAAAATAAACGTCATTTGTCGACATTTGTAGTTAAATACGGTAATCATATTGGAAATACTTGTGAATTGAATTTTGATGCGAGTTCGTACAAGACTTACTTTTTAGTGTACAAAAAAGAAATGAAAAAAGTTAATACTAAATCTCGTGCACTTCCAGGATGACTCCGTGCATTGTTGTACCTGATCCCGGCGAGTTTCTGCCCTCAGGTAAATTGCGCTCGAGACCGCAACAAGACATTACCATTGTGAAAATGACTAGTGTGCAATTAGCTTTATAATGAAACGAATAATTCCATCTCTGTAAATTACTTAAAACCCAGATTTAACATCTATACCTCATTATGTGCATGTCATTCAAAAAAGAGCTCACGTCGATATTGATATAATTTTATTGTAAATATGATAATATCCTGTCTGCCATGTAATTCCGTTAAAGTAAATGTTAAATTACTTTAATATTTTGTGGTTTTAATTGTGTCCTAAATACCAGTTATTTGTAAGTGTGGTTTTGGAACAAAATAGTATCCACTATTGTCCGCTTAATAAAGGGCTTAACAATGCTAGTTAAACGCTAATTATGATTTGCGTTCATAAATGTATGTATGTAATTGATGGAAAGAAAAATGGTCGATAATTGGACATGGGCATATTGTGTGGAATTTCATACATATACTCTGAGTAGGTAATATATGTCTTGTACTCACATTATACTTAAAATATGGTTGGGTACTTCCAACTGTACTACAGTTTTTAAACTACGTACAAGTTAGTGCTATTTAACTGATGTGAACGCACTTGTGAAATAGATATCCGATGTTCAAGTTTGACAGTATCTACTCAAACTAAAATACGCGTGCTAACCGAACTAGTTCATCACCCTCTTATTACTTCAAAACACACTTATATCAGGCCCTCGATCGCGGAGGCGGCTCCTAAATGACTGCTAATGAGCGTTTTTATTATTTTACAGCTGTAAAATAATTTCTTATAGCGCCTCTTTATACCTAGATAAACATCGAAACTCGCTTCGCACCTCAATCTGATAATCGAATTAATGCTCTCATACTATTTCACGCTATTTTATTGCTTTTTGTGTGGATAATACCGGGTTTCGAATCGTAATTTCGGGTTATCGGCGCTCACGATTGAATCGATCTGGATTTTGAGCACTGTGGATGCGCGGAAGTGCTTTCACGTTGTTTACGAGCGCATAATTATTCTACCATTTCAGAGAATAAATTATAAGGATCAGGAACTGTAACAGTTTAAAACCACATGTTGTTATAAATAGTTAGAAAAATATGACTACTTTAATAATTTTCATAAAAACGCTCCATTTCTGCGGGTTCCTTAAGTTACTTTTTATATAATGAATCAATTATGTTTGTGATTTCAAACACACTAGAAATGAAAGGAAAAATTAAGGAAAGAAAATCAGTTAAGCACTAAGGAAAACTACCCCGAAATGTAAAATAATACAACTCGGCTAACAGTACTTCATCGACAATAAACATGATTTTTTTTCAAAAAGTAGGCAATCTCTAACTATGACTCGCATATTGTAACTAATTGAACAAAGCAATTTTTGCCGGTACCCTAAAAATAAACAAGCAAATCCAAAACCTGTGGCAAGTTTATTATTAAAGGTAGTACCAGAACGAAACAATCAGCGGTGGCCATCGGCCGATCGGCGAAACGATAACACGCCCTGCGCCCAAATAACGCGAGTATTAAGCAAAATGTATTATAATGAACGACTCTTTAATTCAGACTGTTTATCTTTTGTGTTATAACGACCGTCCAGTGTTGATGTTTCTTAATAACATGTAATTTCACTCCGAAATTCCGAAATATGTTCGACATTGTCTAATTTGACCAAACTCGACTTCCATGAATTGTGTATGAATGCGTAAGTGTAACATTAAAAACGTCTACCGCAATATCAATTTACGAGAAAACATTTGCCCGCGATTAAAAGAGGTATTAAGAAAACAAAAATCTGTTAGCATCGGGAGAAAAATGACAGATATAAGGCGTCGAAATGCTGCGCGCACGCACGCTTGCCGAATTCTAAATTTAAATGTATATTTACATTCGGCTATCGGGAGCACGTAATTAATACAATCTTTGTTAGAGGGTAATTTGCCAGAGCTAATGCCGGCGTGTGTAATCTTCAAAGGGGATTTAGGAACACGCGTTCTATTCTATTTTAGTCATGTTCAGAAACAGAGAAATATTTACAATCTCAGTGGAACACTTGGGCGCATCCGATGGTCGTTACGCCAGAACGTATCGATTCTGACTCACGAGAGATTAGATTTGCTTAAATTAGTTACTTTTGCATATGCAATATCATTTTAGGAAATTGTTTAAAATGAAGGATTGTTATAGATACTTTTTTATTTCATGTTATGCGAGTGCGACCTAAAATTAAACCATTTTAAATATTAATAATCAATTAGTTTACATATATTACATAATTCGGAGTAAAATAACGATACAAGTACCTACTATAAAATAAATAAAAGTGTTATTACTAGGACGTATGTTATTGACCTAAAAAAGCTTAATATTTTGTTAAGAGTTACATTAGATAAGAACAACAACTTTTGTTGAATGTTTGGAAATTTCATCATATTGATGCCAAAATGCTGGAAAATAATTTCACAAACTATCACACTTAGACTCGCGGCTGGTATCAAACACAGATATAAAAGCCTCACTTGACTACATAGGTTTTTGAGGTTCGTGCGTTAGGTTCTGTCGTTTTTAAGTCTGTCAGAAATTGGTATTGGTATGGTAGTAAGAGCGATATAAATATATAAATCAGTACTGTTTTAATCATTTAATGCTAAAATATACAGTGACAAATATTTGTAAGCGATTATTCTATACCTTTGTTTTATTTATGTCAAAAGTCGCCGTCCAGATTAGGGAATTCGTTTGCTCCGCAAGTTATTATAGAACCAAACAAATCCGTCACCCTAGTGAAAAGGGTACAAGTGACGAATAAATAGTATGAAACTTATATCGTTTTTGGGTCAATCTTTTTTACAGTCAACACACAGCTTAATTACATCAAAACACCACTTTTCAATCCAAACCCGCCGGTTGGCAATGCTCAGGGTAATTAAAACGAAAATAAACAGAACGCTTCGATCGTAAAAGATCTATGACAGCTAAAAAATAGTACAGATGAGCATTCGGCTATTAAACTAATTCAGTCACAGAAATACCCCGGACCAGTTTTATAATAATTAATTGCTTTCGTAAGCGGGTTTACAGGTGACTATCATTATAGTAGATTGTTACTAAAATATACTATCTACAAGAAACAGTGCTTTTGTGCAATGCACCTAATACTTTCTAGTTAAATATCTTTGTGTTAGAGTTATTATATTATACACATAAATATATACATTGTACACAAAAAACAAAACGGATGATTTTCATTCTAATAACGTTATCTACTGAACACATATTTAATATATAATTAGAAAGATAATGAATATGAGGAAAGTGGACACATTCTCAAAAAATGTTTCGATTAGGTGCTTGTACTTTTTTATATGACTTAGATTGGTCGGAGTTTCAAGGTTTAATTCAATGTTCTATTTGATCGTCCCATCGGAGTGACTCATTCAATTTATCAGTTTAAACTTTATGTCTCTAAAATCAAAATAAATTGTGTACAAACGGTGTATAGGTGAAAAACTTTACTGAAGGAACATGTCTAAGTAGTTGTGCAGGGAATCAATATTGAACTTGGCAAAATTTTAATATAGAACATCAACATGCGTGTACACACACGTTACTACTACATAGGCCAGGTGCCTTAGCTAAGATACTTCAACTATACTTAATGCCGATGACATTCTCTAGCAGACAACCAGACAGTTAATATTTAAAAAAAAAGTTTGAGTGGGTGTCCGCACTTTTTATTAAATCCATTCGATATGACTCAAGATTGGTTGAGGATTCAAGGTTTAACTATAATGTGCTATTTGATAGTCCCACCGGAGTGAGTCGTTCATTCAGGAATGCCATCAAAATACTAAAAGATTTCCTACGCCACGTGGTGAATGATATCCGTTTTTATTGTTAATATAACTGATTGGAATTTGCAATAAATCTTTTTGTGTGATTGCCAAATCAATGCGCGAGTTATTACTTGAAGACGAATTGTTGTGTGGTCTGGAGTTATTATTTAGTGTGACTATATTTAATGTCATTTGTGTCACAAGCAAAGTATCTTTTGTTTTTTATTACAGAGCCATTGCATTATTTTAGCGATTGTTAAACTACAATCATTTTTACAAATTAATTTATATGGCCAATAATTGTATTATTATAAATCTTTATTTATTTAGTATCTTAGGTTAAGTTTTTAAAGATATGTTTCTAAAAGTAAACTATAATAATACATCTAAAACATAACAAAGCAATAAAAATACTATCAAAAATCTAACCTAGGGAGCCGCCGGTGACGGGGCAGGGCCCAGGCTTTACCCGGTGGTTAGTGCTGCAGAGAGAGATACTGCCGGACTATGCGCGTCGTATCCAGGATTACCGTCTTCTGAATCTGACCCTTGATCCAACCACAACCACGTAGCGATAGTCTCTCAAGATGTTGGTCGAGACTCTTCGCTACAAGACCGTTCGCAGAAACAACTATTTATTGGTACAATGATCGCCGAATCAACTTCCCACATGGCGGTTACCTAGTGAGCCATTTTATTATCATTTTGATTATTTCGTAGGTATTCATAACTGATATTAGTTATACAAATGTCCAGCCAAAAGGTCCGTAGTTAAGGGGTGATACATACTGTAGAGAAATGAATACGTGTCACATATTCATAATTTCAAATAAAATTATTTTTAGTTTCATTTTATTTGAAATGGGTACATACGAGTATTTGAACAAACAAAAGGTGCTTATTACACCTTCGGGAATAGCTCCTGTTATTAGTGATAAAAAGTGGTTATTTGTTGTTTAAGGACTTCACGTAGAAAGTTATGTTTGTATCCATTTATGGTGTAAGAATTAGTGGTGGAAATGTAGTATTTTTTCATCTATTATTTTGTTGTCATTTAAAAAGGAGTTTGATAGAGTATTGTGCCTACTGTATGCAGTATGTATGCAGGAAGGAAACTTAAATAAACATCAAGCAAATCATATTAATGCATAGGCCTTCAACGTTAAGACGTCTTGTGATATAAGCAGCTTTAATAATTAGGCGATCTATTGTAACTCGTTCGTATTCTATTCCCTTTGCAATAAAAAATTGGTCCAAATTCCACATCGAAAATAAGACGTTTTTTGGTCGGTTGCCAAGTTCATTATGAGCGTTCATGAAATTTCACATTTGAATTATTTTACTGCCTGAATTATGGCTGTTACTTAAATATTTAGTAAACAGGAAAAATATGGTGCTGATCGATCAAATTTAATGCGTTGCGCTGAAATAGCTTTAAGTGGATCGCGGCATTACGCGCAACGAAAACAGTCCGAACTTTTGTGGATCTGTGTTGCGAGATGACTATCATCTGTTCAGAATCCAGTACCCACCTACTTCCAGACTTTTATAAGATGCGGTTCTATGGATTCGTGAAAAAATGCAGCATTTTAGAATATGTATTGACATTAGAACAAATAAAGTTTAATAAAAAGACTATTACTGAGTTAACTTCGTTCTGAAAAACACAAGAGAGAGAGAGAGAGAGAGAGAGAGAGAGAGAGAGAGAAATACACTGTACACTGTAAATCACATTTATAAAAAGATGATATTATGTCATATCTACTTTACTACTAGTTACATTTATTACAATTATTCTAAGGTCCTATCAACTCTCAGTGACTTATTATAGAATAAACAGGTATGTCAAGTTCATGATTAAATATTATTGAATCACTTCGAAGAGATCAAAGACATTAACAAAATATCAGTTTACGATAGGATAACGCGCGTACAGAATACTGTTAGTATTGGCATAAACCAGTTGACATGAGTAATGAGCATCTAGAAACTAAAGTAGCATTATATAAATCTAAGTGAACTGCAAATCAGATCGAGTAATGTACAGGAAGTGTTATGGAAACAAATAAATTTGAACAACGAAAACCACAGGCGCCGTAGATAAGTAACATTAAATAATGCATTGGACATTAGTTACATAATTTCGAGTTTGCAATGTGCTAGCCAACAATAGAACGGGCATTATGAATCATCTCCGCCCGATCCATTCGCTCAAAGATTATCGAACTAGAACACTACAAACACTCTCGGCGTGCATTAAAATGCATGTGAAGCTAATTTACGCTCCTACATAATCTCTGACGCCAACTTTAACAAAGTAGCAGTTGATGCATCAAACGGTGTGACATTTGTGGCTAATAACACCCGGGACATTAAAATATGCCGCGTCACTTCTCATCCTTTAACAAAACTCAACGCAAAACCGAAACGCTAACTAGAGATCTTATTTATAGTCTGCCATCTGTCAGATCGTTACTGTTCCAAATTCAAATCCAGATTTGAGGTTTGATTGTATTTTTTTAAAGTGCCTACTAATAAGCCGGCTCACACACATTGTTGCAGCAACAAACACATTGACGTATGTTTACGAGGTCGCAATTAGATCGTCCATTGATGTATGGCTTTTGTGAAATGGTGTGCGTTCGATTGAGAAGTAACACGCCTGGAACTGATTAGCAACGTCCATGTGTTAGTTAATAAATAGATATGAATAGATTCGTGTTGTTGCGCATTAAGTGTGCTTTGGATTTTATTATTTAATGATTCATCTTAGGGTTATAGAAATAGTCGGGAATGCTAATGCTGTTCGCGCTGAAAAGCCAGTAATAATAGAATATTGGCGCATCTGCCCCACTGTATATGTTTTAATGTTATTGCCTCTGCCTTAGATATGATATTTCGCTTTGGATTTATTTCAAGCGCGTTTTATGTTTTTAATTGCGTTACGTGAATTATTTTTGTGGCAGTCTGCTATAATTTTAACAGATGTTTTTGTTTCATCGATCCTGCCGATGACAGAATTAAGATCGTGTTTATGAAAAGTTTCACGTTTGTGCGAACACTGATTAAAAAGTGGATCAAGAGAACATTATCTATTTTTAATATAGCCTGTTGTTGTAACCGTAAAAAATATTATATTATCTATATAAATCAACTTAGGTGAAGATGTGGTTGGTTTGGAATCATAAAAATAAACGAGACGTGACAAAACTTGGCAGTTAACATTTGGGCTGGCACCTATAGATATTTCATTTAAAACTACAATGAAATTGTCTTCGCAAGAAATCATATACCGTAATTATCTTTCAATAATAAATAATACTTCTCTTCCCTTTCGGATTATTCTTGCAAAATACTTCTAACATGGTGCTTATTATGTATGTACTATCTATACAAGAAAATATTATCAATCCCACAATTACCTACGATTCCAGCGAGTGACTTAATGATTACTTACCTGCAATATACTTATAGCTGGATTTATTAATCGCTTACAAAGTCGCTCCTAAGACTAAGTACTTTATGGACGCTTGTAACATGCTAGTCGGCGTTAATTTACAAAATCACGTTGCACTTTATTATTCCGACCAAAGATCACTTACTAAATGGATCATATAGCTCTAACTTGTAACTTATACACGTTTTGACGACCGGTCTGGCCTAGTGGGTAGTGACCCTGCCTATGAAGCCGAAGGTCCTGGGTTCGATTCCCAGTCAGGGCATTTATTTGTGTGATGAGCACAGATATTTGTTCCTGAGTCATGGGTGTTTTCTATGTATTTAAGTATTTATATGTATCTATTTATTATATATATCGTCGTCTAGTACCTGCAACACAAGCCTTATTGAGCTTACCGTGGGACTAGGTCGATTTGTGTAAGAATGTCCGAAATATTTATTTATTATTTATTATTATTTATTTATTTATAGTGACCTCGGAAGTTATTAAGAAAGCGAGTTCCATTCAATAACTGACTACAAATTTTAATGTTACCAGGGTTTGAGTTAAGTTTAATTCGTATGCTACATGTAGCAAAACCTTTAATAATAATAACTTTCTACTACTTGTCAAGCTTGAGTATTAAAGGTATTTTATAAGAAAAATCGTTTGTCCCTTTCCGTTCTCCTTTTCAAATTTCTGTTTGTTAGAAAGGTACAAAATGTATATATGTTTGATGACTTCTATGAATTTTCTATGATGAAAAGCGCTAAGTCTGGTGATAGCAATTTACAGACAGTTCGTAATGTGGACTCTATACGAGGTAGTCTATGCTCCCACTGTACAATAGAATGACCGTTTCGTAACACTATCACGAAAGCGCCTAAATCTGAAATTAACGTGTGCATAGAACCATTATAGTGTGACCGCCCTCAACTACCTAATACAAGTATAAGTAAGGTTAATCAAAAATTCGGAAGCTCCAGCAAAACTGGCCAAGTTAATCGAGCTCGGCCTAAAGCACTGCCATTAATGTCAATCATTAAATATGAATTATAAATATGAAAGAAAGCATAAGAAGCAATCATGCCCGTGCATTATTAGATTAAAATGTATCTTTGTGTGAAAGCACTTTGTGTGTGAATATAATACGTGTATGCTGTAGCCATAGCTTGGTATTAAGTAATTTGCAAGAAAAAAAAACACGCTTTTATTGTTTTACTCATTAAGTTTATATCTATGAAGTAAATACTTATATTTTGAATTCCGTTCACCAATTCCTCAAGGTGTATAAATATTCAGAAAAAAAAAACATCTTAACAAACATACGATTATAAGATGTCTTAACTGTTATTTTTATCAACAGTAAATATTTGGAACGAATTTAATATTTAAACCTAAAAATTGGCACCTGTAGTAGAAAAACGAAACTCCCAGCGTGATTATTACTTAATGAAAAAATGTACTTTTATCTTAATTCGACCGTTTAATGTCAGGTCATAATCGTCAAGAAAAACGCCATTTAAAAACAAAAACCCTTTCAATTACTTTAAGTGACATTAGGGCATTGTCTACGATCATTTGTCGAATTCGCCACGCCACCCGCGGTCCTGTGCATTATCAGATTCCGTCACACTTTGATTGTCCATCGTAATGCCTTAATGAGTCCGAGTAACGCAATGAGCGGTGTCACCGTGTAACATAAAAACGCTTGTCCGAGAAAATACATTCATATAATTCTTGTACTGATGATAAGTAAGTTAAAATGATACTTCGTTCAAAATTTTATTGCCGACTGTACGATTTTTGCCCAATCATCAACCACTCGTATGCTGGAATATATGGATATGGATTATGTTGTGTATTCTAGGAGTCTTCAGTTCCAGGTTCGGAAGTGGTGACCACGAACTGGAAGACGCCTAGGCCTCCCACAAGGTGGACCAACGACCTAGTTAGAGTCGCGGGATACCACTGGATGTGGAAGGCGCAGGATCGGTCTTCTTGGGTCGTTCTGGGGGAGGCCTATGTTCAGCAGTGGACGTCTTTCGGCTGACACGATGATGATGATGATTGAGTTGCCATGGCGTCCATCTGGCTCCAGTATCAAGTCAGATCAGTGGTACCATATAACTATTGCATTGTCACCGAACTTATATAGGTGTGGTAAATATTTTAGCTCAATCAGTAAAATATATATGATGCTTTAAAATTGCGTTGCAAGATTTCACCCAAACATACTCACATTGCGAGGTAAATGAAAGATTGTAAACTAACATTTAAAAGAAATTAATATATACACTAATCGGTTACAAATAATACGATTTTTTTGTTTGTAGTCACAGCGCTTTCATAGAACCCAATTCCCTGCTTGGCTTGTTTTCTAATAGGTGATCAGCTGATGAGTGTACTTTTGCGTAAGTAATAGAGAAACCTAAAGTCATATGGGTAACTGCTTGCCTAAGAAAATAATTACCACCGCCACTGATATCCTTGTAGCTAATATACATATTTTTAGACATTATCGGAAATTGAAGACTGCGTTATTTTACGCGAAATTTTAGCCGAAATGTACTCAAAACAGTTATACAATGAGTAACCACTTCACACTCTATTGACGTCAATGGCGGCAGAACTAGTACTTTATTTTATGGTACAATTAGTACTATAGTTTACGGTAATCTCTTCTCTTGTTAAGACGAGCATCACGTTTGAGTACAAACAGGTAGGTATAAACTTGAGTGTATCTGAACAACAAGTCGGTAAGACAGGTAAATTGCAGAAAGATCAAAAAATCTAATGATTTCTTTTTAAGATGTAGATAAAGCACGCGACTCTATTGCGTTATACCTGATGAAATAAGTCTGATGCAGCAAAAAATGTCTCATCTAGCCTAAAACACTTATGGCCAAGTGAGTACTTGTGAGGATTTTTCCGTTTGTCGCCTCTTACGACACCCGCAGGAGGAGATGGGGTGCTATTCTAGTCAGCCGGTGATGACGGCAAATGTTATGTACGCATATATGTGAGTAAATAAACGACAATGAAATTAAAACGTATTAAGATTTTAGTTAAGGACTATACTATATGTTTGCTCCTATCATCCATAAATGTTAGGACCGATAACAGGACTAATTATTGGATAGATACATAGTGTTCTGATACTTATTTTTAAAGGTGGACACTCAATTATATTACAGATAGCTTTATAAATATACATGATGAATTGTTAATAGGTCGACATATAGGAAATTATACTTACTACACTACGACTCGTCCGACCAGCTCAACACTATAACTAAATAGCTCTTGTTCATCTATACAATTTTTATCTTATATATAAATTAGGGCTCGTCCAAAAATCATGTGATCGTTTTTGGCCTGCTTTTGAAACCCTCATCTTTCGTGATTTTTGGCGATCCTGTACGAACACTGAAGGTGAATGTAACTGAAATTAAGTGGTCGCCCCTTCTAAGTTATTCTACAGGAGAGCTCGTGGTATGTCTAATACGAGTTACTTACATTTTTACTCTTGTTGAGGTAATATAGCTATACTTTTATAACATTACTTTTTACTTTGACGTTCATAAGTACATTGTCTAAATTAAAAAAAAAACTGTTTTACTATGCAATACCGGTACCTATCTATTGTATGAGAAATACTGATATTCCGGATTTCTACACACAAAATATCGGTATCGATTACCCGATTTCTATATAGGGGTGGTGATATACAATCCAGTTTAAAAATGTGGATACATTCTATGAGACAAAAGATATCTAGCCATGACATGACTCACCATGGCGTAAAGGCTTGGATACATATTTATTTCCTGTTAAATGTATATATAGTTTGAAACCGTACTAAACAAAATGTCAGTAAAGCAATCGCCTTTTACTTACTCAGGCATAAGCTGTTGTGTCCTTCCGGCCGTGTATGTAACCGAGCTTTGTAACCAGTTACTATAAAATAAATTTTTATCCTACTACAGAACGAGTTACGATTGATGATATTAATTGATTGTATGAAATGAGTTGCAACCATTTTTGTTGTCATTTTTCGATTGTGACGGTGCCCCGCAACGCGCTCCTATTTCTGGGCTGTTTGCTCTCCGGGCACTAAAAATTACCTAACTGCCTTAACCTAACTAATGTTTAAAGATTAACGTATATTCAATTATTTTTACTAGTCTGTAAATAGTAACGAATAAAATAAAATAAAAAATAAAAATGATTTTTTCAAAAAAAAAAACATCCTAACATATTTTATGTTTGGTAGTAAGTAAAAAAAGAAATATGGTCCAGTATTTTCTCGTCTGTATTTTTTTTTTAATTTTTACTCAGTCATTTTCAGCTACTTTGCTTTTCATTGTCGTTAAAGCGGAGCAGAGTTCTTGATGGCAGTATACAATGCACTATCCCATCCATGCACTGGCATGTAAGCCGAATAACAAACACATAAAGTTGTTTATTGTCTCACACGTCCCGATAACTCTGTGCGCGATAATTTATTAATTTCGTCTCGTCTTTGTTTGTTCCCCATGATCAATGTACACTCTCCCCTATGACACAATGAATCAAGGTACAGTACGTACGCACGCTATAACTTTATATAAACGATGGTTTTAAATAGGTAGCATTTATATTTCAAATTAAATGGTTGATGACGGTAACGTTCATGTCCCTTACAAAAAAATATTTAGGAAAGTATTTTTTGTCATAAATAAGTTTTGAGTTCTTAGTATAGATCTATAATAAGAACTCTTTCATATTCGAATAAGAAGTAATTTCCATAAAAATGAAGACTCGTGAGTAATAAGTTGTCAATGTGAAAAAACTCAAATTCACTATTAAAGCAGTGGCATTCGAGTTACCTAACCCTATATTAGGGTGTTGCAATGAAAAACCAACAACAATGTACAATAAGATACGATACAAATAAAATCGGATGATATTTCATATTCCAAACGGATGCGTATGCGGTGATTACCGCGTCTTTACCATCAACCAAATCAACAGCCACTGCTGTCACCTGCTGTCTGCAAGAGGATACAAGTCATATTTGGAGGAGGACTAAGTCCAGCTGTGGACGTCGTACAGCTGAGATGATGATGAAGACTACCATAGCATTGCAGCGTTACTGAAGTACCAATATACTCGTAGCTATTAGAAATTCAGGAATGACACAAACTTGCGAAAAAAGATGACTACAAGAAATACTAAAACCAAACGGTGCGCACTTTTTCTAGGCGACAGTTATAATTGTAACTACGCATTCATACTTTTAATACGTGTCCCTTGTTGTGCCTACCGTGTCTTGATTCACTACCATCAAACGCCGTAGCCAATGATAAGACTTTTGTTTTCGTGATTGCTCTTTGTTAATCATACTTTCTTAATTAAGGAAAAAGTTGGAGCTAATTTGGTACGATGGTTCGATAAAGCGACGGCGAAGTTTGATGTTTGGTGTGTTAATGAGTTCGTTATCAGAGTACGATCGGACTTATAAATTATAAGTTGTAATGTACATTTACATTGGCTGTATTAAGTTATAATGAATATTATACATAATCGTGGTTGATAAATGATAATTTCGTACTTAATGTTATTTGAAGTCCCCATTTAGTATTTTTGTCTAAGTCAAAAAGAGTTAGGATACAGCGGAATATCATGTAGCTCGTATTTATAATAAAATTATAACTTAAAGCCTATTTTACCTTTAGATAGCTATGAACTAAAATACCTATTATTTTTGGTATTCCTCAACTGAATCTTTTACTGTATTTAGAATAGTTGAACGGAATGGTAAACTGTGTAAAATGTGCATTATTATCTTCTTTGTCACTCACCGTCACATATATCTACATGCATAAGCTAAACATGAGCAATGACGTACGATTTTCACTCCATGTCAACCCGACGTTTTAATGAAATGAACAAGCCTCTCAACACTTAGCATTCCCGGCACGTCACGAGCAAAAAAACAAAAACAAATCGCACAAGTACAACAATGCTTCAAATATTTCACGCATCTTTAATGGGCTCTTGCATAATGCTGCTACCCTGGTACTTTCACAATCCAAATCCCGTCTAGCCTTAGGGCTATTCTCCTATCAATCGAGATGATAGCCCGCTATCTTGCCCTGGCTACACGAGATGCATAATGCTCGCCACAGATAGCTGTCTTAGGCACGAAGCCTCCAAGCTTTGCAATTTATTGTTTCACGATCTCAACCCAGCTCATTATTAAAACGGTTTGATACGTTCCTAGGTGTTGCTGACGCCCCGAGGCCGGTGTGCGCCAATTACTAGAGCCGTGCCTTGCCATAGTTGTTTGACTTTAACAACGCTATTCTTGTCTTTTAGCCATGCTGTCCCGGTACTTGAACTTAGAAAGGTTGCTCTCGTTTTTACTTATTTGGTATTTCTGTTGTTGTTACCAATTATTTTTACATAGGGTACTACCTCTTTGTACCATCTTGTCTACAGAAAATGAATTATATCCTTTTTAGTTTCTCAGTTAAAAAGTATTTACCTAGATTATTTAGGACTGTAGACGTCAAATAAAAGAGTTTGCCACTGCTTATATACCTAATGGTTAGTTATTGTTTTTGATTTATTTAAGTCCCTATCAAATAGAGGTAAATCTAAATGACCGGGAATCCATTAACCACATTAAACTGTCGGCGGTTAAAAGTCGAACTAAAACAATTTTCTCCAACTTCAACAAACAAAATCGATTGGGCTTAATTGCCGGCTGATCAATAACTAATTGTGTTCACCACACGTACGACGATAAAGAATAATTACTGCCTGCCAGCCAAATAAATCGATCGACATCAAAACGCGAGGTTAATCCATCATTTAGATATTACGGCGCGATTGAAGCTTACCGTTTTTAATTTCCAAAATTACACCGGCCGTCTACGCTGAAGGCGCCTAAACACGTATACATAATTACCATGCCGTAAATTGTCGAACATGAGTAGGGGTGGGGGGACGATCGCCTCACACCAGCGACCTGTCGTGTTATTTCTGTAATCACTTTCATTCCGTAAAACGTGACATTAATTAAAATTTAGTTTCAGGCCATTAGTCGCCATCGCGTTTCTTCAAGTTTCATTTTTTCCTGGTAATTATAGAGCGCGGGTGCGAGGCTAAATGGGCATGGTAATGATAAATAACATTGTATTGAAGGTAGCCATGAATTTTGTATTCAAATTAGTACTGTTAATTGGTGCGAGGTGTGGATTTAAATGTGGCTTAGCTGCATTGCGCTTTTATTAGTGACTGGGTAATTTTTACGCTAGCAAAATTATACTAAAATAGGGCATTCCTAGGTTAATTAGCGTCAACTATACAAATCCATTACCGTGTGATAAGGAAACCGCCGAACCTTAGAACTGGTTTGAGTGAGTTTAGACTCGTGACTCGTGAGATTTTAGCTGTAATAAGGCTGTGTACACAGTGTGCGCCGAGTTATTAATTAACAGGTCGACAGCAAACACAGAGCGGCTACCGGACTGCGCTCCGCACACAAAACTATTTACACAGTGGCTTCGCTGGAGCGGTGCGGAGAATCTCATTACCGTGCTTCTTGGAAAATTGGAAGTGAGAAATTGAGTTAGAAGGATAATGCCTGCCTATGGTACTCTTATTTTAAGTCATTATCATGTGAAATAGAAAGTGGGTGCGTGGTTACATTTTAAACTTAGTTGTCATAATGATTTAACCGTGGCTTAGCTTAGTTGGAGTTAACCGAAAAGTACAATTATGAACATGACGTAATAAAAGCTTTGGCTACAAAGAATTTAGACTTGCTAATAATGCGTTAAAATTACAAGACAAATAATAAGATCAAGTACCTATACAATTATTATTTATATGAATACTAAATAAATAAATATCTCGGAACAATCTTCCACAAATGAATGAAATGAAATGAAATGAAATAATTTTATTCCAGACATGACATGACATGACATGATGTCCATATGTTTGGCACAAAACAAAACAAAACAAATCGACCTAGTCCTACGGTAAGGTCAGTAAGGCTTGTGTTGTAAGTACTAGACGACGATATATAAAATAGATTGATAAATATAAATACTTAAATACATAGAAAACACCCGTGACCCAGGAACAAATATGTGCTCATCACACAAATAAATGCCCTGACTGGGATTTGAAACCAGGACCATCGGCTTCATAGGCAGGGTCCCTACCAACTAGACCAGACCGGCCGTCAATGAAATACCTGTAGCCAAGTACCAATTTGTATCAATTGTATTAGTTTACGGTACAATTCTATTTAAATCAAAATAATTATTACTGTTCGCATATATTAAGATCCACCTACATTATAACAAATGATTATGGCCACAATAAACAAAGATTTTTATTACACTGTCGAATGTTTTAGCTTGCCACATAGTAGGTTGGCACGTCTGTACCGAATAATAATATAACAAGCGGTTTAATTAGAAACACGTCCGACTGTACTAAATTATGAAAGAAGTTTTTATGTTGAACTTTAGGGTCGTAAAAGTCTATTTTTGAGTATTCTTCGAGAAAGTTGATATTGCTGTAACTCAACTGACTCATAAGTGTCACTGGATATCCGTTTTTAATGAAATTAGCAACACCCTACGGCTTTTTGTTACATTTAGATTTTAGAAAATTCAGACAGTGCGTCATTCGCATGTCTAAATCGCATTTCGAAGAAAAAATATGTATCATGTTTTAATATTTTACAATCAAGTGTAAAAGTAGGTGTCCCTATATGTAAACAGGGTAAACCGTATAACTATTGCCCGGTTTACCCTACAATGTAGTCATATAAAGATGTATCACACTCGTATATGGAAGAAATAAAGACTCATATAATATCTAGTTGCAATAGTTAATATCATTCTTCTCATTATTTATATTTTTACCACAAAAAGCATGCAAGCGCGTACCTAAATCTTAAATAACACGAACTAACATCACATTTTATTGACATAACAATATTTACTACGCACCTCGGTTACTACGAACACGGTGATTTCGAAATGAGTAAATCGTGTTTCACTTATTGACAGCACAAACAATACAGTTCACTTTACACAAAAAATACATCACAACAATTTATTTGACAGCTGAATGTCACAGTAACAATGTAAAGATTATCACAATTAAAAAAGTTGAGTTGTCAATATGGCGGCTATGGAGTTAGGTCGTTTTTAAATACAGTGATTTTGTACGTTAGCACGAGGTTTTTCGCGGGCGATTTTCTTAGGGCGGGCGGACGCGTGCGCCGGCGCCGGCTTCGGAGCGTCATTAGCGTCCCGACGCATCCACTTACTGTCAGTAGTTTGCATTAGAATTTCAGTTCGACGCGAATTAGAATTCAGTTGTCTTCCCGGAATTTATCGTTTCATCTTAATCAGCTTTTTATTAATGCTCGCTCGTTTATCAGATCTTTTGTGATGTGTGTATTTGTCTTCCAAATGATGTCTTATAGCCGTCAGGAATCGAGTTTACGAGTTAATGATATGTAAAATAGAAAGTATTGTTCTTAAGTCCCATGTTTGTAGTGGCGTAAGTAAGCTAAGCTAAGCTATTAATAATTATGTTAATTCGTTTAGCATTTCCCTAAGCCAAAAGCCTAGAATTAATAATTCTAGTAAAGGGTAATAGTTCAAAGAATAACTATAGAAAACCGTAGAACTTCTCAATTGTTGTACCAATGTAGAAACCGAGTGCTTATAATTTCGAACATAAAAATATCAAACGATGAGCGTTATAGCAAAAGATGACTCCATTGCTATTTTTTTATTCGGTCGAGGAAATTTATAATGAGAATGTCTATTTCTGACCACACTTAGAATAAGAATACACTGCGGCCCGATGATACGACCTTGCGGGATATAATCGAAAATGTCGACACCGCCCATGTGATTTATAGTTTTCATAAAAACGATGGGAAAATTATAAATATTATCGCAACATTAATGGTAAGTGTGAAACCCGTCATTGTTTTATCGATCTTAAAAATAATCGACTTGAATATTTTCGGATATGAATAATCAGTTTGAAATTAGGTCGATTGTTCTGGATGTTTGCTTTTATTAGTATGATTTAGATTGACGTTTTGACAGTAGAAAGAGTCATCAAATGAGCAATGAGTTGGATAGATCACTCAGGAATGAGTGGACGCAAAGCAATCGTGGCGTCAAACATTCGAACGTTTAGTAAACCAATTTGATTTCTGAGAGCCTGCAGCGAAAATCGAATTTCTCTTTTACTCAATTTAAGGCGTCATTAGTGTGACAGAGACAGTCGTTCAGAGCCACTATTAAGTACATTGTCTCAATGGGAATTTACATGAAAGCTGGAAGATCTCGTATTAATATCACAATGGTATTGCCAGGTATGAAGCGGCCGAGAAATTAAATTGGTAACTATGCTTATGAGTACATAGTTTTCACTTAAAGCAGAAATGCATGGTATTTGTATTCCAATTTCATGATACTTATACTTTTATCTTTGATTGGTGCACCATCACGGACAAGAGAAGATACCTTCTTAACTTAGTACACAAATTAACCACCTCTGTAAAGACTATTATTACTCTGTGGATACAGCCAACAACATACATATGTTAAAATATCAAAACGAAACAAATGCGAAACAAAAACTATCTTACAACAGTTGAAGCTTTGTTTGACCTAAATTATTTACCTATTTCTCTATGTACATGTTTATTAAATTTGGCAATGCAAATTGACATAATTGATGATTCAGCCGGTGTCGTCAGCCTATTTAATTACGCTTATTGGAGCAATCAAGCACAGTATTAATGAATGTTCTAATTAAGACTGATTCTAATTGAAGGTGAGTCGTGGGTACGAGTAATGTCCATGTTATAGATGTAGTAGACGCCTAGCCAGTAGAAAGCAGTTTGGCCATGGCTAGTTTCAGTAATTCAATAGTTCCCTACATGAATTTTTAGAACTAAACGGGACTTACCTGCGTATCATAAAAAAATAGTAATGTTATTGGAACGGCATTGTCCTCGTCATCCCCGATTAAGACTGATATTAAAGGTGACATATTCTAATCGCGTGAGTTTTTCGATCTACCCGCACTTTAGTTTGTTTATCAACTTGCATTTCCCGTTTACTTGTAATAATATGTAAAACCGTTAAGTTTCAATCTGTGTCTAGTTCCTATGTCTGTCAGGTATTCGCTAGCCACCCATATGCACTCCTCATAATAATTTCATCTAAGACAAGAATAACAGAGATCATCTCCCCAGATTTTCCAAGACGACTCATCTATTGAAAGATAACGGACCCTACAATAAAAAGAGAATTAATGAGTAACAAACCTTGCTAAGTACAAATAAACTTAATGCGTAGACGCAGTAAATTGTGATTTAGTGTGGTTCAATTAGGGTTTTAATCACGACAATGGTGCGCGATGCATTAAATTCTGAATTACGCGCCTTTGAGCTACTAAGTGATAAAACAGGCCATAAGTTATTAAAAACATCTAAATAGTTTTATATATAATATTTGATTGCTGTTATTATTTTGCGTTAGTATTTTTGTAATATTGAAAACAAATAAGCCATAATATAAATTTACTACTTAACCAAATTAAGCCACTTAAATAAATATCTGTGTTAGAATACTCTGCACTCACATGCTGTAATTTAAAAAGTATTGTATTATTTTACCCTAAATATACACAGGAAAATAAAATAATGTGAAATGTCTAGATGCCAATTCTACTTGATTCTTACATCGACGTTTCTCCAAAAATGCGGGCGTCATACGCATCGTCTAATCGTCGGGAATTAATTGTTACATCCATTTAAAAACCACCAGTCGCCATTGAGGCACAATTGTCGCCTGATTCGGCCCTGATTGGTGCTGTGTCTCATTGAACTAACTGTTCATAATTGGCCCTCTTGATTACTAATGTATTATTTGATGCGTGTTATTGTTGGTGGTAGAATTCTCTTCTATAATTTAGAGATTTATTTTATTTACGATGCATAAAAAGAGTAAACAAGTAATTATACAATCTATAGTATTAGTTTTAACGCTGGCTATCGACCTGAATTGGTCAACCTTCAATGCTGGCGCCACAGTGCGCTGTTTGTGTGATTTTTCCAGGTTTTTGCTTATCTTATCAGAACTTGTGAGGCGCGTAGATCTTTCATCACCTAGTCTCTCGCGGTACTATAGCCCATAAATATTACAATTATCAGCACTTTGGTCAAACTAATTACATATTTTGGATGTATTGCCGTCACGATCTATTTTATTTGAATATTCAGTTTTGGACCCGGGTATGTCCTTAAACTACGTCCAACAATGAGAGGTAGGGCACAGCGATGACCATCACGCTTGAATCTGGGGCAGCCCAACTGGGGAAGTACCTCCTCCTTACAGAAGACCACAGCCATAATAGCACTTGCTACCTTTCAGGTATGTAGTGCTGTGTTCCTGATGGTGAGTAAGGTTCCCAGAGCTCCAACCCCCCTTAAAGGCCGGCAACGCGCTTGTGACTCATCTGGTGTTGCGGGTGCCTATGGGCGACGGTAATTGCTTACCACCAGGCAATCCGTCTGCTCGTTTGCCGCCTATGTCATAAAAAAAAAAAAGGTTCTTATCACATTTTTAGGAGGATTAATTTACTAATACTATGATTAAGTTTTAGTTCAATATTATACTGAATCAAAAACTATATAAGTACTAAACTCATATTCGTCATTTCAGCCGCAAATTATACTTAATAACGGTACTATAGCATACTATTATACTATAACGGTAATATTGACATATTTTTTTAAATAATCATCAAAACGAAGCAATAGTTTTCTCAAGTCTCAAAGAAGCATTAGTCTCTTTTGCAATTTTTCCTAGTCAGTTTTACCACCGACACCCATTAAACTAACAAGGTGAGTTGGCACCATTATAAGTGCGCAAATAGAAAAATGCAGACAAATGAGTGCAATCAACTTCAAAAGATTATATTTTTCTTAAGCTATTAACGTGTATTAAGTCGAATAACTCATAAATAAGCTTAGAGAGGTCGTACGTCCTCAATTTGTGTCACATTCAGCAATCGTTATATTTTCTCAAGGGTCGTTTATCATTAGAATGTTAATGTTGACTTCAGATAACCCATTTTTAAACATTATTCCAGCAAAATTAATTACAAACATGACATTCTTGTCATAAAATAATGCTTCGTATATTTTTGATACTACCACGGATTATAGATAAAATTATCCAGCATTGTTTACAATGCTTAAAAATAAGAAGGAAAAAATATTTTTAAACATGGAAATTTATAGAAACCATAACGTAGAAAATAATATCAAAAGAGCGCACAAACGGTAATGGTAATAAAATGAGAGAACTGCCAGTAATTAGAAAGACATTCTAAATTGAAGACAAACCAGACGACCGCTTTTAGAACGAACCAAAACAACCAAACAGATCCCTTATTAATTATCGGCCGCGTCCCAAAATACACCACTAATAACCTTCTAATAAAATTTCTCAGACGCCGTTCATCAAGAGGCATTTTCAATTTCACACAGGCACGTCTGCGTCACGTCTTGCCACGTGAAGTGTGGAAACGCGAAATAAAAGCAATTCTTTCTAATTAACTCCTCTGAGATTGAGTCAGTACCGAAATAGAAGCACCAACGAGCACCGGCTGATTTACGCACGGCGACTGTTCCTGAGCGCATCCGAATAACTTATAATTAACGTACGGTATTTATTTGATTGTTTTGATTTGAAGGATTACGTTGACGCGATGCGTTTCTGGAATGTTCGGTGGATTTGGACGTTTGCTTTCTACTTAAGCATCTGCATATTAGAAATAAGCTGGTCTTAAAACATGGCGACTACACCATTTTTTTTTATCTTGTGTCACCGTAAAGGCGATGGCGGTACGATTTTGAAGCGGCACATAGAGTGACAGAGATGAGTGTATAAAAAGAAGGAGGTTTTTGCCCAGTAGGATATCTAATACAGTCCGATATTAAAAAATGTCTACATATCAACGCCGGTTTCCTCTGACCAGTCGTAATTACTTTACGTTACAAAAATATATCGTCGCTAAAAACTTTCATTTAAATTCTGACTTTGTCATTATTTTGACGCCATTAAAGGAGTGTCAAACAAAAAGTACGTTTCTTTTTGACTAATGAAAGATCCCGTCTTGATTAAACAGTCTGTCACCGGCACAGCGCGGGCGCAGGGTGCATTGCCAACATCATTAATTGGCCGTTTCATCGCAGTTATGTTCAATTAATACGCAACTCTAAATTAAGCTGAGATTCGCATAGTTCCTGGTAAACTTGAGCTAGGATGTAATTTAAGTTATTAGTTCCTAATAAGAAAATAGTAGATTGAATAGTGGAATGATACATTTAGAAAGTCATCACCAGTGATCGGTTTTTTGGATTCGACATGGGGTGAACGACCTCAAACATTATGTTAGTATGGAAATGCCCCGGCAATCCGGGCTTTAGGTTGTTAGAAAAGACAAAAAAAATACATTGTGTTTATTTTATTATACATTAAAACATCTAAATAGCTGATATACAAGCGACTTACTCGCCGTTATTTAGTCCAAATTGAACAAATGAGCACAAGTTTTCACACTGACAGCTCATTTGCTGCCACCAAATCGGCATATTTTGTACTGTTTGTACAAAAGTTCGACGAGTAAGTAAAAAATCCCTTTCACACAATTTAAATTGTTTTATTTTTGATTAATTTGTTCGGTATCGCGGCAAACTGTCGTATCTATATTAACTTTTCTACATGATATCCCGCGAGGGTGAATCCAAAAAACCGATCACTGGTCATCACCATCATCATATCAGGCAAAGGACGTTCATCACTGGATATAGGCCCTCCCCCAAAGCGACCCACAATGACCGGTATTCCGCCCGCGATCTATACCGTTGGTCCACCTTGTGGGCATCTGCCCACGCTGCGCCTTCTGGTACGTGATCCCCATTCGAAAACATATACACACGTAGTATTCATAAATATGTTTTGCAGTGTCTTGTTTGCGTTTTATTGTGAAATTTTGGATTATCATATTATAAGCAATTAAATGTAATTACAATTCAGCAAATAAAAATCTTCCACTTAGTTACCCGAATTGATCCTTTTCGTGTATAATTATTATTTAGGATATATACTTATGTGTGATTAGACGACATTTCTGTTTAGTAGTAAGACAATTAATTTGGAATTAAATTAGCACATCAAATTATCGAATTCTCAATATAACTTTGGACTCCGGTGGCGATTGGGAACCGTTCTACACTTACGGTAGGTATATATATACATACTGAGAGCCTGAGAGGCACCTCCTTAAAGCGCTTAAATATGTACGTTATCAACGAAAACAAAGTTCTGTCGGTCTCAGTTGGCAGAGCAACGAACTGATAATATGCTGGAGTCGCAAATTCGTATTATTCGCGGAAAGCCTAGAACGCAAAATGACTAGTGTAATATTTTGCCTACATCGCAAACGGACTACATCGAAAATGGTCTAGAACGCAAAATGACCACTTATTTACATCACTCTTATATCACTTGGTAGGTTAGGTTTGTTAGTTTTCTTCAAATGGCGGAAGGCCAAACGGTACAGAATAGGAGCTTCGCAACAGCGGGGCTCCGTCGACATCACTAACTTAAAAATAAAGCGACGAAAGTGATGTAGGCATTTTGCGTTCTAGACCGTTTACGATGCAGATTGTAGACCTTTTGCGATATAGGCAAAATATTACCTAGCCATTTTGCGTTCTAGGCCATCCGCATAGGTATAACCCTCAAATTCGGGTCTCATCCGAGGCAGTGGATTTCTACATTTTTCCTTAATATCTAAGATTTTTTTTTTCGTCGTTACAATAAATGCATTTTTTTAAACTTTTAATTAAATAAATAGAAATATATCGTTCTTGTTATATGACATCCGAAACTAAAGGATTTGTTCGGCAAGTGTTTGATGGCACAATGAAAAAGAAACTCACTCCTAAAGGTTGTCATTCAATATCATAAAAAATCAAATAACATTACCATAGTAATCTATAATATACGGATCCACATTGAGGCCGTTAAATATTTCGATATTATAATTGGTGAGAGTTAATTTGTGACATATTTAACATAAATTATTAGCACTAATATAAATTAAGGACATATAAATTACATATTTATCTCTAAACTTGACAAGAAATATAACATATCTCGTGTTGCCTAACGTTTTGACAAGTGATTGCGTCAGAAATCGAGATTTTATAATAATGTCACAATATAATGTAATGGGTCATAAAAGCGATATTTTGGGTATCGTTATTCTTCACACCTACTATAGATAATATCTGTTCTCGAATTGAAGTAAACTCAAGTTACTCGCCGCTAGCAAAGATCACTTACTAAACAGTGTCCGGATAGTTACATACAATAGACTAGTATAATAGCTAAACCACTCTTTGCCGTACACTTTTACAATTCGCATTAGATTTTCCTTAATTACAAGTCAGGTTCTTCGGCTCGGCGTTTCATATATTTTTATCCTATACTTTCATGTCGCCTCTCACACAGTCTATCGACCTTTTATTTACTTTACCTGTTATTATATTATTGCTTCAAATTCGTTCCTAATACTTGACTTTTAACCTTCCGCAAGTGTTCCTTTCCGCAAATATATTTATTAAAATTTAATAAAGGATGCAATGATCGATATCCAGTGTGGTCCGAGCGGTTCAGAATAAGGAGTCTGTTGGAAATAGTCTATGATCGCTGGTTAAGATGGATATAAATAATAGTGAAATATTCTGCTTAAAAGAAAAAGGTATCGATTTTAACTACTTGGATTCTGTCAGATCTCGCATTACTAATCGAAAACTAATGACGTTACAGACCGTGTTAGGTTACGCTTAAAATCTTTTTGTCGTGTGTGGCTGCCATAAAGGCATCTCATTTGCATATTTCTATCATCTAATTTGGAACTATGAGTAACATATTAATCAAGTCTTTTTAACCTTAGAATGCTTCGCCTGATCCCGCGCGGGTGGAACAAGAAATCGTAATCATCGATTCAAAATCTAATCGATTCTAATTTACATGGAATGGTAATTAAAAGTGTTTGGCACATTGAATGCTTTTGAAATGTTTTCGATTCGGTTATGTACGGCCAACAATATTGACAGGGGCTCGTTAAAATTTACTTAATTGTGGAATTAATGGATATTCTTTATCTTTATTGTATGGCCGACGCGAAACTGAATGAAAATGCCTCATTAAAACGTTCCTCGTAAATTCGTCGATTGTGAATATTTATGTATTTATTTAGCTCGGTCGTGATAAAGATAATAATTAAAAACGAAGAAGTATGCCTCATTTGAAATGTAAAACGCGTTCGCAAAAACGGCACTTCTGTACGACGCGCACGTGTAACTCAAATATATATATAGCACTTGAACATTTTTAGAAACGTATAATAAAAAGTCAAGTTTTGCTATTTGTAACACTACATTGAATTATTACCAAATTAATTTATGACTACATTAACTATGAATTGATCCTATTAATGGAAAATGTAGCATCTGTACCTTCAGGTCAGAGCACCAGAAAAAGAAAGTTTAAGTATGCGCCATATAAAACTAACAATCACATGCCATTATTGGAATGCGATAAAATAACAATTAAGGCAGCATTAACGGATGAACGCAGCGCTGCGCGTGCGTCGTTGATAAACGACTCCAGCCGCGGGACACTGACGGCGTGCGTTTGATTTATAACGTTAATCGAACAAAAACAAAACATTTATACAATAAAAACAAAAAAACAAATGTTTATTCAAGCGCAATCGGAGATCGCTGTCTAATTACGAGATGGCTATTGTTCGGTTTGAAAGCGGCTTAAATGTTGTGGTATGTATTGGAAGTCTTTGAATTTGGCTTTAAAGCAATTGTATGTACCCAATCAGTCGCTCTTCCGACGCTGAGGATCGTGACCCGTGTCACTATCGGGGAGTGCAGTTAAGGGATCGATATAAATATATACAGTTTTACACCTTATTATAATGAGTTAAGGTTACGATATGTATACATCATTTTGTCTGACTGTACATGTGGCATGCCAATGGCCTTGATATTACATGCATTGGTTTAGGACTTTTAGGATAAGATACACCATGAATTGATCGGAATTGTATTAAATGTTTGTCATGACATGTTTTGAAGATCAGCGTGTCTCTTATTTAATTTGAAACTTCGGACTTTTTTGTAATACTCGTATGTCATTTTCGTGTATTAGCTTTTCATAAGGAGATTGTGGTGGATCAAAAGTCAAAGATAAATATATCAATCTTAATATGTCATTTAGGTATCTGACATAATAGTGTCATCCAGACTGATGACTGGTCTTTTATTTATGTACCTACAGAATAGTTAACGCAGCTATATAAGTGATAGTTGTGTTTTTATCCCATATTGTAATTAAAATCGAATTATGCTGATTGATATAAAACCATCGGCCGTGGGGTGACCGGCCTTAGAATTGTCCCCCATATCTTCCCGTGGTTGCAGTAAGAGCCTGCTAAGGGAATACACCAGGAGATGGGCAGCAGCATCTCCTAAAATAAAATACCAATTGAATAAAAAAACTGCGCGCGCCAACCCGCCTGCCAAGCGTGGCGCGTATGGCAAACCCCCCCAATGAAAAGTCGAAAAAAGCCACGGCCCCGAGGTTCCGGCGACCTCCGGTGCTCTGGCTATTGTGGTAGCGGTCAGAGCATTCGCGGGGTCAGGGGTGCTAAGAATCTCCGGAAGAGATCCGGCTACCCACCCCGACGACCACTGGCCCTGGTAACACACAACATACGCACTATGAGGACTGACGAAAAGATCTGCGAGCTGGAAGAGGAACTGAGCAGGTTACACTGGGACATTGTAGGGTTATCTGAAGTCCGTAGAGAGGGGGAGGACACCATAATCCTGAAGTCTGGTAACTTGCTCTACCACCGGGAGGGCGACCAACAGTCCCAAGGTGGTGTCGGGTTTCTCGTTCACAAGTCCCTCGTAAACAACATAATAGCCATCGACAGTGTGTCGAGCAGGGTGGTATACCTAATACTCAGAATATCTGATGAAGATCATTCAGGTATACGCACCGACCTCGTCACACTCCGATGAGGAAGTAGATGTTATGTATGAGGACGTAAGTAGGGCCATACATACTTCTAAAACCTACTTCACTGTTGTTATGGGGGACTTCAACGCTAAGCTGGGCAAGAGAAGCGGTGATGAGCTGAGAGTGGGGCAATTTGGGTATGGGCAGCGGAACCCTAGGGGCCAGAGGCTGGCCGACTTTCTGGAGAAAGAGGAACTCTTCATGATGAACTCTTTCTTCCAGAAGCCGCCTCACAGGAAATGGACATGGATGAGTCCGGACGGTTCCACAAGAAATGAGATAGACTTCATCATGACCGACAGGAGACGGATATTCAGTGATGTCTCTGTGATCAACAAGGTAAAGACCGGTAGTGATCACCGAATCGTAAGAGCGTCACTGAATATCAATGTTAGACTTGAAAGGTCCAGCCTGATGAAGTCTACCCTCCGACCTACTCGAGTCCATATTCAAAACCCCGAGAGCTTTCAACTTGAGCTCTGTAATCGCTTTGCCTGCCTAGAGAACTTAGCTTCAGTGGACGAGATCAACAACGGGCTAGTGGAAACTGTCCACACAGTAGGGTCTAAGTTTTTAGACCCCGCCGTAAGGATAGACCTCAGAAACTAACCGAGCGAACCTTAAACCTCATGGCTGAACGACGCTCTCTACAGCTGCAGTCTCCCGATGACGCGGAGTCATTTAGGCAGCTCAATAGACGTATATCTAAGTCCTTGCGACATGATCTGCGTCTCTTTAATACTAACCGTATTAAAGAGACTATTGAGCGAAACCAAGGCTCCAAAGTGTTCGTAAAGGATAAGTCTATTGGGCAAAGCCAGCTGACAAAGCTGAAACGGGAAGATGGCAGCATAGCGTCGACCAAAGCAGAGGTTTTAGGCGAGATTGAGAGGTTCTATGGACAGTTATACACTTCGGTCGCAAAGCCCGTTGACAGCTTGGTAGGAGATCCAAGACCCAAGCTGTCCCGACATTATACCGAAGATATCCCGGACATCAGTCTGTACGAGATTAGGATGGCCCTAAAACAGCTTAAGAACAACAAGGCGCCGGGCGAAGACGGAATCACTTCAGAGCTTTTGAGAGCGGGTGGAATACCGGTACTTAAAATCCTCCAGAAGCTCTTTAGCTCCGTTTTGTCCGAGGGCAAAACGCCTGAAACATGGAACAGAGGCGAGGTGGTGCTGTTCTTCAAAAAAGGTGACAATAGCCTATTGAAGAACTACAGACCCATCACGCTTCTGAGCCATGTCTATAAGCTGTTTTCCAGGGTTATCACGAATCGTCTCGAACACAGACTCGATGACTTCCAGCCTCCCGAACAAGCCGGTTTCCGAAAAGGCTATAGTACCATAGACCACATCCATACGCTGCGGCAAGTTATACAGAAGACCGAAGAGTATAACTTACCATTATGCCTAGCGTTTGTGGACTATGAGAAAGCCTTCGATTCGGTGGAAACATGGGCGGTGCTTGAGTCTCTTCAGCGATGCCACATTGACTATCGGTACATCGAAGTGTTGAAGTGTTTGTATAGTAACGCCACCATGTCAGTCCGAGTACAGGAGCAGAGCACGAAGGCGATTCCATTGCGAAGAGGCGTAAGGCAGGGAGACGTGATCTCTCCAAAACTGTTTACTGCCGTAATGGAAGACGCCTTCAAGCTCCTGGAATGGCAAGGGCGTGGCATCAACATCAACGGCGAATACATCACTCACCTTCGATTTGCCGACGATATCGTAGTCATGGCAAAGTCGATGGAGGAACTCAGCATGATGCTCGATGACCTCAACCGAGTTTCACAACGGGTGGGCTTGAAAATGAACATGGACAAGACGAAAATAATGTCAAATGCCAATGTTGTGCCCACCCCAGTCTTTGTTGGGAACTCGGTACTCGAAGTTGTTGACTCGTATATCT
Source organism: Grapholita molesta (assembly GCA_022674325.2). Classification (NCBI taxonomy): domain Eukaryota; kingdom Metazoa; phylum Arthropoda; class Insecta; order Lepidoptera; family Tortricidae; genus Grapholita; species Grapholita molesta. The sequence goes on from CP053132.2 coordinate 7,417,652, forward strand.
ACCTAGGACAAGTAGTCCAATTAGGTAGGTCCAACTTCGAGAAAGAGGTAAACCGCCGAATTCAACTCGGTTGGGCAGCGTTCGGGAAACTACGTAATGTCTTTTCGTCCGACATACCTCAGTGCCTCAAGACGAAAGTCTTTAACCAATGTGTGTTACCAGTGATGACTTACGGCTCCGAAACGTGGTCTTTCACTATCGGCCTCATCTCAAGGCTCAAAGTCGCTCAACGAGCTATGGAGAGAGCTATGCTCGGAGTTTCACTACGAGATCGACTCAGAAATGAGGAGATCCGTAGGCGAACTAAAGTCACCGACATAGCCCACCGGGTTAGCAAGCTGAAGTGGCAATGGGCAGGCCACATTGCACGCAGAGAAGATGGCAGATGGGGTCGAAAAGTGCTCGAGTGGAGACCACGGACTAGCAAGCGCAGCGTAGGACGTCCACCCACAAGATGGGCAGACGACCTCATTAAAGTCGCCGGAAGACGCTGGATGCAGGTTGCTTCCAACCGGTACTTGTGGAGATCCAAGGGGGAGGCCTATGTTCAGCAGTGGACGTCTTATGGCTGAGATGATGATGATGATGATGATATAAAACCAAAGTCAGTTTTAAATGTTTAACTTTTACAATGTCGATTAATTCTCTATATGACCCAATCGTGGACATTTTGGATTCTCTTTTTTATGCTTGATGGTTAATACGATTTAGTATAAATCTGTCAGAAATAAAAAACTGCTCTTTCTTTAATTAATTAGGCAGACTGATAGAATCGTGTTGTTGATATATTTGAATTAGTTCTTAGAGGTCCAACATTCCAATGAGTATTATAAATAACCATTGACTTTTAAGTACACATAGCTTAAATATCATGAGTAATTAGGTATACTTAAGTCGTCCTTAAGGAAAAAGTTTAATACAATCCTAATCCCACTGCAGGCCTGTACCAACAGTTAAAACTGTTAAAAGGGTATCTCAAGCCAACTTTACGATCAATATAGATGCCACATAAAAAACGTTAAGGCGTTTTAATTTCTCTCGCCCAAAATGAACCGACGTTAATTTTAACTCTTATGAGAAAAATACAAATTTTGGTCATTTGGGTCAGCTAACATGTTATAGAAATTTGAACCTTATTTTCAAACTAATAAATATCATAGTTTTAGGTGATGTCGGTAATAAATTATGAACCAGTTATATTTGTTGGTTTTAAGTTTTTTTTGTGTAGATTTAATTCTTATTTATGTATGTAAGTTTACTAAACCGCCGTAAAATTTGGATACTATGCGACAGTATAACATATTTGTCCGGATACAGAGGGTCCATAGTTTAACTTGGGTAAACCTACAATCAGTAATTTATGAAGCGCTAAAATATTTTAAATACGTACAGTCAGCGTCGTATAAATAGTTAGTTACAGTCGGTATGGTCGGTATGTTTGATACACATCCTTACTGCTGTTTAAATTAAGATTTGTATCGATATATTTGGAAACACTGACTGCAACTATATGACACTGACTGTGCAACATACATACTATTATTTAAAAATATAAAAATAACGTAAGAGGCATGACAATATTATTTATAAAAACGGTATCTACATCTCCAAGACAAATTTGATATACATTATTATTTTGTTTTATATCATTGTAATGTTTTTTCAAATTGAAACGGAATGCCACATTTTACAAAAACTGTATTCTCGCGTAAATAATCATTCTGTATTGATATTGCTTACCGTATAAATTTTGCCTTTACCGAGCCAGTATACTTATGACCTTAAATCTCATATAATCAGTCAGAGTTTAAAGGTCAATATAAAATGGAATAAGTTAAAAGTGTATAAAACTATACAACAGCGCCACCTCGGATGCACCATTATTATTTACTCACTTTATATTGCGTCGCGCTCATTATCAGTATTTACCAAAAAAATACTCTATAAAGATAACCTAACCCGTACCTTAATTGCTGACAAATGGATAAAAAAATAAGGTAACATTAACTAAAAATCACTAATTGGAGACACCTTTTTAGTTTGAGTGCCGTTTTATCAAAGTAATTACTAAATTTACATTTAAAGTTGAAATAAGTATTCATTGAAAATGTCAAAATAGGATGAGGTATGGCAAGGAGCGTGTTGGTCTTTAATTTATGCGTGAGAAAATTTTGAGCAAATATAATAATTAGTTTCTTTAAAATACCCATAAAATATGCTTTGCAATACTGACAAACTAATACTATTCTGATCACTTTAATAAAATATATAATTGAAAAAAAGTTTACAAATATACATAGTCCTAGAGTAAATACAATAAAGCAAGTGTTGTATGTTTTAGACGACACATACATACTTATGTAGATATATATTATATTGAAATTCATGGGTTTGTGTGACACAATAGAAAAAAATAATTATTAAAAAAAAATACACCAACAATAGCCGTTAAACAGTATTTGAACTCAAGGCCTCCTATTTACTAACTAGGCTGCTTACCTATATAAAAATAATGTAAATAAGTTTGCAAAGTGCATAGCTAAAATACGGGTGCATAAAGTGTAAAAATTTATTGAGCGATAGAATCACGTACTAAAAAAAAATCGCATACATTTTCATCATCATCATCATCAGATTACTATCGTCCACTGCTGGACATAAGCTTCTCTTACATCATGCCTCTGAGCTAATTAAGAAAAGTAAAGGAATATTGTAATATTAATTAACGAATATTTAAAGGATAGTACATATTTATTTTATCCTCGGAAGAGGCTTGTCAGGTTCCGTTAACAATACAATCACACTTTCGTTCGAAAGCCTAATTACGTGTTGAAAGTTGGAAATAATGTTAAAGGTCAATGAAGAATTTTAAACTATTTCAAAGTCTCTGTTTTTAAAAACTGTAGGTACATAGAGAAAATAATTGATATGTTTTTGGTACAGTCTAGAGAAGATTTTGCTAAGCCGGCTAGGTGTTCAGAATTATCTTGGCACGCTCTTATTCTCTTAACTGTAAAGTTGTGTGAAGCTCATTTTTAAATCCTCGCCCGCTTAGCTACTTCTGCTGCTGGCTGTATATGAAACCGTCTCTAAAAACGAAGCGATTTTAAGAAATGATAGTTTTTAATCTGAAACCACAAGAAATAAGTCAATAATTAATGACAATTTCAAGTGATATATTACTACATATCTACAAAGTTTGTCCAAATATGCCTAAAACTAACATAGTTAACATAAATTAGTTATCAAAAATAGAAACAATACTATTATCTCGAATAACGTTTGTAAGAAACATCACAAATAATATAAAAAATTACGTTTTTACAAGCTAGCAAACGAGCAAATGTCCGTATAAATTAAACATTTTTGCAATCCTGAACTTTATCGTAATCGCGTTCACCCGATACGTAATACTACCCCAATGACCCGAGCGTGCCGTACCCATATATTTACTTTATCTTGTCCAATACACTTAAATACAAATTAATACAACCCAAGGACCGAGTCTTAATGGCGTTCAGACTGTTTATTTTACACCTCACGATGGGACATGTTTTTTTTATTACTTCATGCATGCCTCGGCTTTTAGCGCCTTCTAAAATTGGTTCTAGATATTTCTCAGAATGGGATGTTAAAAGATTCTTAGCGGCGACTAATTTTATGAATCAATTATGACGTAGAAATAATTATTAATCAATAGGCTGATTTCTTAGTGGGTGGCACTAATTGTGATAACAATAACTATTTACTTGTTCAAATCGACTTAAGCGCCTGGTATTTTAAAGGCAATTCTTACTTTTTAACATCATTTAATACGAATATGTTTAACACATAATTAGACATACCTACATACATGTACGCAATAAATATGCAAATACAATAACGCGCGTGACCAAGAAATATAATAAGAAAAATATGTTTTACTTAATATTTCCGTCATTAAACTTTGAATTGCAAAACTATGAAAGTACTTTAAACACGTATTTTAATATACCTAAGTGTTTTTGTTATTGTTTTATTTACCATTAAATTGCAGTTTGTAGTAACGTGAGACACTTGTATAAAATATAAAAATAAGATACAACAAACACTTGTTAATAAATGGTAAAAAACAAGACGCGAAATTGGAGGTTCTGTCAAGAATCAGAGGAAACGCGGTACACATTCTTTGCTACTACGGACCACTAATGTCTAACGGAAGTACGAGTATCTTAGGCGGCACACACTGCAACCTTGGGAGGTAGAAAATATTAGAGCCTAAACTGTAAATCTGGAACGTCATAGATGCATCTGGAATAAGTAATGGACTTTAAAGAAAGAACTGCTACAACAGACCATTGCTGGTCGAAGTACCTAACATTTAAGGCACACGCTCAAATAATAATAATAAAAAATAATTTAGAAAGGGGTAGCACATTATCATCGATGAATTCTAAATGTAAATTGAGACTTCGATGCCGTTAAGTGTTCGATACGCTGACGGTAGATGTGACTACACGTCACCCATGAGACGTATACTACGAAGGATAAGATAGAGAAATTTGACAAGTCTAAGCGGTACTCGGATAGCACAATTGGAAGTGCACTGGGCTAGTGCACTGGAACACGGTTGTGGGTTCGAGTCCCGCTTCGAGTCAAATTTTTATATTATTCTTTCGATTTAAATATCTAAGATATTCGCTAGCAGACGTTTCTGCATAATAAAAAATAATAATAATAAAGTAAGAAAAAGTATCCACATTGAGTACTGTAGGTACCCTTACCATGGGTTGTGACATTGATGTTTTCTAAAAGAGTATCGAGTTTACTATCTGTCAACCCTGTCTGAAAACCTCAAAGTCACAACTCATGGTAAGGGTACAGAGGTTGGAATTTGTTTGCTAAAAAATTGTACGAGCGGGTAAAAGTCTGCATGGTCCGTGAATGGCTCCAGATTTTAAGCTGGTAAGGTTACAACAAACTTCAAGACAATCAAGATTTTTGTGATGTCATAAAATTCTTGCCAGTTTTCATTTTTTTCTAAGCATTATAGTATCGTTAGCAGATGTGTCAACTTTAAAAAAATACATAAAAACAGTTCAAAATATATATTGCGACGTCATTATATTCAATGAGTTCGACATTTATATATATCTGTAACTCGTTTGGTTCTTAGTCGTATACATGTGTTCGAAATTTATATTCACTACACCTTACTAGCTCTGAAACAGGTGGCAAAATGCATTTTATTCACAAGGAAAGAAGGTAATTTCATGTAAATTTTGAATATTTTTATAATAATTTTGCCGTTAGCTGAATTGAATGTAATTTTAAATGATTATTTTGAATATTTTAAAGTTAGTATTTTCGTCGCGATAGTGAATTCTGTGTGACTTGACAGCACAGTTTGTTCGCCTCTTGTGACTTGATAGCCTCCTAACTCCCGTGATTCTATTTTTTCAATTTCGAAATATTTTGCTCAGGTCCGAATAGCACAAGAAGGTATACTCGTAGGTTTGTAAAACAATAACTATAATATCATTTAAACGGATATTTTATTTGTTTATAAGTTCCTTTTTTATGTTCATATAAATATAAAGAGGTTTTTACGGGGTCAGCAACGCGTGAATGATGCCTCGGTATTGTAAGTCTATAGGCTGCGGTGACCGCCTACCATCAAGCGGGCCACATGCTTGTATTCCATTTTAGTGGTATAAAAAAAATAGGAATGTTTTAGAATGTAATGCTTCAAAAAAAGGAAAATTACGAATTTAGCACCTATTAGGAGGTCAATACTAAATAAAGAATTTTTCAATGACTCAGAACTACATGTTGGAAATAATTATTACATACTAACTAAAGCCAGTGTCGCCTACCGACGTTTAATGTGAATCGTAAATTGAAATGAAACTATACAAACGCCAGTCTTAAAGCCTCGACTCGGGATAGTTAACAGTCAACGACGACCGGTATAAAATAGATTCAAGTCGATGTTAAGTGGAATTAGATGGAACAGCAATTAAGTTCGTGATTGTCACATTGGGATTACACGTCACCAATCAACGGAATCGTTAAGCCCGTTGTGATTTGTGCATTTTATATAGTCATTTGGATCTTATTAGCAGTGTATTCGAAGAAACTGATGAGAGATCATAATATACCCATTTTGCTCTAAATAATCTTAATAGATTTATCTGTTTGAGAAATAGTGAATCATACTTCTTGGTGAAGTAAACTTATAATCGTATTTAAACACACGTGACTCATCCGTTTTGATATTCACGTTTAAGTATCACTCAAAAACGACTGAAGTGATAAAGGTATTAAGGTAACATTTGGCTACAGATGTTTTATCGGAATGTCCTATATTAGCCATAGATTGCTAGACATAAGCCTTGGGCGGCTCGTAGCACGGGGGGATTAATACCATAATCGTCACGCCGGGAAGGCGGGTTGGCAATCATGGCATGCCCACCACTGCTGCCCGTTCTCCGGTATTTTGGTCGCAGTTTAAGGACTATACCCGGGTCCTATCTAGTCCTATTACGAGGACAGGGGCCCTCCCCTGTCCTCGTATTAGCTATTTACCTCAAAATTTTGCACTAAACTGTAGTTAATCTATACTAATATTATAAATGCGAAAGTAACTCTGTATGTCTGTCTGTCTCTTATCTCTTCACGCTTAAAACACTGAACCAATCGGGACGAAATGTGATATGAAGAAACTACGAGGAAGGACATAGGATAATTTTTATCCCGTAAAGTCGAGGAAAAGCTAGTATTTTATATAGGAGTAGTGAAACTCGGACAGACAATGGATCAGAGTTTTATCATTTGTACTTGGACTTGTACTTATACGCATACACATACTACACACGTACCTACTATTACAATATGTGTAGTAGGTACGTGTGTAGTCACTCTCCAACTAGTATGTGAGTGCGAAAGTGACGGATATCGCAGTAGACGATTAAATTGCAACCATGCTATCTGTTCTGATCTACGTATTTATGTGTGTTAATATCCTGAATTATTAATGCAATAAATTTGACTGGCTTAAAATTATATTTTAGTACTAAAACCGAAGAAATTTCCTCAATAATAATTATTGTAAAAAAAATCAACTCGATCAACTAATGGCGAAGCCAAAATACATACAACAAATATTTGCCCATCTGTCTGTTTGAGATGCGATCGTATGTCGTTGGAAAAAGCCATCGAATCGATTAAAAACAAAAATAATACTAGATGACTGTATCATATTATTTACCATAAACTTGTAGATTTTCTGATAACACTATTAAATATGTTTTACGATTCCATATTAACATATTTAACATCCAACCGGAACGACTGCTAAGATACGAGTTAAAAAATAATGTTTTTTTAATAAAGCACGTGACAAAAGATTGTTAATTAATAATATATATAAATATCACTGGACATCTTTACACAAATTGACTTAGCCCTACGAGAAACTCAAGAAGGCTTGTGTTGTGGGTACTCAACCAACACCCATGACTATGAACCTAGGACCGTCGGTTACACTACCCACTAGGTCAGAGCTGTCGTCAACATCTACGTCTACTGCTGAACATAGGCCTCCCCCACAGATCACCATAGAGATCTATACACATGCGGGGTCCAACGCCATAATATCCACGATGTTTGGTGATCACAGTTTGTACCACCGCTGTGCACATTTTGTACCAACGTACAGACGGACGTAATTTCTTATATGTACTCGGCCATTATGTACCATTCTATTTTCGCGCATAAAATATTGTGCATAAATGTCGTTTACGGAAAATGAAGAACAAAATAGTCACTTATCGACTTTTAGAAGTAGGCTTTCAATTTTGACCGTTAACTATGATATTTCAAGTGAACAGAAAATCAAAATTATGCGATATACAAAGCTTTTCTCTAAAGAATTCCCATTATTGACAAATACATACATACTTACATACATTTCAGCTGTATGCAGTCCACTGCTGGATATGGCTTCCCACAAATATGACTTGTATCTACTTGGGGGGTAGTAGCCATAGTCGCCACGCTTGGCAGGCGGGTTGGCGACCGCAAGAGCTGTAGATTGGGTTTCGACGGACGCTGCTGCCCGTTCGTAGGATTTTTCCCTTTGTCGCCTCTTACGACACCCGCGGGGATGAGGAGATGGGGTGGTGCTGTTCTAGTCAGCCGCCACCACACGACAAATATGTTTGCCAAGAAAAAAAAAGTATTTTCTACTCAGAAGTCTCTATTCGTCTGAATATACATAGAATTCGTGCCCAGTACAAATTGCGTCAAATAAAAATCCAATATTCTACTTATTTGTAGACTATTTTTAGTGGGGTCATTATGTAACTTCATTCGTCATCTATGTATATTATGAATAGACAAAAAATGTTTGAGAATACACCATACATTTGAAATTTCCTCTTTTTTTGCCGCCATAAAAAATATGGAAGATGGTAACAAAATAGGAAATCAAACTTTGGGATCATACTTTTTCCTTTTGTACTAGAAAGAGCTTCATATTTCTGGGTAGAAAAAGGTGGCCTTTTTATAGAGAAATACACTAGGTACCTACTAAATTATGATAAGAGCATAAATAGTGTATACATATTTATAGTCCTGACTATACAAATCTAAACATTAAACTCGTCGTTACATCCTTGCATTTTCTTTCTTAGGGAATCATCAATCATTCAAGAACAAATTTAAATGTTTATTAAAGTAGATAATAAACCTAATAATATACGTATGTGCCTCATGAACAGCGTGGAAGTACAAATTAAAGGCCGTGTGGCCGTTTCTAACTTATTGGTTAAACCAATTACATTTTGAAAGCTTTGATATTTGCATACGGAACACTAAAAAGATTGTCAAAGCGTGTAGTGGACGATAAAAACTCGGGCCACCCGCAGCAGGTCATTAGACACCTCTTGGAGGAAAATAAATTAAGTAAACGAGAAATATCGACCGCAACCTTATTCTGAAACGCAGACGCGATCAAAGCTGCACTAAGCTGAGCGCACGCGTTGGATCAGAAACAAGATGACTGTCAACTGGTTCGACTTTAAAATAAGTTATATCGTCCGGCCATAGTAATGCAACTAATACATTATGTGTGGTTCTAGTCAAAATTGATACAAGTTTCATTTAAATTATATGGAAATTACATCAATAATGTTCATTATCAATAAGCCTTTTTGGTTGTTATCTGTATGTCTTGTGTAGAGTAACTATCAAGAAATTAAAACGGATATCTATAACTGTACATTATTTCTTGATCTGTTATACAGACTGATATGTATATGATATTGCTAAACTAGGTAAATATTGGTGACTAATCTCTATTTTATAAACGTCTGATACATATGTAAATTAACTAATATTCGTTTCTCCTTATCTGTCACTTTAATAGTTGTATTTGTTAGAAACAGACATATGACATAACATAAATGAAGTAATTTAAGCCTGAAAGACGTTTATGAATACGACCTTATGTTCAATACATGTTAGAATTACTCAGGAATATTTAAATAAGTACGTACTTTAAACATATTTAATGCAACAGAAACGTTTGGTTTAAGCAACATTAATATGCAGCTTATATAGAATAGGGTCATAAGCCAGATCAATTAAATGCCATGAGATACAAGCACTATAAGTCAGCCGGGCGAAATCCAAGAAGTAATGACCCTCTAGTTTATGAGGTAGGACATGTCGTTTAACCCGTTCAATTTGCTTAACACATTTTTAATTTACTGGGCAATGGTAATGTATAATTAAAAGTTATTTATTCGTGTTTCAACATGCGAACGAAAAAAAATATGGCGTTGTCAAAGAATATTGGAATTATTAATTAAAAAATATGAAATCAAATTAAAATATTCAATACTTGGTATTGTACATGATGAATGAAATCAGCTTCAAAATATCAGAAACAAAAGCCTAATTGTTACAAATCCTTTGATTATTTTTTATAACCTAGTTCGCTTCAATCCATGATCACGGTTGCAGTACAAATACCCTCCATTTATCCTCCATAATGTGGGTCTTTCGGCATCTTCGGCTTGTCTCTGCCCGCGCCATTTTAGGAGATCCGCTCGGTAATTTTGGTCCACAACTTTAGATGCATTAGGCAGACGTGTCCAGCCCAGTACCTATTGAGCTGGGTGGCACTAATATTATCGGATACGTAACTAGGTCCGTCAGAGAACCAAGCAGACCGAGATCTAGCTCATCGGATTAGCCAGCTGAAGAAGAAGAAAGCAGTAGGCCGGCTCTATCAGCCGCCGTTGGGGTAAATTAGTTCTAGAAGGCAGGCCGCGTATAGAGAAATATGTGCTCAGACTGGGTGGATCATCGATGTTCGCTGACCGGCTAGAGTTGGATGAGAGTGGCCGTATACCGCGCTGAGTGTACTATGTCTAGTAATTGACAAACACACGCTGCTGATGAAGATTATGATGGCCATAACACTTAGTCCGCAATACCATTTCTGGACCAGCATCTTAGATCGCCTGTTGGTTGCCTACTCTTCTTTTTATTTTATGGTTTCTTTGTGTGATATTATTCTACTTTTCAGGTGTGCAATAAAGTATTCATTCATTCATTATATATTTTAAATTTTATTTTTAATAAAAATGTATAATATATATGGCGGATGAGGCGTCTTTGTGAATGCTTCTTGACTTCACTTCCCAAGGGTTTCGTTTAAATCTCAAAGAAAATGTTCCTGGCAATATTCGTTCTTGTCACGTTATATTAATTAAATTTGAATATATAAACTGTTAAGGCGTGTAAAGCATATGTGAGATCGCCCGAACGGTAGCTGTTTGATGAGAATTAAACCCAACAGTTTACCGTCCCGTTTTCCCAGAATAACAATGATTGTTAATCATTCTAACGAACATCGGGCTATTAAAAACCACTCTGTATGCTTTCCGTGACACGTCTATCCGCTCACCCTGTGTGTTTGTTAACAATAAAAACACTTTATTAGTGTTATAGGTGTTTTCGAATGCAAGTCAGATGTTGGTACAAATAGTCCAGCTGGTAATCTGTGTTAACGTAAATAAGGCTTTTTATTGTTAAAAGTCACTTAATTAGTACTGGTACGTGCACAGAGAAGTGGATTGTGGTCGTAAGCGGAACAATAAACTTTTAAATGTATTGACCAATATCATTTTACATTACAATGCTTTTAATATCAACAATTGTAAGGACATATCCTTAAACTAAGTCCGGACTCGGTTATATCCTTAAATTGCACCCTATTGTATTGATGATGTATTGGCACTGCGAATGTTATGTTGCTAAGTATGGTAGGGTAGGTTCAGCAAATTAATTCCTATGTAATTCCACCTTACAGATAACTACAGCCAAATAGGACTAGACCCTACTCATAATCTTGCCAGAGAGTAAGAGTAAGTTTCCAGAGAGCTCATAACCTTAACGGGGAGGCAAAGCACGTGTGATTCTTCTTCAGTTACGAACGTTCATAGGCAACGGCGACTGCTTGCCATCAGGCGTGCCGTATGCTTATTGCCATCGTCATAGTGTAAACAGAATTTTTTTGTAACTAGTGCGTAAAAAGTGCACTTTTCGCACGCTTCGCGTGTGTAAATTTCACTTTTTAAGGCACTTGCTATGAAAAATTAGGTTTGATACTCGTGTAAAAACTTCTTTAAGACTCGGGTGATTGTCACCTTCGTTTCACTCGGGCTCCAACGTTCACCCTCGTCAAAAAAAAATTTTTTTTCACTAGTATCGAATTGTACTATTATAAAATAAGTAACAATCTTTCAACAAGTTACTTGAAAATCAGTGTAAGCATTCTGTCCTTCAAATTAGGTAACGTGTCTGCACTGTAATTTATTATTGACTTAATCGTAAATTAAATGGTACCGATAGAACTCAGATCACACTTCACCTGCGTTACAAAGGCCTGTAAATCAAGATGAATTACGGCGTCGATCTAATCTGAGTTCCGATGTAGAATTACCATTTATATCAATAAAGTCGAAATTGAAGCGAAAATGAGAGAGACATAAAGATTTTATGCGTATACTAAATACATGCGTTTGTTTAACACTATGTTACCTAAAACGACGCAAAACAATAAAGTGTCTTGTCTTAACTTATTTGCATTTACGATCAACCAAACAAAAGCTGACCTGAGAACCAAAATGTCGGATATCCTAAAGAAACTCGTAAGGATATACACCTTTATACTTATAAGCATTAATATCTTTCTGCTGTAAGCGTCTCAATCAGTATGAATCAATGAGCTGCCCACATTCAGATGTGACTCGGCAGGTGTGATGACTAGATATTTGAGTTGAATTTTGTGAAAGCTTTTGTTATTTAAGTGTTTGGCCGAATATTAGTCATATCAGTACGCTGTAATAATAGTAGACTAATAATTTTAGTACTTTTTCACTCTAAAAACCAAACCATGATCGTTCAATCAGATACCAAAAGCGTGAATAGACCGTAGTTATGCAGAAAGCGACCAACTTTTTATTTTTGTCAAAGTAACTTACACTATAACTCAGTTGATTTGGTCGCTTTCTGCATTGACAAAAAAATTGAGTTGGTCGTTTTCTGCATAACTACGGTCATTATAGGTTTATTAGTCACTTCAACATCAAAGAGTCTTACATAAGAATATGCATAATAAGCTAAATTGAAATTTATACAAATAATAATAATAATGGAGTGGTAGAAAAACTATGTTTCTTTATTTAATAAAAGTACTTAACAGATTTAAATCTTAAGATTGACTGCTACTACTGCTACCCCAAACTGCTATTACTGTTTGTTGGCGAAAGAGTGAGGGAGTTGGTGGTTTGACTAAAGATTACTCACTCCGCTGGCTCAGTGACCCAATCTTGGCCTCCGACACAAAAGAAAGCCATACTTCCCTATTCTGTGCCAGTTCACCCCATTTGGGGTCCCGAGAGCGGACAGGTATTTTAGGGCTTCGTCACTCCAGCGGTATTTGGGACCCGGACGTCTTACATTAATGATAAAAAAATATTAAAATGCATCATGGAGCCACCAACTTAAACAGACCCATCATGATGCATAATATTTTCAAAGCCTTTTACCTATTATCGAACATATAGTTACTAATTTTATTACAGGTTTATTTAATTATGTTTTATGCAACAACCGTCGGCTCGACGTGTCCTTTTGACACAAAGGCCTCCTCCATTGCCTTCCATGCCTCTCCATCTCTGGCTAATCGTGTTCATAGTGGACCAGCCTTTATAATTTGATAAGAAGAATCAAATAAAATGAAGAATATAATAATGTTCTCTAAAATATAACAACACCCGCACATACAATATATATTTACAATAAGTAACTGACATTCCTAGTCTTGCTAAAGCGGTCTCATCATTATGACCTAGTGTAAGTATCGATATACTATTTAATATTCATCGACATCGAATCAGCTAGTTCCATAAACAGCGGCATTATCCTCCTAATAAGATCTTTCCGAGAATTTCCGATTCCATTATACCCGCTGTTTATAGATATGATTAGTAGTAACTAATTAGTAACGTCATTTTACAAATCTCATATGATTGTATATTTGTGCGACACTATTTTACACACGGAGGGTTAAATGTGCAAGGTTTCACATTGGATAACTTAATGTATTCTTAATTGCTGTCACTAATTACTTTAAGATTTTTACTTACATTCTTAAGGTTTTACGATTAGTTAAAGCGCAAATCTTGCATATTCGCTGGTTTCTTTGCGAATCAGGAAAACTGATATAGTTGACATAAATTAATTATGGGCATTGCTCTTAAATGGTTTTTGCCTTTATTGCTCTTTTGTTTAATTTTTTTTTAATGGAAAAAATAAATATAACATCAAAGTGAATTGAAAAAAAGCAACGCAAAATTACGTAGGTATGCATTCCGTTTTGGCATTGTTGGTCCTTAACCTGATATAAATCTTGAGTCCGGTACCCGAATAAAAAGCAAATTGATTAAAAATGTCAAAGCAGACAGAAATTAGCCCACAGAAAGTGCCTACAACCCACCACATGCTTGGAGGATTACGTCATGTGAGGTACGTGTTTTACCGCTAACAAACAAACATTAATATGGAAAGCTCGACTTGCCAATGTGCCAACCGACGCTGCCCCCACAAAGATGGCTATTGTCTCTTCAGAACGTGACTCCAAATTTTAATTGGAAGATTAAAAGACAAATGCGGGTCAATTCGGCCATTACTGCTGTAGCCCTTTTGAATATGTATAATAAAATTATTAGATAAACTGGCCACTTTAATTTGTGTAAGGTTTCTAATGAGGTTATGCGCTTTCTTGTCACAGATGGCGCTTGTGTGTTGAATGCGTAAGCGCACAGCCGGATGCGCGAAATGGATTTTATAGTGTGCGTAACTGTGCGGCTTGGATGCAGAATTCTATATTAGCGCCCTCAGTGTGGGAGCTCAGATATTAATCGTGATGGCATTGTTATAGAGACATACTTACATTTATTAAAGGATATGCTAAGCTGAATGTGGAATGTTTCGTCCGCTTACGGTAATACTTAATAAGGTCAGCAGTCCCGGCTTCGTTACGAATCACGATTTAAGAATTTAGGATAATAATCATCAGTGGAGTCAAAACAATTACAAGTTAAAGTTTAATTAACATCGCTTTGCTATTGCGTTTTTTAATAACGTGCGTTAGTTCCATCCTGCGACATATTTCGATCAGACTTCGAACGACATATTCGGCGCCTCCTGAGAACGCTTGTCGAGTTTTAGTATTATTGGTGGTGGTTTGTTGTATTGTATTTAATAAATACATATAGAGGTAATCTAAGCGGGCTTGCACTAATTGTCTATCAAGTTTATAAATACCAGCATTTTTTGATAACGTCGATTTCCAAAAACTAAAGCCTTACTCATCAAATTACTTAATTTTCCATTTGAAACTAAAATTATTAGATAAATAGAAGCGAGTGCCATCTGACCTTCCAACCTAAGCTTTATTGGAACCCAATAAATATTATATATCAGGTCCAGGGTCCTCACCGTAAAAAAGATAAAAAAATCTTTGTTTTCCAATTTAGGCACATTACATGCACTTTATGCACGTAAACTGGGGCCTTAGAATTCAAGGTCTTAAATTTTACCGCTAGGCTAAAACGCCGTTTGAGTTTAGTTGAACAACAAAGTAATTATTAACAAATACATCTCCACAATATGACTAACACACAAACAATTTCTTCCAAGTATCGTTATATTAGCAACACAAAATAATAAAAAATCGCATCGCACGCAGAATTAGAAATAAAGACATTCACTTGTATTAAAATTCCGTAAATGTAGAAATAAAACAATACCTTAGGTGTCGTATAAATTGAGTTCTGTATAAAATGAGTACGGCGAGCCATCTGTCTGTGAGCATCGGACGCAGCATATTTTATAATTACAAGAGGTCGGACGGTGAATAGCAAGCACATTTAAGGAAGATTACACACTATCGACTGATAAAAGTGTAAGGGTACTCACACTTTTGTGGTCTGGGTGTAAAACCGTTGGTAACCTAATTGCCATTGCTGTAGCAAACAACTTTGATCGAAATTTGGAATTCCTATTGTACACACCTTTTATCGGACTTGCTCACAAGTTTTTATTCGTAAAATCTATTGTTCGCATGAATCATATTTTTAATTTAGAAAATTTAACAACTCATTGTGTTTAACTTCCTAACGATCGTTCCGCAAGTCTTATACTCATAGGATGACAGCTAACTGTAAGATGACCGCCCTACACACTGATGGTACACCTAATAGTACTAACTAATAAGTACCACCTAATAGTACTAACTAAGTTACTACTTTGAAATAAATGTTTTTATATCTTCTGGCTAACTTCACTAATAAAGTAATAGTTAATGTTTAGACAATTGGACTGTTGATCGCCTGTTGCAGTTCATTCAGCCAATCAACGTTACATGACAGGGTAAGTGTAGAGGATAGTGCTCGAACACCCTTAGATGGTGAGATCGCGGGAAGGTCCTGCGGGCTATGTGGTACGAATTCTGAGTCGAGAGATATCGTGACAATCGAGATATTTTGACCGCGTTATAGAAACAGGTGCTAAATACGTGTCGCTCACATAGCTATTGTTCCATAAATAACATTTAGGTACCTATTTTATCTACATAACCAAAATGTTGGTAAATTACACAAAAAAAAAACTAACCAGCCTAACTAAATGATAACTCTAAAAATAGAAATGGCAAAAAGTCGTATGCAATTCAAGTCACGCTTATATCGTACAGTGAGTACATGTGCTTAGCGGTACACTTGAAGGCGATACGGTGCCAAATATGCTCTATAACGGCCGCAAGGATCTATGACTAGAACTGCTAAACAACTATCTGCAATTAGCACCTTATTTCGTTTGGTTTAAGTTCAAAGTGTAATAGCAAAAAGCTGCGACAGGGGCAAAGCTAGTTGCAGTGTCTATAACAATTTACTCTCCATATAAGACTTGAAATAGACCGACTTGGCGCAACCTGGGCCGTTATATTGTTTTATCTCTTTTTAATTCGCTTATCGTTGTCATATTTACGTTATGGAATGTTATATATAAGTTATAATTGCTAATTGGATATAATTATTTTGAAATTAGTTAAAGTCTATGATATTTTAACTAGATTCCTTTGCTAGGATAACTACACAAAAAAAATGTTTTAGAAGGAGAGCCATGAAAACAAATAGTAAAAGATGTAATTTTATAACAGTTTATTTCTGGAGATGAAATTAGAGGTATTTAAATAATATTATGAAACAAAATTAGACTGTGAATTTTTTTAAGAAGTGTAAAAAGTATTTGGTGCCATCAGAGCCGAAGCCTAAAAATAACTTTTACCATTCATAAAGAATTTTCTGAGCGGTTTGAACCAATTCGGTATCGACAAATGTGGTGACACCCTTACATGGTTCAATGACTCCAGGGTCATTTTCAAACCCGATGACTAATTGACGAACCAACACAAAAAACGTAGGAGTTACGGAATCCGATAATTAAGCTGTAGCACGGTTTTCGTTGCTTTAACGCCTTGTATTTGTCTACCTAAGCATACAAACTTCATGTTTGACTCACGGTATTCTAATTTACTTTTTCAAACATTGTTATTTCGAAAAAAAACTAACATAGATTGGCTATTTCTATTTATATAAATAAAGTCTTAAATAAGTGTGCAGTTACGAAAATAGTTTTTATTTTAAAATAGACTCTTAGCATATAGATAAATTGATCAAGAAAATGACTGAAACAACTTTAGACATGAAAAATATTTTTTGATTTAATTTCATGATTAAACACGTCATAATACAAATCATATCATAATACAAAAAAAAAATACAAATACAAAGGATACACAAGGATTATTACAATATTATAATAACTTAACTAAAAATGACACTTAAAACTACATATCTGAGCCTGGTCAAACACCTGACCCATATAATATGTTGTTTATAATTTAGATTATTTAGCTCTATTTTTCCTTAGCTTGTCTTATCAAATTTGCCTAGCTACTTGTTTTTCTTGCCAAAAGCTTTTCTCAAGCGACCTGACAACTATAGTCGGAATGTCTAATGCAAAAAGCATCTAGCCACATTTCGCCAGCCCAAACAATTAGTTCCCGGCGGCATCTCACAGCGAAGCGGTACTTTTATTCCGCCTAAGATACCCATCACATACGTGAGTGTTGTCCCAAACTCCACGGAACGCATCTATGAACCTCTTTATTACTCTGCTTTAGTCATTTGTAAGATTTTCTCATAATGATTGTCCCGAAAACGAGCGTTTCTGCCGTCAAAAGTCTTTGTCTAATCGTTGGTACGAATGTTGTTTTGTTTTATGTTGTAGCACGTGTCGTGCTTCAAGTGTTTCTGGTAAAACATTAGGGCCAGGTCTTCTTGACGACAAACAAATAATAATACTTAAAAACTCGTTCAATTGACTTTTTTCTTTCCAATCTCAGAAATTCACATAATCGCCTCATTTATATCTATAAAGAGGAATAAACACCAACCATTGCCAAATCTAAGCCTACATGTTCAAGTCTCTCGGAAATTTTACACTTGCAATAGAAAAAACTCTGGCATTGATCCCGAATGGCATGTTGCCAAAATGGAGTTGAACGACAGCCGATTAAGCAGCATTGTCGAAGACATATGTCGCTTTAGATTCGTTAGCATATCAATAATTCATAGCGCAATGTTTCGCATCAGCCCCCGTTACTTGGAAGCCTTGCGCTGTTCATTAGTAGTTTAATCGCGGTTGGCTTTGGCAAAACTGCTGGGCCACATAGCTTTGAACATGGAGACTTTTTAATAGATGTGGCCAAGGTACGAATTAAGTTCACTAATCATAAGATATTGGTTTCCTGGCTAGAAAGTCTGACGAACTATCGAGAAACGAATTTAATTATTTTGTAATTACTAGCCGAGTTCGAAACTAATTCTCCGACACAATCCAATAAATCGAAGATCCTCAATAGTTCTCATGAAAATTTTAATCACAAATTGCTTGATTTTTTTTTTACTGCTTGTTTTATGTCCCATTGTCTAACCGAAACTGTTTTAGTCAGGTCAACTACCTTAATAGTCAATACCTGTCTCTTCGTATTTATCGACATCTTTGACGGTGTTAGTAAGCGGACCGTACTTACATATACGGTTCGTGTATTGACGATTTAATTACACTTGATCCGGCTATAATTCGATATTTCGATGTGGGTGTCCGATATACGTATGCAAATAGGTACTCGGTATGAAGGCACGGGTGTCGAAGCGGCCCTTTATGATTCCCAATAACTTTTGCACGAAAAATATTTCTAGTTCAGTCACACTTCAATGAAATTTAATTCGTTATGACTGCTTAGTATTGAACTAACATAACTGGCTCAGTTATTTTGCAATTCTATTAGTAACACCCATTCAAATAGTGTATGAATGTATTACAATTAGTTACAATTGTAACCCTAAAGGTCTAACAACAAGCCCACTTGCATAAACTGTTCATCGCGTACAGAAATAGTAGGATCACATTTAGCTTGAGAATTTTATGTTATTGCGAGTACGAGGAAGAAGATTATACAGAGAGTATATTGCATGTGTTGGTATTAATAAACGTATAAATTAAGCGTTAAAATGTTTACTTTATAGCTAATGAAAGTTCTATGTCAAAGATGAATCAAGCTGAGCTGCACATTTAAGCCAGTTGGAGATTATGTTAATTGAAAAATTGTGCAGTATTGAATTGAAACCTGAATTTATATTAGTATTATTGGTTTTAGTAATAGTTTTAGCTATTTTATTTATCGCAAATGGAAAATCATGTGTGATAGAGACTGGCTTATTTTGCGTCATAGCGTGTTTACGATTAGCTACGAGTATATTTTGTAGATAGTTGGAAATAGCATAATACTTACAATGGATTATTGTGTGGGTTAAAATACGAAATATAAATAAAACGTCTTCGTATCCAGCATATACGAGTATCCCAATAAGGTTTTCTATAAAACTAACACTTCGTAGAAGCAGTCAGGTTCTTTATTTCAAGACCCGGTAATAACAAAACACGTTAAAGAAACCAAGTTGTCGCAACATATTTAGCAAGTAGGTAAATTGTAAATTACTTACACATGGTATTTTGTAGGTTCTAATATAATTGACGGTTTGTTTGAAGCATCTGTTACCAAACAGCAAAGCGCTGAATAAATCAAAAGTCTGTAATTCACCGGGCGGTACACATCCATTAGACGCTAGAATTTTCGCCATCGAAAATGCATTTTCCAGTTCATGTTACACAGCCTGCATTTAAGTTAATTATGGGATTACACTGGGTTGCATTTAAAGTGGTATTTTGGTAATATTATAGTCAGATGGCACGCCCGATAAGTGGCAACCCAATACTTGGAAAGCTCAACTCATTAGGCATTCGGGTCGCAGAGCGTATTCGGGCGAACAAACGAATATAATAATTATGTGGATGGTTTAGAGCGAATTAACGGTAAGATGTTTGTTACCTTGCCTTTAGGTATTATTGACACGTTCGGGGGTTGCTGATTTCGAAAGGTGTCAGCTTCCCACCTGACATCAACGGTCGAGTGGCGCAGATACACATAACAATCAATTTGGAGGTGCTTGTTGAGCTCAGACCGTACCTAATAATTGAGGTTCATATCAAACTGATACTTTTTATTATTAAACTTCTCCTTAGTTACAAACGGATAAACTCACGTGTATTTATATCGCACTAGGCGACATATTTCGGGTAAGCTCTGGTACCCATCTTCAAGCCGAGTCAGGACAAACCGATCGCAATGATTACACGTGAGTTTATCCGTTTGTAACTAAGGAGAAGTTTAATAATAAAAAGTATCAGTTTGATAAGAACCTCCATCCATTATTAAATACGGTCTTAATTAAACTTCTCTGTTAAACATCAAGTTGTAACATTAGAAATATCTATCATTCCGGCCTTATATATGGTGCTCACGATGGCGCCCTTTGCAGACATAATTTATTTGTATGTTTCGGGCTTGGTAAATTCCGCCCGCACTTATAATGTAAAAAACCAAATACTATATCTAATTCCACTGTCTTACTTGCCCATGGCATAGAATTTTTGGGTGAAGCTGTAGAATGGAAAAAGGCTATGGGGCTGAAGAGGCGAGAGATTCGTGCTGTGTGTGCGTGCTTGAAGAAAGATTCATAATAAATATCATAAGTTTTTTTTTATTATGCAGAAACATCTGCTAGCGAATATTTTCGATATTTAAATCGACAGAAAAATAGAAAATTTTGACTGGCAGCGGGACTCGAACCCACAACCACTGGATCGTATAGCACAATTGGTAGTGCACTGAGCTAGTCCCGCTGCGAGTAATTTTTTTCTATTTTGCTTTTGATTTAAATATCGATAATATTATAAGTTTAACTTTATAGCGAAATTAAATTCTTACAACTGGAATTATAAATGAAAGCTGGTGTTACTGAAATTAATATCAGCTAGCTGAAACGTAAATTACTACATTACATGAGTACATCGGAATTTAGCATTTCTTAAATTATGGTTTGCCGATTGACTAATGTGGTACTACCCCGTCATGCTAAACAGAACGGATATTATGGTCGCCATTTTTTCGCTAATCGAGTTCTGTGTCACTTTCGCACTTACTGTTAGAACGGGACAGACACAGCGATCAAGGATAAAAATCCTACCATTTTAGGCCAGCAGCTTGTTTTGTTTGATAAATATTTAGTAAACGTATCGGGTTAAGAGATACCACTGTCCGTTTCTAAGTTATTTGCGACTATCTGTCTTATTTGAATTTGATTAAAATGCTTCTGTCTTGTATGTATGGTTTTTATTCCACAATATACCTGCGACTAGCTTTTGCCCGCAGCTTCGCACGCGCAGAAGAAACTTTTTGAGCCCTTAGGGGATGAATTTCCAAAAACGCTGTTACTTTTCTTGTATTCGAATAAGGAGTGTTTACAAAAAATTTCAACTCTCGTTTTAAATTTTACACCATCCCCATACAAACTTTCAACCCCCTTTTTACCCCCTTGATGATGAAATTTCCAAAAACTCTTTCTTAGTGGGTCCTTACTGTATATAAACTGCCTTTTGTGAAAATATCAGCTATCTAGGTTAAGCGGTTTGGGCTGGGCGTTGATCAGTCAGTCAGTCAGGACTTTCACGTTTATACTCGTATATATAGATAAAAGATTGGCTTCTGCTAATCTAGGAAAAATTAGGTACTTACCTTTACTATAAGATAGTGAATATTATACTATGTCCGAGTATAAGTATATTATTTTGTAAGTACGCGTGTAAATTAATAATATTTACAGGTATGAAATTGTGTACTACGCTGTTCATTTAGGCTGCTCGAGTTATGTTATAACAGTTTGCAAATAAAAATGTGCTCATTATGTGGTGATCTCACTCTTCTTGTTGACGATTGCGGTGTCTGTTTAGCATATTTATGTAGATAGAAAAGGGTAATGAGTAATCTAAATTGAGCAACGGGGATTTACCGCATACGAGACGCAATCATTGTTTTAGGAAAATAACGAGACGCGCATCGCTTAATTATTACATTTTTTATTTAAGTTTTCCTGGATGTTGGTTCTCGTAGAGGTAATTTTATTTATATATGGTTGAAACATGTATATAATCCGATAGGATATTGGGAAATAACAACAAGACATACCAAAGATGTTAGAGTTCTACTGTTATGCATAAAAGGTTGCATCCAGATTTAAAGTAATCGTGAACGAAATAAATAAATATTATGGGACATCCTTACACAAATTTACTGAGCCCCACGTAAGACACAAGAAGGGTTGTATTGTGGGTACTCAGCCAACGATATAAATAATATGCAAATACTTAAATACACAAAAAACACCCGTGACTCGGGAACAAATACCTGTGCTCATCATACAAGTAAATGCCGTTACTAGGATATGAACCCAGGACCATCGGTTTCATAGGCAGGTAGTGACCCTGCCTACCCACTACCAGTCCAGTCGACAAATCTGTGACAAAGTAATTTTATTACAATTAAATAAGTACCTACCGTATGAAAAGTAGTTTAACGCGTATTTTTAGAAAGGAGTGCGCAATCAAAATGCCCGTCAAACCCACAAACAGTTTAAGAAACATAAAGAACAACGTTTTCCTTATATTATTAGTATTCTGTGAGCAAAGCGAGTAAAGAAATTTGTGACCTCCGAATGGGATGAGTCATTTTAGTGGTCATTATGGGTATAAAGTTCTAAGTACCTCACGGAATAGTAATCGCGGCCAGTTAAACGATACTCTTGGATGAGAATGTGCTAGAAATTCCGGGATATTAAGATATCTGCGAATGCAAAACTTGTTGAGAAGAGGACTGCGCACTGCCTTATTTCTTCACGCTGGGTCGAATAATGTGACCTAGGGTTTGTTGCTACTACCCATACTGGACTATATTCGACTTTTGCCAATTATAAATATTGACGTGTGGCTCAGCAATCCCTGTAGACGATTGTAGTATGTGGTGATCTGGCGATGCTGGTTGCCCGTGAGCTGCACATTGTACTGTTAAGTATCTATCTTTTTCTTGATCTGGAACAGAAACCCGGGACCCGGGTACGTCCTTAAACTACGTCCAACAATGAGAGGTAGGGCACAGCGAAGTACCATCAACGCTTGAATCTGGGGCAGCCCAACTGGGGAAGTACCTCCTCCTTACAGAAGACCACAGCCATAATAGCACGATCATGTCATATGTTATGTATGTAAAAGACTTACTGGCTTATACAGTGTGTAAATAAATAATACGGGCGAATCTTTAAAGTAACGACTAAAATTTTATAAATACAAAACAATACGGCCCGCAATGTAATGTTACTTTCTCGAGTAAAAAACTCGTTGACAGTTAGTTTCAGAAGCTTATATCGCGAAATTCTCGTAATATATTACTGCTCAGAAAACTTACAAATATAATCATATATGTATTAATAAAAAAAAACTTTTAATGAATGAGCATTACCAGTAAATCAAATATCTGGTTGAATTCTTCGCCCATATTAGACACACTGTATGTAACTATATGTTATTTACCGTATACAAACTTCTATTATTCTTTCACAGTAACATTACATTAGAACTACATTTTAGTGCAAGCATATCTTATACAATATGCTCAGTAAGTCCGTTTAAAACGTACTTTTAAATTGTTACAAAAATATCATTCCATACAACCTCTGTAACTTACATCAATTAGGTAGTAATCCGTTAAAAATAAAATTTTGTTGTGTTTAATTTAATTTCACAAGCACCTCAAACGGTTGACCGCCTAAGAATAACAACGCAGGTTCAACCTACTATCGTTTAAAAGGCAGTAAACAAAATTATTTCAACCCACGCCGGCAATTAGTTCAGCTAGTATAAATCGGATGTTCCCTCGAACTGAATTACAGATATATTTTAAGTAGACCACACTCACACTCACATCCATTTGCGCTTTTTAAATTATAAAATATGACTACATTATGATTTTAAGCTAGCATGTTCAGTTATAGTATAATCAATCTGTATGTTATTGATTAAAACAAAAATCGGATTTTCTGTGTGTCAATTTTTTGGCGCATCATCAACACCTATAGAAAACGGAAACCACAAATAAACTTAGTAGGTCATATTAAAATAATACATTGTAACAAATAAGTATCTAATAATATTTTACACCACATTTTTTTGTTTTTCGACACGAGGCAATATTTTAAGTTTTGTGTTGAAACATGCATTTTACATTGGAAAAGATCGTTAGAAAACTGATTGCCCCATTAGTTGACTGGTAGAAAATGCCTTAAGGCATTAAGCCCGCCACTTGTACCATGTTGTAGTGTGCAATAAAGATTAAATAAATAAATAAATATATTCGTACTCGTATTATTAGGACGAAAGTAAGAGGCTTTTACATACGCAGTTTATTATCTTATTTTTATATTTGTAAAAAGTTGTAAAATACGTTTCTTAAAGAAATTATGTGACTCTTGTTGATCTACAAATTCATGCCTAAAAGTATAAACTCCTAACAAATTTTGAAAAATGAAAACTACAACAACTCGACATCTGAAAATTGTAGATAAAGAAAGATATTTATAAATATCGGACAGTGTCAACATTTACCGTTTACCATTAATACAGACAACTTTAAATTAACAATTTAATGTAGTGCATATATAATTTTGCTATACATGCGTTGTTTATTAAATATACATGTCTACATACTGAATTAAAACCCCGCACGCCACGCAAATGTGAATAATTACGTATTTAATAATGCTTTTGTTCTCGGAAAGTCGACGAGAAAATTCAAGTAATTCAATTGTGTTTAAGACTGTTTAATTCGAACAGGGAAGCATGCTCCTTGCTTTCTAAAGACTGTTTTGTACGACTTTTAAAGTTCTCTAGGCAAAAAAGCGAACCTTTATAATTTATCATCATCAATTCAGTGGTAAGACGTTCACTGCTTGACATTTGACGACCGGTCTGGCCTAGTGGGTAGTGACCCTGCCTATGAAGCCGATGGTCCTGGGTTCAAATCCCAGTCAGGGCATTTATTTGTGTGAGAGCACAGATATTTGTTCCTGAGTCATGGGTGTTTTCTATTTAAGTATTTATATGAATCTATTTATTATATATATCGTCGTCTAATTCCTATAACACAAGCCTTATTGAGCTTACCGTAGTACTAGGTCGATCTGTGTAAGATTGTCCCGAAAATAAACTCTTTATGGGCAGTGGGGGTAAAAATTTACAATAAGCTGGGCTGTGAGATAAAGGAGGCACCTTCTTACGAGTAGTATGTTGCTAGGATAAAGTATTTTTTATTGGATAAACTATATTATAGTCTTAAGGAGTTTTTGCAGGACACACACAATTAGCCTTTTTATGACATCTTTAAATATCTAGTTGATTATTATTTTATTTTTATTTTTATTTTATATTATTTTGTTGATGGGTATTTGATTATTTTATTTTTGTAATTTATATTAAATGTAATTTATTTGTATTTGACATGTATGACATTATAATGTATTTATTTGTATGACACAATATTGGACGCTGCTGCCGATCCGTTCTTTCCCTTTGTCTCCTCTTACAACACCCGCGGCAGGAGTCGGGGAACCTGTACTTGTAGGGTAAAGGCACCAGTGGTTAGCCACCTAACGACTTTTTGAAGTTTGAACAGTTGGTGTTTCTACAGTACTTGTCGTATAATTAAACTTACTACATGATTAGATTACATATTTGTTATAGTTTTTAAACCATATATGTTAAAAAACGGTTACTTTCTTCATAAAATGTACATTTAAGTTTAAACAAAAAATGGCACTTTTTCCCAGTGGTCAGCCTCTAAAATCCTAATTACAGCCTCAATGGATCCAGTCCCCAGCCCTCGTAACTAGGTACAATAATGATATTAGGATAAACAATATTTTAGTTCAATGCTTGTTTATAATTTAAAGCACGTTTATATTTTAAAGCGTTGATTTAATCCTGCAGTAATGCCTGATATACTACTTAAATTTTGTACACAGCAATATGGCTGAACACTGGATCCCTTAGTTCAGCCAAATTGCTATATCAACACCCAGTAATCAGCCCAGACAAAATATTTTAGAAATGGGGCTGACCACTGGGTTTTTGACCTCTGGGACAGGACGTATCTTACTTAATATTGTAAATTTAAATTAACTGCTTTTAACGGTCACTATATCTTGAAGTTTTAAAAATAATTGCAGAACCCAGTAATCAGCCCCGGGGGCTGTCTATTGGATTTTCGGTAAAAAAGTGGTACCCAATGGGCAGCCTCCCTTAATTTATAATAAAATAGCGATAATCTCTTGAAATTTGAATGTAATTCATTACACGAAGTATTAAACAAAGCAGTTATCGAAAAAAACAATCACATTTGTAATAAAATTATGCTTTTACTGACGTCACAAAAAAACATAAAGTCTAACAGAAAACATGGCGGACATGGTACTATTGCTCTTGTCGATAAACTGCACATATATAAACGAGTTTATTTCTCTCCCTTGATCCCCGGGAGCTTCTGTCGCATCACATATTAACGAATGACTAATCAGAGTATATATTTAAGTACACGTAATTTGTTTATTCTCATTGTAGCGATATTTATGGCCAATTAACGATGCAAAAGGCTGAACACTGGTGCCTGGCTGGCCACTGGTGCCTTTACCCTATATACAGACAGCAACACTCTTAGTTGTACACCGGTGGACTTTATGCCTTATATAATAAGGTCCACCAATGTACAGCTAAGAGTCTTGCTGTTAGTACATTTGTAGTTATAAGAGTATTCATAGCAATTTTTATAAGTACAAGTACATTTAGTTTCATATGACATCGTTTCTTAGAGGGTAGATCTCCATTTTCAAACACTAAGAGTACCTACCGAGTGCACGTTCGCGTCGTTTTCACGTCGCCGGCACGCAATATAAACAAGATCAGAGTAACATTTAAATGTAAGTTTTTAACGTAATATTACTTTACCATCCGCTTTAATGTTTCCCATGTAAATAACATCATCACTTACGCGTTCCAGACGTTTTTTTACGTTAAAAGTAACTTACACTAGAGCCTCAGGTCTTGTAATTACAGTTCCAAATTTTAGTTCTACGGACAAATCTTTGCGCGTATATACAGAACCCAAGCTACGTTTTATCGTTCAAGCTTAACAAGTAGCGCGTGAGTGTTAACGAAGTGCAAATTTCGCTCTAGTTAACTTGTAACCGAAGATTGTTTCACACGAGTTGAGAGTTGGGATTCTGTATTATTTAGATCAGGTTATTTTTCTTTTTAAAACTGTCAAGTTCTTACTCCTAGGCCAGTGCTGAACAAATACGAACGTTTTTAACACAACTGTTTTATTGAGAATGATCTTTTTAGATATACTGTGTCAATGGTGTGTGTCACTGGCATATTAATCATATTTATGATCACAGACATATCTATATATCTGGCATATTTTTGATCACAGACATTGTATGTATGATCTACTGCAACTAACTATATGACGCTGTCTTTACTGTACTGTAGACGATGATATATATAATAGATACATTAAAATAAATAATACATACATAAATAATATGGTCCATGTACATTCGTGATGAACACACAAATAAATGCCTTGGCTACGATTTGAACCCGGGGCCTCCTGCTTCGCTCCTGTAGTCTAGTCAGTACTACGAGTACAATGCCGTAAAGCCGCAGATATTTGAATATTCTGACGAACAATTGTGTGATCAGGTATAAGGTATAAGCCACCCCAAAGTTCGGACGACGTTTTTTCGGTGCGCGCTAAAAACTCCATTAAACAAATATCGAACTGCCTTTAATGAACTTCCGAGTGAAGAATTTTTAAAAGTTCCAGTAATAAATGTGATTTATTACAAGGGGCTTCCGTTGTTAATCTAGCGCAGTGCAGGAAATTAAACGCGGAATTATCATAATTGATACGGCTGGAGTGAATCGGCGTAGAAAACTGCGCAGAGGAGTTTCTAAGGGGTCCATTTTTTGACAAACGAAATATGGATTTTTTTTATAGTCGAAGTCATAAACTTCTATATACGTAGATATCTTGACTTAAATTATCAGTCATTGGAATAAAGTGTAAAATTATATTTATGAACACGAAGGGTAAAATAAAAAAACTTGACTTGTGAAGTGCATTTTTCGTGTTATTTATATTATGTTTGGATATTGCATATTGTAAAAGGGTAGGGTCTTGTCTTCTTCTTTTCTAAAATTTGTGGGATTCTATAGGCAAAACAGTTCACTTGGTCTTTTTTTATCCCGTTTAACTTAGTATTTATTCTTTTATTATTCAATGTAAGTAAGTAAAGTAGATATCTAAATGTAATAATAAGTGTTCATGTGTCATAGAGACTGAATTCTTCCTCTTTTCGTTGTCATGATTCTTGCCAGTTTTCTTTGGTGCTGCTTCAAAACAAACATACTTATGTTTAAATTTCGTTGTTCTTGATATTTCATAGTTATCCACAATTTTTTTTTTAATTTAACCCATAAATGTGGTAAAAATGACCTCTCCCCAGGCAGGCGTTAGTTAAATCTCAAATAATCCGATATCAACTGTTAATGCTATTGCACTTAACATTATCAACAAATCAAAAGCAAGTCAGTGTTCATAACAAGCTACTCGTATGTACAAACAACGGGTCCGTTGCCAGCGCACCAATCCAGCCGACAATTACCGCCGAAGCCTCGCAATTAGCACATTCAGATATTACGCCAGCACGATTTGCGATAATTGTAAGACAATTACATACTTAATCGGTCGAAACTATGGGAACTTGCAGTACCAACAAGGCAGGTATAATTGCTTGATTCGATTTCAATTGGTACTATTACAATGCGGGTAGGTGAATACCTGATGTACTTTAAGTGTTTGTTACTATTTTTATTTGTAAGTAGTTTCTGGCTATCTGCAAGAGATTCTGATTCGTCTTATGTCATTTTCCTACTTCCCATTCGTTAAAAAAGAATGATTAATAATGGATTATGTATATTACGTATATTCCAATTAAATTACTTCCCAACACTTCTAAAACTGTAGCAAAATTTTTAATGCAGGGCTGAAATCAAACTAGCAACACATTCTCGAAATTTAATTTAAAAATTACAGACAACCAGAACATATTACTATCATAATTATAAATGTGCAATTACAATAAAGTATTTCTAAAACATGAAAATATAAAAACATATCGTCATTCATAAAAATCATAAAGTATGACGAATCAGTCAAAACTCAGTTTTCAGCATCCGTCAAGCAATCCAAAAAACGTGCCAAAAATCACTAGGTAGGTACTAAATACATTCGCATCATATAATATATATAAAGCTGTGTTAGTCGTACTCCATAAATACCATTTAGCTATTATTACAACCTATTTAATAACTTAGGGCAACAAAAATTGATTAGTATCGACACGCGTCAGCAAAAAAAAACAAACCCCACCTATTCATTGTACGAATTAATCAAATCATTCAAGATCCTTATCGGGTGTGTCTTTAAAATTAGAGCAGGATGGAACAATTGTTTTCTCTCGCCCACGAGCGCATTCCGGACTTGTTGGTATTTTTTTTATTTTCTATAGATACGTATAACGGATTGTAATCATCTCATTGTGCGAGCTAAGATGTATCTTTGATGAGTATAGGTGGGACGAAAGTGTCGTAAATTTCATGAAGGATAATATGATATTCTCTGATTTTTACTATTGATTATCTTTATTATGTTCGCCAGTAGGCGTAATAAATGATACTATTGATTGAGATAACCATTGAGAAAGTAGCAACAACATTTTGATTCATTAGAATTATATAAAACAATTTCGATCAGGTTTATTGGTACTTAATCGAGTTTATTAACACAATATTTTGAATTTAATAGATACTTGCCTTTTTGAGCAATTTATTATTTAATGACAAAATTAGTTTATTTTGTTTAATTCTATCTTCGGTTATAACGAGTACCTACTTTATTATACAGTGAAATAAAGTGTTATCGATCTACCTAAGGTAGTACTAAGATAAAATGCCTCTTCGCCTCGTCTAATCTTATCTTCAACTATTTGTCATTCTCTAATGTACCTGTTTTATGTATATATCCGCCTACTCATAAATGTCTCTTAAAGCTATTTCAGTGAAATCATATTAATTTGTGTAAGGACATCCTTGCTATTTTTTAATACTTTTGTCTCTATCTTACAAACACGTGAGAAATTAGGTTAAAACTTAATTTTACTACCTAAAAAACAAACAAACCTAACTACCTTGGTCTGAAAGCCATACGAGTCGTTTATGAATAAACGGGTTTAAGAAGTCGATAAGATGATGTCGTTTTGACCAATTTTTACACAGTATGTAAAGTTACTTGCTGCTGTTCTCGAATCCAATATTGTTATTTAAAGTACACTTGGATATTTATTTGGGTAAAGTCCTACCGTATCGCACTAGAACGATTAGTAAAATAAACTAATAATCAAATTTATATATTTACATAGTAATATTTTTTGCCTATAAAGATGCCTCTTATTCATATTAAAATAAGTTTCAAATGTTCATCCTATTTACGAGTTATGCCAGTTTAAAAATAATGCAATTACTTTTAGGTGCCGAACTTTCTCCAACCCGTACCAAGATAGTCGATCGGATAAAACAACATGTGTTTCTTCACCTAACGAATCTTCCACAGTATAATGAGTACAACAATGTAAAGTGGGGCCGTATTTACATAATGTCAACTAAGTAGGTGTAGGTGTGTCACTCTACGGACACTCTAATGTCATTAATCGAACGCACGGGAATGTTATTGTTGTCCCGCTGTATGTTATTTAACTGTAGACTTTTGATCGTATCTGTGATTATGATTAAGTTTCATTTGATTTCACTATGTATCTGTCTCTATCACTTACCTCACGTAATTTGCATTTGAAGCGAATGATTGGTTAAAATCCGCTCATGCTAATCTAAGATGGTTGCGTTTGTATTGTTTGCGTCTCTGTCATTATGCACGTTTTAATAAGTGTAAGAGTGAAAGCGACGCATGACGTCATAGACAATAAAATGGCAGTCATCCTATTCTTTCTACTCATTAGGTTTCGTGACAAGTTAGAGTGAAGACTTGTTTTGATATTCCAGGAAGAGATTTTGCAGGAGCTTATGTGTAGGTACTACTTTTACCAAATATTCCTTACGTACCTAATCACTTTTGTAAATGGCATGTATTCAGACTTAATTAAGCAATGCACTTTATATAATGTTTTATGTTAAACAAATAATACTCATACGCTCCCTTCACCTTCTACTTTTATAACTCGAGCATAAAACGTTCAATTTATTGTGTGTACATAATTTATTTAACGGGCACAAAATTAGTAAATGAATTATATTTAAGATTACAATTTTTAGAAGCGAATGTCAAAGAGTAAGGAGATCGTTTTTTGAATACAATGGGCAAGGATCGCCGGCACTGACACCCCGCGGCGTCTGCGCATTTCAAGATAATAATATACAACGACTTAAGCGACACACATCAAGTATAAACATATTCCCTTTTTACTTTTTAAGCTAGCGTTTATACCGCTTAAATGTTAAACTTTATTCGCTTACAAATAAAAGTTAAATTGGTTTATCTTAGATGTTTATAAGAAGCCTCAAAGATGAAATAAAAACTCGAATAAAATCCCTTATGTAAATTAAATTTATAGATCGTCTTTTTGATAATAAATTGTATACTTTGACAGAAAATTTTAAGTTGTCTCTGTAAATACTGTCAGCTAGTTTAGAGGACTACTTCAAGTTGACCCTTAACACTCGAATTAATATTTTAGAATAGAAACTATATTTATTTTTTGAGTCAGTTTTGAGTTTAAAATGTAATGTCTCCTATTTTCTTTTTTTAATTTATCTTATTAACATTAAATACATTTGTATTTAAGACAAACAAATAATATATTTTATTCGTTAAGTGAGACAGACAAAACTGTCTGCAGTTGATTTATTCTCTCATAAATTATTTTATTTTATCACGTGTATGTACGTTTTAGTAAATCTACATTAATTTTATGGGCAACTTTTATTGGCAAACGATCTCATGTTGAATGTTAAAAGGCTCTTAATTAGGGTTTGATTCGAATCATTTGTTTAACAAGAAAGAAGAAAAATATTGGTTATGATATATGAAACGCTTGTAAATGATTTCCTAATAATAGTTAAAGTTCGAACAAAGGCTTTTTTTATTATTAAATATTAGATCTTTGCTAATAGAATAGTACCTACACATAAGGGCGTATCCACTTAAACTGTGTATCATTAACGGTCGGCTACCAGTCGTCACCAAGCTGACGGCTGGTATCAAACACAGGTATTTTGTCACAAAACTGTCAGATGGAACTGAAACAGAGCTTTTTGAATTCTATAGAAACACGGCCCTTTCTATTACCACGATACGATACTTTGCTTCAGAATTCGAATATTTTGGACTTTATTAGAATTATAAAGTAGGGTGATGTTACCATTTAAGTCAAACAAAGAACGAGGACGTACCTTTACGAATTCCGTTGAGATTCCTCTAACCGCGCGCCGTAATACAAACAATATTTGGGCAAAATCTATCTGATAGGCTACGATTCTCGACATCTTATCAATCATTCAACACAATCCACAGCAATTCAATTGTTCGAATCATTCGCGTTTTCATTCATCCATTCGTTCATGAGTGAATCATTAAGAATTAAAACATGGCTAATGCATTATGGTGTGACAACGGTGGCGGCCAGACACCTTTGCTTCGAGACAATGAGCCCAGAAAAGATTAACCCGTAGGCCTATGTATGAGCCTACAAATATGGTCCTTAGTTAATTTGGTCGGCTTATATTTATTGTATTAAGCCTTTCTAAGGTAAGTACTATGGACCACCCGGTTGTGTTACTGGTGTGCTCCACTTTACACCAATGCTTGATTAGAACAATTACTAATTTGGAATAGAATTTTTTTTTAAGTTTTGTCTTTGATAATTTTTTTATATATTCATTTTATGGGACACGCTTAAACTTACACAAATGGATTTAAACATAATTTTATGTATATCACTACTACATTAATACAAACATCATTTCGTTTATTCTGGTAGTAAAAACTCTTCATGCGACTTTGACTATGTAGTTGCAAGCAGAACTTATTTTTGGTACTTACGTACGTTTTGGTACTTACATTGAGATATCAAGTATATAGGATCGTCATTAAGTTATCATCATCAAAAATTGTCAATAGTCGAATAATTTTCTTTACCATCGGTAGATACAGACAACAAACCTGATTTCTTGTCCATTTCGCAACTTGTCATAGTAAAAATCTATATGAAACCCACTAGAGATATCATGTCGTTGTCAAAAGGCATAATAAATAAATATTTTAACTACCAAAGTAACATTTCCATCCTTCCTACGAGCAGTATCAATATTATTAGAAGTGAGCCAGTTTGAAAGTCGGTTGAAAATGGAACGTTACGGTTATGAATGAAACGCCCATGGCGTCCACTTGACTGTCGATTGTTTTGGATAGCACACATCATTATTACGCCCGACTTTCTACCGGCTACTCGATAATTAATGATAAGTCGAGTGGACAAAGTCTAACAAGTACATACATGGTAGTAATTTACTGCAGTGACATAAGTTTTGTTATTAAGTAGTTTAGTCCTGACAGAGTATACTCGTAGAATATAAAGACGAAAGTTTGTTATCATATTTTTTGGACCCGGGTATGTCCTTAAACTACGTCCAACAATGAGAGGTAGGGCACAGCGATGACCATCACGCTTGAATCTGGGGCAGCCCAACTTTCAGGTATGTAGTGTTGTGTTCCTGATGGTGAGTAAGGTTCCCAGAGCTCCAACCCCCCTTAAAGGCCGGCAACGCGCTTGTGACTCCCCTGGTGTTGCGGGTGCCCATGGGCGACGGTAATTGCTTACCATCAGGCAATCCATCTGCTCGTTTGCCGCATATGTCATAAAAAAAATATATATATTTAATTACTAAATGTACTATTATTTAAAGATCCTATACATATAATACGAGTAGGTCATTAGATTTAGTTAACGCCCTATCGCCAGATATACCTTGATTTTTACGCCTTAGAAGCGTTGATGAAGCGCTAAAACGTTCAGATGGTCAAACCCCAATTCTTACCTAACATTATGATTTGGGGCTTGGTGCTGGGGGCTTGGGGAATTGAACCTGACCTTCTCAGTAGTACTATTGCTAAATCTGGATCTAATCTCACTAAGGATTCTTTTTTCTCCTAATTGAAAGGCGCTAAGGGCGGCCAGTTAACTAAAAAAACTTGCTAATGCAAACTAAATTGCCAAGCGGACCCCAGGTATCAGCCGCTGTAAAAACCTAAAAATGTCATGATTAAAGCAAGAAAGATAATGTATATTTAAATCCTCTTTATACTTTTTTAGTAACCATTGTGATCGAAAATTGCGTTAACATAGTTTTTTTTAATGATAAAGGTGGCAAACGAGCAGACGGTTTGTCAACGCAGATGGTCAACACCAAGGGAGTCACAAGCGCGTTGCCGGCGTTCAATATAGATGTACGCTCTTTTTTTGAAGGTATGAGGGCCGTATCGGGCCGGAAATATTGCTGATGACGTGCGAGCAAGAATGAATATTTGCTTACAAAGTTTGGAATTATTTTCTTTTCAGAATCATATTAGTTAGTAATTAATAATAAGCTTAACTAGTAATAAGCTTAATATTTGTAAGTGAAAGTGTATAATGCGTTGCAAAACATCCACACATTTATGAAGTGAACTGTACAAGTACGTAATGTCTGATTAAGCGCTCTTTATAAAACGCTATCAATATTATTAGCAGGTTGACCGGTAAACGTAAATAAACTGTTTAAAAAAATAAAACTTCATAGTGAGAAGCCTTTGCAAAGTTCGGGGTTCTGTATAGTCACCATAGCTCTCTGTTTAAGCTTGGATTTCTTAATCTCAATATCCTCTTGGATCCCTTACCTATTAGCCTGGAACATCCATTGCTGTTCACATAGACAGACCATTCAGATTCTGATCAGACTCAATCTCGTTGGAAGCGTAAAATCAGTAGAAGCATTCCAGTATCACAAATCAAGTGTGGTGCGGAAGGGTCCTGGATTTTTCTCAGGCTGCCTTCCCCTCACACAATCCTCTAAAAAGCCTTACAGTTTTTAAAGCCTTAGTCAGGTTAAAAAAAAGAAGACTGCCACTGGAAGTTATCTTCGAGAATAGGAAATGTAATGCCACAATCGCAATGCCTAACAGGCGAGTTAGCAATTGCAGTATGAACCATAATTCTAATGAGCTGTTGCCAGTTCTAAGATGATTTCTGATCGCAGTTGAAGAACAACCTTACGGGTCCAGGTTCAGTCGTACTTTACCAACAGCCTGGGATCCCGTGGTTCATGTAAAGGCAGAAATCAGGGCATAACTGCGAAACCTGTGTGCAAATTATGGACATTTACTTTTATAAGCGCATTGTGGGTTTTAAGCGGTCGTAGATATGTATTTTTACTCAATCGACTCGTTAACTACGAACGCTAAAAAAATTTTAAGCCTTAATTTAACAAAATAACAAAGAAAACATACGCTCCGGCATCGGCCGATCTGAAAAGTCCCAAAAATTATAATCATAACACAAAGATGGTAAAATAATGTGTACAACCGGGGGTCAAATTAAGGGTTAAAATGCGGCATGATTAGTAGGTAAACGGTATAAAATTGCATATTTGTAACCGTACAAATGCATTTAAACTCGTACGCGTTAATCCTATAGTTAATCACGTATAGTTCGCGGTAACCGAAGACTGCTGCAACTATGTTTTACTTAAATAAATCGTGTTTCTATCCATCATTATGTATTTATCTGTGAGGTAGCACGTACATTACGCGAGCCCCTAAACCATTACTGTACGGCACGGGCCTCGCATACATCTGCCGTATTTGCATAGCGCCTGATTGGGATGCAAGATTAATTCCTATCATATTTTTTGTCTTGATCCTCATTTAGGTGCAATCATGCTGTTGAAGAAAAAAATGATCATTATCATACTTCAGCCCTTAAGCTATTTT
Organism: Grapholita molesta; assembly: GCA_022674325.2. NCBI lineage: Eukaryota > Metazoa > Arthropoda > Insecta > Lepidoptera > Tortricidae > Grapholita > Grapholita molesta. Next base: position 7,453,941 of record CP053132.2, read on the forward strand.
TTCAGCCGCCAAACAAAAGGGTGCTTGTTTGTTATTAGGTTTGGGGCGATAATGTAATGCAATTACTTTTTTTAGTGTAAAAAACGTCGAAATTCATTATTCAAATCCGCCAGCTGGATACGCGAGGGATCATAGTGATTAGGGTTTGTAAAGTTTAGGTATCTTAAAATAAAATAAATTTATATCCACAATTAACTAAAACACTATGAAAATAACATAATTACAAAAACATGATTATAAAAATAACATCATATCCGGCCGCGAACATTGAGGTCACAACACTTTCGAAACATTGGCAAAATCTAGGTAACAATATCTTAAGTTTTAGTGCCGTTTAATTTGAAAATATGTGTGTAAATCACGATAGAATGATTGAATCAGTATACTATAAAAATAATGCTAGAATCTAAATATTGATTATTAAAGTTAGTAATCTTTGCACAAAATTTACATTTAACACGCAATAACTCTTGATGTTCAAAATTTATGGATTCTTAAATCCAAGTTGAATAGTAAGCAGGCATTCATAAAACAAACATTGATTCCTACAAACAAGGCGTTTCACCAATCATACATAATATTAAAGAAAAACTTGTATCTACGACAAATAAGATTAAAATTAAAAAATAATCCGATTTAAAGTAAACATACATACCAGTCTATGGTAAAAAATAACGAGTAATTATTTATATCACTATAGCTGCAGTCTTCATGACTGTACTTACACTGCTTCGTTAAGAGATAATATATACTCGTCTGCGAAACCACAATTTCACAATGCCAATTAACCCTTCACAAATTGTTCTGACTCATATTCAAATATTTTGACCCCAGGCGGAGCGTAATCCACGTTGTTCAACATTCATACAAACCATTAATTACAACAACATCGTATCATGACCAATCAAAATTATAAAAAAATCTACTTTAAGTCTGCCATGTAACGTTCATTTTTCCATGAACATCAGATATACAATGTGAGATTGAGAAATAAATTAGTCATATTTATTACATTGCGCGTGTAAGCGTTTGTAATAGAATAAAGCCGATTCAACCCTTTCATTGCTAAGAGAAAGGACTGTTAATGGTCTTATTTTACCTAATGATGCCCTTCGCAAAGGGTTGGAGATGAAGTGATAAGCCGATGTATGAATCTCGTTTAGTATTCAAAGTGTGTCGAGTAGCTTTTGTGACTCTATTTCAAACGGGTTATTAGTTCGTATGAATTTTGTTATATGCGTACACTAATATCCTTAGCAAATTTTTAGTTAAAGACCAGTAACTAATTATAGTAATTGGTTTAAGAGAATTATGGAAATGCGTAATAATCTATTTTATTATTTTTTTATTATGCAGAAACGTCTGCTAGCGAATATCTTCGATATTTAAATCGAAAGAAAAATAGAAAAAATTGACTCGAAGCGGGACTCGAACCCACAACCACTGGATCACTAGCCCAGTGCACTTCCAATTGTCTGACAATAGACAATATTGTAGAATAGCACCACCCCATCTCCTCCCGCGGTGTCTTAAGTGGCGACAAAGAGAAAAATCCTACGGACGGGCAGCAGCGTCCGTCGAAACCTAATCTACATCTACTGCGGTCGTCAACCCGCCTGCCAAGCGTGGCGACTATGTCAACTACCCCCAAGATGATACAAGTCATATTTGTGGGAGGACTATGTCTAGCAGTCGACTGCATACGGCTGAAATGTAATATATGTATGTAATGTAATGATTTATTTTATACACGTGAAGAGTAATCAATACAACCCTAAATGGACAAGAATCATTTTATGCTTTTTTACGTGATGTTAGTAAGCAAGTATACCTATATAGTTTTTAAGTAAAACGCATTGTTTATGTAATAAAAAAATAAGCTAAGTATAAATGAGAGCTGATTTTATGTAATTTAGAAGATATTTAACTTTACAGAGTTATTAATCGTCCCTTCTGTAAACATTAAAATTATAAGAAAAATACATCTTCATAATATAATAACAAAGAAAAACAGGACAATTTACAGAGCCATCTCCATTCTCTTACCCTAAGTGTACTTAAACTGCTAAACTTTGTTAGTTAAAGAACTTTGTCACAAAAACTAAAGTGCTCTTGAGTACTCCTGGCTAGGTAACAATCAACAACTTACACTTAAAACGACGTAATATTTCGAACTGGCCATGGTACTTAAGCCCTTTTAAAAATAGTCGATATCGTCGCTTGTATTATAATTCCATTCATTGAAATCCGTACTAACTACGACGGCTAATTACAAACCTTTGAGTGACGGCTTTGCTCTGTGAAAAGAGAAAAAATAGTGAAGCGCGAAACGATTAACGTGTTTGGTTCCGTAGGTCTGAACTTATTACCGTCATAATGTTTTGAGGTGGAATTGGAAACAGTATATTCAAAAGTTATATCTATGTGTGTTAGAGTTCAATCCCTGTTAAAATTAAGATTAGAATTTTTAGATTGTTATTTAAAATAATATGTGTGTATAAACTAACTATAAAAACTAAATTAGGCTTATGTGTTAACTGCTTTCACTTCAGTTCACATATTGTAATGAACGAAAAGCACTAACTTAGTTTATTTTAATAAATTGGATTATTCACTTAAAATAGTGACGATGAAAAATAAAAATAATAAACATTTCTGTAGTAATTATATAATGCAATAATTGAACAATTGACACTTCTAAATTACCTATTAATCGAATTTTATATAAAGCACAAAAAAGCCGCTTTCCTCACTGTCTCGTCTATTACGCTTAGGCGTTCTTTCACAGTATAAAATGGATTTTAATGCGATATTTATAAAATAGACTGATGGAGTAAGGGTATATAACCCCTGTATTTATAATCTCCTCTGTATAGCCTAAAATATGACGAACCGGACGTTAGAATATAATAATGTAAACAGTTCATAAATACCTACAAAATTTCGCAAATGCGTTGGAGAGTAAAATCGCTTTAGGTATAGGTATCTCGCGGGATAAACTTCTGATATCGATGATTACAAATTAATCGTGCCTATATAATAACGGAACCCAAAATAATTATTAACGATACAGTGGCCGTGGAGTGGCCCGGTGCTGTCACATCTGTTCTATTGTGCGAGGATTAAACTGATAATTATTCCGAGCGATAATTACCGGATTTGAGCTTGTAATAATAATGCCCCAGGCCGCTTTTGTTTAGCAAAATGTCGATATTTTGACCGATCACAATGTGTAGGGGTGGTTTTGATGCAAGTTTTGATAAGAACATTCCAAACTATATATTAAATAAAAAATGTATATATTTATTATGAGATCGAATCAGAGCATAGCAAAGATTAGTAATTTGCAGTTATTAAGTACAGATTTTTGGGAATAACCATGAATGTCAAGGTTTAAGCATATTTGTTGTGTTAAAATGGGTAACTCAGGTTTACTAAGTCGATTATTGCTTGACACGTTTCGCTCAAACGGAAGGGGTTAAAGGAAAGATTTATTGTTAATGTGTTAAAAAGTAAGTACCCCGACGAGCACTATGAATTCCTGCCCAACGTTTAGGCAAACGTATCCGTTCAAATCGTTTTTTAATGCGCCCAGAACTGTTTCCATACGAAATCTCGACCTATTCAAATTCATGTAAATAAAAAGCTTACGAATCGGAACTTCTGAACGCACCCTCCGCCGGCATATGGTGGACCACGTGCCAAAAGGGCTAAGCCTTTTGTTTCTTAAAAAAAAAAACTCAATGACGCTATCGTTTTCAATGGCGTCCTGTAATTATTGTGATTCGACTAATTGTTGCGTTCACTCTCAATGGCTTTTGTTTCGAAGTGCAATCTCGCTTTGACCGTGTTTTCGCATGCCATATTGTAATTGAAGTTGTTCTTTGTTACAGTGCTGGGGACATTCATGTGATGCCGGCATTTGTTAGAACAAACTCTATTTTATTGCAGCCAAATGCGATTGTTCAATGACTTTACTGCATTTCAGAATGTAAACGGGGCTCTTAAAAATATTTGAAACATGGATATTTCAATTTTTTAGTCGGCGCCATTAGAGTATGTTTTTTTATTTGTGCTATGATTTTGAGAATGTAATAGCTGGCGCTGGAGGCAAAATATGACGATATTTGTTTTCAAATAGAAGATAATCTTGGTCTAGCGGTAAATCTCGTGTACCACGGCTGATACTAGTCCAATATTTTCAAAATTAAAAATATTTTAATGTGTACTTACCCTTACCCAGAATAGTTAGATAGAGGTATAGCCACGATCAGACTCCTTTTAACCATAGCACTACCTATACTGCAAAAATCCTAGGCAGATGAAGATAAAAAAAATCCTTTTGCAATGATGTGTTCTTTAAGAGTGAATTGCAAAAAATGTACATAGTTAAGATGAGTTGGGGACCTGAAACCAGTCTTAAGTTAATCATTTCATTTGAGTTACCACAATTAAGCTATTGATATTATAAGTTACATGCATGAAAGTGTGTTAGTGTATGCTTTAAACATATACGTAGAATGAATTAAGTACAATATGGACCCGGTACAATATGGTGGATGGGTATGGACCCGGGTATGTCCTTAAACTACATCCAACAATGAGAGGTAGGGCACAGCGATGACCATCACGCTTGAATCTGGGGCAGCCCAACTGGGGAAGTACCTCCTCCTTACAGAAGACCACAGCCATAATACGAGTAGCACTGCTACCTTTCAGGTATGTAGTGTTGTATTCAGAGCTCCAACCCCCCTTAAAGGCAACGCGCTTGTGACTCCCCTGGTGTTGCGGGTGCCCATAGGCGACGGTAATTGCTTACCATCAGACAATCCGTCTGCTCGTTTACCGCCTATGACATTAAAAAAAATACGACACAGTACAATTAACAGCGTTCCTTGTCGTTCTGAAAACTTACTGACTTGAACTATTAGGTACAATATTTTTACAATTAAACCCTATACTAGTTTCTACAAATAATTTAAACAGATAGTCGAACAGTGCAAGAGAAGCTGTATACAGCTATATATAACTATGTCCTTAACGCACCTCTATCATTTTATCAGCTACGGAACAAGAAAGGAATATAGAATATCTCTTTAAAAAGTCAGTTCAATTAATAACCCGTCACAGTAGCAAAAAATATTATAAAATAGAAAGGGCTTAAACGTTTTGCATTCATGCCTCGCTTTAATTACACATTCATATGTAAATTAGTAGGCGAATGCCATAAAGATTCGTTCATACATTTTACCGGCGAATATGCGTTCATGCGTACTATGTTCATTTTGGATCTGCAATTAGCAATATAGGCACGGGAGGGTTACATTGTCGGGTCATATGCAGATGGATATTACAGTGATTATAATTATGCTCGTTTGTTTTTTAGAACACAGTAGGGACGTGCTTGAGCGGTTATATAATAACTCGGGGATGGATGTATAGCCGGTTATGAGTTGATATAATGTCATCGAATGTACATTTTAAAGTATTAATATTAATATTATATTTTTGCAAGATCGAGTTTATGAAGTTTGACTAAACGTCATGGACGCTAACCGAAATACGTTAAGGATATATTCTGTGTATTGACGAGTGCATATCCACTTTGTGTTTTTTTTTAATAATTTTACATATTAAGAGCCATTTTTTGTAATACAATGACGGTGGCAAACAAGCATACGGCCTATGGAGGCCTGCAACTACCCTTTAAGAGCCTATACACTCCTTTTTTGCAGAACCTCATACTGTATAGGCCCTAGGGAAAACCTCGGCAGGGAGTTTATTCCAAACATTTCATATATTATTAATTTCTAGACGCCTAAGCCTCTCAACTAATGAATAACGAAAATAAACCTTATCTGTCAGCAAGAAAAAAGCTTTAACAGCGTCCGCCATAACAACTTTAGTCGTCGGTGGTGAGGTAGGCAGGACAGCGTAGGCGTCGTTCAAAGGGTTAATAGGTAAATATTGTATAATAAAATTTATAGCTCTAATAAAATAAGTGGTCGCAGCTGACCCGCTATCGAATATCGACACACAAATATTCATTATTTTTGCACCTCGCATAACGGTGTAAAACATTTCATTAATAAAAGGCACCACCACAATAAAACGTAGAGCGCAGGCCATTCGCGACCGAGTTGACGGTCCAAATACTGTGCTTCAAGCAATAAAATAAATCTTCTCTTAAGAGGTTACCTGATCCGGGTACAAGACGCCTTCGGAACCTTAATTAAAAAACAAAATCAATTTTATTAATTGAAAGTGTTAAAAACGGGCGGAAGAGGCGTCAGAGCTCGTATCTCGCTCATATCTCTTCTTTAATCCGACAGAGAATGTGTTATTTTTACTCCTCTCAGTGGATTTCGAATAAATTTTATCGCCTGGGACTAATTTGGTTACAAATTTATTTGGATGTTGCGTCGTTAACAAGCGAGTACATCCACATGGCTATCTGAACCGCACTCTTTAGTACCCAGACATGGACATTATACCAATATATCGACACTTGCAGCTTGATAAAATGAAGACGATACGTTGACTGAGGATTAAATAATATCGTTGTTTTTATAATGCCCCGAGTTTCGAGAGCCTTAGTGTTTAAATAAAATACAAACAATTGTAGCATTTTAATTGGAACGATAATTTAACGAAGGACATGTATTTGTGAAATTGTAATTTGTAACATTAATTGGAGTATGATTAAAAATGATTAATAATTGCGAAGGAAACTTCATATCTCAGGTTGTGTCTCAAAATGTAATTACTATTTTTCAAGTTAAAACAAAACCATGTTTTCTATCTTTTGGATAAAATAGAAGAAGTGAAATGAATTCAGAAAAATAACCTATTTAAGCTAACCTTTTTTTTTTTATGACATAAGGTGGCAAACGTGCAGACGGATTGCCTGATGGTAAGTAATTACCGTCGCCCATGAGCACCCGCAATACCAGGGGAGTCACAAGCGCGTTGCCGACCTTTAAGGGAGGTTGGAGCTCTGGGAACCTTACTCACCATCAGGAACACAACACTACATACCTGAAAGGTAGCAGTGCTATTATGGCTGTGGTCTTCTGTAAGGAATCATTTACCTATGTGTGTTTATGCCTCACACATAACCATCTCTGCTTGATTCTAAAATCTGAAATTAAAAAAAAAAAAATTAGCTACGATATTGACTGAATTTATGCACGACCTTTAAATTAAGTTTTACCGTACCGACCAGTTATGAGTATTTCATCATTTATGGATGCCTATGTCCAGCTGTGGAAGTCTTTTGTTGCAGGCGTCCGTAGGCGGTAACTACTTCCCATCAGGCGGGCCGTATGCTTGTTTGCCACCGTCGTTGCATATAAAAAAAATAGAGTAAAAGTAGTAAGTAGTTAAAGTAATGCCAGTCATCTATGGAGTGTGCGAACACTATGGCTTCTTTATTCTTTATGAGCTTCCTGGCAGACCGGGTAACGGTAGAGGAGTATTGGCCAGTAGGAATAGGAATGTAAAATAATTGCATCTCCTCTTTTAACACCTTTGCTGCAGGAGTTAGTTAACACCGCAGTTAACCACACTTGTTATAGGGTCGATCGGCCCGATCACGCAGTGAACGTGTTAACAGAATGATAAATTGTCAAGCAATACTATTTCCTAATAGGTATGTTTCAACCCTTACTTATCGCTTACTTAAGGACGATGTACATTATAACGATTCGCTAATCGATGTGGGAATGAAAATAACCGCATCCAAGTATGGCCATAAACTCCTCATGACATTCCTGACGTTTGCAGCCATGGCGCAAGCGGAATTCTTAAACAGCGGTAAAAATAATGGTCCTGTTTATTTGTTTACGGGCGTTTTAAATAGCGACATTGACAAGCGTTTAAAAAATTGTTTTTTTCGCGTTAGGCATAATATTAACACATTTGCACAATACAAAGGCAATTTATCTCGCGGTGTAGGTCTGTGACGTGGTTTGCGTCACTTTCGTATACCATATTGAGTATAGAGATATATCTTTTGGTACCTACAGTCAGCGTCATATTTTTTTTTATGACATAAGGTGGCAAACGAGCAGACGGATTGCCTGATGGTAAGCAATTACCGTCGCCCATGGGCACCCGCAACACCAGGGGAGTCACAAGCGCGTTGCCGACCTTTAAGGGGGGTTGGAGCTCTGGGATATAGTTGGTAGCATCCAAAGTATTCAGAAAGTTCAGTACACTATAGAATTTATATGGTGTACCGAAATATATGACTCTATCACAATAACAACCACGAAGTCAATTGGCCCTTTCCCGCAAAGGTTAAAAAAACTTGTAACTATCCTAGTTGTATTTCATTGGAAAACTAAAAAATAGAATATTTATATTAACACTTCAATTGTTAATATAAATATTTTATTCCTAATATTTGAGTTTATTTTATTCCTAATATTAGTAGCTTTTATAAACATCCAATAAGATTCAGGTTACTGAATAAAATGAACCGTTCCTATTTTTAGAATTTAACGAGTGCATAATAAAGCTCTCGCTATCTCTGTTTCTCACTTACTCTCACTTTGAATTAAAGTTAAAAGAAAATAAAAGTAGAAAAATGTATAGCAAAACATAACAAGAGCGAAAACTCGTAAAATGAAACAATGCAGTGATAGTTTTTACACAGATTCTAGAACAACTGAATGAGTCCATGATTCAACAGAGATGAGACAGACAAACATGCAGACAGCCCAAAAATTAAACCTTATTTTTACGTCCTATCGCAAAGATTAACTATGTAACTTGTTACTTGTCACTTTATGTAACTAACCTTTTACTGACCCTTACCATGAGTTGTGACATTGAGGTTTTCGATAACGAGTATCGAGTTTACTATCTTTGCACCTCGTTCGCACTAAAATATTACAGATAGTAAACTCGATCCTTGTTATGGAAAACCTTAATGTCACAACTCATGGTAAGGGTACTGATATTTGCTTCTGTTGCCGCGATAACTATTACTAACGCTGAAATAATTAAAACAACTAAAAACGGATTATACCGCGTATCGTCATCATCATCATATCAGCCGAAGCTACTACACTTAAATTACATTCGTCGTTTGAACACTTTTGTCAAAGTAGTCTTCATATTTAACTCGGTCCAATAATCTGTAAGAAATAATAAAAAAAAATTAAAGCCTACGGATGCTTGCAGGTGTATTTACTCCTCTTTATGTATCAGCCGGATCGTAATATTTCTGTGTAATATTTTGATGCTAGTCACATTAAACTAATTGATATGTAATTTAGATTCATTTGGGTGTAACAGATGCCCAAAGGACAAGATGACCAGATATAAGAGCCCGTTGATTCTGGGAATGAAAAATATTTTCCACGCTTTAGGCATTTAATGATATTACAGATATAATGGTCAGCCACTGACATAGGTATTTTATCGATTTGGTTACGAGAAATTGAATGTTTTTAAGGTTCTTTTATGCTCATTCTGGAAAGAGGAATTCTAGAACCTTCCAGTATTAGGGTTTCTAGTTTTTCGGTACAAACAGATCACTCGCTATCGGAGTGTGGGCTGCGACACGGCGCGGCCCCGGTTGTCGCTTGGCGCGATATTCTACAGAGCGGGATTTTGAAGTTTTACCTAAAAAATATAAATTATAACCTCCTTCATTCGAGAAAGATGATCAAGCTAAACATATACTCATACAGATTAAATAAAAAGTGTCTAAAAATAGCAATCACTGTAATAGACAGGACTAACCTTCAAATCAAATATTAATATCAATTTAACAATGGAATTTTCCAACAACCCACAGCGCAGCGCAGTACAGCGCCGGTAGCCTAGCGGTAAGAGCGTGCGACTTGCAATCCGGAGGTCGCAAGTTCAAACCTCGGCTCGTACCAATAAGTGTTTCGGAACTTACGTATGAAATATAATTTGATATTTACCAATCGCTTTTCGGTAAAGGAAAACATTGCGAGGAAACCGGACTAATCCCAATAAGGCCTTGTTTACCCTCCGGGTTGGAAGGTCAGATGGCAGCCGCTTTCATAAAACTAGTGCCTACGCTAAATCCTGGGATTAGTTGCCAAGCGGACCCCAGGCTCCCATGAGCCGTGGGATATGCCGGGGCAACGCGAGGAAGATGATGAATGGACTTTTCCAACTACCTACTAACAGGTAAATACTAACTATACAATATTCTTACTACAAAAGTATACTAAACTCCCAATGATGATTGTTATGAATTATGATTTACCAGCTAATACAAGTCCGCCCCACCGCGCGTGCGCGAAGTGCGAAATACTGTCGGCGCGGGAGCACCGTGATAAACTGCGCGGGGGCAAGCACGTGGGCGGCGCGCGACACCGCCATGCCCGTTCAACTCCAGCGCACCTGAAATTTCGTACATCCCTATTAGTAATAGAAATTACTATCAGAGTAGTAGAAAGTATGTTAATTTATAATGAGAAATAATAACAAGTATTATTTATAAGCAGCGCATATAAATACAAAAATAATTAGTTATATTTATATCAAAGCGAGTATAAAAAAATACATTGAAAGTATCATTCAGACCGATTTCGTATGACGACTATATAATATAAGTTATATGGAAATATCAAATAAATAGTAATTATAAATAAATATTACAGGACATCCTTACACAAATCGACTGAGCCCTACGGTAGGCTCAAGAAGGCTTGTAATGTGGGTACTCAAGCAACAATATCAACACCCATGTTGCCGGAACAAATACCCTGTGCTCATCACACAAATAAATGCCCACAATATGATTTAAACCCAAGACCTTCGGCTTCATAGGCAGAGCCACTACCCACCAGGCCAGACCTATAGTCATAACATATATGTATTAATGTATGATTTACACATGATCGTCGATCGGTGGCAGACGAATAAGTGCATTTGAATTATCTACTCTAATAAATGTCTGTGACTTTGAAGAAGTATTTATCGATTATAGAATTGTCGATGTCTCACAAAGATTAGTGTTAAAAAAAATTGAAGTGTAATGATAATTAGAAAGTTCAGGTAAGCGTAATTGCAGAATGTCTGCTCAGTAAAAGCTTTTTATTAATTATTGAACCATTGACTAAAAGATTTTTCTTCTTTATTTACCATTTCTTGAGAGTGAGTTTTAATAACATAAAGTTTTTTATACTAATGTACGTACGTTTGTATAAAATTAACAAGCGTGTTAAATCAACGTTCGATCATTACTAGATAAGAGTGGCCACAAAATAAGCGATCTATAACTTAGAACACATTTAAAGTAAAGTTAAAATCATTTACGTGTTTTAAAACATAATGCAATGCATACAAATTTTTTTTTATGTAATCTGTAATTTTTCTTTGTCCCAAAATTTACTTGATTTTTCAGAATTACTTAAAATTGTATCGTACAAGCAGTTAGCTATATACCTATTGTTAAGTTTCGATAACTACTAGTTACCAATTTAGTAGAAGTTAACATGATAAATAAAATTGTTGGTGTATGTAAATAAAATAAACTTTAACTTAATTTTACACACATTTCAATTTTCCCTTTATTAAGAATTATGATACTAAAAAACTTGTTCTGTTCAGGTCAGTAGTTCGATATTTATATTATTAATCTGTTAAGTTAGCGTATCGATTTCAACTGAACAGAAAATAACACCAAAAAATATTGTTGCATGTTTTGGTACGCTCAAAGTGCAGAGTATGAACGTAGTTTAGTTAAAATCCATCATCAAACTCTTATTTGGAACAAATGACACAAGAATTTGTCACAGTTCAATTCAATTGACAAAATGTTTGTGGTATGAATCCTTTCCTGTAATCTTCATATAACAACGGCAAGTCATCAGTCACCCGCTATTTCCATGGCCTCAACATCGAGGTGCGAGTCGTGTTAAAATATGACGTCATTTGATCGGGTTTTTAACTATGAATTCGTTTGACCCGAGGGTCTCCCGCCCACGTTGCCGCATCCATACCTACCAGGTGCTCAGGTAACTAAGCAGAGTACCAATTAGTCAATCTTCTTGCATAATCAGTACTTGATTGAATTATCTACACAGACATTGCGTGGGTATGAAGAATTTATACATAAATTTGAATTTGAGTAGCTGGGATGTGCAGCGGTGTAGGTGAGAAAGTATAACTACTACTTTAAATATACAGTTATATTTTAGAATTTTAAGATTTTTAGTGGTTTTGGCAATTAATGTATGATTTGAGCTTATGACATAGATTCGACAAAGATTACCAAAGGGCGGTAATGCAGAAGACGTGGGTTTGATTCCAATTCTCATCACGTATGAGCACCTATAATCATTCGTATAGTGCTTTTAGGTTTTCAATTACTGTTCAATATTTTAAGTAAGTAGTGTTTCATATACGTTTTTGAGATAGCAGATTTTTTAAATATTTTTATTTATACCAACATTTTTGTCTTGGTGTATAAAACAGTCGTGGTTGGTAGTGCTTAAGAACTTTTTATAAGACTAGAAAACTAATACTTAGTTACAAACTGATAAACTCACGTGTAACTATATCGCATTAGGCGACATGTTTCTCGTAAGCTCTGGTACCCATCTTCAAGCCGAGTCAGGACACACCGATCGCGTTGAGGGTGTATCGCTCATTGAGCGATTGAGCGAAGTATTAGTAACATGGCTCAACCGTTTTAATTGTATTAAGACTAGAAAAGGTAGATAACGAAACATACTTTACATTTTAAACGTAAACAGAACGCAATTCAAAACGAGAAACATTTCATAACAAGAGCCTCTCAGGTGGGATACATAAAATGGGACAAGATCACGACCCAGCGTCCCAATAAAATCTCCTAAGCCATTTAAATCTCTCTAAACGACAGGGTTATCGTTTAATTTTACTGCAGAAAGCATTTCCATCACAATTGGAAGCGACTCCTTGTCATTTATTTTAAAGTGTCTGTGGCTTCGTCCTGGCGTGGGTAATCATAAATCTTTTTTAAGATGTAACCATAAACGGCAGATAAGGGCGCGCCCAATCGGCTAAAGATTGCTTACCGACGAATGCTGACGAATTGTGAGATGACATTGACGGCGCGGGTGGCTGCAGATGCGAAATTAGGTAAAAATTAACCATTGTCTTTACTCAAGCATTGTGGCAGTGACAAGCGAAAGTTGGTTAACATTATTTATGCATGAAATTTATAATGTATATTAATTGTATAGAAGAGGGTAACTCGCGTATTATAAGTCGAATATTGCTCGACATGTTTCACTTAGTAACAAGGAGCATAGTCATAAGCCGTTCGCGTTGGCGCTACTATACAATTAATATGGTTGAATCTCACGATAGTTTTGTGTATCAATTTATAATGTAACAAGATAATAATAACGTTTATCGTTTTTCTGACAGTTTTCGATTTATACATTTTAATAATCCTAAATAAATAAATATACAGAATAAAAAAAGTTCCTTAAAAAATATGGTCGCTGTTAAATCACTAATGTAATTAATTAATGTAGTTTTTTTTGTGTTTTTTTTTTTTATATGGTTACATCTTACAAACAGGTAATCGTGTAGTCCAAAACCATTTATTGAAACAATTTTTTGTATTTTCAGTGCGCGACGGGCCGGCGACGCGATCGGCGAATCGAACGGACACTCAGCACTCTTAGTGCTTAAAAATGGAGGCTTATGTTCTCCGAAACATGTCGCGCGAGAGGCTAAATAAACGTGAGTAGAACCATGTTAATTTTTAATTTATTGAAATAATTGCCTAGTAATCACCCTTTACACTATGAATCCTCACTGTTATATGGGATCTCTTCTCCGACACTCTATGGTCAAAAACCGTATGATTGAGCGCTCCCACTGTGATCACTAAATTGATTAAGTGTCTGATTTTAAACATTTCCCATTCGGCCTGACCACGTTGAATGATCAATTAAAGTGATCGACGTTTGACTTGGAATCAAACAACTCGTACGAAAGAACGAGACTGGTATTTGCTAATAAAGTATGTCTAATATTGGAGGTTTAATTATGATTTGAATCTGATGTTTTTACTGTTTGTCAGATGTCAATGAACTAGTCGCTAATCGAATTTCTAACATAATTCGTTTTATTGTATTGATTTTATTTAAATGGCCAAGAAATACGCGTACCTAAAATTTGCTGTTATTAGATATTATAAACAGATTTTCATTCCGAATTTGCATGAAATTACCATATAAATATATGATTAAGATGTCAAACTGTGGTTTTTGATTATATTGCGTGAATGAATCAACTAAGAATACCGATCATTATCATCATTGCAGCCGTAAGGTGTCCACTGAAAATAGGCCATTCCTAAATAATACTTGTATCATATTGTTTGCCATAGACACCACGCTTAGCAGGCGGGTTGGCACCGCAGTAGCTGAGAACTCGTTTGCGCCTGGATTAAGATGCCCGCTGGAGGAGATGAGGAAGGGAACCTACTATTGAGAGTCATTTCAATGTTTGTGATTTCGCACAACACTTAAATAAGAATCACGTTATTATCAATTATAGTAAAATCGTGAAACGCATATTAGAGTCCGTATTTAGTCTCGCACCATTCACACAGTTTCACTCTAACACAATAGTCAAAACAACAATAGCCACCAAACTTTAGAGATGTTTAACGACGCATTAAATTTTATTTCAGACTTATGTCCGTTTTGTACGTACGCCACAAAAGATCTAATTGAAGCGAAAAAAAGGAATGATTCTCAAATGATACGTGTTTGTTTGTTTGATTGATGTATCGATGGGTTGCGCGGCTATTTAACAGCCGGTTAGACAAAATGGTGGAGATGTGTCGGTATGTGAGCTGTGTGATCACAACACTAGTATGGCTCAGTGTAAGTACGTTCATTGTTGTCTTACGAGGTGCTCAAACTTTGATTTCATTTATGTTGGCATGATTTATTTAGTTTTGTCATGATTGGTTGGTACTATAAATTCAAAAAAATGGTTTGTGAACTTAATGAACCTGTCATCGAATGTCAAACGAATATTCTAATTATTAATACTGAATATAAACGCAATCAACTAAGATTACCAAAAAAAAAATGTTTATAAATCTATTGTTTTTAATGTTATTTGTTTGTACCTTTAAGATAGACAGACAAGAATGTCGCATTGTTTCACTTTATACTTAACTTTTAGAGTGGCCTTCCTTTTTTGGCGGCGTTAATTAACATCACAATGGTTTTTGAAATTTGTAAGAGACCGGAAAGGCGGACAAAGAGCTGCGAACTATTGGAATAAGCTAAAAGGCAAATACTTTAGAAACAACATGCTAAAAAAATATCAAAGGAATTTTGAAGGCTCTTATCTTCTTAATCTTCTCTTACTCTTATCTTAAAGGCCGTCAACACGCTTGTATCTCCCCTGGTGCTGCGGGTGCCCATGGGTGACGGTAAGTGCTTACCATCAGGCAATCCGTCTGCTCGTTTGTAATATAAAAAAAACCTAATATAGAAAAAGTTTGAGCACCTCTATAACAGCAAATATGAAGCGTGAGTGTGTGAGTACGGTGATCACAATCAGGTTATTTCACTGGTAATTATGATGCGGCGACCCGGGGTCAGCCCGAATGTGGCACACGTGACCGCACCGAGTCTTGTACTCTACAGGGTAAGTTTGGTCAGTGCAACATGTCACAATGTATACGTAATATCTATATATATAAATCTCAAAGTCCTGACTGACTGACTGACTGACTGACTGACTCACTTAAATCAACGCACAGCCCAAACCGCTGGGTCTAAAGTTTCCAAACTCGGCACACAGGTTCCTTATAAGGTCTAGGGGTGCACTAAGAAAGGATTTTTAAAAATTCACCCTCTAAGGGGGTGAAATGGGGGTCCAAAGTTTGTATGGGGATTTATGATTAGTTACACCAATTAATTTGAAACTTCACAATAGTATTCCTAACGACAAATGAGTAAACACGTGTTTCAGCATTTTTGAGAATTCAACCCCTAATAGGAGAAAATCGGGTTTAAAAAGTCTGAAGAACGACATGTGTATGTTTCCTATGGTTAATCGGATCGCTGTTGACAAAAACAACAACGGTTGTAAAATATGTGCACTAAAAAAGTATTTTTCAAAAAGAGGGTAAGTATATAAAATAAGGAGGTACTATAGGTACAGGAGGATCAAGCCCACATAGCGGATGAATGTATTGTTATGTTGTGTGTGTGTGTGTATGTTATTTTAACTTGATATGCCTTTTCAAAGTAATTTTGGGATTTTGAAAAATCCTTTCAGTAGTGTAAATTCCTTGAATCAGTTGAAAAATCCTTTCCATAGTATTATGTCCTATGGTATTTTGCTATGGGGCAGTGCTTCAGAGATCGATACAATTTTTATTCTGCAGAAGAGGGCTATTCGAGGGATATATAAGATGAAGTATAGAGCCTCACTTAGAGATAAGTTTAAGGATATTAATATAATGACAGTGCATTGCCAGTATATATATGAGAATATTGTGTATGTACATAAAAATATTGTTAATTTTAGAAAGAATTGTGATATTCACAATATAAATACTAGAAATAAGCATAAACTCGCAGTACCCTTCACCCGGCTCCATAAAATTAAAAAATCATTTATGGGTAATTGTGTAAGGTTTTATAATAAGCTACCAATGAAAGTAACTGAATTGTCACTTAATAAATTCAAGAATTATGTTAAGAAACAACTTATTTCTAAAGCTTATTATAGCACACATGACTACATGAATGATAATACACCGTGGGAACAAAATTGAATTATAGTGACTGTCCTTATGTGTTAACTTCTGACATTTAGATTTTATTCTAGACAGTTCTAGACTAGTATTCATATACAAGATGTTTAATGTTTAAAATATTTTTTATTTTATTTTGATACTATTGTGACATTATTATTGATATATATAAATATTATATTGTAATAATTTTACCAATGAATTGCTCTGTATTAATTAATTAATTAATTATTCGATTAAGATTATATTTGTATTTGACTATTCGAAAGTGCTTGTTACTAGGCCTACTTGAATAAAAAATTGAAAATTGAATTGAAATTGTGTGTGTGTGTAGCCCATTTATAGATAAAGGCTATATATCATAAGATTCATAAGCGAAGACCAAAAGTAACTATTCTACGCGGACGAAGTCGCGGGCAGAAGCTAGTTACCTATATACATAATGACAATAAACGCAAAACCATCGTGAGACTAATCTTCTTGAGTTGCTGTCTGTGGTGCCATCTTGGCGAGGCTTGTGTTGTAGTCGACTTCTGTGGCTGTTAGAGAAAGGTGTAGCGATCTTATTGATAATATTTAATTAATAGATTATTAAATCTTAAGATATTAAAATGATGTTGTTTTTAGCGATCTGCGGGCATAGGACATAAGAAATATACATATTTACATAGCTTTGACTTAAAAGTAAAATTAACAGATTATCCATACAAAATAATTAGGCGCGCAATGTAATGCAATACACTCGAGTTAAACACTTGTTGACAGTTCGTTCAAAAGCTTAAGTATATTGTGTAATATTCGCAGTGCTTTACTGCTCAGAAGTCTCACAAATAGTAAATTCTCTGTCTGGTTTAATTCTTTTTAATTATTTCATTCCCGCATTTGATCAACATACAGTAGATTTAATAAAATATATAATTTCCCATTGTGAGAAACTTCAATCTTATACACATCTAAGGGAATTGTAAAATTTTGCAAATATTTTTTGTATGTTTGGTTATTTTTTATCGGCATATCAGAATAACCGATTATATTTCGTATAATCTTGATTTTTATTTTCAATTACCCTTTGTTGTACAACAGTTCGTTTCATATAGTCCGGAAATATTAGTAACATAAAAAATTAGAAGCTCTTTATTATGTTAATAGTGTATAGCAAGGTATACTAGTCATATTATTTCCACCGGTTATTTCCGTAGACTGATCAGCTTCTTTCTTTATGGGGCCATATTGTATAGTATTAACATACTTATCACAGGACAGTGGTTAAGTATAAAGACCTAATATAAACATAGGATTTTGTGTAATAAGGTAGTGACGTGTAATACCCTGGAAGTACCTTGAATATTTTGAAACCGTTATTTGTGGAAATAAGATTTTTTTTTCATTCCTTACTTAACAAATAGGTATACAAGTACCATATTATTGCTCTAATAACATCTACTTAAAACAGCTAGGAAGTCGTTCAAACAGTATGAATATTCTCGCATAACGTTGTTCTATTATATTTAACGTCAGTGGAATATTTAATCGTTTTATTTTCTATAGGTATATTATTTATAAGTTATATAAGATTAGTTTTAATTCTATTTAGGTTTGTTACGTTTTATTTCACATATATGTATGACTAAACATACATTTATTTCTTCCAAGCTGAGTAGTTTGTAGTAGTTTGATTTTCAAATTATAGCTACTTCAATACTTACATAAGGGAAGCGTCTTTTTGTCTGGTTTTTATAAATATTAAAATAATAGTCTTCTGTGAGTTCTTCTTGATAACTGTTTTGATGTTCTTATCAATGTCAGTCCTGTTAGTCTCTAAGTCGAGTAGGTCATTCCAAAATATGTCAGTCAGCGTCTAGTCAGTACGGAGGTCAGTAGCCCAGACAATAAGTAAAACATAAACTATAAATTCATCCTAATTCATGTTCTTATGTTGCATAGGGCCGTAGCAAAGATGGAAATCGTTCATCGTACGTAGATCAAACAAAAAGTCTAGTGATCTTATCCATACATTGGGCATGTCTATTGCATTGCATTAAACGCGATACTCATTATCGAAAACCGTAATGTCATTACTCATGGTACGGGTACTGTGCATCTCGTTCGCAATAAAATAGTACAAGCGAGATGCACTATCGGCAGAGTCTTATCGAATAGGCTCGGAGGCCGTCAAACTTATAATTATTCCTGGCTCTTCCAGTATCCATGAACTACATTCGCATCGGTCTGATCATGTTTTGTCTAGCTTAGACCCGCGGGTGGTCCTAGCGCGGTATTACCATGCAACATTGTATGCTAAACGGCATTAAATACGATTTAATTGTCTAATTACACATTCACGCGTATGAAAACCAATATGGTTTGGCGTAATAAAGTATTAGGATTTAACCTTTCAACGACCTAAACCGGGATTACAAGTGCTAGGAATATTAGCAAAAGTCTACGCAACAATGTTAGGACTATAATATGTGTTGATACTGCTTATCGGAGAAATTGATGCAAATTTTGAACATGTAACATTGTAGTTAATGCATGTTTCTGTAAATTTCTAGCCACGCTTTGACACATCTTAATTAAATAAATTGTTTTTACAGCTGTTTTCTCTACAACGTTTCTAAGCCAATGTCCTGGCAACATATGTATACATAGGTATCAATTCATTTATAGTAATGTCGTTTTCACTATAATCTGATGTCTGTATAAGCTGTATATTGTTTATTTTATTAGGTAGAAGTCATATATGAGAAGTGAAAAATGTCTAATTTATATGACGGTTAAAGAAGATTTTACCAAATGATTACATCTAGGTACATCTTTAGTCAATGATGGTATTAGTAATAGGTAGATAGAGGCCCAGTCAACCAATTTGATTTCTGGGCCAATTCGTTCTTTGTCACAGTGAAAATCTATATGAAAGACGCAAAACATCTCTTATTAACGTCACTGTGACAAGGTTCGAAGTGGCCTTGAAATCAAATTGGTTAACTATAAATAAATAAATACAGGACATTCTTACACAGGTTGACTGAGCCCCACGATCAAGAAGGCTTGTGTTGTGGGTACTCGGCCAACGATATATGTTGGAATGCGTACATTGCTGCCCGGTCAGACTTAAAAAAATCGTTACAACTATGTTATAACACTATTAAAAAAAAATTATTAACATAATACGAATCATATTACTGGATGTGGGCAACTTATACGCCCGTATTAAAAATACACACTGTATACATTATACAAATACATAAATACATATATAAAACACCCATGACTCAGGAACAAATATCTGCGCTCATCACACAAATAAATGCCCTTAGTGATGTGAACCCAGGACCGTCAGCTTCATAGGCAGGGTCACTACCCACTAGAGCAAATCTGTCGTCAACTATACCTACATAGTTCAGTTTACTGTTTTTTTTTGTAAGTAGGCCACAAGGGCACTTTTGCACGTCGAGTATACAAAAGAAGAAAAAATAAAAACTACGCCGGTTCTAAGGTTCTAACCCTACACCTCTGACTCGAGAACCATTTAAATATTACCAATCAATTCACATATTATATTTATAGTATCATCAAATTGCAAATACTCTATTAATAAATATAAAAGTTTAATATCTTTTCCATGTAGACAATGGGCACACAACTCAATAGTAGAAATGAAATGAATAGTTTGAATGGAATCTTTCACACGATTACGTTTACGGAACCTCTATTGTATCTAATATTGATTTTTGTGGTCAAATCAATGTTACTGTAGTGCGCTTGGTACAAATTATAAAAGCCTCTACATAGGGCCATTTCACAAAGTTAAGGGTGATTGGGTACTGGAACTTGTGTTTTAACAGTGACATAAAAAATCTGTAAGCAGTAATTAGTGGGCAATATGCTAAATTTATTTAGGCCTCCCTCAGATCAACTAACGTCTCTAATTTTAGTATTAAGTAAGTTATTTATTCGGATCTATATCGGAATGCCTAAAGTTTTATGCCCTAAATTATCATTGCCTAATATTATTTGGCATAACCATCACTTGCCCTAACACTCTTAAGGTCGAATTGTGGTTGCCCTATTCCACAATGGCCGATTTCGTTTTGGCCTAATTTGTTTTTCCCTAATTACACTTATCACAATCGTAACATACCCTATTCTGTGCCATTTGGCCTTCGGCCGTTTGAAGATACCTAACGAACCTAACCATCTAAATATAGTTGGTTTCTGTAGAGGTCACAGTTCTAACCAGACCTACACCAAATATTCTAGAACACAGTTCATTACTGCATATATGGAAAATAATATGATGACAACTGATAATTAGAGCAGTATCCATTAGGCCAAAACAGTTCGGGCATCTCATTATAGTTCACACTATAATAGGGATTTCATGTAATATGCAATATGCAACAAACCATTAGGGATACTCACCATTAGGACAAAAATGCTTAGGAAACATAACATTTAGGTAAAACAATACATTATGCAAAATTATGAATTCTCACGATGTGAAAGGTTATCACTACATTGTACCAATAAATTACTTAGTTTTATTTTACTCAAATCAAACGGAAATCTATCTATCTTAATTATGCCATGTGGTGCGGCTGTCGCAATTAGGCGAAAGGGAAATAACCAACGGATGGGCAGCAGCGTCCGCCGAATCCCAATCTACACCTACTACGGTCGCCAACCTGTCAGCAAAGCGTGGCGACTATGTCAACTACCCCCAAGATGATACAAGTCATATTTGGGGAAGGCTTATGGCGAGCAGTAGACGACCTGCGACAGAAGTGATGATGATGATCTCAAGTTAGACTTATTCTTACAACTCTAGCTCCAGTGAGCGCTCACCCTAACGCTTTCGACGTTCATAATCGAACGCACCTTATCTGCCTCCGAGATAATCTCAATCGTGGTCACACATTGCCTTTGAAATTATTTTATCTCATATTGAAAAGTTGTGGTTATCATCCGGTATAATAACAACATTATACTACGTGCGTTAGTGTGGTCTACGTACGTTGACTTCGTACAATAAAATGGAGGTATTATAAATTAATCAAGTCATGCAGTAAAGTAAAACTAGTTTACTTTTTAATATTAAAATTAAAATGGCGAAGATTAAACAGATGTGTTATATTATACAAATATTATAAGTATTAAATAATATCAGCCCTTTAAAGGTGCCCCATTATTGCGACTTGGGAGTTTTCAAGATAAATTTAAAAAAAATTGTATCATCATAATCATCATTTATATCAGCCGAAGGGCTTCCACTGCTGGATATAGAAATCCCCCAAAGTGATCCACATTGACCGGATTTGCACCCTCCTCATCCAGTCCTTTACCAGAAAGGATAGCATGGTTGCCATTTTATCGTCTGTCGCGCTATATATTGTAACAAATGATAAAAAATCGACCTTATTAAGCTAACAGGTCGTTGATCCATCTTGTGGGGGTCTGGCCACAAAGCGCCTATAAAGAATGTATGTCCATATCTAGGGGATATCACAATGTTATAATATTGGAGACATTAAATTATCCTTTCTCCGAACAACTTAGTACTTAAGAACATTAAATTAAAGATTCGTTCACCTCACACTAGCTGTCATTTTATGTTTATTTTATTCGATTCCTTCTCTTGTCCAACGACATTTCTTTTATCGAGACTCTTAAACAGCACTTATTAAAAATGTGGGCGGGAATTATTCTCGTGCCTCGGCATTATTGTCGAGAAATTATGAGTTTGTTATTTCTCCACGACTTATATTATTAAATATTGGTGCAATGAAATGTAAACATTAAATATTTTTACTAAAATGGTTGTTGAAGTCGCAATAAGACGAGATATCATTAAGAAAACTTGCAACTCGAAACTGTAAATAAAGTACATAGATATGAAAAATAAGTACAGTCTGTAAACAATTTGTTAGTTGTTAATAGTTTCTCAAAGACTTACGAGTAAATTTGGTTGTATAATAACGCATTTGTTCTTTCATTATTAAATTAATTTACTTTGCCATTATACAAAGTCAAAAAAAAAAGAAAAGTTTTTTTCCAATTCTGTCATCAATTTCAATGACTTAACATAACGGAACGACGTTTTCTTATCTTAGGAAATTTTCCACTTAAAAAAAAAAAATATTTTGCATCAAATATTATATCATATCATAAAACTATATTCATTAAATGGTTTAATTCCCTTCCTAGGCCAGCTCAAATCTTCATGAGATTTTTATCTTTTTATTATTCAACAACAGATATGATCAACATATTTTTCATTACAGGAATAAATTTTGATAAAACATCATTCATGAAACTAAGAACAAATCTAATTATTGCTTATGAAAAAAATATTTTGATTTGCTTTGATTTTTAAGTAGTAATACTACTATATAAATTAAAAGTTGAAATAGATAACATATACTTAAGAAAAAACGACGAGGACCTCCGGTGTTGTGTACGGGTGGCCAAATTGGTTAAGACTTCAGCCGCGATAGCTGGAGATGCGGGTTCGAATCCCGTCTCGAACACCGGAGGTCCTCGTCGTTTTTTCTTAAGTACCTATATGTTATCTATTTCAACTTTTAAAACATCATTCCTTATTATGTTATTATATTCAATATTTGTTTAGATATTTTTTAACATCTTAACACTTTTGTAATGCATCATCCACATAGAATTTGCTCAGGCGAATAAAACAAGACAGTAAATTATATCAAATGCCTCATTGTTACTTTTCAGGTTGGGCACTTTTACGATTGTGCAGAATATTGTTTAGCTTTTTCAAACATATCTTAACAAACTCGTTAAAGTAATATTTTAGTTTTAGCGGCGACTTTTATTAAGTCAAAAAAGTAATACAATGAAAATATTCCATTCAATTACATTTAAAGGCTTAAGTTTAAAGTTACATCACAAACACTTCCATCATCACCACTTAGATGGTTGGCAGTCCTCAACTGTGCATTTTTCTAGAAACTTCCTGCCTCGCACAGCAAAACTCTGGAATAAATTGTCGTGTGCAGTATTTCCGGACCGATATGATATCCAAACCTTCAAGAAAAGAGCGTATAGGGATCTTAAAGGCCGGCAACGTACTTGTGACTCCTCTGGTGTTGCGAGTGTCCATGGGCGGGGGTAGTTGCTGCTGCTCGTTTGCCTCCTATATCATAAAAAAAAAATTACCTTTAGCCACAAGAATTTTGTAAAATTAGTCTATGTCCGGTCTTTAATTCCTCAATTTCGCTCAAAATACCTACAATACAATTAAATGATATAATTATAATACCCAAGAATAAATAAAAAATCAACTGCGTCGGGCGAGACTTGACCTTACGTCGCCGGGATACATGTTCCTCACTATAACGAAAAACACCATTTTTTGCGAATTTTTACACCACCACAATCTTTAAGTAAGCTCATTTTACTCAAGAGCTTTTTATAAAATACATGTTGCTGACACTCGCTTGATTCACCCGAAACGGAATCAACTAAAGTTTAAAAAATCATACACTAGATGTTTTGTTATACTCATCGATACGATTAGTATTCAGGATAAAATGTCTCTAAAAATATTTGTCTTTGAGGAAAATGAGCTAACTTAATGATTTAAGATAATTTTTCTCCAGGGCCCTACTTATTTTTACACACTGTACTCTAAAAGACGAATTGGAAATTGATATAATTATAGTTTTGTTACATCTCGCGCGAAGCACCAAAATATAATTGACAAATTTAATGTAACTAATACATTTGGTATCCACTGGTAACCACTGGTAAACTATCAACAGGACGTAAAGTAAAAAAAACTTAACTATCAAGAAAATATAACTATCCAAATTATATGACATTTTATTGTCATATTAGGATATCTTAGACATTTCATACCCAGATAACGTCTTGAACAACATTATACACCTGTACAAACGCTAACCTTTGTTGTCATTGTCTCTAAATGTTAATAGGCCGGAATGCGGTTTCAATACACTATCAAATGATTGTTTTAATTGCTCGATGAGAGGATCGCAAGTCAGAGGTCAACTGACGATCCTGATTGGTGATTAAAGCTTTTAGAGTATTGTCGTATCGGTATGCATTGATTGGTTAATGAAAATAATAATTTGGTTCGTTTGCTTGGGTGCCATGTAAAATAAATGGTTAATGCTTTGGACCATTAAGTCCGCCTTTTGTACTTTTGTGTACTTCAGAAAACAATCTAGAACTATTCATTGCAAATTATAAAAGTAAATTGAATCAAAAGTGTACGGATTACGTTCAATTTGTTCAAGATCGGTTGCACGCGGCATCTATTTTTTCTTTTTCACCTTAATCCCTTGTTCTGAGGTGAAAAACTGTAAACATATCTTTGACGTCGACTGTACATAGCGATTCTTCAATATCGTGGTTAACAAATGAATGATCAGTTGTGGGACAGTAAACAACGTGTAAAATGAGAAGAAAATTACTATTAATATCAACAAGAAATAATTTAACATAAAATGACAATAATTCCCACCTACAATAAAATTTTATTTGGCCAATCTATCACTCACAAATAATATTATATTTTTTATTAAAAAATAATAATTTGTAGGTAGTGCAATGTCTAAAAACTTAATATATAGATTTTCTAGACACACATGTGACACATTATGAGAACGTAATTTATGGTAAAACTTGCCTGAATACTATTCTCTGGGCTTAACTAAAGATACATATCGTAAAAAACAAATAAATCTTAGAACGAAATCTACATGACAATGAAAGAAAACCAATAATCTATAACATAGGGAGGCTGGCAGTATTTCATATTAATAATGCATTTAGAACTAATTTTAATGCGGTGAATGTACTAAAATAATCTTTTTACAAGATTAACTGTGCTGCCGTATTTTTTTTCGACATCTTTAAGCTCGTAGAAATATGTCATATTTTTGATTGAAACGGTTTTCATGGTGTGTAGATAAGTTTTGTGGGACCATAACCGGCCCGAGACGCATCGGCCGCGAGCGGGGTGTCAAGTCATTGGTCGTTAATCTATATTAAAATAAACGGCATTGTTTTCTCCTCTACTAATATTTAATTAAGTATCTTGCCTACAAGTTATGGTAAAAGTTTTTGGTATGAGGTCACATGAAGAATGTGAAAGCGAAGGACTAATATGGAGCAAAGTCACAACAGGATAAGATTACGTATCGAAAAATAGCGATAGAGTACGGTAGTAGGTAATTCAGGATACTATGCAAATTACCTACGGCCTCCAAGCCAGTGGTAAGTCTACTTACGATGCTGTAGATTTTGAGTTCGAATCCTGGTACGAGCCATTTGTTTGTCACTGATAATTAATTTTTCCTCAGTTATAAACGTTTTTTGCAATCTTATATATGCTGCTATAGATATTAGTAACCTCGACGCCTAAAGTCTACTATATTAATAATGTATTTTTTAGTATTTTTTTTATAAACCGTCACATAATCTTTATTATTATTAAAAACATCTATTTTTTGTTGTTAATGATTATTTGAATAAAATTAGTAGGATCGGACATTTTTCTTTTGTTGGTTCCATTGCCAAGTTTTTTTATCTGTCACAAAAAAGGATTATACTTATTTCTATTATTTCCAAAATCAATTTGAAAACCCTTGTTATTTGAAACAATAACGCACAGCGGTATAGTCCAGAGTTAATCAGAACGCTAAAGATTGTGTCGGGAGACAAGAATAAAAAAAAACAATCACCAGTACAATATCGCAAGTCATAACTTCGAGACCGGCCGATAGCCCGGCTGGGGATGTGTTCAGAAATTATAATTCAATATCAATATAACACCATGCTGAATAACAAATGATTAGCCTGTTAAGTGGTTTGACTAAAAAGTCGATTGATAGCCTATTTTACATGCTCGACCGCTATAAGATAAACATTTTGAGCACCCAAATGGTTTATGTATCTAGTTATTGTCAAAGTAACTTTGTTGTTTTTTATTAGTTTTAGGTTTATATCCTAAATAAATATGGTAAATTGTACATTTGCACAAATGGCGGACGAAGCGTCGATAAAATTTTTCATAAATAATTTGCAATATACTCAAGGTAGGTAATATATATGTAAACACTTTTCGAACCCGTATTTGAGTACAAGCCTTGCGATAGAAACTTTATTTTCAGTAGTCACTACGATTATGATTTCCATAGTGTTATAATCATTCTCTACTGTAGTATTTATTGTTGTATAATCTGCATCTCAAACTTTCACAGTAGCTAGTATTTGTGTCGATGACCATTGCTTATCATTTCCTTTCCATACTCTTGAATGCAATACTTTACGATACAATTTTGACATTACAAGTACATGTTTGAGAATAAGTCCCCTGGGTGTTTGCCAGTTCAATTATCATTAGGTACGATTTCCGCCTCGTCACCGTACTGTGGGTGACCCGCATTAAATCGTTAATTTAAACTATTTATCAACTCGATTCGTTATGCATAGGATCAGATTTTGAAACTGTTTGATGATGTTATGGCATTCGGTTCCCATTGTGCCCGCCCGGCTTACTTCGATGGGTGTGTACTATGATAATCGGGGCGTCCGATTGAATCTATTGAATGGTTCGAGTTAAATAGTAATACAATTAAAATTGTACCGACGGCTGTCACGCGAGGTCCGAGTCTAATTTTCGAACAACGTAAATACAATCAGACTTTGTTCCCATCGAATGAATGGGTTTACAATGCACGCTTGACATAAATGAGCACCTAATTGGAACGTTACAACACCGCACGGACTAGCTGTGAGCCGTGAATGTTGCGATACCTTTAATTCTCACACGAGGACTTGATTTGCTTGAAGCCAGCAAGTTATATTATCTGCTGTAGAAGGCAAAACGTACACGATATATTTAAAAACAAATTCGTCAAAAATTGAGGTGCTTATGATTGTGGCTAAGAGCTAACCTCATGCTTACCACTTACGTGCATAAAATATTATGTTCTGGCAAACCAACCTTTTCAGTTAGTAACTAGCAGTAGTAAACTATACACTCAAAACTATAACAACCTAAGAAAAGACGGTATGATTTTGCCAGATCTTGCTCAAAATTAATAACTTTAAGCAAACCAAACTAACTACGTGTAACTAACTACCTATGTTAATTACAATAAATTACGACAGTTTACAGTACGAGTAAAGAGGAGAAGTAAGATACTAACTGTAAGAAAGGTTCCCTTAAAATACATGAATTAAAAATGATACAAAGTAAATAGCAAAGAGATAGATGGTACAATTATATCACTTCGCAACGACTTTCATTTCTGAACAAAGACCATCTGTTACCATAAGTAACGTGCCTAATATCGTCTTTGCGAAAGGTATAAATCAAATCGTGTTTCGAGATGTTATCAGTGAGTTCATGCCCCAAACAAATGAACTAGCGTTAATTCCCAGATGAGAACCAACTTGTCGAAGAGTTAGGAAATGGCTTATAATGTAGCTGTGCTGGTATACATTTGTTATTTAAGTATTATTTTACAACTTCAATCAAAAAGATTGTAAATTATGAATAATTTATTGAGTTTAAGGGGACAATCGTTTATACAGAGAAATCCGAATAGTGCTCCTTTTGCCTCCATAATAGCACTCATTTCGTATACACTAACTTAAAATAACTTATGCCTAATAAAATAAAAAAATAAGAAATTAAATTAGGCCTTATTGCCTCTCAATCTGAGAAATATTGAATTGGCTTTTCTGATGAATACAAATATATCTATACTACCTATACTGAGGATCTAGCTCGAATCAATGATGTTAATATTAGTGTGACACGTGTAGATTTGCCTATTTTTGCTATCCAGATTATTGGCGCTGATTGAACAAGCCTAGTAAAATCTAGTAACATCGCTTTAGCACAAACCCGACCTTACCAAGAAGACAATAGCTGTAGAAATGTTAGGGACACGCCAGTAGCGATCGCTGATAATCCCGAAGTCTATTTGGTGACATTTTGAAGTGTGTCACTCAGTCCTCGTAGCATCGTGTCGTGACGGCCGAAGTGGCGAGTTCGTGATCCAAATTAATTAAAACGGAGACACAAAACTAAAGCTATCACGATTGGCTTTGGGATTCGCTTAGTGTGGATGCGAAGTGTAAAATAACTACTTAAATAGCTCAAGACTGAGCAAGCTAATTCGGTATGGCACTTTTTATTTAAGTTCTGAATGTTCTTTTGTTCCTTTACCTACATTAATAGTCCTTATTTTTGTAATATTTCAAACAATAGGTATACTTTTAGGTAAACATTCGCTTCATTATATTATTTCACTATTTAAATCAATATCTTCTGTAACTGCGATAATTATTCATGCTACGTTAGTTTAATGTTTTTGTTTAATTTTACTAAACTATATTTTATACAAATTAGTTAATAATCATCTTAAGGAGGTAGACGTCTAATATCGGACGGTATTTTTTTTAAATCTCCTTATTGTGTGCCTCAAATTTCAACAGTTTATAATACCGTTCATTAACCTTTCCTGGCTCAATTCTCAACCTGTGCATCCTCGGCAAAAATCGCATAAAAATCAGCCGGCCCACCGCTGAGTGGCATAATCCACACGCCAACCGTCACTTTTCAAAATACAATATGCTAATTAACATCGTTCTTTTTGATTTGCGCTACAAGCTCTCAGAAATGCCGTGAATTGTCAAACGCAAAACATCCAAAGCGACGTCTCACACCAATTTAAGTTTGAGCATCTTCAGAATGATTTGATAATATTGCATTATTGAAACCAAATACTCTGTAATGTTGGTGTTCTGTCGTTTAAGCTGTTTCGAAGTTTAAAAGCCAGTATGCAAATTCGCGAGAGCCCTTTAATTACGCTTCGGACACGACTGACGACGGCGTTAAAGATGCAGTTTTAAGGATGTCGGTGTGTCCTGCGCATGCGAGGAAGATTTAATATGGTAAGCGGATTTAGCGGCAGAGGTGACTATGAAAATGTTTATTACGTACTTCCACTTCAACAGGGCTGCCTCTTCGTACTTATGAGTATATAATTGTTTAATACAACTTTACCCCGTATTCCAAAATGTCTCGCAGTAAGCAACGAGAAAATTATGGTTACTGAACCATTTTAGATTTGATAGGCGTAAAGAAAAAGTATTTGGAGAATATTTCAGAGAATATTAGCATGCTTAGTGTATCTTATGCGCCTAAGTACCAGAGTGACGGTACGTAAGGATGGTATGGTTTGATCTAGTCTACAACTTAATAATCTCTCGTTATATACACATGTTGGTCCCTTCTACCAGTTTATTAGTCATTGCTCCGCCTGCATGCATTTTTATTAGTATTTAGTATTAATAATTTTAATTTTAATTTTAGTATAAATGCATACACTTCATATAAGAAGATTAATATCGCAAAATTCCAGCTATACATTTTGCAAAAGAAAAGGTATACAAATGCATTACATTGAAAATATTAATAAAAAAACCATTAAGCACAAAAACGAAGCCACACACGATTAAAATCAAGCGACACTTGTAAGGCACAATCGTGAGTTCGCTTCCATTGAAAATGTCTCCAATCAACAATAGAGCGCGACATTAATTCTATCCATCATCTTGCATCCAAAAAGGGTTGAAGTTCATTAAAGGACGCATACCACAAGTATTATTCTTTGAAAACTGGTAATAAAAATAATAACAAGGCGGCCACCCTGCCAAGTGCTATCAGCTCCATCTGTTGTCGTTGCGGACAAACTCGCCTAATGAACGATGATAAATCATATTCGAAAGGCGGCTCGTGGCCTGCTCCATGTTATTCTTTTGTCACTTATTATATGATTCTCCCACTATACACCTCATCCATTGATGCTTTTTTACGACTTCAATTCGTATACTGTCCTGTGGAGACGCAATAGACGACATTCATGTTTATCAAACGAATTAAGGTGAGTTATTTAGGGACGAAATTGTGAGGTGTCTCTCTCGCCGTGTCCCTGCCCGCACACCATTGTGCTTACTAATGATTTTATGCAAATGCAGGCTCTTTAGATCGAAGTCTTAGCGCGATCTTGAACCGTCAGGTACCAAGCTCATTAATTTGAAATATGACTCGGGAATTTTTACAATGTTGAGATATAAATTAGTATTCTTATCGAATGACAAGTGGGAAATTGGGTAGGTTTTTCTTAATTTCAAAGGCAAATTGTGTGCTTTTACTCTGAGTCAGGTGCTGATCAATCTGTTCATTAAATGCACAGACATTTGCTTAAATTTGTTCGCTAAAATATTGAGGTGAAGTTTTCGAAAATAATATATATATTGAAGTTTAAGGACCAATTAATTAACAACAAGTCAACCAATTGAATGTGTTAAAAATATAAAACAATTCTCAAATTAAGTTGGTTGTTAAGTCAATTATCAATTTCATTTAATGTAATTGAATTATAATCATCGTATTTTAAACGTATAATAATCATCCGGAATAACGTTCATCCCCATATGTCTACGACTAGTTATCCGCCTCTTTGTCTTTACCCACCTGTTGTCAACATGTGGCAGCCATGACACTCATTATACGTACCCTCCACAATGCCGATAATCTTGCACAACCACTGACTTGTTTGTGTGTTTAGAAATTTGTCAGCTCTCTTAAATGATAATGGCGAATGTATGTGTATGACCCCTAAAAATTCAAACATAATTTAATTATTTTCCATATTGCGTTTCACATGTCTTGCCTAAAGTTATACTTTACAGGTAAGTTTCACGAGAGTTGAAGTCACTCACACATCAACATCTCATGTAATGATAGGGAGATTACTCATTCATTCCATTCGTTCACTCTTTTGCAGTCAGTACTTTATATAGTTGTGTGCGTAATCCATTCGCCTCAACTCTCATGGAACTACCTATACAAGGTAGATTGACGACCTGGTATAGATTGGATACGGGTGGCGTAAAACCGGTCAATGTGGGTCGCAGTCCAGTGGGGGAGGCCTATGTCCAGCAGTGGATATCCTTTGGCTGATATGATGATCCTTTTTTTACAAGTAACATCTATTATTTTTCACGCCTTTCAAAAAAGTCACAGTAACTATAAAGTTACCTAAATCTTTACAGCTTTGAAATGAATTATCATGTGACATGTGGTCTAATCAAGGTGAGCGGTAAATCTATTCATCAAAAGTGGTTATACTGGAGGTTACATCTAATATTTTTACCTGGCCAATCAGAAGATGAAATTCAGTAGTTTTCACGCTTTTATGTTTTTAAATAAAAACACCGTCCTGCGACCGAAAAACTAGCAAATGCAGGTATAAAATAAATTATAGTAATCTCTCTCACTACAAATTTAAATGATAAAAATAGTATTATTGTCCTATCGGAGTGAAACGTGCTCATGCTACTGAGTAATTCTC
The DNA here is from genome assembly GCA_022674325.2 of Grapholita molesta. Taxonomy (NCBI): domain Eukaryota; kingdom Metazoa; phylum Arthropoda; class Insecta; order Lepidoptera; family Tortricidae; genus Grapholita; species Grapholita molesta. Next base: position 7,486,146 of record CP053132.2, read on the forward strand.
TAATAATAATTAAAAACAAATTAAGAAACATATAAACAACCAAGAAAGGGCCTATTTTAATAATATTGCAAATTTTCAGATCAATTCCGAATTTAATCATAAATCTCAATGGACGGATTTCTTCTTTCAATGCTATTGCATAGTGATAGTTATTTTCCCAAACCGAAACCCAAATTCTTTACAAACCGTGTAAAGGAACGCATTCCACAGTCCGTGGTGGCCTACCACTAGACCGAATCCCACGAAGAACAAAGAAACTTAATCTTTACTTAACCCTAATTGCGATAATTACTGTCCGAGCGTTGACAAAATGATTTATCGTCCTCGGACTAGTAGCTTTAATATTTCGCTAATGTTACCTTTTGAGCTTTGTCGTGGGAAAAAGGTATTAATGAAGTTTGAGCGGTCAAATGAGTTTGACTGTAGTATTTTTGTACTAATTGATGTATTTACCAAGTTTCAAATACTACAAGAAATATAATTAATCTCTCTCTTAATTACTGTACCTTAAAGCTTTATTAAATAAAAAAAACAAATTGCAAACGGAATGTATAATGAAGCATTTACTATGTAAGTAATAACAAATCAAATTCTTTTTTATTAAATATTTTGATTTCCTTTGATTTTTAAGTAGTAACAATAATATTACTATATAGCTTATAAATTGTAAATAAATGACATATTACACTTAAGAAAATTGACAAAGATCTCCTACATCCGAGACAGGATTTGAACCCCCATCTCCAGCAATCGCGGCTGACGACCAATTGGGCCAACCCACCGAACCCGTCGAAATTTGTCAAGTATATGTTATCTTGTTTTATTTTCTTGCTTGTTTTTGAAGCATTTTCTAGTAAATAATTGGAGTTGAACCCACTTGACTACTTTTTATTATTAGTCCAACATACTTCAATCTTCTCTCAATCTATCACCGCGAAATTTGTTCATGCAATGATGACTAAAAGTCAGCTATACTCTACACCTGATTTTCTGAAAGTTTACGTTAAGGAATCGACTGCAGCTCGCCTTTATAAGTTGCAATTTTGAACAAGTTGAGATCGACTTGCAATATTTTTATAAAAAATAACAGCTTCACTCACATTTATTTAGTCACTTGCGCTATATATTATGTTTCAAAGAGCATAGCGTCGCCGTAGAGCGAAAAGTCACTAAATCGTTAATTGGTCATTTTGAGTTATGAGGGTTTAAAGAAAAAAATAATTAATTATTTTTTACTGAAATTATCTTAAGATGAAATTATGGTTTTGTATGTATTTATTCATTAGAAACTGCTATTCTTTGAGCTAAAAATGGATTTATACTATTCACACTAACGATTTAGGAGTTATAGGCGATAATTAATTTTTGCCCTTAAATATTAAATCTTAATTATCACTTAGTGATTTTTTGAACGAAGTTAATGATTTTTTGCCCACATTCTAGTGCATCTACATTTAACTAAGTAAAGTTAGTTGCATTATGACTGCTTACGATACAGTGAAAATACGTGTTAGTTAAAAACTACTTACTATATATTATATTTTTTGAATTCTTGTTAATATTTAAGGATCGAAGTAAAACACGTCATTTTCTGCGAACACTTTATTAAAATAAAATGAATAGCAAATCAAATTAATATGGACTACAAATCAAATCAAATTACAAGGAACTTAAACACAAAAAAACTTCAGGTATTCAAAACATGATCTTAGTAAAATATAGCGGTCTTTACGCATCACAGTCACTCTTCGACCTCTTTGTCCGTTTCTGTGACATCAGGCTCACACAATCTGTCAATAACTCTCTCGAGGAATTACTGCTTTAAGAGATCTTTTGCATAAATTGAAGAGATCTTTTTTTTTCGTCTCAGAAATACTCTCTCCACTGGTTTGTGCCCTGGTATTTCTGATTTCCTGAGGCAGCGAACTATTATAGTCGTAGTGGATGGTTGCACATCAGATCGCATGGCAATTAATGCCAGGGTGCCTCAGGGTTCGATTCTTTCTGCCACCCTCTTTTGCTGCATATAAATGATTTGCTGAAACCCGGTATTTTTGGGTATGCGGACGACAGCACGGTGACTGAGAGATATGTTTCTGAGGCCCAAACTACCAGTGGAAAGACCGAGTTCTATAGGGAAGCTTTGGTTAAGTGAACGAACTTAACCTGGAAGGCCGTTGACGAGTGGGGCGAAGCCCATTTGGTTAGGTTTAACGCCTCCAAAACATAGGCGTGTTTATACTCCGCTAAAAGGAGCCTTTTTAAATTTACTCCTGCTTTCCGAAATGTATCCTTAAGGATTACGGACCAAGCTCTCTCATCGTCTCAAGCTACTTGGGCTTAAATTTACCACTAAGCTAACTTCGGTGCGACTATTGAGGCCAAAGCGAAATCCGCTGCAAAAAAACTTGGGGTCTTACACTAGGTGAAGCAATACTTCACGCCGGGATAGCTCCTAACACTTTATCAAGCGCAGGTTTGATCGTGTATGGAGTACTGTTGCCATCTTTGAGATGGGTCTGCCAAGTATCAGCTGGCCGCTTTGGATTCGTTAGAGCACCCAGCTCGCAGACTCATTGGCGATACTGAATTACTGAGTGTAAGGTGATTGAGCCTTGAGCACCATCGCAAGGTTGCTAATTTGTCTGTGTCTTACAGGATATATTTTGGAGAGTGTGCATAGAAATTACACGATTTGGTTCCGCTATCTCCGTTCCACCACCGGAGCGGTTTTATCCTTATGTTGTGAATATGCCATTCATTCGCACGAAGCGATTCGCTTCTGCCTTCCTAATGCGGACTGCTGTGACTGTAATAACCAACCAATACTAGTGAATGGAGAACCAGTCGAGCAGGTGAATAAGATCACATACCTGAGCAGAAGCGGATATTAAGGCGCGCATCAAAAAAACTCGTGCCGCATATGCGCAGCTGAAGCCCGTTTGGTCATCTTCAATCATCACGCGCCGCACAAAAATAAGGGTGTTCAACTCTAACGTCAAGTCGGTCTTCTTGTATGGGTGCGAGACATGGCTAGTGAAATCAGATACCACTAGTAGGGTACAAGTGTTCGTCAACAAGTGCTTGCGGCGAATACAAGGTGTCTTCTGGAAATGTACCATCTCAAACGCCAGACTATGGGAGTTGACCGACCAGACCCCAATAGCGAAGGAGATCCTGAGCAGGAAATGGTGGTGGATAGGTCATATTTTGCGTAGACCAGCGAACCACCTATCCAAGCAGGGTCTGGGGTGGAATGCACCCGGAAAAAGGAAGCCAGGACGACCTCGCACCACCTGGAGGCGCACGGTTGTCCATTGTCAACGAACAAGAGAAAATAGAAATAATTCCTCAATCTCCAATGTCTTTGTTGCTTAAATAATTCTGAAATAGATGCAACTTATTAGTTACTAAACCAGTTTGGGGTCAAGTTGGATTGGTAACGTTTAAGAGATGGTCACGTTAGAACGAGGACTTAACGAGGCCAACTGATTGTTATATTTGAGTAAATAAAAAAAACACCCACAAGCTTTAGTCATCACACCGATATAACAAAATTTTACTTGTATCGTTACAGATAATCCTGTTTCTTTTGGCTTGCCCCATATAAGTACTTCTAAACTGGAACCTATAAAATAGTATTTGATTTTATATAAAAAAGTTATTGATTAAAGAAAATTACAATTAAATAACAACCTGATACCAAAACACTTACCTCGTTATCCAAATCATCTTTCTCTTTTACCAAATCCAAAATTACCTTGGTGCGTTTCAAACTTAATCTCGGTACACGCAATTATTATGTAGCAAATAGTAAATACACTTATGTATCACTGTCGGCCCATGCGCAACGACTGGCAGGTCAACGCGGCGGAGGGAGTCGCAGCGGTCGGCATCGGCACGGTGGCCAGCGGCACTGGGCGAAAAGTCACTAACTTGCGAGCAAAATTCATTCAAATCACGTCGGCGTACAGTACAGTGTCTATTGTAAAATTAATTAAATATGATTATTTATTGTTTTGTACATTTTTAATGTAGGGTAAAACTCATTAAATCTGTTTAATTAATTATCCCTTTGGTTAAATGATGTATATTGCCTTACAACTATGAATAAAAAATAACTAAATAAAGTTAGTTAATTTTCGCTTTCACACTTTTGACATACCAGATATTCAAAAAATAACTAAGTAGATTAAGTGACTTTTTGAATGAGATGCTTCGTGGTTAAACAGTTTAGTAACACTTAGGGAAAAAATAACTAAAATGACTTAGGCGCGCTCATAAAAAAGTTACAAGAAGTCCAAAAATGTATAACGGAATTAGGTATTTTTTGACTAAAATATTGAAACCGAAGTGGGTTTTTAGTTACTTCTTTAACTTTTTAAAATTGAAACTATGAACGCTATTGCTACGGCAATAAGACTGAAATTTGAAGAAAAAAAATGCGATTTTGATGACATATATAAGTCAATTTTGGCCATTTTGTGATTTGGTGACTTTTCGCTCTACGGCGACGATAGGTCGATATTAAGAGTGTCGAGTAAAAATATTATCGCACGCGAAAGTTTAAATACAAATTAACTTACAATTGTTCATATCTGATGCTTAATGTCCTTTCAGGTTTATATGTCTGTAGTCATTTGCAAAAAGAAAATTGACATATAAATATCATATTGGTGAGTAGTACTTACTTGTATCATTCAATAGGAAAAACAGTATTTAACAAGGATTTACCCAGTTCTGGCACAGGCCTGACCTCGATCTTGGGTTTTTTTGGCCAACCCTTCATAAATGAGTCTAGCCGGAGGCAGCAACATTTTTAATTGCACAATATGTAATTAATGCAGCGAGATATTAAATACGATTCCGCTAATCAAAATGCTAATATGACTGAGTAATGCCGTGAAAGTCTAAATGACTAATACAAAGTTTGCAACACTATCTAGATCAACAAGGCTTTATGAGTAATACTGTTCGAGGAACTTAATATCGTTTTGTGATCGCCACTCATTAATTGGCATCTTATGGGAGGACAAGGATCATTCCTCATAGCTACAGGATGTTCCGCTATGAAACCTATAAATGCCATGGGAATAAGGAAAGTACATGAAAAATAAGTCTTATTTATAGCATTGTATGGAGGATTATAATTTGTGTTTCCGTGCAAACATTTGTTTATTTGTGTTAAAGTACTATTTAATTTGTGCATGGTATAATATGAAAATAAAATAATTATTTTATTCTTATTAAAAATTTAAAAAACTTAGTAATTGCAGCATGGTATAATGGTTTTTATACCGTAGGTGCTGGCAGCATTTTGCCATAATTTTATTTAATACTTTGCAGCATTCGAAGTCAGTCTTAGGCACTGGTCCCACCGCGAGCTAGTAAGCTATGAACTATCAGCTATTTCAAGGGGCAAAAGATGATCGCCCCCGTGTAAACAAAATAGAGATATATATTTATAGCTACGATCGCCCGGCTATGACATATATATCTCTTTTATTTACACGGGATCGATTATCTTTTGTCCCTTGAAATAGCTGATAGCTCATAGCTTACTGGCCCGCGGTGGGAGGTACCAGTGCCTTACACACATTGACATAATCCTTATTTGTTCATTGAATACTTAACTATAATTTACCTATGTAAATTTAGCATTTTGTACAATGTTTGATATTAAAAGTTAAACAATTATCATTCTGCTACTTATTCTTCTACTGCCATGTCCTAGCGGGCGTCGGAGGCGACCTTGGGAAACTCTTTTCAATTCATAGTCAGTCTTGTTAGTATGACCGTGTCTTTGATGATTGTTTATATTATCCAGCCAGTTCATCTTTCTATAGTTCTTTCAGCAAGTGGTCTTGGCTCTCGGTGCCGACTGCTAATAGCACCACCCCATCTACCGCTGGTGTTGTAAGTGACGAAAAAGGAAAACTGATGGATGGGTAGCAGCGTCCGTCGGAACCGAATCAAATGCTACTGCGGACCCTAGAACGCCTTCCAAGACTATGGCAAGCCCCCAGGATGATATATACTTGGGTGAGGCCTATGGCCAGCAGTGGGCGTCCGGCTAACATGATGATGATGAACTTTCAGTAAAACAAGACTAAATTAGATTAAATATATTTAACCTGCGCATTGCACTGCATCCCCCGCTACTCAACTCATTCTCGGCCGCTCGTGTCGTCGATATTATGTTACTCCATTGTGTGTTTTATATTAATTAGCCCTACACGCCCGGGCGACCCAATCCGACATCTTCAACGAATGCTTACGTCAAGATAACGAGTCATTTGAATAGCTATTTCATTTGTTAGAGGCACACGGAGAAGTTTTAGAAAAACAGTAAGTAGGTACATGCGAATGTTAGATTAATTCTGCCTAGTAAATTATTTAATTAATTGTATATACCTACTGTACATACATACATTACATACATTTCAGCCATAAATCGTCCACTGCTGGACATAAGCCTCCCCCAAATATGACTTGCATCATCTTGAGGGGTAGTTGCCATAGTCGCCACGCTTGGCAGGCGGGTTGGCGACCGCAGTAGCTGTAGATTGGGTTGCGACGGACACTGCTGCCCATCCGTCGGTTTTTGCCCTTTGTCGCCTCTTACGACACCCGCGGGAGGAGATGGGATGGTGCTATTCTAGTCAGCCGGCACCACACGGCCAATACCTAACTTTACAAAATCCAAAATTATAGTACAAAATTCGATAAATATAATTAAACTGTTGTGGGACATCTTTAAGACGACGCTTTTAAAATCGTGTTGCCTATTGTTAATGTTATACTTAAGATTATTATTGTCTTAGATTGCCGCGATAATTACTCATGAAATAAAACAACTGAAAACGGATTATATATATTTTACTTAAGATTAACTTAACAATGTTGTTGTATATACATGTTTCATGTATTTATTAGTTCCGTTAAATCTTAATTTGAATCTTCTCATTCGACAAACACCATTATTACCATTAAGTATCTTACATAGTAGAAAAAAACTCGGCACAGTTGGACTCCGGCAGTAACAGACCACATTAGTCAGACTCAAACAAAGATTCACAATTCAAAATCTTTTAATTGGCATTAACTATTACGACAGCCAATGACTTGCCTAATCCGTCGTCTAATGATATGGATATAGAGAGGTTACAACTCACTCAACTCCTTTTATGTTATTTAATTACTTGAGAGCTGATTCATAATTCATAATTATCTTCTTTATGTTTTATGCCAGCGATTCGTCACAGTTAAATAGAGCCGAGAGGTCAGTCAGCAACCTAATCTCAATATTTAGCGTAAACATTCATTTGCCGAAAACAACTGCCATTATGTATGATATACCATACCTTCGAACTCAGGTGGATAACTCTTTATTGGGATTACGAACAGACATGTTTTCCTCGTGATACTCGGTTGTAACCCGCGATTGTTTAACTAAACCCTTATATCTCCCCTCTAGACGGGAAACTTATTTAAGAAATTATATAGATCAGACCAACAAAATTATTTAGACGTGGAATTGAAAACTACATTTAAAATGTTGAATTCGTTATATGACTGAAATTAAGAAAATTTTGTTAATATTTTTGATTATCAATATTAAAGACTTTAAATGTGACTTAAATCTAATTAAGTAAGTAATCAAACTTAAATTGGGGGTAAATTACTCAAGCCAACATTGATACATATAAATAAACAACTAGTGGAGCGTGGTTACCTTTGTGGTAATATTTACCTTCTTAAACACTTTGAATAGGTCGTTAAGATTTCTTACGTATTAACCACTCTATACAGATCTTCTCGTGGATTCCATTCTAATCTGTCACGTCTAGGAGGTCGGTGTAAAGTTCATCAATGCTGAATTCAATTATCGATTACACCATTGTGTTCCGCTCTTTCGATTTATATTTAAATACCAGAGGTTTACTAGAAACGTATTGTGAAATTAGATAAGTATTTGACGAAATGGACCGCCCGGGCGGCGTTGTTTCGGAAAGTTAATAGTTTGAGGAAGTCGGGATGTAATTGGCAATTTCGATTAAGGCGTTGATGTCTTGATATAAAGGCTTTATTACACCACTCTTCGGGCAAACCTGTTTCAGGTTATAAATCAATTCACCTTTAGTGATATTTCAAAAACTTGGATTAAAACTAAGTTCAGAAGTTAGAATAAGCTAGCTTCATAATTGCTTTTAAGCTAACACTACTATTGTGTTTAATTTATGAGTTACACTCTTGTCGATGTAGTTAACGCGGCGTGTAGCTCAATCCATCTGATTGTATCCAGTGCCGCCTCCTTGATCTCTTTGACGGCATGACACTATACTTCAGCCACATCCACTACATGGGTCTTCTCCGCAGACCAGCATACGGGCTATTGCCATAATCACCACACTTGACAGAACCGCTCGAAGAGGTGCTGCTGCCCGTCCTCTGGCGGTTTATGGTAGCCTGGTAGTGCGCCAAAATTTCGTACAGTCAGAAACACAAATAAACATTCTAAATATATAAATTGTTATTTTTATAATATTGTACGCCCGGAATGGGCAGACTGTTGACCCTAATACTATGTATGTGACCTATTTGTACACAGTTTATAACAATAAATGAATCTGAATCTAAATACTCCGTTAATGTTACTAGTCACCACACAAGGTTGGTTTTTACACAAGTTCCATTATTATCAGTTAATTTATTAATAATAAAACAGGTTAGAGTGATTAAAAAACCATCGCGTCAAACACAGAAGCCCCCCAATTATGTAACAGCGTTGTCACAAACAAAAATGTATCGATCGTCGGACGCAAGCGCCGATTGCCCCGGTGGTCTGTGTGCTTCGTGGTAATCTGTCATCTGAACTGTCAAATTACTAACGGGCAAACGACCGATCGGCTACCGAACTTGTTGTAGATAACACAGCTGCACTGGCCCAAAGAGGTGTTCAGAGGAGACGGGACGTTTTATGAGGCTCTCAAAATTTTTAGAGGTGTTTGTGGAGTATTTTATGTGGAAGTGGTTAACTTGATACGGCATGTTGAATAAGTGAACTACTTTATGTCGTGTTTTTGGTTTTCAATACATTTTTTATTTGGAAGCATTTTCATATTAAGGATTGTTGCCTTGTTAATTATTTTACACGCAACTGCGTGAATTTCTAGTTTTTTTTATATGTTTAGCAACAAGGCACTTTACAAGATCTACATTTATAAAATTTAGTATTACGTATTTATATATACTTACAATCTAGAATATGTTGGTGATATGATATTATGTTGAAGTGTTCCTTCTTAATTAATGTTGACCATAGAATTGTGACATATCTATAGTCAATAATCTTTGTGTTAAAATGAATTAATGTGGGTGTACCTGCGCGAGACACCTGATTGGTCTTTTTGTCTTTTTTACTCGGAATTTTAATTAATTTTTACTGTCAACCGTAGTCAAACAATGATAATGATGAATCGCTATATCGTATGGACACCTTATCATAGCTGTTGTTTTTTCGGAGATCGTGTTTGGGGTAAAAATGCGTTTTTGTGCTTTGATCTTTATCTTAGGCAGAAACAGTAAGCAGGTAGGTGTCACTTAATTTAATGCTTGGATGCGTGGTTTCTTGTAATTTTATACCTACGTGATGGATTGAATTTTCATTGCAGATTTTATCTAGTTTAAAAAACAAATAGTTATAATAGCATGGAAGTCCTATGCACTGTACATGTCTAACAAGTTTGTCTTTAAATACTACTAATTAAAATAGTTCAAATCAAGTAGTCTAAGAATATTATACTATTTTCTTGGTTCTGGCAAAATAAAATTATGAGCCTTTTACTTAACTGTATAATTATAGTTGCGACTTCAGCGGCAGTTTCCTTCAAATATATTTTATTTCTCTTTAAAACATCCAGGTAAGAATAATAAACAACATCAACATCTATAATACGCTACGTATATAGCTCATTTATAGACAATCAAATAATTTTAAAACTAAAGCAAAACTTATAAATAAATAAATATTATTTGCAAAAACTGTTTTCCTTAAAGCAGTTTTATTAAATATCTTGATCTCTACTTAGATGCCTAGGCCTGCAGAATTAAATATAGATTTCAGTAAGTCTCTTGCGTGTATTTATATTTGTTGCAATACATAATTATAGTATTTAAAAATGACAAAAATATCAATGCTATTAACATTATATAACATTAATTACCGGACACCATTTAAAAGGATGAACATTCCAGTGTAGCATTTTTTTCCAGGCCACCATCATTTTTCATTTTCTCCCAAGTGAAATGATAAATCCAACTCATCGACACGCTCAGTTTTAATCATTCATCCTCCGTTAAGTCAGTTTCTTATCTTTAATTAATATAATTGATTCTACCTTTACATATCGAAGGACAGGGATCCATCAATTACAATTTAAAATACACGCGTAAGGTCAAAGGAATCTGCAAACTCATAATACCAATGACTGCTTGTCATTATTCATTTCTAATAATAGTTTGCACCCTATAGGTCTTGGGTCTGCTTCACATAGGTCTTGTTCGTAATACAAGACTATGTTTATTAATTATATCGACATTTGTTATTGATATTGTGTCTATACGCGAAGTCGATGATGTTAGGTGAACCTATTTTTCGCCCAATTATTCATTTCGTCCCTCAGAACATAGCAAATATTTACAGGTCTGATACAAAATGACAATATTTCATAAGAAAGTCATTTGCTAGACTGGCATTTGCTATACATGTATTTTTTTTAAACTTATAATATTGTACATTGTACATTTCCGCGTATTCTACACATAAATATTAACTACAACTAGAACGGTAGATCCGTTGTATTCTATGTGTCATGAATAACCAGTGCGTTTTGCGTCGAAACATCGGTATTCAAGGTAAATTTATCTTATTATTACTTAAGAAGTTTATTATATAGGAATACTATCCGATAGCTGAAAAACCGATAGCAATTCTTAGTGCACGCGCAATCCTTCCAACAGAAAATTTATAAATTTATGCAACTAGTAAAATGCAAAAAAAAGTATAAACAAAAATAAATATAAATTTACGTAAATTATCATACTACCTTTTAAGATGACGTAAGTTGACATTTAGGTAAAATAATGCTCTTAAAATAAGCAACAGATTTTTTTTTTAATCAATCAAATGTTATAGGAAAACTTTACAAAAATTTACTGAGCCCTGTAGGGTAAGCTCAAGAAGGTTTGTGATCTGAGTACTCCGCCAACGAAACATACATATACAAAACAAACAAATACTTAAATACGTAAAAAACATCCATGAATCAGGAAGGTATTTGTTCCTGATTCATGTTATATGTTATATTCATGACATAAATAAATGCCCTTACTGGGACTTGAACCCAGGACCATAGGCTTCATAGGCAGGATCACTACCTTCTATTTAGACCAAACATATCATCATGACATTTAAATTTGCGAACCTAAGTATAATTTTACTTTTTCTTATTCATTATTACAAACTTGAAATATACAGATTGTTTTACATTCGACCCAGCATTAAAAAAAAAATATATATTTAACATATTAATGACATTATTTATATGTCAAATCTAAAATACCTTTAAGGATCATTTGTCATTTTCTGTTTAAGATGTTAGTATTATGAAAAGGAAGGCATTTTCACTCAATTTTCTACAGCCTCAAATATAGAATTCTCTAAATATCATCAGTTTACAAAATAGGTTTCTTGTTACTATTACACGCGCCATCAGACATCTATGCCTGAGTAATGTACACACGAAGGGTTGCGCATTCAATCTATCAATCATTTGAATTGCTAGGTCGATCATCTATCGCAATCTGACTTAGGCGTAACTAGCAAAAATAAATGGCTGACTCAGGTGTAACTTTCAGAAACAGACGGCTGATTTAGGTGTAATATACAAAAAATGTCAACTTAGGTACAGTCAGCAGCAGAAGTAGCAAACATCTCTATTTTCAAGAGAATAAGAGCGCGTGTAGGTAATTTTGAACACGTCAAACGCTTAGCAACTTTTGCTGCTGACTGTATGACGAGCAAACCAATAATTAAGCAATTATCAAACTCATGATCAAGGAAGTTTATTGTTGGTAAAGTGTCTTTTATTTTATTTTTGAAATAATTTTAGACCAAATATTGAGGTTTATCTAAACGGTTTTTGAACGTAATGTGAAAATTTTGAAAAACTTTTGATTAATAAATTCTTTTTTTTTTAAACAATTTTAAAAGTTTATTTTTCAATAAGAGCAACTTAATTAAAATACTTGGTTTTATTTTTTTATGACTAAATTTTTCTTTTGGAAAATTGACGCTTTTCTTCCGGGTTATACAAAATTAGTGTTTCTTTTTAAATTCCAAATGGAAAAATTTTATTAGCACACTTATCAAATATTAAAATTTGTTGTCAATTCCGTATCGTATAGGTACCCCATAACTCGGCTGTTATCGACAATACAAGCAAATATAAAAAAGGTACAAAGGTAAATAAAAAGGTCTCGAAAATATTATACCTAACAGTTTTTTTTATAATATGCCTCATATTAAGTACATGCTATAAATCGTTGACACTCCTTTTTTAAAATATTTGATGCCGGTCTTCAATTGTTACTTAGTATTTGACATGAAGTATTTACTTTTTATAAAAAAACATGTGTCTATTTTTCTCGAAAGGTATATTTCTACTCAATGTAGATATGAAATAATAATACAAATTCTACAACACAAATACAAATGTACATCAAATACAAATTACAATCGTCAAATCTCAATGCGTTTACAAAGTCGTACAATGTACCCGTACCGCACATATTTATGGAGCTCAATAAATCTCACCAATACACAGCGAGCGATCCACACTTTCATTAATTATACCCAGTTAGATAAGACACTGCATTCTTAATGACCCACGGCTGAGGGCCATTGCTCATCAACTGATTGTACAACTGCGGTCAAAAACTTCTGTACACCTCTGCACCTTATGTCACCGTAATAAGGTTTACGAGTGGATACATCATTCTGAACACGATCGTGTTGGTTTATTTGTCGAAGCCATCATTAGGCTTTGTTGCATGGAGTACTTTTGAAGACTACTTTTACAATGAGTTGAGAATGTTTGAGTCTTACAATTGAGAATTACAGATACGATTCTCGTTCAATTATTACGCCTTAATGATACTTTTTGTAGTTTTTAATGTGCTGGCCTTTAATATGACAGTTAAATGGGGGTAATGACTTATGTTACGGTTCACTTTAAAAAAAATATCGACGCAGCTTATCAGTAGGTATTGTCCATGAATGAACCAGCACTTAATGATGTGACTTAAAATATACCTACTTAAAAAAGAACATGACGGTAATAAAAAAAAAATAAGCTAACGATTCGACACTCGACATTCCATCGAACGATAAAACTTAAATTAAATTAAAAATAAAATCACCGAAATTTCTAGTAGTTAAAGGACTAAGCATTATATTATTATAAATATTATAATTATTTTGTACTCACCTTAATATAACACACAAGATAGTCAAGCTACAATGTACTAGACTGTAGATGATATAATTATTTGTATTAGACTAGATTTGAATGCAGATATTATAGTCTGTTTTACCTGTTAACAATATAATATATTTCCAGGAACACACCAGTCAGTACAAAAACGATAATATCAATCCAGATAATTCCAAACCAGTTCACCACAATCCACGATTCAAGACAAAAAATAATAACATTAAAAGTGAAATCCTCAAGCTTTGATTGACCACAAATCAATATTAATGATCAGACACAGCGGGCGTCCTGGCGATATCCTTCGTCCCTCTCGTCTCCATTGAATTAACAGAAACGACAAATGTTTGGACACCTCGCCCTTAAAGCGTTTTAAGTGCTAAACGAATAAAACCATTAATTACATGGAATTCAATGTACATATTGAATTTATTCAAATGGTGATAAATGGTGGGGAGAGGAGGTGAGAAGGAGATGTAGCTGGGTCTTTTATGGGGTCCTTTTGGAATGCCTGGGATGATTTAGTGGCATCGGGCACGATATGCAGAAAGATCAACGGGTGATAGGAATGCTCAGAAAACTTTCTTATTGAAGTGTTATCCCACTAACAACATATATGTGTATACAACTTCAAATCAAGTGTGAGAATGCTATGATCGTAACTGACTTTGCTAATATTAGTAATAAAACTAATCTGCGAAGAGACCAAAGTTGTTTCAATACTACTAGCTTGTACTTACCAGCTCCATGTAATGTTTTGCAAGTAGTTCAAATGATATGTTTATTGAATTTCGAGAATCGATATTCAAAAGGAGGTTGTCGAAGGCTCGCGAAATTAAAGGTATAGTTCCAGCATATATTAAATAATAAATAGGGATATTTATTTAGAATGGTCTGATATTGTTAAAGTTGATAATAAAATGACATAAATTACAATTATTTTTTCATTGCCTTGGGTAAACTGTAATAGTTATTATTTCATTCCGGTATTGGCTGTGAGAGTATAATGTTTAAATTGATTATATAACATTTAATTCTACCTTTTTGTTCGCGACAGTTAAGAACATTCTTTATACAAAAGATCGTATTTAATTAAATGAAATAAAAACTAAGTGCATTGGGATATTTTCGTATATGATTAATATTCGCGGGTAGCTCCGACAATTAGTCAAAAATCACTTGTATTCGATTGTAATAAAAGTCCAGTTCAATTATTCCGGCACTTAAACATTTTCGAAATTACCCCAACCTACCCCAATGTTTATTTAGCGTATTGCCAGTCACAGATAAAATTTAGACTTCAGAATCCCAAACTTAAGGATGGCAATAAAACCTCCGTTAACAAAAACCCAAGTCTATTAAATTCCCAAAACCTTACACGCATTACTCGTATCCCAAATCATCAGGATTAAAACAATTCCTCGTCCCTTCCACTTATTAAGCCCGAACCCTCGTTAGGGCTGTAGAGAGTCTACAAATCTCCACTAAACTCGCGCTGTGACAAACACAAAAACCATAAAATTAAATTAATGCCTTTTGCCACTTCCTTGCGGCGATAGTTGCGGCAGTTAGGGAAGCCAGTATGTTTGGAAATGGGATAGTAGGTATATTGTTTTCCCTGTTTGTGACGCTTCAAGAGATTACGTAACAAATATAGTGTAACGATTGATGTATTACTTGTGTCACTTTAATATGCGTGCTATGATGTATACTGATGGCGATGGATACTAAATACGAAGTGAATGGCAGACAAGGCACTTACTGTAAGGTTCAACCGTAAAATTTTAACCATATACTTTTCAAATGTCATAAAGCTGTATACGAAGTATCCCTGGTTCAATTCTGGCAAGGGCATTTATTTGGATTTTGTTACGAATGTTTTTTTCCTGTTAGACTAGTATACTGTTACTGTAGGACTAGTTAGATTTATGTAAGATTGTCCCATATCTTTAGGTATATTAAAAAAGTATTTATTTACATTAATTAAAAAAATATAAAAACCTTATAGTAGTTTTGACATTTAGCTTTATAAAGCTAATTTTTTCATCTAATGGTATAAAAACGAGGTTAAAGATTTAAATTCTACATGCTTAAGTTTGAGAATTTCTTATATAAAATATAATTTGTGTTACATTGGCGAGATGACGTATATGCGAATCAATTTGTTACTAAGCGACACACATAAGGTAAGTAATAAGACTCTAGGGGCATATCGTTTGTGTTGTTGTCTATTGATACAATTCAGTACTTACATTGTAGGTAAGTAAGCAAATAAAGTAACAGTATCACATCCTAAATCCTCGACTAAATATGCTACTGGAATTATTATTAAGAACTAGGTATTTTTGTGTCACGTTACAGTAAAATTGACTCTTAACCTTTAGCTACTCCGAGCGCGGACGATAAGTAGGGGAGATTAGTCCAAAACCGGGTATGGGGGTAAAACCGGGACATGGCTGTTTGGTTACTTGTACAGTTTCAAATTTATCCGCTCTCGAGTCACTGCTGTCAGCCATCTTGGTTAGTTTGTCAACAAAAGTTAAAAGGCGTGCGTGCCGGCATATTAAAATAAATCCAGAAAATAGTTTCTAAGGGTATTTGATATAATATTCCATAAAAATCGTAATCATACCAATGATTTGTATCTTGAGGTAAGTACAATTAGTATTTTTTTATGCTGTTAGGCATATATTAAAGTTTAATAAACAATGTTTCGATTGTTACTGCATCATGATTTTAGCTTAGTTGATTTTTTAATCTCTCGTATGTCCGTTTGGGTCAAAACCGTACGGGGTAATAACGGGTAGTACACGGTAGGGTTTTGTACAAGTGTCTTTTTTTGTGTAATGTGTTTTTACAACTTAATTTTATTTAAATTATGGTTAATGTTCTAAAGAAAATGGATCGAAATTATAAAATAACAACAAACCGAGGCCAGTTATCATTGCTAAGGGACAAAACTGGGTATGGATGCTTGTCCAAAACCGGGTATACCCGGCTTTAGACTGACCATGGGGCAATACCGTAAAAAATAAACATTTAAAAGTTGATTGTTTTTTCTTCTTGTGTTAATGAAAATAGTGATCTCGCCTAATAAATATGTTGTTAATGAGGTAAATTAAAAAGAGAATAATATAGATCGTTGATTTTACTAAAAACCAAAAAAATATCGAATACTTTCCTTAACGTCCCGATTTTACCCCACTTTCCCCTACCCTAATGAAATGCAACTACGAGCAAGCTCCCCGTAGTACTAGGCTTTAATCTAATCCCTTCAAGATTGTACCAATAAGTGTGGGTACTTTATCCTATATATAATGGAGAATTGGCGCACGATTTTCTAACCAGAAACCGCAAGACAAACCTCGGCTTGAACCACAGATGAAGAGTACAAACTAGGGCCTACTAATTATAACAAGGGTAAGATTTTGAGTGAAAAGAAGGTTTTCGTATGGTATGTCACCGTCGTGGCAAATCCATGAAACTATTTGTAGATGATAATGATTACGGAGATTGTCTCAATACATAGAGAATTTAAATATATAACATGACATTAAAAACTGAATATAAGTAGGCTACAAGGGCAGTTTTACACATCGAGTATACAAAAGTAAAACAGACAAATAAAAACTACACCGGTTCTAACCCTGCAATTCTGACCCGAGAAGCATTTTGACTTTTATGACCGGCAAGAAACTCGGTGGGACTTATTTTTTGTACAAAACGCGAAATTAATGCTACATAGCATTCTCTACCAGTCAACCTTTAGGCAAAGCAGAGAAGTTGAAGGCCGTTCTTGACAAAATAAATGTATATATTTACATAAACCAAACCACATTAAGATATAATTTAAACATAGTTACTAAAATTATACATGTATGTATGAGTGAATTTAATTCTAGGAAATTAAAGGGTTCAGCAAACTAAGCTAATAAGAGTGGTTCCTACGAGGGATTTGGATACTGTAAGGTGGAGTAGTTAGTGAACGGACCTACGAATACTCTAAGCATAATATTGTACTAATATGATATGATATAGTAACGTTTTAAGTAGTTCTACTAGAAAGAAAAATAAAAGAACATACGAGTATAACAAGGAGTAACAAAACGAAAATTCGAGAATTTTATCTTGACAAAATATAGTTTTTTTTCTTATATATATTGTTAACAATTGTGGTGTGTTAGATATTTTTTCGAGGTCTTCACGATAAGTGCAAAAAATGTAAACGAAAAGAAATAATTTTATGTATCTATAAGTAGGTTTAAGGACAACCTGTTTGTTAAAATATGCATTATTAATCCCAATTCTGTTATATTTGCTGGCTGAGTTGAGAGTCTGATTTTCGTGTATTAATCTTTTTTTTTATGACAAAGGTGGCAAACGAGCAGATGGATTGCCTGATGGTAAGCCATTACCGTCGCCTACCAGGGGATCACAAGCGCGTTGCCAGCCTTTAAGGGCGGTTTTAGCTCTGGGAGCCTTATTCACCATCAGGAACACAACACTACATACTTGAAATGTAGCAGTGCTATTATAGCTGTGGTCTTCTTTGAGGAGGAGGTACTTCCCCAGTTGGGCTTCTCCAAACTCAAGCGTGATGGTACTTCGCTGTGCCCTACCTTTCATTGTTGGACATAGTTTAAGGACATACCCGGGACATAATCTAAAACAACAAAATATATATATAAGGCTGATTTAGGTATATAATCTTCTCAGTTAGGTCCCACCAATACTTCATGTTATGGTTTGTGTAAATATTTCGTGAAGACTATTTTTATCCCGATGAAGTGGAAAGAAAGAAGAACATAAATTAAACATTAAAATAAAGCAGTTTTCCCAATTACAATCTAATTTTTCCCAATGTCGTATCTCTCATTGTTCGGTATCAATATTGAAAGATTATTCATTTTCAATATTCGCGAAAAGTGTCGATTGTTACAAAACAAGTCACGCTGAACTTTTAAATGGAAAAAGTATGGAGCGCCGGCTCTATTCATTAAAACTGGAGAAGACTCAGCTCACTGGGGAAGCGATAACTTATTTTCTTGGGAAAAGTATTTTTACATACTTTAATAAAGTTATTTTTTAAATGACTTATTACGAAGAGGATTTTTTGCAATTTTGTCTTACACTTTTCATTAGAGATTTTCAAACGAAGTTTAAATTGAATAAATTTAGATTAAATTATGAAAACACAATCTCATATATATATGATATAACCTTATAATACGTGTGCGTTTAAATCTTTTATCGTATACTAACATTATATTTGCTTCTAGAGGAAACATGTAGCGCCATCTAGTGCTGAATAGCAAAACTAAAAACTTTCGAGTTTTGTTCCTTGCTTTAATTGTTGTATTAAAAATTTAAAAAAGGGGCAATTGTTATAATAATACTTAAAAACATTTAGAATAGTTATAAACACCAAACTCACAAGAAAATATTATATAGAAAGCAAACGATTTCCAAGGAAAACTTCCATTTAGTCTTTAATAAAGCTCACCTCCGTAAAGCCTTTGGTTTATCAGCAGTGATACGATGCAGGTCACGATAGTGGCTTTAATTAATTAGCTTTTAACCTATCCCACACATTAAATCTTTACGGCCATGCCAGTCCCATTTCGATGGGATTAACTCTAGTCTGTTATACGACTGTTTATGGGAGGCTAACTCTTTTTGTATTGTACTTCTACGTGTCAACGATGTTAGCAAGTTTTTATCGTGTGAAACTAATTGTTGTAAACCAATTTTTGTAACAATTCATACCGTTATTATTATAGTATTCTTATATGAAATAATAATATGTATGCTCTTAATTATTTAATTAACAGTTATTTATTTACATTATGGTAATAAAGTCTTAAAAATTGCATTATACACTTTTATGCCAATTTGATCGCATGAATTCGATCTGTCTGTATTTATTTCAACATTTATTTTAGGGCAGCCATAAAAAGTAAACGATCAAGATTAAATAACCGCAAGCCGAGGGTTAGTTTCAAACAAAATCAAAGGTTCCCATCACTATGTAAATAAAGTACATAAATCCGTCGTATATTTAGAAAAATCATCAGATATACGCCAAAGATTTCCCTACTCGATAGTAACCTCACTCCCATACTAGAGAGGCCCGAATAAGATTTCTTACACCTCTTTACTATGAAGACATTGCGTTTTGTGTTTTTGAACTCGCGATCTCGACACGTATTTACGTATTCACACTCGCATTACTCCTTGTAGTATACTCGAGATGAAATGTGAGCGTGTGTGTAATAACGTCTACATGTGAGTGTTAGCTTAAAGGCACCAATGATACTTGATCCGTTGTGTTCCCCGCGTCTGTATGCAAAATAGAAGGAATCGGTAAATGACATATGCAAGCGAGGGGATCCCCAAAGAATGGAGATGTAGGACGTAGGCTTTCGAACATGTGTGCGCGCGTGTTGGTATGCCAGTCGCCTGGCTAGGCGCGCAATAGATGGGGGTGGGCAGCCCAAGAGGATGGGGTATAAAGGAAAACCATTTACATTTGAGCGATTCGTCCAATTTAAAATTCCTACAAGATGGCTCAGACACGGGTGCCATTCTTTTGAAGAGGCGAGCATCATGCAAAGGACATTCGTACCCGGTATTATTTTCTTCGAGTTGTTTGGTATACTTTGGAAACGACTTTTTAGTTTTAACGAGATTTTTTAACGAGCTACTTTGTCATCTATTTTAAAATTGACGTGCCTATATCTATACGGATCCAAAGAAAATTGTAATATTCATATTTGTATGTCTGTCCTAGATCAAATTTAAGATTGAAAGTGTCACAGATCAGGGTGTTCTCGTTATGAATATGAATCCGGCGTCGGGGCCGGTCGGAGTGTTCCATCAAAACGTCATAGGTCGCTCTCAGGACAAATTTGCCCGCTTGCCCACGTCCCGCGTTTTACGAGCCACGCCGCCGAAGATTCAGCACCCAAGGGAGACATTCCGCCTCCAAAAACTTTACCCGTTACAAATTTGTTTTTTTTTTTGCCTTATCTGCTCCCCGCGCTTTTGGCAAACCTAATTCCGTATTCAAAAATATTTCTGCAAGTATTGTGCTCGTACGGGAGCGTTTTATTACCGGCCATATAACGTTTTAAAAGTTAGCCTGTTTCGCCACGCGTTCGGGTGTTGTAGTGCTTTTATCGAACGTATTTATATTGCCTGTAATTATTATGTTGTTTCGTAACTATTTTTATTTCTTTTTTATTATTCCTTCTTCTGAGATTTTTGAGGCTGCTTGTTATTCATGTATCTATATGTTCCGTTATACTAAGCTAACTTCTGCCGTTTTTATTATTAATAATCAACCTTTTTATTTATAAAGTGTGTATAAACAGAATAGTGTCTTATAATCAATGAGTATAGTTACAGTTAATATGTAGTTAGTCGGGTTGATATGAGCTTATTTTGCATTCATGGAATTTTTGTTAAGCGTTGTTCAGGAAGACATGGAGGCATAAAATGAGCATGTGGGGTGGTTTGGAATAAATAATAGTGATGGTACCCAATTTGTCATTCATATTTGGATGGCAATCGTCTAGGTAGTTGGAAAGGTCGACACGTTCCGTTATTGGCTCGTGGCAGTATGTATTTATGAGAACTATGCAGAAGTGTATCACGCGTTTCGTCGATGGAGCCTGACAGTTGGCACGGAAATTTAGTTCTTTACATGACAGCAAACAATAAATAGGCAAATGTGGCATTTTTTTCTAGCTGCGCATATATTTAGAATTAAATATTTACGTTCAGATTAATGCCCCGGCTAAAACGCTACTATGTTCAAAAATAAATTGAAATTATCTCTGACTCAAAATTAGGATATATTTTTACAGAAACTGCAAATACTCGTAACGTATATGATAGATTTATATGGGAAACATAAAGGTTCAAATTGCATATCATTTTTTGTTTTTATTTTTTTTAATTATTCAGTAAATTGTGATTAAGTAGAAACATGTAAATATATAAAACAAAAGATGTTAGTTTGATTTTATTCAAAATAAAAATTTTATTCACAGACGCGGAATAATACGTTACTATGATAATATGGATCCTTACAATTAACTAAGAGCTGGAAAAACTACATTGCTATTTACACTGCTTACTTCCCCATTCCCACTGCCCCGCAAACACAACATCCACCGTTTTAGTGCGACGTTACAATCAAGTATTTACCGGCCAAAGAGAGTTTCTCGAGACCGGCTACAAATTCACCCGTTGTAAGTGAAATTATCATTTGAATGCTAAATCAATTTCACATTTACACAGCCATTTCGCCTGTTACGGCCCGTAGCTTAGCCTAGCGATTTTATTATTATATAGGGGCGGATGCTTGTTAGGCATGAATAGGTAATTTGTTTTTGCATGAACGTTTTGTAGGTTTAGTGCCGAATTAAGGTAAGGATTTGACACTTTGTAGCAGCTGAAGGTGTCTGTACAGGCGAGCATTAACTTAGTAATTTTATGACAATTGTGTGTACAAAGCAATCTTATGCTATTAGTACATGTATCATAAAATATAATAAATGTCTAAAGACAATACGTTTGTTTGTTTTTAATAGCAGTTAAACACTGTGTGAGTAACAATAATGGTAACAAATATTGTTTATGCAAAATGAGCCCGAAATGTATTTTTTCCTAACTAGTGCGTAAAAAGTGCACTTTTCGCACACTACACGTGCGTAAATTTCACTTTTTAAGGCACTTGCTATGAAAAATTAGATTCGATACTCATGTAAAAACTTCTTTAAGACTCGGGTGATTGTCACCCTCGTCGAAAAAAAATTTTTTTTCACTAGTATCGAAATGTACTATAATGTCATCATATTAATCATTCACATTTTTGTGTAAATAAGACATTAAAACACGTAGAGACCCCGAAAATGCGCGATTATTCTTAACAATATGTAAAGCTATTTGCGCAAAATAAAGTTACCGTTATTCAATTGTAAAAAACAACCATAAAGTATATTAATAGGTAGACGTAGTAAAAGCAGTATTTATTGTAAATGCCTTCGGTTACGATTGTACAAATATTGGATTCGCATCCGGGAAATTCTATGCAGTACTGCATCAAGCAATCAACGACTCAGTAAAAGGACTATCGAATGCATCTTTTTGCTTCTAGACCACAACCTTTGTAAATTCTTATAAAACTTTTTCGAGTATAATACTACTTACACATATAATAAAGACGCTAATAAAACAACTAAATCCCTCATTTTATTCCATAATAAAGCAATCATGAAACACTTAAAATAAATATCTGTCAACACGATTTGAAGACAATAATCCACCTTCACATGCTCAGTCAACAAAATGGCCGCCTGAAAGCCTATTACGCGAAATTGTCTGCAATTTCCTTACTATCCGTTAAACGATTTGCAAATGTCGATTTCTTACACGTCATAATTCCTGAACACACAATGAAACTGCAACTCACTTCTAAATATTTCCTTCTTTGTTCACGAACGGCTATAATGGCTACGCTAAAATCTGATGGAGTGCCATTGGTGTGCGTTTTATAAATATTAGGCTCTATCGTAGTTTGCTAAATAACTTACTATATATATGTATATCGTCTATATTTTATTTAAGCTTGTAACAGTTATGTTATAATTAGCAATAAGACTTAGATATTTTATTTTATAGTTATAAAAGATACTGAAGGATTGCCAACGGACAATGGATCATTTTAGTTGCAAAGAGAACTGATCGCTTCCGGAACACCAAACTGCGTTCCATAACCCGCATTGCAGACGTCGGCATAAAGGCTGCGAGGCTCAAATCGGACTGAGCCGGCCACCTCTACCGCATGCATCCGGACAGGTGGGCTAATGTAGCTACCAAGTGGACCCCGCACATAAGACGAGGGAGGGGCCGGCCCAGACGGAGATGGCGGGACGATCTTGATACCTTCATCAAAACCTGGGTTTGACGGAAGCAGAAAATTGGGAGTACAGTAAAGCATGAGGAGAGGCCTTTGCGCAGCTGTGGGACACGTAGTTAGATTATGAAGAAATACTGATAACACAATAGATTCACTTTTACTGTTCAAGTGTGAAACCTAGATTTGACCTTACTATTTGTAATGATTCTCCTATACATTCCTAATAAACTTTTAACAAAAAATAAACCTAGACTTCAAATATGAACTAAAAAGCAACAAATAATTGTTTTCTTTATTACTTGATAAGTACTTTGGGACTATTTAGAACAAATACATTTCTTAGGACAATTACCTATATACAATTATTTTTGGTTTGGTGTCTTGGAGGTCTGAGAGGAGTGTGGTGTCTGAGAGGAGTTTCCTCGGGATCCCATCATCAGATCCCGACTTAGTGCCAACGGGACCAATTCGGAGTTATAACCTTTCGATTAAAAAAAAATATTTAAAATCGGTTCACGGGTCTCGGAGATATCGAGTAACATACATACAAAAAAAAAATTAGTTCGAATTGACAACCTCCTCCTTTTTTTGAAGTCGGTTAAAAAGTACATAATATGATAATAAAGGAAACACACTAAAAGTCACATACACATGGCCGTTCTAATTTAAACAACCCCCGTATAATCGGATAATAACCTTTACATCACTAATATCGCAAGGGTTATACGAGTAGTCCGTGTCAAAAGTACGTCCCTAGCATAGCTAATAGGGCACATTAGTCGAAGACACGAAAGTGAACCCTCACTAAATATGATACAAAAAGTTTAAAAAATAACGACCGAGGATCACGCATCGGAAACTTAGCCAAATTAAAAGTTGACTGCAATAAACAATAAAAAGATAGAGGCCTGTTCCTCATTCGATGCGAGTTGGGTAATGATGGAACTATTGCAAGTTTGCCAGGCCACGTTTACGATAGTTCTATAAGTTGACGCAATAATAAAGTACTTATTTTTTGGCCGTATTCGTACATATATTTGAATATATTGTTTATTTACATAAAGTTTTAATGTTTAGTAATGTTCATCATAAGTTAATCTTAACTGTAATTTACAAATTTGTTACTTGTAACAACTGTACTCAAAATAATATAAATGATGTAATATAGGTACCTAATACAAATGTAGACCATTAGTAATATGTTTATAAAATGGTAACGTATTCATTTGTAATATTCCTTATTCGATAAATAATATATAAATAATATTGTTTAATTGAATCTTAAAGTAAATTTAATGTAAATAAAATAAAAAAGCGCTTTTACAAAGTTTTCAGGGAATCATACATGGACATATTTTATTTCAATTTTCTCATAGTGAGTATCTATTTTTCAATCGAAATTCCATATATTCAAATATAATTATAGTCGAAATACCCATTAGTTTCATTTGATTACTTGCCTACACATACATTCAATCAAGCCCAATGTTGCCGGCTCAGAATAACACCACTCCTTTTCCTTCCGCGGGTGTCGTAAGAGGCGACAAAGGGAAAAAAACCTACGTCCTAGCGTCCTTCAAAACTGAATCAACGGCTACTGCGGTCGCCAATAGCATCCCAAGCGTGGCGACTATGGCAACTGGCCCCTAAGATGTAACAAATCATATTTCAGCAGGCCTAAGTCCAGCAGTGGACGTCGCTGTAACGAGATGTTATGTGGTATAAGCATTACATACCCTTAATAAGATTTTGTAAATACTTAGTATTGAGTATTAAGAATACCTATTTACTGTATGTACATGAATAACCCCTCAAACAACATAGATTTCCCTAATCAATCGTGGAGTTTACAAGACTGGCAATACCTGATAAACAATTTTGATTATAGTATAAGTTACAAATTATTATATTAATTAGTAAAAAAAAAACATAGTAAATTACCAAAAAGGCCGGGAAGTAAGCGGATGCCGGCCGAGTAAATGTGGACGATTGTTAGGAGACCGACAACCCCTTTTCACGCTAACGTAAATATATAGTGGTTTTCTCAAACATGTAATAGAATAATTAAAAACAACTCCGAAAATTGAAGATTCATTTATACATAGAAAAACTACACGTAAATTTGCCAAACAAAATGCAAAATTTATCATTAAAATATTACTATTACATAAATATTATTATTGTTTTAATAGACGGAGTTGCAAAATATCATAGAACCAACCAACAAATGTGACCAAAACTTGTTTTTATGGCCAGTCGCCATAATGCTACGTCAAAAATACTGTGTGTAAGTCTAATACGGGCGAAGAATTAAACCAGACATAGGATTTACCAGTATAATCATTAACCAAAACGTTTTTCTTTAATTATACCTATTATACACATGTAATTAATTTTTGTAAAATTTGTGAGCAGTAATGTACTGCGAATATTACGCGATATGAGCTTCTGAAACTATACTGTCAACGAGTGTTTAACTGGAGTGTGTTGCATTACATTGCGGGCCGAATTTTTTTATATGGATAAAAATTTTATTGTACTTCTAAGCAAAAGTTATCTAAATATATTTATTATGTCCTATTCTACCCTCCGGTAAGAGATTCGCCCGTATAAGATTTACACACTGTATATGTAGAATGGCAATTAAAAAAAGAGGACCTCCCGAGTCTCGTCTAGCCAAACCTGCATCGACATACTTTGTGCATGTCTGAGAAAAAGTAAATTCTTTAATACTTATTATGGTCATGAAGTTATTGTAAATGAATTCTAAACAATCATATTCAGCCTACTTAACCCCCAAGTGCATAATCGTCGGCATTACAGTGAATAACAAACAGCCGTTTTTTCCCCGAGCAAAAGAAAAAATTGCCATAAACAGGTAGCAATTACAAATTATCCATAATGACCCCGGTTAGGCATTCACAAACGACTTCAGAAATAATTCTTAATACGACATTGATTAGCTTGAATCGAGCTACACACGTAATGACAATTTAAAGACTTAAAATGTCGATTTTATTATCATATTGTATGATTCTTGTGGAGCTATTAGCCCTTATGACAATAGGGTAATGATGTGAGCGCACGCAAAACGTTTTATCTCTTTTTATTGCTACTATAGTTTTAATGATTGCTTTAATGTAAGGATCGGTAGTAGCTTTATCCTTTCGTGACGGAAACGTGCATATACTAAAAAAAAAATACCAAACATAATTTATAGACAAAATATGATTACAAAAAGTATGGAGAAGTTTTGCATGGTACATGCATGTGGCTTGCAAGTTGAATGCATGCGTGGTAGGTTGATACTCAAGCACCTTATTAAGTGCTTCAGTATCAAGCTAGTGCGTTAATACAGTCATTCATATATGAAACAAAAAAAACATACAAGTGACTATGTGTCAGCACTATATTTCCAAAAAAAATAGAACAATTACAATATTATATTAACTACTTAACTACCTATCACATTAAATGTAAACATTCCTCGTTATATGGCTATGCTGATACATTGTGCGAGGAAGCCGCCAGTTTTTCGGTCACCAGCTACGTCAACCAGACGCTTCCCCATTTCTGCGAATAGTTCGTGTTCGCTGGGACCCCATTTACAGAGCGTTTCTACGCCAAATGGTACAAAATGGTACTGTCTGCCCAGGCTCCCATCTTTGTTGAAGATGGGACGGCGCGCGGCACCTCGCAGTATTAATAGGATAGTATCTATTTATTAATAACCAAGTATATATTTGTATGACTATAGCGCACAGAGACCTCTATTATCGACGAATAAGACAATAAACATTTTGATTAGCAAAAGCGATATTATAAACTAAGGTAGTAAATTAGAATGAACCTATTTAGGAACCGTAATGTGGTAGGTATATAAAGCAGATTTTTTCTATAAATATGTTTTATCATATTAATAATTTAAATATTTATAATGGTAAGAGTCATTATTAGTAGGAATTATAAATCCTTGTAACTTAGAAAGCTAGTGAAAGATTAAAGACTTAGCCTTACCTTGTCTCTACCTAAGTAAAATACTTCCCGCTTGTAAGTAATGAAAGTATCAGGACTACCAATGGCGGACCTCACTAATTTATTAAATGCGGCTATCAGTGGCGGCCATACAGAAATTAACTTTTCCTACTTCCCATATTACCCTCATGCATATTAGCATGAGGTGATTGATACTTCTTGATACTTTAAGGCACAACAAAATATTTACTCCACATAATCGTTCCAATCGTTGAGCAAACACATGTAACACTTATCAGTTACGATCCTCCTGCACCCATGGCAGGGTTAATGCCATAATCGGCACGATTTGCAGGCGGTTTGGCGATCGCAGTATGATATTCCATTTTATAGGGATGCTGTTGCCCGTCTTCGAAAATGATTTCTGGTTGCAATTCAAAAATAATATCCTGAATTGACTGAACCGAATATTGACTAAATAAAGAACGAGTCTACCTCAAATCAAAATGTATTTACCTTGAGTACCGACGTTTTGACATTCGTTGCACCAGTCACTGCCACGAATAACTGATGTTGATGTCCCAGCAAATGTCAAACCATAAGTAGGTACGGGTCAATATTTGTGTGACTACTCGACAAATGTCTGTGAGAAAGTTTAGGGTAGATGTTGTAAAAACAAAATTACCCACTACAGTGATGTTATTTTTTGTCAATAGCTTCTTAGTTAATATGTGTAGAAAACGCATTTTTTAAAGTATATGATTTTTTTTTTAATTAAAATATAAACTGACTTAAGTACCATTGAGTACCAAAAGGTTTAAAACGCATACATAAATGATGCCATGCTTGCGTTTTGGTCCGGCATTCAATTTTTTTTTCTATAACATTCAAGTAGAAAAGTATCAAGACATTATACCCCGGATCTGACGTCATGGTAATAATAAGCTTGAAATTTTCTTATAGCTCAACTATTACATAGATTTTCTTGATCGTCTAAGGGTGGCTATGTGGGTTATTACCGCACTAATCTAAATTGATGGGGCGTCCAAAACTGGGCATTTTTTTCATAACATTAGTAATTTGGTGGCGGAAAATAATAACCGTAATTAGGTTCAGAGTTTCATTACTTAAGGAATATTTTTGGTCAAGTATTAGGGTTGAATTTTGTATCGCTTTATTGTTTAGTCCAGTTTGGACTTTGGATAAGAATATGAAGTAAACATTATTTTTTAATGGTACGTTTCATTTCAGTTAAGAGATCAGAATGAAGTATTTTTTTACTAATACACTTAATAGCAAGTTAAAAACTTGACTTTTATGTATGTTGAAAAATCAATTATGCACAATTCAGGTACAACGAGTGTAACAGACCAATAAATGTCATAATTTGTATCATCGACGAACAAATATTCAGTAATTTGAACACGCGCTACTCACATGTCTCTGGACGTACAAATTGTACGCTAGCGCTAATTGCACAGAGTAGAGTACTAAGCGAAACGAGTGTTTAACACCTTTAAGGACTTATCCAGACTATCAGAGAACGAGTGGTATTCTTAATGTGTGTATTTTTAGGCTATGGCACGTCTGTTTTATTAGCACATCCTGCAGAGGCCTGACTTATTTAGATTTGCTACTTCAAAAGCCGGTTATGGGGTAATACTTGGACCTTCTTGAAGTTATTAGGATTTCAGCTTTCATAGGTATTTATAATTTTCGTGGATTATACACAAAATAGATATAAGTTATACAAGATCACTAGAAACGCAAACGAAACGACAAATAATGTATTGTTATGCTAGACCGACATTATTTGACAATACCAATAGAAACTAAAAAAATGTATGAAGCAGAAATATTTGCTAACGAAATTAGCATTCTCAAAAAGCAAGGAATCAAAAAAATCTACTGCCTCGGGCGAAACTCCGGGATACATGCTGTGCCAATTGAGTTACTGAAAACACCACTGCTGTGAATTTTCCATATCCTTCATGCACCTCAGTGAAGTTCCTAGCGACATCTGCCGCAAATCTGTGGTAACACTTAATTTTATTTTCATTTTTCCCTTATTTCTAAGAACTAAAGTAATATACAAATAATAGGACATGAAAATTCATGTAGTCATTTCCATACGTTATGTAAGGTTTGATTGGCGATGTTCATTCACTTCGCTTTACCTCCAAGTTTTTTGACATTAGTGGGGCAATATTATATTAGGTATTTAATATTAGGTATTTTAAAAGAGTTGTCATAAATTATTTCTTTCTATCTATATAATCTTAAATAGACGAAAGAGTATAAGGATTCATCGGAACGAAACCAAAATAAAATACCTAGTATTACCATTTTAATTACCTGTTGTATTTACATGTTTGCACAATTGTTAGTGGCAAAATTCTATTAAGATAAATAACGTCATCATCATCATTATATCAGGCGAAAGACGTCCACTGCTGGACATAGGCCTTCCCCAAAGCGACCCGAACGTCACACTTTAATTAAATTAAATAAATAATTGACAAATAATTATTAATTCAACGGGACTTGCCGTTAAAACTTAAGATGCTGTTACCAAGATTTTTTTGACGTTTCGGCAGTGCTGTAACCACATTAATCGTGGGCACAGGTATAGTCCAGTCGCGACTATGGCTACTATACTCACGGCATTTCCAAAACGTCGATAATTAAAACTCATGTGTGATGTGTGAAAAGCATAACAATTTCAATTAGTAATAAGGTTTAGTTATATTACAGTATGGGGTTCTTCAAAAAACGAGTGTACAGATTTATAAAGGGTCGGCAACGCGCACGTGACACCTCTGGAGTCACAGGCGTCTATAGGCTGCGGTAACTGCTTACCATCAGGCAGGCCATATGCTTGTTTGCCACCGACATCGTAACAAATAGTTAATTATTAATTCGACGCGACTTTACGTTAAAACTTAGGATGATGAACCTTGATTTTTTTGACGTTTCGGCAGTGCTGTAACCACCATAATCGTGGGCACACGCATTTCGAAAACGTCGGTAATTAAAACTCGTGTGTGATGTGTGAAAAGCACAACAATTTCAATTAGTAATAAGGTGTAGATTACATTATTTGATAAAAATACGTACTCTGTACAATTTAATCGAGATCGCCCAATGAGCCCGACAGAGATTCATGCAAATGACCCGTCTGTGTTCGAGCTGACAATCAGCACCAATCAATAATCTATTGGCAGTCCTAATGACTAGCCAAGGATGCCCGCCGCCAATAATTGGTATACACCAGTAATTGGAACGGCGAGATGATAATTAAAATGATCTAGAGCGTGGACAATTCATTGAAATCATTAGACCTGTTATGGACAATGAATATCTGTGTCACCTTTTAAGTAGATGTCAAACTTTGATTATGAATTATTATTTGGTGTTCGGTTCACAAAGCCATAATTAATGATTTATTATCTTAGCTAAACGGGCTTTGTGGATCGTTAAGATGTTTAGTTTAAGTATGCCAGGTATAAGTGTAAAAATAATCTTGCAACTTTAATTTGTTTATTTGTGATTTTCCATGTGCTTTAGAAAATTACGTCACTCGCTTCATAAAAAATATGAATCACTTAAGTTCAAATATCCTGTCATTCTCAGCTAGGTGCCCTGTACCCTTACCATGAGTTGTGACATTGACGTTTTCGGTAATACGTATCGAGTTTACTATGTGTGCATCTCATTCGCACTAAAATAGTACAAACGAGATGCACAGATAGGAAACTCAATACTCGTTATCGAAAACGTCAATATCACAACTCATGGTAAGGGTACTGGAAAACCTTCCGCTACTATCATACCAAGGATTTTCTTGTTACTATAGTGGCCCCAAATAAAACTGCGTCAGTCAGTAGTTTGGTGACGTCTGA